>CM034155.1:131908104-132541180 GCA_019776745.2 Taxus chinensis
CTTTGGAGGAGGGGGGGTAATTTTCTAATATTAGCTCTTTGGTGGAGGGGATGACTGTTTGGAAGGAAAAGGGACAAAGAATTGAGATGAGGTGGAAGGCTAGGGGGTGGAGAAATGGATTCAACACTTGGGACAGTAGATGGAGAGTTTAAAACTTGACACTGCTGAGATAAAACAGATTGGGAAAGAGGAAAAAGAAAGGCATGAGATGGCGTGCTTTGACAAGGTCACTGAATACTCCTCTCATACACCTCTATTTCTTCAATCCACTTTGCAAGCAATGGCAGCGTTGCAATCATGAATTCAAGCTTCTCTTGAGGGCTGTAATGCCTTGGAAAAGGTCCTACCCATGGACAGGGTGCTCCACAACTGATTCCAAATGCTTTCATATGTGCTTGAGCCCTGGATTGCACCATGTTTGCCTCCATCTCTTGGATTTTCTCCAATAGACCAGCATCTTGCATCTGATGGTCTTCATTATATGCATACTCTTGCTCTTGGAAAGCTCCATAGCCAAACTGATTTTGGCATTGCTGCTCATATGGGTATGTATGCTGATTTTGAATTTGTTCAAAATGCTGATTTGGAGGATTTAAAAAACATGTTGGAGGTGGGAAACATTGCTGCTGTTGTAAATGTGAGTTCCATGATGGAAATGAAGTCATGATTGCACAACTTCATGGAATAGAAAATAATGAAAGAGATGGAAAGAAAGATGGATGGAAATGGATGGAAAATGGGTCTGCAACTCAGAGAATGAGTTATTTACCAGATGGAGTCGCCAGATGTGCTTTTGAAAGTGCCTCCAAAAGGCTGAATATTTAACAGGAACACACCAACCTGTCAAAGATAAAGTGGAAGACCTATAAGGTCCCATCGGGTGTGCCAAAACTGTTAGTGCGAATTCACAGCACCCCCTGGATGTTGATCAGATTTCTAGTTTGATCATTCTAAGCATCCAGTGTGATTGCACAACATTGAAACCTCTCTCCAAGTGTGGGACTTGTAAAAATGAGAAAGGAATCTCCAGAGAAGGCTGGTTCCTCTTCCTAAACTACCTGCCACAAGCTATTCCAGTGCAGGCAAGCTAATCTAATCCTAATCTAACTTCCAAGGAGACAGGGAGAGAGAGAAAAGAGAAAAAGAAAAAAAGCCTACACTAAAACGGTGATACACCAGAGAAGGAAAATGTTGAACATCTATCAAAACTGCTATGAACACAGCTCCAACCCTACAATGAACATTCAAGCGTGCACAAATACCTGCAATGAAGAGAGGCAAGAATAAAACAAGCAAAAAATGAGCAGGGATGGACAGATGCATCACAAAACACATTTTTTGTTGCTCCAGAAGTTTGCACAGAACATCATTTTAATGGTAAAAGGAAAAAATGCCATTACAGAGCAGGGGAGGAGGTTCAAACTCCATTTTCAACCTTGGGGAATAAAAGAAAGGAGAGCAGAGTAGAAAAGATGAACAACCTTTTAAAAAATGAGCCAAATCTGGCTTTATACAATGCATGGGTCGAGCCCAGGAGAGAGAAAACGTGTAAAAATGTGGGAGCCATTCCTCATTGAATGAAGATGCATTAAAATAGCATGGGTGTCCTTACAGACCCATGCGCTGACATTTTTGACCATGCTGGAGAAGAATGCGACCCATTTTGCATTAAAACTGGTTGTTGAAACGTCACTTCTGGCCATTACCACGTGCTAGAGACGTTTCTTGATTTTCTCTCTCTAAACTGAACCAAAATTCAAGATTGACCCCGGAATCATGTAGGGAATTTCACCAGCTTTCCATTGATATAAAGAACGTGAAAATCCGAGCTCTAGATCGAAAGATATGGCGATTTGAAGATTTAGGGCAAAAACATGCCAAATCGGGTCGGCGGAATTTTTTTTGAATATTTTCGCACGCGTCACCAGTCCAGGTGCCACGTGGAAAAATTTAATTGGTCACGGGCCCTTCCTACTCCATTTTACTTCATTTTATCCTTTGGCGGATTTTCCAAAATTCCCCTGTCGTGTCGACGAGCTGCGACACGTGTCACGCTTTGATTCATCCGTGGGCTCATCCTTTGAAAATTTCCCGCGGGTCGCTTCGTCATTTTGACTTGGACATGTGTCAAAACCCCATTGGATGCGGGTTTGACCCTCCAAATTTTCCTTGCGGGATTTTCCAATTTCTGGCGCCGCCTGGACACATGGCGAGATTCTATTGGCTCGCAATAAGGGGGGCGGGCTAAAACACTCCTTTTGGATATTTGGTGAAACACTTAGCCAAATTTCCAACCTTTTTCCCCTTCTGACACATGGCACGCTCTGATTCATCCGCGGGCCTCCTTGTCTCTTTTTAGCCATTTCACCTTTTTGCATCCCTCATGTACCTTTGGCCCAGTTGTCCCGGCCTTTTTCTCCGCGTCGGCCGAATCGGGCTTCCTTGTTTCTTTTTTAGGTGAAGACACGTGGTGAGATTCCATTCGTTGGTGGCTCTTTCGGCTTTTCACATCCCTCACGTACTTTTGTCCCGGATGTCCCAAACTGCCTGGGACAAATATCTCCGAACCACCCGAAATGGACCGTCTTGTTCCTGTTTGTAGCCCTAGACACGTGGCGAGATTCCATTTGCTCTCGGTCGTTTTGGCTTTTTGCGCCCCACGCGTCCCTCACGTACGTACGGCCCAGATGTCCCAAACTACGCGATAACAACACTTAGTCATTTTTTCCACCTTCGACTGGTTCACCTTTTCACGTCCCGCACGTCCCGACGTCCCAACTGCTATGCGGACCGCCTAGCGGCTTTTCGGCCGATTTGCGCCCCGACGTCCCAACTGTCCTAAGCGCTGCCTGGGACAAAAATTTCCGACTTATCCGATTTTATCTGTATTTCGGCCCCAAGCTTGGCTTTTTACAAATTTTTCACACTTTTAAAACTCGTTGGGTTTTCTTCTTGGACAGGAGGGTTAGAAAGAAGCCGAGGGGGCCCCAAAAAGATGATTTTAGGATTTAATCAATCTATTTGCTCGGGACTGAAGAATTTGAGGCATGTTATCAAAATTACCTTGAGGGGGTGAATTTTGGATAACAGGTGTATAGCACTCTGACTATCACTATGCAGCTTTCCTTCCTCCTACTTATGCCCCAAATCTTCAAACGATTACTGTAACTAAATCATTTATTTACTTGCCTCTGTGGCAGTAACATACTCAGCCTCCATGATTAACAAATCCATTAGCTTCTGCAGTCATGATATCCAGCTCACTATTGTCCCATCTTTAGTGTAAATATAACCTGTCATGCTCCTCCTGTTGTCTACATCTCTAGCCATATCTGAATCTACATAACCACTCAAAGTGGTGTCTGATCCACTGTAGCACAAAACTATCCCCATGGTCCCTCTCAAATACTAAAGGATCCACTTTAATTCCTATTGGGCTCCTGAAATATTGACTAAGTACAAAGGCGTGTGAGCGCATGGGACCCCAGTTACAAGATGGTGCGCAAGGCAAAAGCACACAAGAGAAAAGGCCTAAGGAAGCATGTAGCGCGCAACACACGAAAGGAGGTTCAAGACTTAGCCGATTCAAGCAACAAAGGTAGAACATGTGAAAAGCATGATTGGTTGCGTGTAGATAACATGCCAGCCTGGCAACAGGTGGCCAAGGAAAGAGCATGCCAGTAAAGGAATCTTCTAGAAGACCATCATGAGATGGAGTGGAGACCTCAGGCCTGAGGAAACATGCTCGCTAAAGGACCACATTCGACACTTGGCGATGGATCTGAGGGCACGGTAAGGTGAGTTGGTAGTGCAGAAAGGTGATAACTACAAGTTCCTGCAGACCAAGAAAGGTGTGTGGAGATAGAGATAGAGACCAAAGAGGAGAAGATAGGAGAGATACACACAGAGAGACATAACATGGGTAGAGCTCTGCAGGATTACCGCAAGTGGGGCTCTGATGTATTGAGCTCATAATTGTAATTTCTTTTCTATTTTTGTGTAGTTATAGAAGCCTAGTGATGTGCATGACTGTAGTCTGCCATCTATGGCTCTTTGTAATGAACTAATGAATACAATGAGGTTACTTATTACAATTAGATATGAATATCAGTGGGTTTCATGTATCTTTCATTCATAAAAGCTCTCTTTCTTTTTCATGCCATGAATGAATGGTTGTAGCTTTCTTTCTGTTATATTATGTGTTATAGAGTCTTTTAAAACACACAGTTTGAAGAAACTACAAGGATCTGAAGGCCGTCCTGAGCCCTGTAATCTTTATATGTCTAGACTTCTTTCCTGAATACTCCTATACTAATCATTGATGAATGTTTCCCACTAAAAACTCAAATAAAACAGAGACTCGGCACCTGCGCATGCCTCAAGTGAGTGCTTAGATTTTGCTGGGTGATAGGCCGACGCGCATGGGATTCCTTCCTCTTATAATGGGAGTAAAATTGACTACATGTTGGTTCCATTACCGAGACCTCTTTTCAAAGTTGTATTGGGATATGTTGTCCACTCAAAATTCCTCTGCTCTTAAGAAAGTGAAAATTTAAAATTTTGAGTTTAAGTGTCTTCTCTGTTGTACTGATAATGTGAAAAGCCAAAGAAATTGAGAAAATCTACGTTTTTGGGTTATTTTGTGTGTTTTTTGGGCCTGTCAGATATTTTTGTCCCGCGTGTCCCAAGTTCAATTGGGCCCTCTGTTCCCCGATCGGCCGGTTTACCCGAAGTCTGTTCTTTTCAAGCCGGTCAGAACTTTTTGTCCCAAATGTTCTAAGTTCACCCGGACCAGTTGTTCCATTTTCGTCCGATTCGGCCGAGTCACGTACTTCGCGTACTTTTGTCCTGCGTGTTCCAAAAGAATTTGTGCATATTTTCCCCGCTTCGCCTGAATCGGCCGAGTCGCATAATTCGCGCTTTCACGTCCCACATGTCCCAGGTGCATTTGTGCATCTTTTCCCCGCTTCACCTGAATCGGCCGAGTCGCGTACTTCGTGCTTTCACGTCCCACATGTCCCAGGTTCATTTGTGCATCTTTTCCCCGCTTCACCCGAATCGGCCGAGTCGCGTACTTTGCGCTTTCACGTCCCACATGTCCCAAATGAACCAAGTGCCATTCGTGCTAATTTTTCCCGTTCTACCTGAATATCTTGCTTATTCAATTTGGTAGGTATGTATTAAATGCGCATTCATTGCTTTTATCTCTCCTAAACGGCTATATAACGAGCAGACCCCCTATGCGTTTTACACACTGCTTTCCTGCTATATTTTGCTCAAACCTTTGCAATCTAAATTCCTGTGCGTGTATCCATTCCCTCTGAAATTTCATCCCAAGTCTGGCTTGCGTCTATGCTCTCTGAATTGCTATTAACATGAAGATCAAGTTCCAGGGTCAGGAACAAATATCACCACTAGAGTCTGCCATTCCTGATATCGGAGACAGTGAAGTTCGCCATCTTGACTTTAGTGATTTTTGGTCGAGGATGACAGACACAAACCCCACACCAATGGTACAGATGATTCATGACAGCGGTCTGGCTTTCGCGGGTGGTTTCCCAATCTCGGTGCAATGCGCAGATTGAAGAAGCAAATAAAGACTATCATACGCATGTCGAGTTTGATAAGGAAATGGAGAAGTGCCTCAGATTTAGATCCAGTCTACAGCCAACACGTCAGTCCCACATGGCAGAGACATAGCTGAGGCATTGAAGAGATTCAGGTAGTGGATTTTGAAGTCAGTGGGTCCCTCCCAGTCATAAGCACCTTTCTTCTTCTCTTATTCCTCTCTTCTCTTCCAATTCTTTCTCTCGGATTTATTGTAATAAGTTGAGGTATTGCGATTGGCAATCCTTAACTAATCTTTAGTTAAAAGAAGTAGTTACCAAGAGTAACTGATTTGTAAACTATATAATGGCCTCTCCTCACCATTTTGTAAGAAGGAAGAACTTGGCTTATTTTCTGAGAGTGTAAATAAATCATAAAGAAATCAATACAGAAGGGCTTTTCATTCTTCGTCTATCTGATCTCTTTTATCCCTAAGCTTTTCATTTAATCTTGTTAAGGTCATTTGTCTGTGTTATGATAAGAAGCTTTGTATTCTTACAGATGTTATTTATAGAACTTTGTGTCTTTCAAATTTCATCTTACTAAGTATGATACAAATGATTTTGTTTCAGTTCACTGTAACTTCGCATACATAAAGAATTACTCTGTCATCTATAATTTTGAGTGTTGCCTTTCTGCTCATTCTCGTATTCTCATTCCTCAATCCTTTTGTAATTAATGATCCTTCAAGAAAACACTCTCGTAATATCCAAGTTCCACAAGAAAATCATGTTTTGTATATTTGTATATAGGTTCGTTTCTGACTAAGGGAACCTCTCCCATTAAAGAGGAGGGACCTCTTGTCCCATGACTATTGCTCTTCGTAAAGTCCTATTTGACGACCAACAGTTTTTGGTGACTCCGCTGGGGAATCATATTACAGTTTATTTATTGATCATCTTTTGATCTGGCGACTCCGTGTTTTACCCGACGGAGAAGGGCCCTTGGTATTGAAGATTCTCAGTTCCATCTTTTGGAGCAGCAGGGTTTTCCTTTCCCTTCAACAAGAAGAAATAGAAAGACTCGTTCGACAAGCACTCCACCTGTTCAAGATGAAATCCCTACGGGTGGTATTCCTTCAGAGTAAATCAGTCCTAATCTTTGAGCTTTGATTCTTGTTGGTGTTGCAGTTCCTCTTCAAGCCATTTTTCCAAGAATGGCGGTACCATTGCCCTGGGGTCATCGTGTCAGGTCCCTTGCCCTTCCTCATCCTCTGCATGAGTTACCCCGTGTAAACTGTAAGAACTTCCCTAAATTCAAAGGTGATGGTAAAGCGCATCCTGATGAACACATCGCAACCTTCAAGTTGCATGTGGAGTTCTGGGAGTTGAACACGAAGATGTCTCCGTAAGACTTTTCGTTGAGACTTTACAAGATAATGCTGCTGATTGGTTCTATCACCTTCCGGCCGGTGCTATCACTAGCTGGGACACAATGAGAACCAAGTTTGAAAACTGGTTCAAACCAGCAGAAGATGTGCATGCCTTGCTAGCCCAAATCTCTCAAATAAAGAAGGATTCATCAGAGCCCATGAGAGAATTTGTAGCCTGATTCAACAGGTTGATTAACAAAATTCCGCCAAATACTCGACCTGTAGATCAAATTCAAAAATGTTTTTTCCTAAATGCCCAATCGCCTGAAGTTAGCTATGCACTAAGAAGGGCTAGTCTCGCAACATTGGTTGAAGATAAAACTCTTGCTGTTAGTGTTGAAGATGACTTAATCATGTCAGGGAAGTTGAGGAGAGATCCTTCTAAATCTAAATCTACTTATTCCTCCTCTTCCACTCCTGGACTTAATACTGATCCACTGGTACAAAAACTTGCAAATGATCTCATTGCCATTAAGAAACAATTGGCTCAGCATGCTCCCTATGCAGACCTTCCAAGGAGGAATTTTCAGCCCAGAAATCGTTTGCCTGATTCTCAAACAAGGCTAGCACTTGAAGGACCTCCTATTAAAGTTCCTGTCAATGCAACCTGTGAAGTTGAGGAACCAGAGGATGAGGAGGTTAATGAAGATTGCGAGGAATTTGTGGAAGAGGTTGATGATGAAACAGATGAACTTGATGGATCTCGAATTAATTTCTTCACCACTGAGGGCATTGATGATGGAGATGATTATGATGAAGTAGTAGCAGATATGAATAGTGAATCATACGCTGTCATGACTCGAGAGCAAACAAATCAGAGGGAGAAAGTGATGCAGCCCACCAAGAAATCTAAGGAGCAGCCGAAAACTATCCCTGTAATTACAAAAAGAGGATCTCCTATTCCCATTTCATCTGCACCAAAGGTGAGTCCTGTCAATTCTGCTACTAAAGTTACTTCTTTTTCCCCTAAAATTGATAAACCTAAGATTCCAAATGATGATAGCCCGTCCACTTCTGGGTCTTTTGATATTATTGATCACCTGAAAAAGACTAAGGTTCAAATCTCAGAAGTTGAATATTATCAAACCCATCCTAAGGCTTTTGCTAAAATGATTCACTTTGTCAATTCCCATTCTAAAACTACCTCTAAAGGCCTTTTACCCACTCCTTCTGCACCACAACCTAATCTGATAGCCATTGTCACCTCACCCAGTGACAAAATCAAACCATTCTATGTGACACTTCTTATAGCTGGTCATAGGCTCAGCAATTGCGTCTTAGACTCAGGAGCATCAGACAATGTGATGCCTGCTAAAGTAGCTCATGCCTTAGGTTTAACTCTCACATGCACTTATGGATCTTGTTATTCTATGGAGAGTAAGGAAGTGCCCTTGGTCGGAAGGATTAAAGATGCACAAGTGGCTTTTGCTGCTTTTCCTGAGAAGAAAGTTTTGGCTACTATCTTAGTATCAGATATTCCTCCTTCATACGGGATGTTACTAAGAAGGAACTTCTGTAAGGATGTAGGTGGAGAAATTCAAATGGATTGGTCACATGCACTTGTACCTGTTAATGGGCAAATGAAGAAGCTGCTGCCTGAGAAGCAGTCTGAGTATATTGTACAAAAAATGGATAATCCTAAAGCACAAATACTCTATGAGGATATGGGGCATGCTAACTATATGATTATGTCTCCTGAAGAAATCCAACTTCCCAAAGTGTCACCTAAAGATCTTAATGGTGTTTGGATTTTAGAGTTTGATGGAAGTTGTTCCTCAGCTGGTTCTGGAGCTGGTGTCATATTGGTGTCGCCCGAAGGAAGCCTTCATCCTTTCTCATTCAAGTTGCAGTTTGAAAATACCAATAATACAGCAGAGTATGAGGCTCTCATTCTTGGATTACAGGTGGCAAAAGAACAAGGTGTGAAGAATCTTCTAGCTCATGGAGATGCAGAATTGATTGTAAAGCAAGTTAGAAACCTCTTCCAGGTGAAAAATGGAAGGTTGAAACATTACCGGAATCAGGTTTTGGATTCCATTGAATTCCTCGATGCTTTCTCTATAGAAGCCATACCCAGGGAGAAGAACACCAGGGCTGATTCACTAGCAGTCTCAGGGTCACTGCTCATACCTCATCCTGACTTCTCTCGAGATAAGTTCACCATTGAGATGATCCATCGACCTAGTGTACCTGATAATACAAGTAACTGGCAAGTTTTTAATGATGATCAACACTTTCTTTCTTTCTTAGAACTCAAGGATAATTTTGAACAACTATACTTTGAAGGAAGTGATAACTTGCCTCGTGAAAGTGTGTCCTTTGACAAAGCAGCCACCCAAGGAGAAGAAACGGATCAGGATGGATGTATCAAACTCAAGGGAAACAAGATCCCTAAAGGATTGGTAAGTTTAGAGGAACTGTTTGATAAACACGACAAGAATGTAAAGTCTAGAGCTTCTACTGGACCTCAACAATCAGCTGAGTATGACAAAATTAATATTGGGAGTTCTACTGACCCTAAGCTCGTGAACATTGGAAAATGTTGCACAGCAAATGAGAGGAAGAAAGAAATTGATCTTTTAAAGAGGTATAAGGATGTTCTTGCCTACTCTTATGAAGATTTAAAAGCTTTCCAACCAAAAGAAATACAACATTTTATTCCTCTCAAACCTGGAATTAAGCCTTTTAAACAGAAGTAGAGGCAATACAATCCTAAAATAGATGACACCATTTTTCAAGAAATATAGAATTTGTTGAAAGCCAAAATCATTTTTCCTATCCATCATTCAACATGGATTGCTAATATTGTACCTATTAGAAAGAAAAATGGTGAGATTCGTATCTGTGTTGACTTCAGGAATCTGAATCAGGCTTCCTTGAAAGACAATTATCCTTTACCTATGATGGATCAGGTCTTACAAGCAGTAACAGGATCTGAAATGTTGTCTATGCTTGATGGATTCTCAGGATATAATCAGGTAGAAGTTAATACTGCAGATCAACACAAAACAACTTTCACTACCCCTTGGGGTACCTTTGCTTACAGAAGGATGCCTTTGGGGCTCATTAATGCTGGTGCCACTTTTCAGAGAGCTATGGATCTGGCCTTTGGAAGTTTGAAAGGGAAGTGTATTGTTGTATACCTTGATGACTTGACCGTGCATTCTAAAACAAGGGCAGATCATTTTCAGCACCTGGAGATAGTTCTGTTAAGATGTAGAGAACATGGGATCTCTTTGAATCCTAAAAAAACTGTCTTTTGTGTCACAGAGGGGAAATTATTAGGGCACATCATCTCCAAAGATGGTATTAAGATTGATCATGAGCGAGTTCAAGCTATCCAGCAAATTCCTCTCCCAACCAACAAAAAGGGTGTGCACTCTTTCTTTGGTAAGATCAACTTTTTGAGAAGGTTCATCCCTGATTTTGCAGAGTTAACTTTGAATATTTCCCAAATGATGAAAGGAAAACAAACGTTTGGTTGGTCTCCTGAAGGGAAAGAATCCTTTGAAAGCATTAAAAGAGCCATTGCTAAAACTCCTGTTTTAGCATGTCCCGATTTCAGCAAAGATTTTATTATCTATTGCTATGCCACAGATAACACCTTGGCTGCGGTTTTGACTCCGGAAGATTCTAATGAGCACGAACTCCCAATTGCATTTATGATCTATATTCTGAAAGATCATGAGTTAAAATACACCATGATGGAAAAACATACTTTTGCAGTGGTCAAAGTTGTTAAGCAGTTTCATTTTTACATTCTTAACTCTCACTCCATGGTGTTGGTACCAGATACAACTGTTAAGTCAATTATCACACAACAGGAATTTGGATCCAAGAGAGGGAACTGGGTGGCTAAGGTCCAAGAATATGATATTGACATCAAACCAACCAAGCTCGTCCGTGGAAAAGGCCTTTGTGAGCTCATTGCTGAAGGAGCTAGACATGAGTTACTGGAGGATAAAGTTGGTCTTCCTACCGTTCTGTTTCTTAGCTCAGTTGATGAATGGTATGCTGATATTGCCCATTTTCTCACTTACAGAGAATGCCCCTCTCATTTGACTGCCAAAGAAAAGAGGACTGTTAAACTAAGGTCAGTGCAATATGTGTTGTGGGAAAACGCCTTGTTTAAACCTGGGTTAGATGGAAGGTTTTTGAAATGTGTGGACAAGGAACAGCAGAAAAAACTACTCTCAGCTTTTCATGATCAGGCATGTGGAGGACATTACTCATCAACTGTCATTGCTCATAAGATACTTTGTGGAGGATATTACTGGCCTACCTTGTTCAGAGATGCATCAAAGTGGGTTGATAAATGTGAGGCTTGTCAGACTTTTGTGGGTAGACCCAAATTGGCCTCTTTGCCTCTTAAGCCAGTTGTAATTGAAGAACCTTTTCAACAGTGGGGTTTGGACTTCATTGGAACACTTAATCCCTCTTCTAGTTCTGGTCATACTCATGTATTAACTACCACAGATTATTTCACCAAATGGGTAGAAACCATTCCAGTAAAGAGTACTACTTCCGAAGTGGTGTGCAGTTTCATCAAAGAAAACATCCTAGTAAGGTATGGTGTGCCAAACAAGATTGTGACAGATAATGCTTCCAACTTTTCTTCAACTGAGATGATGGATTTTTGTTATGGATATGGCATCTCTCTGGCTCACTCCTCAGATTACTATCCTCAGGGAAATGAACAAGCAGAATCCACTAATAAAAATCCGGTGACCATAATAAGGAAATTAGTCAACGAGTCTCAACGAAACTGGCACAAGAAACTCTATGATGCTCTTTGGGCAGACATGATCACACCTAAGAGAGCCATTGGAATGTCTCCTTTTCAAGTGGTATATGGAGTAGAAGCTCAATTGCCAGTAACAGTGGAGCTGCCAGCCTTGCATCTAATGAAGGCCATTGAAGATACCAATTTCAATGATGCTTTGGATAAGAGAATAATGTACCTTCACAAATTGAATGAGGATAGATTGAAAGCTGTTGATAAGATATCTGCTCATCAACAAAAAGTTAAGGTCCTGTTTGATAAGAAAGCTAGGTTCAGAGATTTCCAAGTTGGAGACACTGTTTTGTTATGGGATAAAAGGCATGAACCTTGTGGCATCCATGACAAGTTTGATTCCCTTTGGCTCGGACCTTTCAAGATCAGGCACTTTGCTGGTAAGAATTATTTTTACCTTGATTATATGGATGGTTCTTCTCTCCCACTTCCTTATAGTGGGAAGTACCTGAAATTGTTCAAGTCATAGGTGATTAGGGAGTCCTTTGTATATTCTGTACAGCGTTTTGTTTTTCTTTTTCCCTTTGTTTTGGTGTGTTGTCCTCTGTATTAGTTTGCTTTTTGACTCCGTTGCCCAATGGATAAGGTACTGGTCTACTTTCCCAAGTTGTCTAAGTTCTTACCTTGTCTCATTCTTTGAATTTATGCCAAGTCATCCCCAGAAGGAGCCAGCTGTTGTCCACTCAAAATTCCTCTACTCTTAAGAAAGTGAAAATTTAAAATTTTGAGTTTAAGTGTCTTCTCTGTTGTACTGATAATGTGAAAAGCCAAAGAAATTGAGAAAATATGCGTTTTTGGGTCATTTTGTGTGTTTTTCGGGCCTGTCGGACATTTTTGTCCCGTGTGTCCCAAGTTCAATTGGGCCCTCTATTCCCTGATTGGCCGGTTTACCCGAAGTCTGTTCTTTTTGGGCCCGTCGGAACTTTTTGTCCCAAATGTCCCGAGTTCACCCGGACCATTTGTTCCATTTTCATCTGATTCGGCCGAGTCGCGTACTTCACGTACTTTTGTCCCACGTGATCCAAGAGCATTTGTGCGTCTTTTCCCCGCTTCGCCCGAATCGGCCGAGTCGCGTACTTCACACTTTCGCATCCCACATGTCCCAGGTGCATTTGTGCGTCTTTTCCCCGCTTCACCCGAATCGGCCGAGTCGCGTACTTCGTGCTTTCGTATCCCACATGTCCCAGGTTCATTTGTGCGTCTTTTCCCCACTTCGCCTGAATCGGCCAAGTCGCGTACTTCACGCTTTCACGTCCCACATGTCCCAAATGAACCAAGTGCCATTCATGCTAATTTTTCCCACTCTACCCGAATATCTTGCTTATTAAATTTGGTAGGTATGTATTAAATGTGCATTCATTACTTTTCTCTCTCCTAAACGGCTATATAACGAGCAGACCCCCTATGCGTTTTGCACACTGTTTTCCTACTATCTTTTGCTCAAACCTTTGTAATCTACATTCCTGTGCACGTATCCATTCCCTCTGCAATTTCATCCCAAGTCTGGCTTGTAACTCTGCTCTATGAATTGCTATCAACATGAAGATCAAGTTCCAGGTTCAGGAACAAATCTCACCACTAGAGTCTGTCATTTCCGATATCGGGGACAGTGAAGTTCGCCATCTTGACTTTAGTGATTTTTGGTCGAGGATGACAGACGCAAACCCCACACCAATGGCACAGATGATTCATGACAGCGGTCTAGCTTTCGCGGGTGGTTTCCCAATCTCGGTGCAATGTGCAGATTGAAGAAGCAAATAAAGACTATCATACTCATGTCGAGTTTGATAAGGAAATGGAGAAGTGCCTCAGATTTAGATCTAGTCTACAGCCAACACGTCAGTCCCACGTGGCAGAGACATAGCTGAGGCATTGAAGAGATTCAAGCAGCGGATTTTGAAGTCAGTGGGTCCCTCCCAGTCATAAGCACCTGTCTTCTTCTCCTTATTCCTCTCTTCTCTTCCAATTCTTTCTCTCGGATTTATTGTAATAAGTTGAGGTATTGCGATTGGCAATCCTTAACTAATCTTTAGTTAAAAGAAGTAGTTACCAAGAGTAACTGATTTGTAAACTATATAATGGCCTCTCCTCGCCATTTTGTAAGGAGGAAAAACTTGGCTTATTTTCTGAGAGTGTAAATAAATCATAAAGAAATCAATACAGAAGGGCTTTTCATTCTTCTTCTATCTGATCTCTTTTATCCCTAAGCTTTTCATTTAATCTTGTTAAGGTCATTTGTCTATGTTATGATAAGAATCTTTGTATTCTTATAGATGTTATTTATAGAACTTTGTGTCTTTCAAATTTCATCTTACTAAGTATGATACAAATGATCTTGTTTCAATTCACTGTAACTTCACATACATAAATAATTACTCTGTCATCTATAATTCTGAGTGTTGCCTTTCTGCTCATTCTCGTATTCTCATTCCTCAGTCCTTTTTTAATTGATGATCCTTCAAGAAAACACTCTCGTAATATCCAAGTTCCACAAGAAAATCATGTTTTGTATATTTGTAAATAGGTTCGTTTCTGAATAACGGAACCTCTCCCATTAAAGAGGAGGGACTTCTTGTCCCCTGACTGTTGCTCTTCGTAAAGTCCTATTTGACGACCAACAGGATATAACATGCATCATGATCTGTGTAAAGAGTAATGACAGATCGGTTGACATTGGAAAATGTTGAATCATGGTTTAAGAGCACGTAGGATGAATTTTCCTAGAGATTCATCACTGGACTTGAGTTTGATACACGTAGATGGGTAGAGGAGAATCTCTACCATGATCTGTATGAGACTTTTTTCTTTTACTTCCCAGTAGAGTTATTTGGGTGGCTTTCAGCCTATGAATCTAGATCAAGCTGGCATTATGGATCACAGCTATGGACCAAAGAAGACTACCAAAGGTTGCAGGATGTAGATCTGACGTGGACCCGTGCTGTAGATCACTAGTGGGGAGGAGTACTAGCTAGCTACACTCTGGAATATGCCATTTCCACGTATTCTTTTCAAGAGGTTACTGAGTTTGAGTTTCTACGAGAACCTAAGGGATCATTTCTATGTGTTATCCCTCTAGATATGAAGATATTAATGGTTACCATGAGTCAAGAAGTGCTCCCAATGGCTGGCTAAACCATTTTGAGCATTGGGTAAGGAAGCTCGGGTGGAGGAAGATGGCAGATGATATGACAAAAAAGGAGAGGAAAGAAAGACGGCTTAAGTATGGTGAAGTGCGTGAAATGGAGATTACTACATGACGCAAAGCCACTAGTGTGATGGATCTATGGAGATAGACATTGCAGGAAGGAATTGAGGTTCACACAAAGGACGTGGAGCCTGAGCAGTCTGTGCTACCCCATCTTGGCAAGGGTGTGAGGGAGACCCCTTCGGCTTCTGGTGAGAGTTCCTCACATGGAGAAAGGAGAGACATTGGCACATATCTAAACCCACCTAGTGACCGAGCCCTGGTGCTTGGTTTTTCCAAACCAAGAAGAAGTATTGATCCAATTGAAACTAGTGGAAGAAACAAATCCGCGCCTAGGAGATACAATTTTACATTCCCTTCTTCTATGGCTTCACATATTCTAGTATTTGGAGGAGTTTTTGGACAAGGGGTAAGCATACAAACTTTTGGTCTCCAACCAGGGAGTGGAGTGGGACAAAGTAGCGGTGGTGGGGCACCATCACAGACTGTCGACACACAGTTCAGTGGAACCGTAGGGGCACTTGGCACAGCTCCTATAGACCCTATTGGACCCAATGGTCCTGGTGGATCTGGTGGCTCTGGAGGTACAGGACCTAGTGGACCTAGTGGATTACGTGGAGGAAACACCAGAGGGAACCAAGGCTCTAGTTTAGGACAAGAATCCCAACCAACACCTCAAGTTTTCTTTGAAATGTCTCTGCACTTACCGGATTACAGGGGCATTGAGGATGCTACAGAACATGTTCACAAGTGTGAATTGATATGGTGCGTGAAAGGTATCAAAACCCCAGAATGAAATGCTAGTCAATTTGCAACCACGTTGTAAGGACGCACGCATAGCTGGTATAGAAAGTATGATCCTCATAAAACAGTGGTGGATTACACTACTTTAAAGAATGCATTCCTGGCAGAGTTCTACATTCCTGAGTTTGAGTAAAAAAGTACTAGCGCTTTGAAGGAGATACAACAAGGAATGGCAGAGAGTGTGTGGGAGTATGATGCGCACTTTAAGACTCTCTTGTCTAAATTATCATATGATATACATCCTTCTCATCATGCACAAGGGTTTGTTGGAGGATTGATCACCCCTTTTAGAAGGGCCCTGTCTTATAAGACTTTAACAGACCCACATGAAGCATTGGAGGCTGCCTTGCGCGCCGAAGCCGTTGGTAGTATTGATAATAGCGTTAGCCCGTTCTTGGAAGCTCAGATTGTTGCTATGGCTAAACATTTAGAAAATCTATTTGTGAACTCAGTCCATGAGACTCGCAGTGGTTTGTGATGTAAAGATTGTGATATAGAGTTGCATGTTAAGGATAATTTCCCCCGGAGGGTGGTATGCGTTGTAACATTAGATTGTGAAATCTATCATGGGGACCATGATGCCAGTAGATGTCCCTTGCTATAGCACACGATAAAAAAGAATGTATCCTATTATTGTAATATTTACACCTCCATAATCCATGATACTAAAGAATGTAGGCTCATTGATCAGATACATGAAGCCATTGATCATGGGGTGCACCAAACTGACATTGTCAGTAGTTCTAAGAATGATGATCACCGTTATGAGGAGCGTGCAGATGAAGGCGTGTAAGGAAAAGGTTTTCGAGAAGGATTCCATGGACAAGGTAAGCACGGAGGAAGGAGTGAGTTCCCGCGAGGGACATGTTTCAACTGTGGATATGTATAATATTACAATTGTGAGTGCTTGGACTTGTTGTAGTGCTCATGGTACGGAAAGAAGCATAAGTATGAGGAGTGCCTGGAGTTATATGAGCATATGAATCAGTAACACTGGAAGGACAAAGGTGCTGTGATGGTCAACATTAAGAAGGAAGACATATAATGGATGCCTCAAGTAACACAGGATGAAGGTTTAGAGCCTATTTTAGTAACAACAAGGGTAGAATCCACGCACGCAAGAGAGATACCAAGACAGAAGAGCCTTGTTTCGAGAGAATATGTCGTTCATAGAAATTACCCAGACCCTGCACATCAGAAGGAGATATATCAGGACACCATGGATGTTATTCAAAGATTGCAAGGGGAGATCCAGTGTCTAAAAGAGCAATCCATGAGGGAGGAACAAGGAAGGAGGATCGAGGCATAGAAATATGACCTGGATGAGGTCAAGGAGGTGTGTAAAATGCTAAGGCAGGAGAACATCATTCCTTTGCTAAGATCCTTGTTGAGAGAGAAGGTACCACACACTAAAGAAGAGCACGAGAGGTAGGTCTTGTACGCAAACCTTCCCCCTCACAGCCTCAACTATGACAAGGAGATTACATTGATTATAGTTGTGGATGGATGGCTCCTCAGCAATATACTCATTGGCACTGGCACGGAGGTTAATGTTTTGGCTTTGGATGCATGGTATCAGATGGGGACACCTGCGTTACAGCCATCTTCAAATGTGTTGTATATGGCAAACAAGACTAAGGAAATTCCCATCCATGTCTTGAAGGATGTAGCTATTACTATTCAAGAAGCCAAGTTTACTGGGGACTTCGAAGTCTTGGTGCTCACCAAGACAGAAAATTTCCCAGCACTACTTGGGTGTCATTGGTTTATAAGAACAATGCGGACCTCCGGTTCAACAAAGGGTACATTAGTTTTGAGAACAAAGAGAAGTGGGTCATTGTACCCCTGGTTGATGGGAAGTTAGTGCCCTACATTGAACCATTGGGAGAAAAGGTCTTGGAAAATATTTATGTGCACTCAATCAGAGACCCTGAGATGGTACACCCCATTAATGTGATTATCTAGTTTGAGGATGCTCAGTCAGTGAGTGATACCACCAGCCTGACATGTGACAATTGGGTGCATGGGACTTATGAATTAATGGGATGATAGTTGAGAGGATCGGTGACCAAGATAACTAAGGCAAACATGGTTCGGCACCTTGGGGGGAAAGAACTGCCCAAGTACTCCGAAGGAGCCTTCCCTGAGGTCTTTATGCAGGAGATAGAAGCTTAGTGGAAAAATGAAAAGGAATGAAGAGGGATGTTGAGTTACGTCTTGCTCAGCATAGTAGCTCATTGGTGGGCCATGCATCAGGAGAGCCTTTTATAATGGTTTGAGGTAAGAATTGCTCTCTTTGTTAGATTTTCTAGAAGTAATATACCCACCATCATCAAGGAGTACCATGGGAAGGATCCTACCTCTTTCCATATCCAGGAGTATGAATGGTTCTAGAGAGAAGGCGCGGAAGCCTTGCCACGATCCCTCTGGATCCACAAGTTTTATTCTACACTACAGGGTTGTGCGCGCGCATGGTACATTCATTCGGAGACACGCCGTCAAACAGGGAATTTCCAAGAGCTTGTGGCTAATCTTATTCAAGCCTTTGAGTATCAGAGTACCAAACCATTAGTTGATAAGGCCTTGTAAGGTATCAAGCACCTTAAAATGGGGGATAGTTCCAAAATAGAAGATAGGCTATTGGAACTACTAGGTGAACAAGGATTGGAGGTGCACTTTGAAGAGATTGAAGAAACAAAAGAATCCCAGCTTGAGCGTGGGTGTTTGGAAAAGGAAAAGGGAAAGTTAGTAAATGTGATTGATGGAGAGTAGTTGGAGAGTTTAAATGTTAGCCATTATGTGGGGATGCACAAAGTGGTGGGTAGTATAGATGCTCGCATGCGTGCCTACCATGAGCCTTTAAAGAAAAAGAAGATTAACATCGGTTCAGGAGAAGAACCTAAGGAAGCTATTATTGGGGATTGTTGGACGGAGAAGGAAGTATCAAAGATCATTGATCTGTTGCATGAATTCAAGGATTTATTTTGATGCGGGTACCATGAGTTAAAAGGATTCCACTATTCCTTGGGGGAGATGAGGATAAAACTGAAGGAAGGTGTGTGCCCGGTTAGAAAAAGGCCCTACCGAATGAATCCCAACTTACGCGTGAAGGTTAAGGAGAAGATAGATAAGATGATAGCTTATGGGATCATTAAGGCAGTAGAAGAATCAGAATGGATAATTCTAATGGTAATTAACATCAGGAAGGATAGGTAGATTAAAATTTGTGTGGATTATAGGGAATTGAATGCAGTTTGTGTCATTGATCCATTTTCGACCCCCTTCACTGAAGAGATTCTAGAAGGAGTCACTGGGCATGAAATCTATTCCTTTACAGATGGGTTTTTAGGATACCACCAAGTCCGGATTGCAAAGGAAGACTAGGAGAAGACAACTTTTGCCACCGAGTGGGGAAGTTTTTCATATACGGTCATGCCCTTTGGGTTGAAAAATGTGCCTACTATCTTTTCACACATAGTGGTGCAAGGATTCTAGGACTTCATTCATAAGTTTCTTTAGGTTTACTTGGATTATTGGACAGTATATGGTCTAGTTAAGGACCATTGTGACAACTTGAGATTAATGTTTGAAAGGTGTAGGCAGTTGAGGATATCCCTCAACATTAAGAAGTGTGTGTTTGCTACACCCTTTGGGACTTTATTGGGGCATATCATATGTAAGGAGGGCTTACTGGTAGATCCTGCTAAGGTTGTAGTTATTGTGGGATTAAGGGAACCTACTAGCCAAAGCGTAGTGCATGGATTCCTTGGGCATATGGGATATTATAGAAAATTCATTAAGGGGTATGCCAAGATCGTCGTGCCTTTAGAGGAGCTGCTTAGACACAAAAGTACCTTCCATTGGGGAAAGACGTAGTAGAGGGCATTTGATACATTAAAAGATAGGCTTATTACCAAGCCTATTTTACGATTTCCCTCTTGGGACAAGCCTTTCCATATCCATGTAGATGCCTTAGGAACCGCCATTAGAGTAGTACTTTCACAACTAGGTGAAGGGATTGTTGATCATCCTCTCTATTTCACAAGCAGGAAGTTAACACCCGTAGAGTAGAATTATACCATAACTAAGCGCGAGGAATTTTCAATGATCTATGTTCTTTTCAAATTTTGACAGTATCTGCTGGCAACACCCTTTGTATTCTACACCGACCACATGGTATTAAATTATTTAGTAAACAATCCCATTCTTCAAGGGCGCATATGTAGATGGGTGTTGTTGTTTCAAGAGTTTGAGTTCACCGTTGTGGTGAAACCTAGAAAAAGAAATTATGGACTTGATCATCTATCAAGAATTGATTCAGGAGAGGACGTGCAAAGTATTAAGGAGATAATGCCAGATGCGCAACTGTTTAGATTGCGATGCGCACCCTCAGATTTGGAAGGGATTGTTGTATTTTTAAAATAAGGTGTAGTGCCGGATGGAATGAAGGCATTGGAGAAAAAGAAGTTGGCCATATGTGTCGTGTCCTACTTGTTGATTAGTGGAGATTTATACAAATTGGGACGTGATGAAGTTTTACGCAGATGTGTATTAGAACATGAACGCCTGTCCATCATGGAAGAAGCACACAAAGTAAGTGCGGGTGGGAATTACGTAGGTGATGCCACCGTGCGTAAGATTTTAATGGCAGGTTTATGGTGGGAAAACTTATACAAGGATTGTAGAGATTATTGTAAAGCATGTGACCACTGTCAACAAATTGGCAAACCAAGAAGGAGAGATGAAATTCCTTTGCATCCTATTCCTAGAGTGGAGCCTTTTGAAAAGTGGGAAATAGAATTTGTAGGACCTATTGCACTGGCAATGCATAGGACTAGGTCATGTTATGTCATCACTTGTATAGATTATCTCACAAGGTGGGTGGAAGCAGCCCCAACTAAAGATTGCACGGCAGCAACGGTGGCAAGGTTCCTATGGGAGAACATTATCACAAGGTATGGATGCCCTTTAAGTTTGACCAGTGATAGGGGTACACATTTTCTAAATGAGACCGTGAGGATCCTACTATCTAAGTTCATGGTGGCTCATCATAAGACTATGCCCTATCACCCTCAAGCAAATGGAATGACAGAAGCATTCAACAAAATACTAATTCATACCTTGATAAAAATTTGTGATGTTGGAAGACAGGATTGGGATAAAAAGGTATCAACAGTTTTATGGGCGTATAGGACTACGTATAAAAGAATAAATAAAGCCACACCTTTTCAATTGGTGTTTGGTGTAGAAGATGTTTTTCCAGTTGAATTTATGTTACCTTCTCTATGAATAGCACGCGTAGGAGGATTAGTCGATGAACAAGTGCTGGAAGAAATAATTGATGAACTAATGAAACTAGATGAGAGACGATCACTTACCCGTTGGTGCCAAACAATGAAAAAATAAAAGCAAAAGGCTTGGCATGATCACCATATTAGAAATAAGAAGTTTGAGGTTGGGCAGATGGTGTTACTGTATGATTCTAAATTTCGGCGCCATCCTGGGAAGTTGAAAGTCCATTGGTTAGGTCTCTACACAATCTCGTACATCCTTGAGTCAGGTGCATGCCAGTTACAAGTACTGGACGGAATGAAGTTTCTTGGACACTTTAATGGTAGTAGGCTGAAGCCCTACTATAAATAAGTCTTCTTGGTGTTTGTAAATAAGATAGTTTTTCTAGTTAGTCTAGAATTTTCCCTTACGCATTTTCTTTTCCTTGTGTTTCCCTTTCTCGTTGTTGTTTTGTTTTGCACCTTGGGCACCGGTAACCTTATTGCTATTTTTGGAGAATTTATGAGTGCGCAGAGGACTGTGCATCGATTAAGTGTGGGGTGGAGAAAAGTGAAGAAGCGCGTGATTAAAAGTACCAAGGAAGTTGGGTTGATGAGCCTCATTGAGTAGCCCGGTTAAAAGAGAGATGAAGAGAAAAGATAGAATGGTTGGTGCTAGGGTAAAGATACTCATAGATACCATGTACAAAGGAAAATGAAGCACATTTAAAGTAACACGAGGTAGGTGAAAGAAAGAATCTGGACAGAAGAAGTGCCTTCAGCATGGGCTGAGTGCGTGTAAGAGTCTCCTGTCAGGTTGGTTTGGTTACGCGCCAGAAGGTTGGAGGAATTTTCGTGCAGGAAGGGTGCGTGAGTAAAGGCGCTAAAGATAGGTTTTGTTTTAGAAAGCCACATTAAATGAACAAAGTACGGGGTAGGTAAAGTAGTATTTAATGACTAGAAAAAGGAAAAACTATAAATAGAGGTTTGGGGCACTCTCATTTTACTTTGCGAAAATGAAGAGTTGGAGATATAAGTGAAAAATATAAGCTAGGATGTTTTCATATTTGATCAGAGAGAAGATCTGTGTGATTAAACAAGTAAAGAGCCAATTTGATATTGCAAACCGGAAGGAAGGAATTAAATGGGCTTGGAACGAAGTGAAAATATTTTTTGTGAATAATTTTTTGAAGTTAGGGTTCGGAAAACTAGGGCACGGGTTTAGGGGATTTATATCACGGATCTGAGATCGAAGGTTGGGAGAAGGAAAGTAGAGTAACAAGGAGAGGACTGGAGTAATATAATTACCTCGACTATGGCATGGAAGAAAGTGAAGGGCAAAGTGAAGGATAAACAACCAAAGTCTGAGGTAGAAACAAACAAACAATGGTATGCAGAAATGTAGTACCTTGACAGAGTAATGATGGGAAAGGAATGTGAATCCCATTTGAGGAACATACTAGTGAGTGACTATAATCATTGTACCATCACTATAGAGAAAGACATGACATTAGAACTGGTACACCCAACCAATAAGCGAACACCTGAAGGGTTTCCTATCTACAATGATGATGTGAAGGTCAGGCTGGCGAAGGAAGGGTTTTTACAACTCTACGGGTTGCCTTATTTTGGGAAGCCTGATCGCTTGTACCAGTGG
The DNA here is from genome assembly GCA_019776745.2 of Taxus chinensis. NCBI lineage: Eukaryota > Viridiplantae > Streptophyta > Pinopsida > Cupressales > Taxaceae > Taxus > Taxus chinensis. The sequence continues at coordinate 131,930,815 of CM034155.1, forward strand.
TTGATGTCTCGGGTGCATGAGGACTACTTCCACTTTGTTAGGTGCAAGATGCATGTAACTCCCCAGTTGATTACATAGTTTACAGGCCTCATATGCGAGGGAGATATCCTGGGAGATGACCTTAGCCAGAAGGAAGCTATTTAGGAGACCATCACAGAGTATGCCTGCAATAAAGGGTCACAGTATTATGACATCTCAAACATCAAGGACCCAGTTATGAAGATGGCCGCGCACCTGGTAATGAAACTAAATGGCCAAGAAAGATGATGCAAGTCAACAAGCCATGGCTACATGTCTGCAGGAAGATCTTAGAGGGGACTATTTACAACTTGTCTACATACATTGTTGAGGAAATTGTAAAGTGCGCAAAGGAAGGGGATAGGATCCTCTTTGGAAATGTCCTGCTCACCATAGTGTTTACAAAATTTGGAGTGCCGGATGCACCAGATAAGTTTGTGTGGGAGTACCCAGCCGAAGACCATTCCGCGAAGAGGTTTGAAAAGTATGCATGTGATACAATGACAGCTCCCCACAAAGCGCAGCTCAAAAAATGGTATACGTGCCTGAGAAATGCATTTGGGGCAGAGTGGAGGATCCCCAAACAACTCTCAGTAGCCACACAAGGAGAAGTTGAGTTCACAGTGTACCAACACTTTTGCTTGGGAAGGTTCAAACTTGTTGATGAATCATGGAGCCCTTGGTGCAAGCTCCCTTTCGCGTTCACTACCTTGTACTTCCAAGTGGGAGTGACCAGATTTAAAGAGTTTAAAAAGCTAAGGCTAGAGCTAGGTAAATTGGACCAAGAACATAGGGATATGAGGAAGAAACTAAACTATCTTAGAGGTAAGCACACATACGTGGAAAAGTACATGTCGCACGAGATCCACATGACTAGGCCAATAACACTTTTTATTGCTAGAGGATCCGCGGTGTGCATAAGGCCAAAATTTGAAAATGACATGTAGTTGGTGGATGAGATCTCCATACTTGAAGAACCTATGGGAATGAAGAATCCAGTGTCTAAGAATATGGGTAGAGGAGAGGAAGGAGAACCAAGTGTACCAACTGCTCAGACAGTGAGCATGCTTTCTACGAGCGCCAAGCCAAGAAGCTACATTTGGAGGAAGAATTCCCCAGTAAAGGAGAAGATGCCAAAAGTAGAGGCACCCGAACAACCCACCACCTTGGAGGAGTCCCAAGAGGAAGAAGAGAAGGTAGAATCTCCTAACCAAAAGCAACCTCTAGGGAAGAAGCAGAAGGTAGATGAAGAAGATGACTCGGAGGCGACCGACAGCATGGAGAGATATTTGGGAGAAGGAGAGGATGAGAGTGAAGAGGGTGGCGATGAGAAGAAAGAGCTGAAAAAAGACAAGGAACCTTTGGAACCTTGCATAGTTAGTGTCTATGACTCAGAGGAGGAGAGTGGAGAAGAGAAGCAAGAGTTCATATTCACGGGACGGAAAGGTACACAAAGAGGTGAGAGCACGGAAGATACAATGGCAGAAGAGAAGGACACTGAAGGGAAGAAATCCACATATTTTACCAAGGAGTAGATAACCAAAGTGGAAAAGCGAGAAGTGAAGAAGATGCTTGAGATCCTTGTAGACCAGGAATTAGAGTAGAGTGCAGACATAGTGCTAAAGGAATGAAGGGAAGAGAGCAGTTAAAATGGACATGACAACCTAGGAGGCCCCACTTTGACAATCAGCTTCCCCAAAGGCGCGCGCTCAGGTAGAAGATCTCTGGATGTAGAATAGAGGAAGATGATGGGCTATGTGGATGACTCTAGGAAGGTGCTACATGCACGATTCTAGAGTATGGTACCCACTAAAAGACTTATAGCCATGGGATCATTCGAGAAGGAGGACACGTACCCTAGGACCAAGAAGATGCTTTCTTAGGCATTTGAATCCCATGTTGACGAGCTGGACTTTAAAGTTTGCCAGAAGGTGCTTATCACACTACCAGAGTCTAAGGGAGACCACTCCTTAGTAAATTCCCAGGAGCTCACAGATGAGCAAGTATGTAATGCTCTAAACAAGGTCGCGGTGGAAATGGAGGTGAGACTATTTGCGCGGAATGAAAGCATAAGGGATTTAGAGGGAAAGCTGGCCAAGAAGGAGGAAGAGTTGGCTAAGGTGGCCAGAAGCTTAAAACAGGAGGAATTAATTAGCACATAGCTAAGGTGCGAGCTCAAGGAGGAAAAGATAAAAGGTGCAGGAGGTCTACAAGAAAGTAGACTTGATAAAAAGTGCCATCATCTTGAAACACCTAGATCTAACACCTATCCCCCAGAGGTATGCATCGACGCTGGAATTCCTAGAAGACTTAATGCGTGTGCTCACCATAGAGAGGAGACCCTTGGCATTGGAATCTGTAGAGGAAGTAGCTACGTGCCTGAAGGAGGAGGACCGGTTGAAGGTGATAGCACTGGTTGTTGAGTATAACAAGGTGCTCACAGATGTAAAGGTTTCTTCCCAATCTACTGAGGCTGCATATGACACATGAATAGATAGAGATAAGGTGGTGAGCTCCTTGGTCACCACACTTGAAGAAGATCTAAAGGAGTTCTAAGAGAAGAATAAAGGAAACATGGCGGAGTGGGATAGAGTCCTAGCAGAAGTAGAAAGAAAATCTGAGGAGATTGAGGCACTAAGGGGCTCAACCAAGACATGGCTAAAGGAACTATATCCTCAAATTACAAGGAGAATGGACAAGCTTGTAGACTTGGGTAAAGATATGGAACAAATTTTGGACACTTTTGGCACCCAGGGAGATGGCCTAAGTTTTGATGAGGTAAACCTCCTGGTTGTCAACCTTTGTCAGAAGGTGTAGAATGAGGTTGATACATGGAATAAGTTGGAGGCAGTCTTATGGAAGGACTTCCCTAGCCTTTTGGTTTAGTGTTCCCTCCCATTCTTCATTCTTACCCCTATTCTTTCATTCCTTATTCATCTTTGTAATATTTATCTATGTTTTGGTTCCATTTGAACCAACTTGCACCTTGGTCAAGTAGAATGTTTCTGAGGGCGGGGAACATGCGTAGTGTGGTGTGATGTTGGGCTCCTAAAATATTGACTAAGTACGAAGGCGCATGAGCACACGGGACCCCAGTTATAGGATGGTGCACAAGGCAAAAGCACACAAGAGAAAAGGATCAAGGAAGCATATAGCACGCGACACGTGAAAAGAGGTTTAGGACTTAGCCGATTCAAGCAACAAAGGAAGAACACGTGAAAAGCATGATCGGTTGCGAGTGGATAACATGTCAGCCTGGCAACAGGTGGCCCAGGAAAGAGCATGCCAACAAAGGAATCTTCTAGAAGACCATCATGAGATGGAGTGGAGAGCTCAGGCCTGAGGAAACATGCTCGTTGAAGGACCAAATTCGACACTTGGTGATAGATCTGAGGGCACGGCAAGGAGAGTTGGCAGTGCAGAAAGCTGATAAATACAAGTTCCTATGGACCAAGAAAGGTGTGTGGAGATATAGATAGAGACCAAAGAGGAGAAGATAGGAGAGATACACATGGAGAGAGATAACATGGGTAGAGCTCTATAGGATTACCGTGAGTGGGGATCTGATGTATTGAGCTCAGCATTATAATTTTTTTATGTTTTTGTGTAGTTATACAAGCCTAGTGATGTGCATGACTACAGTCTGCCATCTATGGCTCTTTGTAATGAACCAATGAATACAATGAGGTTACTTATTACAATTAAATATGAATATAAGTGGGTTTCATGTATCTTTCATTCATAGAAGTTCTCTTTCTTTTTCATGCTATGAATGAATGGTTGTAGCTTTCTTTCTATTATATTATGTGTTATGGAGTCTTTTAAAACACATCATCTGAAGAAACTACAAGGATCTGAAGGCCGTCCTGAGCCCTGTAATCTTTGTATTTCTAAACTTCTTTCATGAATATTCCTATACTAATCATTGATGAATGCTTCCCACTAAAAACTCACATAAAAGAGAGACTTGGCACCCGCGCGTGCCTTGAGTGAGCACTCAGCTTCTACTGGGTGATAGGTTGGCACGCATGGGATTCCTCCCTCTTATAATGGGAGTAAAATTGACTACAATTCTTGCCAATGATCTCTACTTAGATCACTCATAAATATACTCACCGCTCCCACTGAATGGGCAATATCAGTCCTAGTGCACATCATGGCATACATCAAACTACCAACCGCTAATGATTAAGGTACCTTGGGCATCTGGTTTCTCTCTTGCTCTGTTTTGGGACATTTCTCCTTTGATAACTTGTAATGGCCTACCAAAGGAGTCCCAACCGGTTTAGCATCCTACATATTAAACCTCTCCAAGACCTTCTTAATGTACTCTTCCTGAGATAAAGTCAGCTTTCGTTCCTTTCTATCTTGATATATCCTCATACCAAGGATTTGTTTGGCTGCCCCAAAATCCTTCATAGCAAAGGATCCACTTAGCTGCTTCTTGAGTACTTTTATTTCCTGCATTTTCCTACCTACAATGAACATGTCATCCACATACAAACACAAGATAATATAACTGCCATCCTAAAATTTCTTTGTATACATGCAATGGTCAAAATGGAATCTAATATAACCTTGCTTCATCATGAATTTATAAAATTTCTTATACCATTGATGTGGAGTTTGTTTTAAGCCATACAAGCTCTTCTTCAGTTTGCACACCATCTCCTCTTTACTTTTGAACTCATAGCCCTCTGGTTGCTGCATATATAGATCCTCCTCTAAATCACCATGGAGAAATGTAGTCTTTACATCAAGCTGATCTAAGTGCAAGTCTTCAATTGTAACTATTCCAAGAACATTTCTAATCGAAGTCATTTTTACTACAGGATAAAAAATCTCATCAAAATCTATACCCTTTTTCTGTGCAAACCCGTTGACCACCAACCGGGCCTTGTATATTTTCTTTCTACCTTCTTCCTCTTTTACTCTATACACCCACTTATTCTATAATGCTCTTTTTCCTTCAAGTAGCTTCACCAAATCCCATGTCTGGTTCTCCATGAGAGCCTGATGCTCCTCATTCATGGCTTGCTCCCACTTCTTCCTTACATATACCTGCATTGCTTCATCAAATATTTTTGTCTCTCCACTGTCAGTGAGTAATAAATAATAAAGAGAAGGAGAAAAATGTTTAGGTTCTCTTCTTACCCTAGAAGACCTCCTCAATATAGGAGTTTGGGGTTCCTATTGAGGAGGTTCCTGAACTAATTCATGTGTTACTTTCCCATCTGGAAGATTTTCTACCATTACATATTATTTTTTAGATTATTCCCCTTTTTCCTACAACTACTGCTTATACATGACCTTCTCATTAAAGACCACATCCCCAGATCGAATGATTTTCTTTTCCTTAATACTCCAATATTTATATCCAAATTCATCACCACCATAACCAATGAAAAGTACATTTTTTTAATTTATCCTCTAGCTTGGTCCTATCATCCTTGTCTATATGGAAAAACACCTCACATCCAAAGACTCTAAGAAATGAATAATCAACTTTCTTACCATACCAAGCATCGTCATGTATGCCTCCATCCAAGGCACTTGAGGGTCATCTGTTTATCAAGTACACAGCTATGCCCACCACTTTTTCCCAAAAAGAAAGAGGTAGTCCTACATGTAACCTCATACTCCTAACACGTTCCATTATTGTTTTGTTCATCCTTTCTGACACCCCATTCTACTGCAGAGTTCCTGCAACTATCTATTTCCCGCGAATTCCATTCTTAGAATAGTAATCATAAAATTCATTGCTGCAATACTCCTCTCCATTATATGACCTGAGACATTTTAGCTTAAGACCTGTTTCATTTTCTACTAAGGCTTTCCATTTAACAAAAGTGTTAAATACGTTAGATTTGTTTCTAATAAAAGAAACCCAAAATTTCTTTGTTACATCATCAATAAAATTAACATAATAACCTGAACCCCCAAGAGATGATACCTGAGCTGCCCCCCACAAATAAGAATGCACCAGCTCTAACTTATTCTCTTTCTTTATAGGTCCAACCTTGAGAAACCTTACTCGCTTATGTTTCCCATATATTAAATCCTCACAAAACTCCAAACCAGTTTTTGTATATCCAAGAAAATCCTTCTTTATGATCTCCATATCGTTATGGCTCATATGACCAAGCCTATAGTGCCACAATGTTGTATCTACTTCTGAATCCACAAGATTACAAACATTAGTGCTATAAGTGGTTAAATATAAAGTTCCAACCTTCTTACCTCTTGCCACCACAAGAGCACCCTTGGTAACCTTCCAAGGGTCCGTTGTAAATATCACAGTACAACCATCACTTACCAATTGCCCTGTCAATATCAAATTTCATCTTAATGTAGGCACATGTCTAACATCCTTCAATATCTAAGTATTCCCATTTTGCATCTTAACCCAAACATAACCTTTTACAACTATGCTACAAGGCTCATCATCACTAAGAAACACATACCCAAAATCTCCTTGGACATAATCAACAAAATAATTCCTATGTGGAGTAGCATGGAAAGAAGCCCCCGAATCTAAAACCCAAGATTCGGTAATATTGTGTAAAGAAAGAATCAAAGCATCCTAACATACATCACTCATTGCCACATTTTCCTCCTTGTTTTCTTCCTGTTGGTTCTTCTTGTCTTGAAGCTCCCAACAGTCCTTCTTTGCATGCCCAAACTTTCCACAGTGCCAGCATACTATCTTGCTTTTGGATTTTGTCCTTTCTTGATCCTTTGATTTTCCACGGCTTCCTCTATTCTTTTGTCTCCCTCTAGTTTCTATTGTAAAATCATTCCCTGAAGTAGAAGTTTCCCCATAGTTTTTCCTTCACATTTCCTCACTTAGAATCACCCCTAAAACATCCTCAAACTTCAACTTTGAGTTAACTAGAACCGATTTGCTTACCGTCATTACCATGATATTCCAACTCTCAAGTAAAGAGCACAAAATTAACAAATCCCTAACTTCTTCATCAAATTATATTATAACCAAAGCTAGCATACTTACAACCGTATTAAAATAATTTAAATGATCTGCTACTGAACCATTCTCAGACATCTTGATATTAAACAACTTTTTTTTTTAAATATCTCATTAGAGGCAAAGGGTTTTTCATACAACTTCCCTAATGCATCCATCAGTTCTTCTGTAGTCTTTTCCTTTGAAACATTAAATAATAATAAAGATGCAAGACACATCTGCATTGTCCTAAGTTCCTTCCTATCTAGAAAATCCCATTCTGTATTTATCATGCTTGAGGGTTTGTTCACCGTCTCATACAACGGAATATAAAGATCCTTCTGATAAAGATAATATTCCATCTGCATCTTCTAAAGATTGAAATTCTTCCCATTGAATTTATCAACCCTTGATCTTCCATCATCTATCATATCTCCCACTCAAGCTAAAAATTTCCATGCGATTCAACACTTAAGAAAATCAAACCAGGCTATGATACCAATTGCTAGGAAATAAGGGATAAAATATGTGGAACAATCTATCATAGAATCACAATAATAGGAACTGTTGATGGTGAATCACAACACCCCTGAATGTCTGCAACTCGATGGGTTGAGACACTCAGTGTGATTGCATAACATGGAGCTTTTCCCAAGTGTGGGACCTTGCGAAATCGGAAAAGCTCTCCGGATGAAGGCCGGTTCCTATTCCTCTGTTCAGATGCACACGTAAAAAATGCAGAGGGTTTACTCAAAACCTAAACTATCTTACCAAGGAGACAGGGTAAGAAGATGCATAAAAATAAACCTAAGCTAACAGAGGTGATGCACCGAGGAATGAAGAACACCTATCTTGCCAATAAACACAAACCATTCAAATGTGATGCAAGATCATGCAAAGGTAACTAAATTTGCAGTGAAAGACCAGGAGGATGCAAATGAACATAGAGAGGGTTGAGAATCATCCATAGACATGCATTACTTGCTCCAAAGGTTGATACAATACACTACAAAATGCCAAGAGGCAGATTCGCATTACAGTTTCAAATGGGAGGTTCGAACTCTACAAATTCACCTGCCAAAGAGAAGAAGGGAGGGGCAAAACAGGAATGTTCGACCTTTAGAAAGAATCCCCTCCTTACAATTTATAGGAAGAATGAGAGAGGGAAGAGAGAGAAAATCTGAAATCTGCCCTAACCACCTCCAGAATGCACTTAACTCATCTCATAATGATGGTAGGTGAGAACCCCAGCGAACCCAAAAGTGGCGAACTTTATTTTGCATTTTTAAGAATTTTTTCTCACCCAATTAAAGATATCCAGTCGTAGTTGGACAGAGGACCTTGTAAGCTTTCCAAAAAGTCCAACCTTGCATGAATCTGAGCTCCCAGTCAAAAGTTATGGCCATCTGAATATCTGTGCCAAGGTCTGCTTCCTGTCAGCGCTCAAAATGTTGCGCCTCCTGAAGGTGCGCCTTGGCGCATCCATGTGTGTGTCAACATCCTCTTACATGTGCCAAGGAACAACTTTTTCTATGTCGACACTATGTGTCATGCGCCATTTCTATGCGCCAAAGCGTAACTTTTTCTGTGTCGACACTCCGTGTCATGCGCCATTTCTGTGCGCCAAAGCGCAACTTTTCCTGTGTCGACACTCTATGTCATGCGCCATTTCTGTGCACCAAAGCACAAATTTTTTTGTGTCGACACTCCGTGTCATGTGCCATTTCTGTGCACCAAAGCGCACCTTTTTCTGTGTCGACACTCCGTGTCATGCGCCATTTTTGTGTGCCAAAGCGCAACTTTTCCTGTGTCGACACTCCATGTCATGCGCCATTTCTGTGCGCCAAAGTGCAACTTTTCTTGTGTCAACACTCCGTGTCATGCGTCATTTTTGTGTGCCAAAGTGTAAATTTTTCTGTGTCGACACTCCAATTTTCTTTGATTTCCAGATTCTTTTGCTTGTCTATATCTACCCGGGGGGAAAGATATATACAACAATTTGGTGACTCAACAGGATCACCTGCCTTCTAGGTAGAAGATCAGTGGCCTTTTAGCAATCCATTGGGCATGGAGTCATAAGCAATAACCTGAAACCAACCTAATATCTGATCCCGAGCCTGATACTGCAACTCCTTCTCCGAGAGCACGCTGAACTGTAGAAAACCAACCTAGGAGCAACAAAACCTGTGCCAAAGCACTTCGGGAAAAAGAAACCTAACTACAACAAGACAATGTGCATACGCACTTAGAGGAATTGAAATCTAGGCTAATATTTACAAGGGTAAACCTTTTCCTTTTAGTAGCAATGTTTAAGATGGATTCCATTAACTAGAATCGGGAATTCTTCTCCATCCAATGTAGACAATTGGAAGCATTACTACTTTTACATCCTGTGACCATGTAGCGGCCACTCCAAATGGCATCAAACTTGGAATGCCTTCCTGGCTTTGCCCGATCTGCATCCCATTTCAGAACTAGGTCCCCTTCCTGGAAGGTCTTTGCTCTTGCCTTCTTATCAAACCATCTTTTTATCAAGGCCTGATCCTTCTCAATTGTCTGAATTGCATGCTCTCTGATTTCCTTCAATTCCATCAACTCAGTATACCTGACCTCCATTGGTTTGAAACTCAAAGTAACAACTCCAACTACTTCATGAGCTCCAATGCTGGTAATTCTAATGATATAGGCAATACTGCCTCTTTCCCATAGACCAACTTGTAGGGAGAATTACCTGTAGACCTCTTTGGCGTTATCCTGTCAGCCCATAATGTTGATTTTAGCTTCGTATGCCATGTCCTTTGGTTTTCATCCAGAGTCCTTCTGATGATCCTTAGCAAATTCTTGTTCGTGGACTCTGCCTGTCCATTACCCTGCGGGTAATAATTTGAAGAGGTTCTTAAATAGATTCCATTCTTGATAGCTCATTCTGTAATCCTAGAACCTATGAATGCCAATGCATTATCAGATATGATAGTGGCCAGCACACCGAACCTGGTCACTATTCCTTCATAAAAGTCTAGTATGTTAGACTCATTTGCTTCTTTGAGCGCTACTGCTTCGGTCCACTTGGTGAAATAGTCTGTTGCTATGAGAATCCACTTGTGGCCTTGGCTCGAGTTTGGGTTGATGACCCTGATGAAGTCCAATCCCCATTGCATAAATGGTTGGTCAACCAAAATTGGGTGCAATGGGAGCGCTGCTAATCTTTCTTTGCCTGTGAAGAGTTCATATTTCTTGCACTTTCTTATCCATGTATAACAGTCACTGAAGACTGTCGGCCAATAATACCCTACCTTCATTATCTTGAGAGCTGTTACTCGTGGGGAAAAATGTCCTCCAGAATCTCCATCATGAAAATCTCGTAACACCCTCTCAATTTGACCTGTCCCAATACACCTCAATAGAAATCCATTGATGTCTTTCTTAAACAAAACACCATAAACAAACACATATGGAATGGCTTGTCATATGAAGTATTTCCTCTTTGCTTTGCTCATTTCTAGAGGGCATAGGCTTGTCCGTAGGAAGTGTATCACATTCTGAGTCCAATAGGGGGTGGGTACATCATCATTTTCCTGTTCTTGACCATCCTGTAGTACTAAGACAGCCTCTTTTTCATTACCTACCTCAACTTGTTGACTCAAGGCTAGTTGTTCACATAGTCCCTTCCCACTTACTAGTTTGGTGACCTTGATCTCGATGTCATATTCCATGACACGAGTTATCCATCCTGCACGTTTCTCATTCAGATCCTTTTTTAGAAGGAATTCCCTGACTCCCGCATGAGACACCAATAATTGGATCTTGTTGTTTGAGACTAGGTGCTTGAATTTCTTTAAACTCCTGATCACTGCAAGTACATACTTTTTAATGAAAGAGTACCTAGTTTCATATTCCTCCAAGCCTTGACTGAAGAAAGCAACTGGTTGTTATAATCCTTCTTTGTTTTGTTGTGCCAGGATTGCAGAAATTGTGTCTCCACCACCAAAGGTGTATAACATGAAATCCTTGGAGAAGTTTGGATTGACGAGAGTTGGAGCTTGAGATATAGCCTCTTTTATTGCCTCAAAACTTTCCTTGCCTTCAGATGTCCACTTAAATGCCATGCTCTTCTTCAACATCAGTGTTATTGGCTTTACGAGAGCTGCAAAGTTTGGAACAAACCTGCGAACAAAATTGATCCTTCCTAAGAAGCTTTAAAGAGCCTTCTTATGACTTGGAAATGGCAACGCTCAAATTGCTTCAACTCTTTCTGGGTCAATCATCAATCCCTCCTTTGAAATAATATGGCCAAGAATTTTTCCCTCATGAGCCAAGAATATGAATTTTTTGGGATTTAATGATACCCCAAATCTTCTGCACCTCTGAAATACCTGCCTCAGATGAAAGAGGTGATCCAATACATTTTTGAAGAATACAGTGATGTCATCAAGGTATATCAAAAATATTTTATTGATCAACCCCTTGAATGCCATATCCATTTCCCTTTGGAAAGTGGCTCCAGCATTTGATAGCCCAAACGGCATCTTCTTGTAGGCATAGGTACCCCCATTTGGTGGTGAAAGCCGTCTTGAACTAGTCATCTTCCTTCACCATTACCTGATAATACCCTGAGTAGCCATCTAGGAGAGAGAATCTCTCTGAACAGGATACTACTTGCAATATTTGTTTCATTGAAGGAAGTGGGTAATGGTCTTTGAGAGATGCCCTATTTAGGTCTCGGAAATCTACACACAACCTGATTTCTCCACTCTTCTTCTTGACCGGAACCAAGTTTGTAACCCAGCTTGAGTGCTTAATTGGGAATATAATGCTTGCCTCTATTAGCTTATTTAGCTCTTTCTTCATTAGAGGCTCAATGTGAGGGTTGATTGGTCTCTGCTTCTGCCTGATGGGCTTAGCATCTGGATCCAGTTCTATGGTATGTTGTGCCAAAATTGGATCGAATCCTCTTAAGTATTCATAGTTCCAAGTGAAGACATCTGGAAATTCTTGGCAAAGTTGTATGAAATCTGATTTCTCCTGTTCAGTGGCCACTTTTCCAATTTGAAGTGTTTTGCTTTCTCCAACTGGAATTGGCTCTAAATCTTCTCTTCTGACCTGTATGTTATCCTTTTCCTTACGGAACTGGTCGTTAGGGTTTAAGATAGACTCCAATGTTACTAAACCCTTAGGAAGCTTGTTTGTCCACAACTGCACTACTTGATCCCCATACTGCTGCTCTAATCTGTCCTGATTCCTAGCTGAGAATTCAGCCTCTTCTTGTAAGAAATTGATGATCTGTTGATCGTTCTCAAACACCTGCCAGCTTGTGTTATTATCTGGAACTGCTGGCCTCACAATCACATGGATATGTGGCTGTGTTTTTTCCCTTTTGATGTTGTCAACCACATCAAACATTGCTCCAACAGCTGTGAGCCTATCCGCGGCTTCATTTTTCTTCCTAGGTATGGACACGATGTTGAAAGCTTCGAAATCCTCAATGAGGTCCCATACCCTATTTTTGTAGTTCTTTAGCAGTTCATTATTTGTAGCATGTTGTCCCCTGACTTGATTGACGATCAGCTTGCTATCCCCGAACACCTGCAAGTTCTTTATGCCCTTTTTCCTAGCCTAATGAAGTCCATGAATCAAGGCCTCATATTCAGCTGTGTTGTTTGAACAAGAAAATTGGAAACGAAAAGCTGAATAATATTTGATGCCTTGAGGTGAAACAAGCATAGCTCCTCCTCCTGCACCTTGCCTACTCCTTGATCCATTGAAAAATAATTTCCATACCTCATTTTCATCCTTGTGGTTTGGCTTGGTGACGCTAGGAATATGTTGGTTTTCTTCATGTATGTAATAGACTTCTAGCTCAGATTCTTCTACTTCTTGATAGGGATCAAAAGCATGTACCTTGCTTGCCCATTCATCAAGAGTCAAATCTGGGATGCTTCCAAATTTGGTGTCAGCTTCATCTGTGTTTAGATAATCTTCTTGATCAAATGCTGAATAGTTGGCATTGATTTGGCTTGAAGTATGAGGCTCAATATGAAAGTTTGCAATTGGTTCGGATCTAATTGTGACCTTAGTACCATATCTTGTTTTGAATAACATGTGTGACCAATCAACAGATAAGTAGCCTCTAATTTTGGCTATGAAATCCCTTGATAAGCATAGGGCAAAGAGTGGTGGAAAATATATCACTGACACATCTTGCAAAATGGTAATGTTGGGGCACGTATGCAAGGTAAGATTCAAACCTTTAATTACTCCCACGGTTTCTACTGTTGTCCCATCCAATTTGACTTCATATTGGAGACCCAGTTGATCAGCTATTTTCTTGGGCATGACAAAACTACTTGCCCCAGAATCAATCATGCAATTGTGTACTAATTTATCCCCGATTATTAATGAAACATAGAATGGAGGGGGTTTCAAAACTTTACCTTGTTGTCCTCCATGATTCCCTTAAGGCTGAGTAGAATTTGTGAGGACCTTCTCTTGCATATGGGCCTACTGGTTCGAAGTTGACCAATTCTTCATGGCAGCTTGTAGAAGATCTCTTTGTCCTGGGATGGATAAAGATTCCCACATTGATATATTCACATTCGTCTTCTTCATTTGATCAATGATGCTAAATGGGGATGAAAGATGTCTTTGCTATCCTTTGGCTTGTACATTCCTTTCTTGCGCATGGGCAGCAACAATTGGCATTTGAGTTGGCTTAGAAGGTGGTTTGGGCTGTCCTTGCGTGTTTGGAACTGTATTTTACTTACCAACACCTTGTGGAGTGATGGAAGGTTGTAGATCACTTAGGGCCAATGACTTCCCTTCACCAATATTCCTCTTCTTTGATCTTGTGTTAGCTGCTACACTCTGAGAAATTGTTTGATTCATGCCACAGAAATCCTCAGCTTGCCAATTCGTAAGTGCGGTATCATCTGTACCTGTGTTTTGCTGAGATGTCCCTTGTTGCTGATTTGTTTCTTGACTCACTTCACCCTCAATGCCAGTATTTGTCACCATCAAGGCTTGGTTCAAAGCACCATTAAAGCACATAGATTGGTTGTGAGGTTCATTGCATGGGAAACACCAATCATACTATTGAGCTATGTTGTTTTGGACTGGCACTAATGCTTTAGAAGCAGATGCAACATTGGGGTTATAGGGCTGAAATGGTCTATTAGCGGGAGGCCTTACTTGGCTTTGATTTACAGCTGGATTGAGTGGCCTATTGGGTTGGTATGGTGGCCTAGCCTGGTACTGCGCTTGAGGCTGATACTGTCTAGCACTTTGAGCTTGTTGTCTTTTGATAGTCAACAACTCATTTCCAAGGTTTTGCAATTGTTTCATAACCTCCTGGAGTTCATTTGAAGCACTAGAGGATGAAGTAGAAGTTTTATTTGAACTTTTATTTCTAGGAGTGGGAATAGGATCCAAAGTGGGTGCTTGACTAGTGCTTGGATTTTCTAAGTTTGGATACAAGGGCATGGGAGGCCTAGGAGCCAGTTTACTAGCTTAAATAAGATAGTTTTCAGCCCTAATGTCGATGCTATAAGCAGCAGATAAGGTTGTGCCTCCCATAGATTGAATTAACATAGAAATATCAGAATTCAAAGCCTTAAGATAGTATAGAAAAGCACCTTCAGTTGTTGGCCTAACGGCCACTGGAATTCTGTCCCAAGACCTTTGGAATCTGAAGTTGAAGTCAGTCAGCTGCTCATGGGGAGCTCCCTTGATAGTTGTCAATTGTTCAAGTAGAGACAAATTGTCTCCCTTTTGTCCAAACTACTCATGGAGAACTATGCATAACTGATTCCAATTTGTGATCGAACCAGCTGCAAGGCTCCTAAACCACTGCAAATCCTTCCCTTTGAACGAAGATGCCAGCAATTTGATAGCAACATCCATTTCATTTATCTCATGGATTGCACAAATGTTAGCAATGTATTTGACATGATCACCAGGAGTGGTGTGATTTTCTCTAGTAAAAAATGGAATGTTCTTCAATGCTGCAATTGGAACTGGATTCTATGTATTGAGGGCAAGTGGACTGCTACCCCGGTGATATTGACAAAGGGATTCGGTGGTTGCACCATTCTGATTGGCCTGAGAACCCTTGTTGATGCGAGAAAAGGTCTACCAGGTGGAGGTGTAGACAAAGTCCTGTTAGGTGGGAAGATGGTGATCTTTGTGGTCTTCTTCCTCTCCTTTGTCTTCCTGGTGATAGCTGCAAGTGGACAAATAGCCCCTCTTCTTGAGTATCAGACCTGGTTCGAATTCTTCTCATATGCCTGGGCAAATTTTGCTACTACACCACTGAATTCTACCGCTTCGGAGTTGCCAGATGTGTTAGAAAGTGAGCCTCAAAAGGCTAGATTCTGCCAAGTTACACACCAAACCTGACAATATTTAAAAATAGAATTTTGAAAGACCTGTATTTTTGAGATTTTAGGGTTTGGAATTTAATTTGGAATGACAGTCCCGAAAACCCAAAAATGCCAGACTTCCGAAATCCTGAAATCCGAAATACCAAAAACCATGAAAATTTGAAAGTCAAAATCCCAAAAATCTAAGAATACCCTTTTGAATATTATCCCCCGATCTATCAACTGGTGATATTTTGACTTGTTTTGAGCAAGTTAAGTCCAAGAAAATCGATTTCAAAGTTCAGCTCAGAAGGTGAAAATATGAAATTATAAAACCTGCAATCTTTTAAGTCTGAATTTCTTGAAAGTTCCTTCAAATCTGGTGGAATGACCTCTTGGTCCCACCGGGTGTGCCAAAACTGTTGATGGCAAATCGCAGCACCCCTGAGTGTCTGTAACACGATGGGTTGAGACTCTCAGTGCGATTGCATAACATGGAGCTTTTCCCAAGTGTGGGACATTGCGAAATCAGAAAATCTCTCCGGATGAAGGCCAGTTCCTATTCTTCTATTTAGATGCACACGTAAAATGTAGAGGGTTTACTCAAATCCTAAACTAACTTGCCAAGGAGATAGGGTAAGAAGATGCATAAAATAAAACCTAAACTAACAAAGGTGATGCACCGAGGAATGAAGAACACCTGTCTTGCCAATAAACACAGACCATTAAAATGCAATGCAAGATCATGCACAGATAACCGATTTGCAATGAAAGATCAAGAGGATGCAAATGAACACAGAGAGGGTTGAGAATCATCCACAGACATGTATTATTTTCTCCAAAGATTGATACAATACACTAAAAAATGTCAAGAGGCAAAGTTGCATTACAGTTTTAGGTGGGAGGTTTTAACTCCACAAGTTTACCTACCAAAGAGAAGAAGGGAGGGGAAAAACAGAAATGTCCAACCTTTAGAAAGAATCCCCTCCTTACAATTTATAGGAAGAATGAGAGAGGAAAGAGAGAGGAATTTGAAATCTGCCCCAACCACCTCCAGAATGCACTTAACTATCTCATTATGGTGGTAGGTGAGAACCCCAGCAAACCCAAAAGTGGCGAACTGTATTTTTCATTTTTAAGAATTTTTTCTTAGCTAATTAAAGATATCCAATTGTAGTTGGATAGAGGACCTCGTAGGCTTTCCGAAAATTCCAACCTTGCATGAATCCGAGCTCCCAGTCAAAAGTTATGGCCATCTGAATATCTGCGCCAGGGTCTGCTTCCTGTCAGCACTCAAAATGTTGCGCCTCTTGAAGGTGCGCCAAGGGTGCATTCATGTGTGTGTCGTCATCCTCTTCCATGCGCCAAAGGTGCACCATTTACCTTGTCAACACTCCGTGTCATGCGCCCATTCTGTGCGCCTTGGGCGCACCATTTCCTCTGTCAACACTCTGTGTCGTGCGCCCATTCTGTGCGCCAAGGGCGCATACATTTCCCTGTCAACACTCATTTCCATGTGCCATTTCTATGCACCAAGGGCGCATACATTTCCCTATCGACACTCATTTCCATGCGTCATTTATGTGCACCAAGGGCGCATACATTTCCCTGTCGACACTCATTTCCATGTGCCATTTCTGTGTGCCAAGGGCGCATACATTTCCCTGTCGACACTCATTTCCATGCGCCATTTCTGTGCGCCAAGGGCGCATACATTTCCCTGTCAACACTCATTTCCATGCGCCATTTCTGTGTGCCAAGGACGCATACATTTCCTTGTCGACACTCATTTCCATGCGCCATTTCTGTGCGCCAAGGGGATAAATGTCAGGGATTTGAGCTTCTTTGATTTCTATAATCTTTTGCCTGTCTATATCTACCTGGGGGAAGATATATACAACAGGTTCCTCGCAATAAATCTTATACCATTGGTTCTCTTTTTTCTACCTCGATGTTTGATTCCAGTCTTTAAGCTCCCCAATTTTGGTTGGCCTTCATTTGCAGATCTTAATGCGGTCGGTCAATCCATTTAGTTTTTCATAGCATTTAACTAATTCTCGTGTCTTCCTTCTCGATTTTTTTCAAGTGGATATAATTAATCCCTTACTCTTTTGTCATATCCTAAACTTTAGGCTTGATACGTTATGTAAAGAGATCCACCATTATTTATGATGTGATGTGATTTTTCTATGTATATATTTCACATTATTCTTTTATTTGTGTGGTGAAAGATTCTTCTCAAGATTTGGTATATATTTCACATTATTCTTTTATTTTTCAATCAAAAACATTTTTTATTTTCCTTATACCCCATTTTTATAACCTTTACACCTTTGATGTTTCCTCTTTTTCCAAACATTTTTGTGATTGCATCCCCCATCTTAAATGTAATTAACCATTGTGAGCTTTAGTTTTTGGTGTGATATCTTTCTGATATGATTCACTTACCATAAAATCCACACTATTTGATCTTTTTATGAATTGAAATTCTTGAGACTATACAAGATCACCTTTTCAATTTCTTTGTATTCTTTTGTTTTATTTATTTTTCCTTTTACATAATAGTATTTGACTCATTATATTCATTCTACATAATATACAAGTCATTCTAACTACCACACAATAGATGAAAGTTAAAATCCTTCTCTAACATTGTGTGAGAGACACTTATTTCATTTTTCTACTTGACTTCACAATCATGTATTGTTGGATTTAATAGTACTATCGTTTATCTTTCTTAGTATAAAATTTCCTAATATATATTACAATATATTTTGTCATACTATGTCTTATGTTCTATAATATATATTGCCCATTCCATTGAATGTATAATTTTCCCGATGCACTCTAAATTTACTTTCGTATATAAGAAGCATGTGTTCTAGTTTAAATTCCTTGGTGCACAAATTCCTATCATCACACACTTTATATATTTTCTTATAAGCTTCTTAATTCCATTGTAAAATCATCTGATTCTCCTCCATTTTTTTCTAATCAAGTAACATTTTTCTATTGATTCCTTGACTCCTATTTTTATTATCATGCACAAGCTTGGTATGGTATATTCCATTTTCATGACCACTTTTATTCCATATACTAAATAAAATGGGGTGTATCCCATGGTGCACTTATAGTTTGTTCATTATGCCCACAGTACTACTAGTATTATATATTCTCAATCATCCCTTTGAACATTGCAATATATTGTGAGCATCTTATCCAAAAATGTGTTTATTAATTTTTGTTGTTCATTTTCTTTTGAGTGGTAAGATGTACATTGGTGATATGTAATCATAATTTTTTCTATGAGAGCCTTGATTGTATTATTGATAAAATGTGTTCATCTATTACTTACAATATTTTATGGGAAACCATATCTTATAACGATATAATCATATAAAAATGTTGTGTCTCGCATTGCATAGTTAGTAGTTACGGAAGATTCTACCCCTTTTGTGAAATGTATTTCATTGTGATTATGTATTTGCATTTTGATCTCTTAGATAATGTATGAGTTGGGCCTAAAATCCAATCCCCCATTCTTCAAATGGTGGCATTGTTAATACTAGATTTAAAGGAAATTTGTATATTTAATGTGGCATTTCCATCCCTTGGAAAACATCACATTCTTTGTAATATGGTGTGCATCCTAAAACACTATTGGCCAAAAAATTCCACTTTGTAGTATATTTTTTCACACTTAATTTTCCACCAAAATTTCCACCTGATATCCCCTCACGTGTTTCCCTAAGTATTATTTCCCTTTCATGTTCAAGTAAAGATATGTGGAATACATCATATTTTCTTGATTTGTATAAGAATCCATTAATGAATATGAATGGAAATTCCCAAACAACAATTTTCTTTTTCTCTTTTTATTAATAATGATCTAGTAGAACCCCATCCTACAAGAACTGTGCAATTTCCCCCAACTATTTGGGTACTTATATTATTCTAAATTCAAATGTGCATTTGAAGGATCTTCACATCGCCTTACTGGTTTTACATTAATCTTAAAGTTGTATTTTTGAAAAAGCATCAAGTATATAGAAACTCTTCTACCCAATAATGGCTTATTCACAAGGTATCACAATGTTTTGTGATTTGTAAATAATTCAAATGTTTTGTTGCAAGTAAATAGTGCCTAACTTCTTGTTGGCATATAAAATTTCACTACATTTTATTTGACACCCCAATTAAAAAAATTTCCCCTTTTTGGTCAAGCTGGTCAAAATAGCCTAATTTGTCAAAACTGCTAAAATTGCTCGCTTTCAAAGTTCAACTTTTACGAAGGATTTTGGGAGCCTCGGAGAATTTCATAAGTCCTAGTTATAGTCAATTGAAAGTTATCTTAGTTTTCTCCCTAATGGTATGATTTAAAAATATTTTGGGGTCTTCTTCATAGCCTTGGGAGAGATTTCTCCCTAGGGATTTTTTGGGAAAAAGGATTATGCATGCTTCATTGAAGATTCAACTTTGGTGAAGGGTTTCAGGAACCCTGTGTGGTGTTGGGATCTAATATCCTAGTAATTATAAATATTTTGGAGCCTACTACATGGTGAAACATGTAAGATGATGTTTTGGGAGTATAGAAAGTGGAAACATTTCCAGCATTGGCTTAAGGTGATATTTCTACACATAAATCTTGCATTGAAGGTTTAGGACACCTAGAGTAGAGTTGGGAGATTAAAAAAAATTTAGGTGAGAGAAAATTCAATCCCCTTTATGACCCATAAGATGGTTCAGTTCATGTTTGTTGGAAACTCTTCTTGCAACTCAACTCATCAGCGCACTGCCCTAGAAAAAAATGGAGGTACAAGAAAAAATATTGAAGCACTAGTTTTAAGACTTAAGAAATAGTCTCATTCAATTCATAGGTCCATTTACATGTGAAACCATATATTATAGGGACAAAATGCATTAGGTACGAACCCTAGGGCGAAGGAAAGTCTCTGTGAGCAAAATAAGGTTATACAAATGAAGTTTCAAATTACACCTTAGTGAAGTAGCACAATTTTCTTGTTCCATTAACACCTTGGGCACACTTTTGAGGTGTAATTTCACCTCATAAGTGTGCCTCTTTCTGACTGGAAGAGATATTTTTAAAGTAAAAATTTAAAAAGTAATGCAAAGATACAAAACAAAAAGTGAAGGTAAACATGAGTTTTTAAGACATGTGGGCCCCAAAATCCACCTTAGCTACACTTTCAAACTATATTTACACCTTGGGTTCACTTTTGAGGTGTAATTTTTTTTTAGGCGTAAAATTTTTTGGCCTCGAAAAATGCACCCGACATATCGGGAAACGTGCTTTTCTCATATGGGCGAGTTTTTTGACCCATAGGTTTATGGGACGGGTTTTGCCCATGGTTTTGATACCCACGGTTTTGAACCCCGGCGAGGATACATGAAAAGTGTACAGTACTCTTAGTGTATAGTCTTCAACACTTTCACACATGAAAACAGGCTCCACAACCTAACAATCTCCCACTTGGAGACTAGTTTTCCTCTGAGCAAGCTTCTCAACCCTTCACTGTTTCTGTGAAGACCAACCAAAGCTGAACACAACTTTAGTTTTTCCCTTGTGACCACCTTGGTCATCATGTCTGTAGGATTTTGACTGGTATGAATCTTCTCCAACTTTAACTTCTCTTCCTCCAAAGTTGTCCTGATGAAATGGTACCTTAACTGTATATGCTTTGTCCTAGAGTGGAAAGCAGAGTTCTTAGCTAGGTGTATAGCACTCTGACTATCACTATGCAGCTTACATTCCTCCTGCTTATGCCCCAACTCCTCAAGCAATTGATGTAACCAAATCATCTCTTTGCTTGCCTCTGTGGCAGCAACATACTCAGCCTCTGTGGTTGACAAAGCCACCAGCTTATGTAGTTGTGAAATCCAACTCACTGTTGTCCCACCTACAATGTAAATATAACCTGTCGTGATCCTCCTGCTGTCTACATCTCCAGCCATATCTGAATCTACATAACCACGTAAAGTGGTATTTGATCCACTGTAGCACAAAACTGTCCCCATGGTCCCTCTCAAATACCGAAGGATCCACTTTACTGCTTGTCAATGCTCTTTACCTAGATCACTCATAAATCTACTCACAGCTCCCACTGCATGGGCAATATCAAGCCTAGTGCACACCATAGCATACATCAAACTGCCAACTGCTGATGAGTAAGGTACCTTGGACATCTGGTTTCTTTCCTGCTCTGTCTTGGGACACTGCTCCTTTGATAACTTGAAATGGCCTGCCAAAGGAGTCCCAACCGGTTTAGCATCCTGCATATTAAACCTCTCCAAGACCTTCTTAATGTACTCTTACTGAGATAAAGTCAACTTCCGTTCCTTCCTATCCTGAGATATCCTCATACCAAGGATTTGTTTGGCTACACCCAAATCCTTCATAGCAAAAGATTCACTTAGCTGCTTCTTGAGTACTTTTATTTCCTGCATGTTTTTACCTGCAACCAGCATGTCATCAACATACAAACACAAGATAATATAACTTCCATCCTCAAATTTCTTTGTATACACACAATGGTCAAAATGACATCTGATATAACCTTGCTCCATCATGAAGCTATCAAATTTCTTATACCATTGACGTGGAGCTTGTTTCAGGCCATACAAGCTCTTCTTCAGTTTGCACACCATCTCCTCTTTACCTTTGACTTCATATCCTTCTGGCTGTTGCATATATAGCTCCTCCTCCAAATCGCCATGGAGAAATGTAGTCTTTACATCTAACTGTTCTAAGTGCAAGTCTTCTGCCACCACTATTCTAAGAACAGTTCTGATAGAAGTCATTTTTACTACAGGAGAAAAAATCTCATCAAAATCTATACCTTTTTTCTGTGCAAACCCCTTGACCACCAATCGGGCCTTGTATCTTTTCTTGCCTCCTTCTTCCTCTTTGACTCTAAACACCCACTTATTCTATAATTCTCTTTTTCCTTCGGGTAGCTTTACCAAATCCCATGTCTGGTTCTCCATGAGAGCCTGATGCTCCTCATCCATGGCTTGCTCCCACTTCTTCCTAGCATCTACCTGCATTGCTTCATCAAAGCTCTCTAGTTCTCCACTATCAGTGAGTAATAAATAATAAAGAGAAGGAGAAAAATGTTCAGGTTCTCTTCTTACCCTAGAAGACCTCCTAAATATAGGATTTTGGGGTTCCTGTTGAGGGGGTTCCTGAACTAGTTCATGTGTCACTTTCCCATCTGGAAGATCCTCTACCGCTGCATATTCTTTCTTGGATTCTTCCCTGTTTTCCTGCAACTGCTGCTTATACATGACTTTCTCATTACAGACCACATCCCTAGATCGAATGATTTTCTTGTCCTTAATACTCCAACATTTATATCCAAAGTCATCACCACCATAACCAATGAAAGTACATTTTTCTGATTTAGCCTCTAGCTTAGTCCTATCATCCTTGTCTATATGAACAAACACGTCACATCCAAAGACTCTAAGAAATGAATAATCAACTTTCTTACCATACCATGCCTCCTCAGGTATGCCTCCATCCAAGGCACTTGAGGGTCCTCTGTTTATCAAGTACACAGCTGTGCTCACCGCTTCTGCCCAAAAAGAAAGAGGCAGTCCTGCATGTAACCTCATGCTCCTAACACGTTCCATTATTGTCCTGTTCATCCTTTCTGATACCCCATTCTACTATGGAGTTCTTGGAACCATCTTTTGCCTGTGGATTCCATTCTTAGAACAATAATTATTAAATTCATTGCTACAATACTCCCCTCCATTATCTGACCTGAGACATTTTAGCTTAAGACCTATTTCATTCTCTACCAAGGCTTTCCATTTAACAAAAGTGTCAAATACATCAGATTTGTTTCTAATACAATAAACCCAAACTTTCCTTGTTGCATCATCAATAAAAGTAACATAATAACTTGAACCCCCAAGAGATGATACCTGAGCTAGCCCCCACACATCAGAATGCACCAGCTCTAACTTACTCTCTTTCTTTGTAGGTCCAAACTTGAGAAACTTTACTCGCTTCTGTTTCCCATATATGCAGTTCTCACATAAATCCAAACATGTTTCTGTATATCCAGGTAAATTCTTCTCTATGATGTTCATGCCCTTATGGCTCATATGACCGAGCCTATAGTGCCATAATGTTGTATCTGCATCTGAAGCCACAAGATTACAATCATTAGTACTATCATTGGTTAAATACAAGGTTCCAGCCTTCTTACCTCTTGCCACCACAAGAGCACCCTTGGTAACCTTCCAAGAGTCTGTTGTAAATATCACAGTACAACCATCACTTCCCAATTGCCCTGCCGATATCAGATTTCGTCTTAATGTAGGCACATGTCTGACATCCTTCAATAGCCAAGTATTCTTATTCTGCATCTTAACCTGAACAGAACCTTTTCCAACTATGCTGCAAGGCTCATCATCACCAAGAAAAACATGCCCAAAATCTCCTTGAACATAATCAACAAAATAATGCCTATGTGGAGAAGCATGGAAAGAAGCCCCTGAATCTAAAAACCCAAGATTCAGTAATATTGTGCAAAGAAAGAATCAAAGCATCCTGACATACATTACCTGTTGCCACATTTGCCTCCTTGTTTTCTTCCTGTTGTTTCTTCTTATCCCGAAGCTCCCAACAGTCCTTCTTTGGATGCCCAGGCTTTCCACAATTCCAGCATACAATCTTGTTCTTGGATTTTGACCTTGCCCGATCTTTTGATTTTCCACGATTTCCTCTATTCTTTTGTCTCCCTCTAGTTTCCACTGTCAAAGCATTCCTTGAAGTAGAAGATTCCCCAGAGCTTTTTCTTCGCATTTCCTCACTTAGAATCACCCCTACAACATCCTCAAACTTCAACTTCAAGTTAGCTGGAACCAAGTTACTTACCGCCATTACTAGGCTATTCCAACTCTCAGGTAAAGAGCACAGAATTAATAAAGCCCTAACTTCTTCATCAAATTCTATTGTAACCGAAGCTAGCATATTCACTACCATATTGAAATCATTTAAATGATCTGCTACTGAACTATTCTCAGACATCTTCATATTAAACAACTTTTTCATTAAAAATATTTTGTTAGAGGCAGAGGGTTTTTCATACAACTTCCCTAATGCATCCATTAGATATTTTGTAGTCTTTTCCTTTGAAACATTAAATAATACCGAAGATGAAAGACACAGCCGAATCATTCCAAGTACCTTCTGATCCAACAAATCCCATTCCACATCTATCATACTCGAGGGTTTGTTCACCTTCTCAGATAGTGGAGTATAAAGATCCTTTTGATAAAGGTAATCTTCCATCTGCATCTTCCAAAGACTAAAATTCTGCCCGTTGAATTTATCAACCCTAGATCTTCCATCATCTGCCATAGCTCCCACTCAAGATAAAACTTTCCCTACGATTCAACACTTCAGCAAACCAAACCAGGCTCTGATACCAATTGTCAGGAATTAAGAGATAAAATATGTGGAATAATCCCTTACAGAATAGCAACAGTAGAAACTAATATGCAGAAAATATTACAGATCGCAAATAAAAGTGTAGAATAAATAACACAACATAGAGAGACAATATTTAATGTGGTTCACCTAATTTCGGCTACATCCACCAAGAATCACTTACTCAAATTTTATTACAAGCCTCCACTCTCTCAATACAATACCTAGATCTGTTTGGAGCTATGCTCAACAAACTCTATAGAATTCACACCTGAATTCAAAACACATTTGTAATACATTTGCTTGTCTCTCTATCATATGCATAAGAACATATAAATAGACAACTACTTAAGCAGTTTGATACAAAACCATGGGTATCAAAACCAAGGGAAAAAAACAAAACCGTCCCATAAACCTATGGGTAACCGAAGAGGCGGTTTTACAAAACAATGGGTACCGAAAAAACATGGGCCCAAAAACAGCCCATAACGGTTACCCATTACCCATGGGTTAATAAACCACCATAAAAATACCCGAGTGTAACACATGGAAGGTGTACCATACTCTAACATGAAAATAGGCTCCACAAACATAACAAGAAGGGTGTAAATATTGAAAGTATCCAAAACAAAATGAACTAAGTAGAGAAGTGTACTTAATTGAAATTTTCTACCAGTCGAGTGTGAGTGAAGAGTGGAAATGGTGGTTGGAGATTTCTTCTATTGAGGGTCACCAGTTGATAGGAAACTCTTGCTTGAGCTTCCTGGGCTTTCCTCCTTGCTTGATTGAATCAGATCTTGGCTTGGATGGATGTGGATCTTTGGGCATGAAAGGATGCTCATTTTGATCACATACAGCTTTGATATCTCTCTATGTGTACTCAGAATGTGTCAACCTAGAAATAATGTTACTAAAGGGAATAAAAGGTAACCAACAACATTTCCAGGTTGACCGGCGTCAGTTCAGGGGTGACCGACATCGGTTAGGGTGGGATTCCCTAGGTTTACAAAGAATAGTAGATCATGGCAATGATTTCTGCTAGATCTATCTATTCACACGGGAAAGAGTGGGAGTTACCTTTTTTATGTGGGAATGTGGTTAGAGGGGATGTAGGAATTGATTTTTAGGGTTTTAGTTAGGTCTTAATTAGTTATGGCAACATGCTAAGAATAGATCTAGGGTGAGGTGTCTAGGTGAGGTGGTGGGGTGGGTATTATCTTAATTAGGATAATTAAATAATAAATATTGTGAGGATATGGATTAATTTAATTTAATTAATATTAGTGTGGGGTGAAAGGGGCCATGATTAGGTGAGTGTGTTTAGGTTGATTATTTGACGAGGGGTCAAGGGGAGTGTTAACCAATTTTTGTGTCTACATTTTTCCCCTTTTTGTTGCATAGCTTGTATTGTTAAGTGACACTAACAAAAATAAGATATGGTCACCCTATGTGTGGGTGAAGGTGATCCCCCTCAAACCAGGAACTGATGAGGTGGAAGATCGAATCGGTGAGTGGTTTGATAAAAGGCGGATGTGATGAAGATGTGGGTAAGTGGGCATGAGTGTAAATCTAGGAATACGAGGGAGAAGGGGTAAAGGTCAAATCAGGAAAATAGGTAAATGGGCCAGGGTCAAAGGTAGTGGCATTCAAATGCACGCACACATATAAATTGTGGCATAATACCAGGTTGAAGAGCTTGCAAGCTCTACGTCATCTAAGGTCAATAGTTGTATCCAAACAAGGTGATGTGATTCCAGTATTGAAGGTATAGGATATGGTCAGGAAACACAATGCAGGTCAGGTTCAGGAACATTTAGGTATGTTCTAGTACACCAAAGGTGGAGTCAGGATAAACAACATGGCAATAGGCAAGGTAAGTTCCTAAGGTCAAACAACATGGGTAATAGCGTTACAAGGTATAGTGAGCACATGGGTTCAAAGATCACGAACAGTGTTCTGGGTATAGACATATAGGTCACGGCATGGGCAGGGCGGAGGTATGGGTGAAAAAAAGAGTCTCCAAACGCAATGAGGGACAACAATAGGTAATGTAGGCCAGTAGGTAGAGGGTACTAAGGGTGGTTAAGGGAAAAAATTTGGTAGCAACATTGTAAGGTAGAGCGAGTGTGTAAGGTTAAAGATCATACCAAGGAGATTAGGTGTGTGTAAAAAGAAGGTGTGGCGTAGGTAAGGTCATAGGAGGGACAAAAGGGTGCCCCAATTGAGGATAAGGTTGGGTGATAAATGATGAGGTTAGGTGGATGAGATGGGGTGTCAGTATCGGCTTTGGGTGAGGTGTAAAAGGAGTCTGGAAAGTTGAGCATGGGTAATGGGTAGAAATAGGGTTGATAAGGGTAACCAACAATGGATGTTTTGGACTGATGTTAGTCTAAGGGAGCCGGCCATGGTATGCTAAGGCACAGGACCGATGTCAGTCGAAGTAAAACCGACGTCGATCAGGTCGGGGAGGTTTATATAAATAAAATTTCCACATTTTTCAAAATCATTTGTCACTTGCCAAATAGGAGAAAATGAAAGAGGAGAGAGAAAAAGGTGGAAAATGACTGAGAAAGATAGAGCGCTGAGTTTGCGTGCCTTGTATCGGGTGATTGGTATTTGATAGGTGGGTCCAGAGGAGTTGTGTGATCGATTTGATTGGTTGGAGATCCAGAGGGCATTTGGTGATGGCAGAGGCAGGAGAGGGATTGGGTGGACCACCGGTGCAGTGGCCCAAGGTGCCACCCCATAGACGACATCACGATGAGGTAAGATTTGATGCATTTCCATGTTTGTTAGGTAGATTGTGTGTATAGAAATTAGGTAAGGGGAAAATGGTTTTGGGGGAAAATTAAATTTGAATTTGGGAAAGATAATGGGTAAAATAGGAATGGGGAAGGGTAGATTTAGGTAAATGAGGGGTGGGAAGGGATTGAGGGGGGTTTTAGGTAGGAATAGGTGGGTAGGAAGGGATGTTTTTAGAGAAATAGGGTTTTGGTGTCATGGATGTTGTCACGATAGTGACCAGCGTCAGTCAAGCGGTGGCCAACGTTGGTGGTGGGGAACTGGTATCTGTCACAAGTGAAGTGACTGATGCCGATGTTTGGGAGACCGTTTCCAGTCGGGAATAACCTATGACAGTCAGAAGTTGAGGAAAAATGGGCCAAAAATGAGAGGGATGGGTTGGTGAAATAGGCCAGGAGATAGGAATGGGTGATGATTTGAAAATAAGTGGATAGGGGGTACACATGGGTATGGTCAAAGGGGAAAGATAGTTGGTGAGGGTTGGGGTGGGTAGATAGGTCATGTGATAAGAAGGTGATTTTTGAAGAGGAATGGGTATAGGTGGGTTACAAGGGTGATTCCGGGTATGGGTAAGGTTGATTAATGTGATTGTTTATTAGATGCAAGCTAGAGATCAGATGTGGATAAGAGATAGGGTACCACCACTGCAAGTGGAGGTATGAGGGAGCATGACAGGAAAGGATTGGCACCATGTTGCAAAGGTTGGCCTGATTGGGGTCAGACGCTATCGACACGTAGTCCAAGAGACGAGTTTTATGGTCACCCTCATTGATAGATGGGATTTGGTGACCAACACATTCCATTTGCCAACGGGTGAGATCACAATGATCCTAGAGGATGTGTACAGGATCCTGCAGTTACCGATAATAGGGATGTAGGTGTATTCTATCTCCTCAGAGGCATCTAAGCAGTTATTAGTGACAATGTTTGGTGAGGGCTTGGTGGAGTTGAGGTTTCATAGTGTCAACATGAGTTATTGAGAGATGTACACAGCCTACCCAGAGGAGATGAGGCTAGTGTTGTTACTGATGGAGACAGTTTGCTATTTTGCACTGCCCGACGTAAAGGGTGGGAGATTACCATGATCATTGATGGGGGTTTTAGATGAAATTTTGGATGAAAGGACCCATTTTGCATGGGCATGTGTGTTCCTAGTACAGTTGTACAGAGAGCTATGGGTTTATGGGTGGCTACGTAGGTTTAGCCTGTGTTGCACTTTCATATTACACTGCTGAGCATATGAGTACATTGTGTTTGTGCATTCAGTTAGTATGTCCCAAGCTGATGCATTTGATGCCGGATTGGTGTGGGTGGGTTACAGGTAGTGGGTACCTGCTATGGGAGAGCACTGAGCTGCTAGAGCTACACATGATGTAGCCTATTACAGGTGTTTAATGGAGGGGTTGTCTAGCATGGACATCATTTAGAGGCCATATGTGGGCTTCCCAGCATACAAACAGATGGATGAGGAGCTAGATGGGCTGCAGATATACAGGTGGATAGAGGGGTGACGTGCAGGAGAGCACGAGATGATACCCATAGAGAGGGTAAGATGTCAGTTCGGGATGCCATAGGATATACCTCCACCCTTCCCCCAATATAGGAGGGATTACATGGAGAGGCCTTTACCTATACCATAGTCGAAAGTGCCTACGGGACATGCGGAGGAGGTGATAGACCGACATATTGATGATTCCAGGATTACAGACAGGTATAGACAGTGGTGGGCCACATAGCTATGAGTAGTACTACCGAGGCCAGGATAGCCAGATTTAGCCACTATTACAGTGCAGAGGGATGCCCTACAGGGGCAGGTGGCTACCCTGGTGACACAGTTGGGGATAGTGCAGGGACAACTGATAGGGTCAGAGGCACATGTTGCCACATTACAGACACAAGTGGCCGCTCTTCAGGCCCAGGTAGCACAGGGAAAGGTACCTGCGTAGGGTGGAGATGGAGATGGGGTAAAGGTGGCCGCCTTACAGGTGCAGGTTATAGGTTTTCAGGGCTAGTTGGCCACTGCAAAGGTGTAGATTGTGGCCCTTCAGGCCTAGATATAAGCATAGGGTTTGAGGTCGGTGGCACCACCATAGGCTCAGGGATAGAGTCTCATTTTACAGGAAGGGGAGGGATAGGGTCAGGGGCTAATGGTACTGTCATAGACAATACTTGTATCCCAGTTGAGAGATGCCCTGGGTGAGGTGAGATATTATCAAGATCATTTGATGGAGGTAGGGATATATGTCCTATCATATGCCGAGTACAGAGCTTAGCAGGCCTCAAGTGAAAGGAGTAGATCCCACACTCAGAGTGTGGAGAGTATAGGGGTTTGGAGATCCCAGGGACATGGTCAAGGTGAGGCCACCAGCAAATGAAGACCAGCTCCAAGTGCGGGGTCTTCAGGGGTCAGGCCACAACCGATGATGTCTGGTGAGATGCTAGCAGGACGTTGCACAAGAGCCAAAGAGGAGGAGGAGATAGGTGAGAACGATATGGTAGATATTCATAGGGGAGATGTCTGATAGTAGTGTGTGTCTCCATTTTGCTAAGTTATTTATTTGTGATATATACTGGCCTGCGTGTCGAAGAGAGTGAGGATGTATACCAGAGCGTCTTTTTATTTTTGATCATATATCGGCCTGTGTGCCGAATATGGTGAGGTTGTATATGGGATAGTATTTTTGATATTGTGTATATTATACTAGCCTGTGTGCCAAAGATTGTGAGAGATTTATTGTAGAGACATTATATAGTGTTGTATTTGAGAAGACATGTATGTGTATACAGATGTTGATGATATATATAAATATATAGAGAGAGAGAGATGATGATGGTTATGGCATGATGCATATGGTTGTGTGTAATTTTCTATTAGGAGTCGTACATGTGATGGAAACTAATTAATGTAGGCATGATAGAATCAGGTCATAGGCATGGTGGAGTCATGTTGTAGGAATGGATCGAGTCAGGTTGATAGACATGGATTGAGTCAGGTTGGGTGTGATGTAAGTTTCTAGTGTTTTGTAATAAACATTGATGTAAATGCATGTGATGGTGTAAAACTTCCAAATATGTGTTATGTATGAAAATGTGAAATAATTTAAGTGGTAAAGGTTAAGTGAATGTGTGGTAAGTATATATAGTTTAATTAATGTGAACATGGTTTTTTATTTCTAGTTTTTTATATAAACAGTAAATCTTGGTAGAATGGGGAAAATTGGTGACGGGAAAGAGTGATCGAGCTAACCTTCAAGGTCCCCATGGCCTTGAAGTGTTACCTACATAGTCCCAGTAAAAAGGGACCTCAAGCTGATGTAGTTATCCCATAAGCTAGGGAATAATATGAGGAGGTAGAAGCATGGGTCTGTAGGTTATAGGTATGTTTGATTCTAGGTCATAGGAATGATTGAGTTAAGGTCATTTAGGTTTGGGTGCATTATAGGTAGATAGGTGTGGGTGATTTTAGGCTGAGTTCGGTGAAAGAAGAAATTCCCAAGAGACAAGTGTCGAGGGTCTAGTCCTGTATATGATAATCAATAAGTAATGAAGAAGTTGAAAGATAAGAGGAGGCAGGAGAGCCACCTAATTGGTAAGGATCATAACGGAATGAAAATACTTTAGATAGGTTTGGGAACATAAGACCCTAAAGACATTGCATGATTGATGATTCTAAAGGTGAAGAAAGTCACATGATCATGAAATGTCACATTTTTGGCAGGTCCCTTGAGGTGGTAGGAAATGAGGGTGATAAAGGGGATGGGGTAAAAAATGGTTAGGTTATATGGTATGAGGTAGCATGCCTTTTTGGCAAGAGATCCAAGATCACAATAGGTGAGTCCATGATGAAAACATTTTCTTTTTCTTTTGACTTTATTTTAGATAGACTGATCGATGCAGGAAGTCTATATGGGATGAGTAAATTATCTCCTTGAGGTCTTCATGAAGCTGATTGATGCGGGAAGCTTCTGAATATTTTTATGTTATTTTTACAAAAAGTAGTCTTCTTGTGTGATAGACTATGTATAAAATTGCAAGATTTATATAGCTGTCCTTCGAGGGAGCAGTCTATTTATAGTGGAAAATTTAGAGAGAAATATGTCCTTTTAAGGGAGTCATATCTGTATTGGAAGTTTGACTCAAGGAGTTGTATCCCTTTTGGAAATTATGTTTGGGATTTTAAGTCATGGACAAGACTATAGTGAAGAATTTGGTTCGTGTGCAGAAGGCAAGGGTGAACGACCATGGGATCTCATCTGAAAGAAGACAAAAATTATCCATGAGAATCATGTCATGTTCCTAACCACGGTACACATATTTAAGAGAAGGTAAAAAGGTGACGGGTAAGCACATGATTCTTGTTTAGTCGTTGGGGATGGCATAGGGAAAAGAGAGAGGTGAATGGCACTCAAGGGACGAGCATAAAAATGGGTAGAAGGTGCTGTAGGACTTGAACTCAACAGTAGAATGGTTGAAGATACAAGGCATTAAGGGGCTCAGGTTCAATTTTACCATCGAGTGAAGACAAACAATAAGCACCTGATCTATATGTATGAGTCACGATATATGGTCCAAGCAAATTAGGAGCAAATTTACCCCATTTACTTTTTTCTGCTTTGGTTACATGTTGATTTTCCTTCAAGACAAGATCACCAACCTAGATGTTTTGTTCATGGACACATTTTTCATATGCACGTTTGATACATTTTTGGTAAACTTGGAGATGGTCGAGAGCATTAAGATGACATTCGTCTAATAGCTTGAGTTGTGCCAAATGGTCCTGGTGAAATTCGTCATCATTGAGAATGTCATGGAGATAAATATGAAGAGATGGAATCTAGACTTAGAGGGGCTGAACAACCTCTATACCATAAACCAGAGAAAAGGGAGTGACAGCAGTGGAAGTACGAATACTAGTATGGTATGCCCATAGGGCAAAAGGAATGTGCGTATGCCAGTCCTTCCCAGTATCATTAACCACCTTCATAAGAATTTTTTTCAAGGTTTTATTGGTGGATTTTGCTTGGCCATTTGT
This sequence comes from Taxus chinensis, assembly GCA_019776745.2. Taxonomy (NCBI): domain Eukaryota; kingdom Viridiplantae; phylum Streptophyta; class Pinopsida; order Cupressales; family Taxaceae; genus Taxus; species Taxus chinensis. Next base: position 131,963,448 of record CM034155.1, read on the forward strand.
TTTTGGGTAATAAGGTGACGTAAAACTGAGTTGAATGCCAAAGGTGTCACAAAGTTTCCATAATGTTTTGTTTTTGAATTTTTTTCCGTTATTAGTGATGAGGTGATGCGGAACACCAAAGTGAAAAATAATGTGATGATTAATGAACTCACATATTTTCTCATCTTTTGGGGAAATGAGAGGTATAGCTTCAATGCATTTGGTATAATATTCGGTAGCGGTGATGATCCATTGATGTGTTTGGGAAGAATTGGGATTGATTTCTACAACAATATCCAAACCCCATTGAGAGAAGGGCCAAAGGTCACGGGTGACCTGTAAGGCATAACTAGGTGTATGATGAAGATTGGCATGTTGTTGGCATTTCACAAAATGCTTGACGTAGTCACAAAAATCATGGTTAAGGGTCAGACAGTAATAGCCGAGGCAAATAATACGCTTAGCAACAACGAGACCACAAAAGTGACCTCCACATATGCCATCATGAACTTCCTTAATGGTATAAGGAATTTCAGAACTCGTAAGGCATCTTAAGATAATACCATCAAAGTCGTGCTTATAGAGGATGCCACCCATGATGATATAATGAGAGTCCCTTTTGAGAAAGCTGCATTGTCCATTATGAGTGAGGTCATAAGGTAAGATGGATAGGGAAAGGTAATTTGCAAGATGCTTATACCAAAGGATAGATGGGTTGGGTTTAATAGTTCCAACAAAGTTAATGTCATGGTGTGAATGGGAAGGTGATTGCAACCTTTTTATTGTGACAAAGATTTTATAGTCAGAGGGTGAAGCAGGTATCTAAGAGGCAAGACAGGCCATGGTATCTACAAATTTGTTAGTTGAATGTGGAATGGTTTGTAGTTCATACCAATCAAAGGAGGTCAAGAGGGTGTCAACATGATTTTTTTACTTTTGAAGTTCTTCATTACGACACTGGTAAATACCATTGACTTGGTTTACTACTAGTTGAGAGTCACCAAAAATGTTAATTGATTTAATGCTTAAGGCAATGGCATTTTGAAGGCCTAATATGATTGCTTCATACTCAATAATGTTATTAGTACAATCAAAATAAATCTTGAAGGATAGCGGCATAGGTTCACCATTAAGGGGAATGACGATAACACCTGCAACTCCCCCACGCTGACATTTAGAGCCATCAAAGAATAAAGTCATCTGGTAAATGGTATCATCTAAGGAAAGGGTGGCGATGGATTCATCGGAGAAATCAAAGTTAAAGGGTTGATTTCTGGAAAGAGGTGTATCAGTGAGCTGGTCAATAATGTCGTGGCACTTGATAGATTTATAATGAATGAACTCGAGGTCTAAACCTACAAGAAGCATGAGCCACCATGTAAAACATTAGTTTTGGTAAGGTTTGGCATACATGAAGTGTAAGGGGTCAGTGTTGGTTACAACATAGGTTTTTTGGTTGAGTAGGTAATGAAAAAGTTTGGTGGCAACAAAAAATAAGGCTAAGTAAATTATTTCGGCATGGGTGTATCTGGTTTCATAATCTAGTAGGGTGCATCTTATGTAATAAACCCCATGTTCTCGATGTTGCTCATCACGATGAGAGACAATGTCCCCTAGGAAGTGATCAGTAGCAGAGATATATAGGTAAAAGGGTTGACCATCTTTAGGCAGAATGAGTACAGGTGGTTCGAGAAGGTATTTTTTTGAGGCCTCAAAAGATTTGTGGAAGTCATCATCCCATTTGAAGGAGACATTCATTTTAAGAAGATATTTTGATGATCTTTTTTTTACTTATAATGGTCGGAAAGTTTACGATATACAATCTGGCGAATAGATTGTAATTTATGTTGTAAGCTATGGAGTTGTCATTATTTTAGTGGGTGGAGGAATCCTAGGGAATGTTGCCTTGATATTTATCATGAGGTCAAATTGTGATGCCACGTAAGGAAACGATCACAAATCCAAGATATTAGCCCGAGAGAACTGCATAGACTTCTGATTTCTTGGGATCTAAATCCTTTTATACCACAAGGTACTTAATGAGGTGGTCAATGAAGGTGTATATGATCCTTCAAAGGTGATATCAGTAACCTAAAGGTTAACTATGATTTTTTGAGAAGTTAATCTACGTAATCTTCCAGTGTATGTATAAACAAGTAAAGTCATGGAAGATATAAGTCATAGCCTGCTTGATATGTAGCAGGGGGATTTGTGAGACAATAATAGGCAGTGTGTTATAAACCTTAGTTTAGAAGGTCCCGCAAGGGGTAATTTAAAGTGGTTTATATTCTTAATCCTATGGGGCATAGAAAAATATGAGTTTATAACCCGTTAATTGGTCCATGAGTTAAATCAATTTTATTACCATGTGGTAAGATCAACTAGATAAGACAACACCATGGTACAGGAAAATCCTCATTATATGACATGCTAGGTTGAGGTCAAATGAAATATGTGCAAATTTGATCATTGTCCCCCTAATTCGCTTTGGTGAATTATGGTGAAGAGAAGTTAGAAATCCATTTAGGAGATGAGTCAATGGACTAAGATGTTTCTCAAACAGAAGGAAGGATCTCTGAAGTTCTGGTCTTTTACTAAAAGAGCCTTGCGAGGGTTTTGTATGTTAAATATGCAGTCTTTGTATTTCACGGGTTTGGTTTCAAGGAGTTTATTATGTTGTTGTGTAATGTTTATGGTAAAATCATTTATTATGTTTATTTAATGTACGACCAAGTCCTAATAGAACTCCTCATCATTTTGGAGGCAAGATGTAATGGCTAACTGTTCAAAAACATCTAAATATTGACTCCAAACTTCAGAATATGTGGGTCATCCTGAGTGTTGATATTGACTTGCGACTCTTTGGTTCATTCAACATGGTTTTTCCATCTTCTTCACATTTAGCTCCAATGACTAGGAGAATGATAGGGTCATTATTACTCTTCGAGGTTTCTGATGTCTAGAAAGATCGTTTTAACATTGAATGATGTTCCTACTCTTGTGTATACGTCTAATCGATCATTTCAAGATGCATGGAAGTTTTCTTCATCTTCATTCTCTACCCCATCACTGATTTTTTTTCCAAAAGTGAACCAAGTTCAATGCATGCGAAATAGTGTTGGATCATTGAACTTAATTATTTCACCTTTATCACTTGGAATGGATCCTCGGGATCCTTACAATCTGTTATTGAAGGTGGTGATGGTGGTGAATGGGGTGAATGGGTTGAAGAAGGGTCACTCATCTCTCGATGAGTTCGATGGCCCAGGCCTTCTTGATCTTATACCTTCAAAAAATTTTTTGCTTTGTTTGGTCACTATTTTCTTCCTTAATGAACGAATTTTCATCCTTATCATCTTCCCAGTTAGATTAACACCAATCTTCAATAGACGTGTAATTTTCATCCTTCAAAAATTGGTTGGAGATGAGGAAATGGTAAGAGCATGCTCATTTTCATTTGTAAGCAGAGATGGGTTTGTGATGGTCGTTCGGGTGTATAAGTAGAAGTATCAAATCCCCCATAGGTGAGATTGGTGTGAAGGTGGGGAGGACCATAAAGAAGACACTCTCCTATGCGGTGATCATAGTGAGGGTTTTGGTGAAGTTTTCCATACTCTTGCAGGGTAAGGAATGTATAGATATCGTATAGGCGATACTCCCCCAGAGTGAGGCGTTGAAAAACACATTCCAAGGGATCGGTGGTCGATATGTGGGTATCTGGAATAGATGAAGTATTAGGGGGTTGATCGGAGGTGGAACCAGCTGATTAAGTGGCTTATGGGTCAGATGTGGAGGTTGTGGTAGTGGTAGGAATAGCAAACTTAGGTGCGGGTGAGGTAGCTGCGGTATCGGTAGATGAGGTTGCGAGTGAAGAAGAAGTGGTCTTGGAGGTAGATGCCTTAATGGGTTTAAGAATGTCATTGGGGAGGTATAGCATATTTCAAGTTTTGAAATGTGATGGGTTGGTTGGGATGGTATAGGTATGTCCTTCATGCTAAAACTTTACACAATGATGCAAATTGGAAGGAACACAACCCATGAAAAGAATCTAAGGTCTACCAAAAAATAGGCTATATTGAAACACCCCCTCTAAGACATAAAATAACTCTAGAATAGTACAGGTTCCCACACAAACATGGAGGATGATGGTGCCAAATGTAGAAGTGATATCTTTATTAAATGAATGCAACATGATGGGTTGTTTATGCATGCAATTGTCGGGTATGCAAATTTGGTTGTGTTGGTCTGAAAATCTATCGCTTGGGAAGATCTATGGATAGATGAGCTAACAGTGTGCAGGGCATAGCCCCTCTTTGATTCAGCAAAGTGAAATTGGTTTATTGCTATTCTACTAGCAGGAATCTATGTAATTCTCACAATATTCTGCCTCCAGGGGGGTTTGGGATCTCATCCCAGTTGGGGTACTTCTGACTGTGAAAAGGAGGGAAAGAAGCGAGGTGAGGAGATAGGATAGATCGGAAGGGAGAAAAGAAATGAATTCCAAAGCAGAAAGGTCAGACGGTCTATGTTTTGGGCTGGTAGTAAACAGAGCCGAACCTACTTGCATAGACGAAAAAAGCAATACTGATGAATAAATGACAAAAAAGTAGAGATAGATTCAACATAATAAATGCATAAATATGACATAAGAAAGATTGAATGCTCATAACACACATATTCAGCACAAATTCTTAATATTTGTATTAATGTTTTCTTATGTTACAAAAAGCTCAAAGTCTTTTCTTCTCACTTCTATTTTTCATATAAAAAGTATCCACCACTGAATACAACAAGTATCCAAGTATATATAGAAGGAGAAGAAGAGAGAAGGCAAAAGGAAGCCAACAACTAATTACAAAATATCTAAAATTCAATGTTGACTTTGGATAACTTGGTGGATGACAACATCCCATGGTGCAACATGGATGATGTCATCATTTATACCAACATATTCTTAGATATTTACAAAAAGGAAGCCAAGAGGAAAAAGACTATTCATCATCGTCTCGCGGCTGAAAGGGGGTATCTTGCTTCTTTTGCTGCTCGAGAGAGGTGATGTGGAACTGGGTTCGATATTCCATGAATTTACTGACCATCGGCTGAAATTGATCCTGGGTAGGACCCTTTGTATGATCGTCGATGACCTCACAAGTCTCCCGCTCATCTCTGAGTTTTTCAGGGAGATTGAAATATTCATTACCTTCCTCCATCAGGTACCCCACAAAATCACGGCAAGCTAGAAGGTTATTGATGCATTCAGTGTCAAAATTGGCTTCTGGCCCTAGCCCTTATGAGACAATCTCCTTAAAGATCCGGATAGTTTCATCTGCCTTCCTCAAGGTGAAAGAAGGAGTAAGCAAACCTGGAGACATTCTTAAAACAATTTGCTCCATTTAATGCATTACATCTAGGGCTTCCTCCTTGACCTTGTCAATCTTTTCCAGGATGAATTCCATGTGATCGACCCGGTAGTTCAATGTAGCAAGGATTTTGCTGAGTACCCTGGGGTGATCGAAAATGCTGAATTTTACCAAATCGTCATTTGAGCAGTCGAGCATTTTCTGGAACGTCTCGTGTTGTAACCTAGCATGGTCCAACTCTTCGGAGATAGGTCCCACTATCGCCTGGAGATCTTTGTTCACCTGACTAATGTTCTGATACAATTCGGTGAACTTGACAATTACCTTCTCACTGTCTTTTAGGATTTGATCTCTCCAGGCAGAAACTGCCATACCTTGTTCACCAATTTTGACGTATTCATTTATCTTATCCTGACTTAGGACTTCAGGAGTTTCGGTGGCAGTTGTAGGAGGTGCACTACCCATTTTCTGTAGGGCGTGGAGAAGATGTATGTTCTTCTCTTTTAATAGCCTCTTCTCTTCCGTTGCTTCTTGGAGCTTCTTGCAAAGGGCATCCACCGCAGATAGGGCCTCTCCTTGAAGGCTTTCAGAAGACGTTCCCATTATGACCTGCGTCACTGTATAATCTGTAGGAGACAGATCCTTTTTCTCCTTTGAAGGATTGGGATACGTGATCTCCATTACTCTTTCTCCCGATGCACTCTTAGAGAAGTGGGTTATAGGCTTTTGCTTCTTAGCCCCTTTTGCCGGGATGACGAAAAAGTCCATTGGTGCAATGGGGAACTTCCTCTTCTACTTGCTCAGATGCTGGGAGATCCATGCTAGACTTAAGGGAGTGGGACCAGAGGTGGAAGAGGGAACAACTGCAATGGATGAGGGGAAATGGGTCGAGACACTTGGTGGCGACATCGAGAGGGAGGCCGAGAAAGTGCTCACGGAAGGAAGAGACACTGCAGGGGAGGCAGTCGTGGGAATGGAAGTGAGCTGAGAGATGAGAGAAGAAATAGTGGGGGACAACTCCATGAGAGAACAGAAGATGGAGGACAAGGAAGGGGGAACAACAGAAGATGGGGGAGAGGACACGACCAAAGGAATGGTCACTTGAGTCACATGAGGAGGGGAAGGAGGAGAGGGAGAAGGAATAGAAGGGACCTCAGTAGTGGTAGCTATGGCAACACCTTGAGTGGATGTGTCAGTCGGAACACCTTCTGCCACTTCTTTCTCTGGGGATACTAGACTCATAACTTGTTCTTGTGTGGTAGAAGGAGGGCTTTCAGGAGCTTCTTCTTGAGCGGAGCTCAATTATCCCTCTTTATCCTTGCTTTTTCCCTTTGGCTGATGTTTTGGCCTGATAGGTGCGTTGCTCAAAGAGGACGTGGTGAAATCTACTCTGAGGTAGATAAGGCCATTCATTCTACACCAGTGTTCTATTCACCGCAATGTTTCTTTGACCCTCTCTTTAATGGTCTGGGGTGCCTTTGTTCTGTCAATTGCAGCGAACGGCCAAGTGTCCCCATATGTGTCTAGATACACCTAATCAACTTCTTGATCGGTAGTTTGATAACCCTTTGGAACAATGGCTATGCCATATTGAATAATCTCTGCCAAGGCCAGGTGAGAGTGATCCTTCCTTCTAAGTTCGACCTCATGATACAGGTCGATATAAATGTCCTTGATCTGTGGAATGTGGATTGGATCGAGTTTTTCCTTAGGAAGGCAATTTCTTGGGTCGAAGGTAGGCCTTGCCAAGAAGTTGTGCTTTAGATTGAGTAGTTCCAGCTCTACAAACATCTCCCGGGCCTTAGTGTGAGAAGTGCATGTATATCTACCCACTGTGAGGGGGAAAGGATTTCCACCCTTATTCCTCTTCAGACACTTCTCATGGTATGTTATGAGCTATCTGGACAGCTCCAACAGGATCATTTTAGGGCCAGCATACCTTGGCAATTTAGTGGGCTCCCCCAAAAATTTAGCTGCTCCGAGATAGGTGAAGGTGGGGAATTGGGTAAATAGTGCTCCCCACTTCTCATTTGTTGTGACTATGCTCTTGGTCATTTGACCATGAGTCATATTTGGCCTCATAAGGAAGATCATGCCATAGAAGAAAGTATCGTTGATCTTGGTAAACTGCGATATGTTGTTCTCTAGCTTCAGCTTTGAGTTGTATTCATATATCTTTACCTAAGGCCAAACCCCGCATCGGCTCAGTGCTAAATAATCTCTCTTTGAGGCTGCAACGTAGACTATGTAGGAGTTCATGTAAAACCTCCCCGTCGTGGTGAGTTGTTGGAGTTGCTCAGATATGGTGCTGCTTATTATCTCTGGCCATTTAAAGTGTTGATCATGCACATTCTTATTCATGGTATCCAGGTACCTGAGCATCCATTTGTGAAAGTAATGGGCATCAGAAAGCCCAAATACTCTGCTTAGGAATGTGATAGTGTCACTGAGTTCCTCAGAGAAGTCGCTACGGTGAATAACCTGTGGCCACCTGGTTATCACCTTCTTGCTCTTTAAGTACACATAGTTCATCAGTTGCATGCATTTGTCCTCGTTATCCTCCCACGCCTTGGTGCAGTCTTCTTGGCTTACAGCCACAGAGTGTCAGTGGTGGGGAATTCCTAGCATGATCTCAAAGTGTCGGGCAGTGAGGTTGATTATGACCTCGCCCTTTTCATTTTCGACACACCTTGTGTCTTTGTTGTAACAGCGGGCCACCACCATCATAAACTCATTGTTTACTACACTGACGTGGATTCCCCCAGCAAAATGCATACCACTTCCCACCAGCTTGTCCATCCAAGGACTTCTTGTGACCCTCCTGGTTCTAACCTAGAAATCTTCCATGTCGATGTGGCTGAGTTCAGAATCTCTAATGTCCAGGTCACATTCTACCTAGGAATCAGGCATTCTGACCCTTTGATACTTGTATTTCATCTCTTCCTTTGTAAGCTTAGCCTTACCCTTTGACTTGGTTGGCCTTTTGCTTGATGTAGACATATGTGGATCTGAGTTCAGTTGCTGATCTGCAAGAAGAAGGAGCGAAGTTCAACGTAAAAGAGCCATGTTAACTATCAGATCTTCCATTAAAGCACTACATAATGAGGAGTTAGCAATTTTAAGGCCTCAGGGCACAGGGTGTAAGGATACTGCAGGTTGTATGGTTAATAGAATAGCGCACTAAATCAAAGTTTCATAAGGAACAAATCAGTGCCAAAGGGCATAGGGCGCAAGGTTTTTGCATATGACATCTTTGTAGTTGTAAACAGGAGTGCGCCTACGCCATTATATGCAGTTTTATACTGGGCACAAATGAGTTTAATGTTGCATGGGAGAAAGATGTTCCAATGGCGCATGCAATTTGCGTGTAACATGGGACTTTGGTGCGCCGAAGGGCACAAGATTTATGTTTGTAACACCAAAATTGTGTGCGTAGAGGGGGACTTACGCACGGCATAGGGAAAGCTTGCATGGCACTTTGTTTTTATAATCGGGGATGTGCCTGCACCAGGTTTAGGATTTACTTGGTTTATGCATGGCACAAGGATCTTGCGTTCAGAATTCAAGGACAGTGCACCCTCTTGGCATGACTATGTTTCCTGTAACAAGGGTGGTGATTGCGCTAAGAGGAAAAATAAGGCCCAAGACTAACTTCTAGGTTTCTTACCTCTTTAGTTCATGATTTTTAGGTTTACTTGACATGATTTAACAGTGGGAGGAACACAGCAAAGAGGTCTAGGACCATTTTTGAGGTAGAGCCATCTTGGCCAACAGATATGGAAAGAGGGTGGAAACGGCTTGGGAGGGAAGATTTGAAAGAACAGCAGGAGGGGTTTAAAGCTTCTCAGGTCCATTGCATCCTACCTCACAAACAATCAAAACAAAACACAAGAGGAGTAAGAACCACTTATCTGGAATATATAGAATGTGAGAGACGAAGTGGGGTCCACGAACGTGACACGAGAATGACAGGCACGCTGACAGATGCAGAGGAATAAATTTTTCACATGTTTTTTTATTGTGAAAGTGATAGGGCGGATGCGCCTATATATAGGAAAAGGTGTAATAAATGCGCCAACCACTTTTTAAAGGGGCACTCCAAAACCTGTGTCGACACGTAAAACTTTGCGCCCTTTGGCACGGATATGTTTTTGTCAACATGAAATTATTTGTGCCTTTGGCGCAAATTTAGTACTTTCAACACTTCATTTTGAGCGCCTTAGCGCACCAAAACATGGTGCAACATTTTTGTTGTTGATAGGAAGGCGCATGTGCCATGGGGTAGGCAAAAAAGGTGCATCATGGGAAGGTGCAACAATTATTGTGTCAACACTTCAAAGGGTGCGCCAAAGGAAATAAAGGGGGCGTAAGTTTGTTCTGTGTTGCATAGATAAAAGGTGTGCCCAGCCAAAAAAATACCAAAATGACTAAGTTCAGAGAACTAGATTTCCCGGAAAGGGATTTTATAACATTCCGAACGCTAAGGGGCCCCTGATGAGGGACCAGGACAAAATTTTGGTATGGTTACCTTTAAAATTGCCCTCGTCAATTTTAAAGGATAACAAGTTGAACGCATGGGAGGAGATGATGTTAATTCTAGCACCCCCATCAATCATAACACGTCGTACATGTATATTATCGATATGGACAAAGATGAAAAGAGCAGGATCAAGATCATCTGTTTTGTGGGGTGTGATCTCTTCATCTGAAAAGATGAGGGTGACTACTTGGTGAGTAGGTGGAGGTGTAGAGGAAGGTGGCAATTTTGTGAGAGAGGTTATATGATGAAGTGTAATAATGGAGGCTACGGGTATAGGTTCATTGGGTAAAACCTCAATAGACTGAAGAACCTACATGAGGGCTTAGCGATGTGACTCCAAAGTTTGGTTGAGGTCATATAGGGACATTTTGAGGGAGTATTGGTGTAATTTTTTGAGCATCGCGTGGTGCATGACCCCATTGGAAATAGGATATGTGGAACCACAAATAGTGACTTTAGGTGTGGGTGCAGATGGTATGTTAGGTACAGGGTTGGTTGATGGGTCGGTTTCCTTTTCCTTACATTTGTCCTTCTGAGCATGGGTAGCAACTTGGATCATGTTGATTTGATGAGGGGAGGTAGATGAAGTAGGTGGGCCATGAAAAAGTGTAATGACATGAAGGAAAAAAACTGAGAGGTGGGTAGGATCCTTGTGAAATGAGTTGGGCACACTGGCATTTAGGAGGGGGTTTAATGATCTCTCTGATATAGACCATGTTGATTTTAAATTTCAGGGGTGGATAAAAAGGTTGTGGGGGTGGAGATGGGGATTGTGGTGTAGGTACTGGAAGAATATGTGAGGAAACTAGCGGAGGTGAAATAGGTTCCTCATCAAGAAGATCATCGTCATCAAAGTTCTCTTTAGGAGGACATAATTGGATGAGGGATTATTTTAAAGCCTTATCGTTCTTAACATCATGTCCTGACACATGATGGTAAACACAAATTTTGGTATCGTCAAACCCTTTTGGTTTAGGTTTGAGAGGTTAGTAAGGTCTAAGAGGTGGGAGTGTGATAACATAGGTTTCTAGGAGATTATCTAGGATAATGGCATATGATCCTTCTAGTGGATAACAATGTGAAGTGAGTTTGGGTTTGGGTGGAATAATGGGTGATTGTGGCATGAGAGATGTCATAGTCAGAGGGTTCTTAAGAGGGGAAGGTTGAATGACAGGTTTTGGTGGTGGTATCGTCTTATGTTTTGGTTGCACCTTCTTGGGTAAAGGAATAATGGGGGAACTAGTAATGGAGGGGGTAATAGGTTTGGCCGTTTCAAGTGAAGGTATTGGGGTTTTTTATTTTGGTTGTACCTTCTTTGGCAGGGAAGAAGACATAGTGCACAATGTACATTGAAAGGTGGATGGAGATAGGGGATGCGTTACCCATGAGGATAACTACTTGAGTAGTAGAGGTTGATGGAAGAGGTCAGGTCGGAGGTCTAGGTAGAAGAGAGGGGAGTGTCATAGGTAGTGATGAAGCTATGGAAGGAAGTGGTGGTATAGGAGGTAAGGAGGTTGCGGGTGATGATGTAGCCTAGAATTCCTAGATAACACCCTAGACACACTGGCACATCACTTAACCTAGACTTAGCACTCACCCGAAGCATGTAAAGTTACAAGGTACCTCTTTAGCGTTGTTGTATCAAGATGATAGCATGATGAATCATCACATATATATATTCATAAGTATTCCATCATTACACAGTGCATATAGTTCCAGATCTTAGGAAGAATAAGCTTTAAACAATAACCATGGTTAAATCAAGACATGTGCTAGTCAATTACATACAAGAATGACACTCAGATTCAGCCAATATCTTTCATCTATTAATCAAAACAACATTACAAAATCTTCTTACAATATTGGAAGTCTATGTCATAACGTGCATGGATCTGGTAAAGTAATTCACATGCACATCTTTGTATACTATCAATGAATAACAATGACCAAATATATCTTCTATGTAGTTCATCATATATATATAGGGTGGGGACTTTCCCTTCACTGCTTATTTACTTCAAAAATAGGCCGAATGCTATTAATAGCCATGTGTCGTTTAAAAATATAGCCACACATGAAAGTGTGCTATCTATAGACCTCTTATAGTTAAACTGAAATGATGAATCTATTCTTAGATCATCTTCATGCAAAATCAATTTGATTCGATCCTTTAAAGATAAAAAATGCGTGGCACGCACGTCTCTGCATTGTTTTTGTGATTTGCACACCATCTCATAAAAATAGACTTTATACACAAAATCAACTAATTCCCAAAACTGAATCAATACCTCTACACGTGGTTCCTTCATGTCCTTATGCACCCTTGAATCTGGCCTGTTCTCCCACACAGAATTCATGTGTGAGTTTTGTTAAGTGTTTCCTCTTATCAACATTACCCACCACTAATCTCATTGTCGCCTTGATAATGGATATGTCCAAAACTGAATAAAATAATGTGAATACAGAATACTCAGAAAGAATATGAATGAATAAAAGAATAACTCATATTTCAGGATCCTTTGTCCCATCCTGAAGTATCAATTCAGGATACTTTTCCTTTATTTCATCTTGTAATGCCTGCCAATCAGTTAGTGCCTTTTCTGCTTGCTCTGGTATATCCACAATAATGTACTCCAGATCATCTTGTGTTATTTCTCCTTTTTCATTCTATAATACTAGTATAATGTTGGACATTGAGGTATGTGTCCCTTCTAGCACATCCATTTTCTGGGTGATGAGTTTCCCAAGCTCATCAAACCTCTCCTTGTGCGGCTCTTGTGTTGCGGCCAATTCCTCGCACTTTTGATTTACCATTATCAATCTCTCTGCACAGCCCAATGTTTCATATTTCATGGCCTTCTGATATTCATTTTCTTTTATCAGATTTTTCACCTTTATTAGTGCTTCCAGGGGTGTTTATATGTTTAAGGCATAGTTGGCCTTATTTAATTCTTCATGGAGCACATGTAGTAGGCCTTCATATGATTCAATTTTTCTCGCTACTGCATCCTTAGCCCTTTCTGCCTCTTCCTCGGGATTCTTTGGCTTTGGCATCTGGATGGTGTCATCCTCCAACAGTGTCACATGTTTCCTCTGACTTCTCCTTCCCTCCTTCCTCTCCATCCTTCATATCCTCATCTTTTGTCTCTTATTCCTTCCATTCTTGATAGTTTTTGGGGCTCCTCTTCTTGACTATGTGGGGTAGGAGATGTACGCACGCTCTCTCTGGATTCCTCCACCTCTTTATCCAGATTCAACTTTCTTCTTCTCGGCAGGCTCCTTAGGTGGCAAGAGACACGGTGATATCTTTACCATCTACGGGGTTCTAATTTTTGTACCGGTTCATTTGAATACCTTATTGAATCGTTGCTCTCCTTGCACTACCTTTGTATCTTCTTATTCATCCCCCCTTGTGGTGGAGTAGTTGCATGCTCTTCTTCCTTCTAGTTTGTTGCTTCCTTCTGCATTTTAAACCTGCACTATCTTCATGCTCCTCTTCTTATTCTTCTACTTGTACAGTCTCTGAGAACCTTTGTGCCAAAAAAATTTCCATTGTATGCACACCCTTCGGTGGCCTGGGAGCATGAACTCATCCTCCACATACTTGTTATTTTCCACTTTGGGCTTCATCTAGATATACACCAATGCTACCCCAATATCTCCAATAGCCAAGCTTATTGGCTTTATGCTCAACATTTTTGAAAGAATCCTTTCAACGTACGCACTCCACCCTAGATACACATACTTCTTTCACAAGGTGTGGTAGTCACAATCTACCTTGTCGGTGATGAAGGTTAGGCGGCGCGTATCTGTGAACCTATGGACCATTTCTTAGGAATACCTTGTTGTAAATGCGTAGGGTAGTTTGCACCATGGGCTCCATGACCCATCCCTCATTGGGAAGCGCATGATGTAGAAATGCTAATAAACAGAAAATTGAACTTTCTTACCTACTACCGAAGGCAAATCCTTTGGTATGCACCCGTCTTCCTTGAAGGCTACGTGGAGCCTGTTGTACTACATCTCCGCTCTTTACTTTACTTCCTCAGTCATATACCCTTTCATAAATACTTGCTACACATTTTAGATGGAGATTTGTTGTCCATGGGGTACTCCCATACCTTCTCTTTAGGCCCATCTAGTACCACGATCTCTATGAATACCAATGATAGTAGAACAACTCCAAAGCTAATCTTTCCTCAAGTGCATGCTTCCTACACTATCTATTATGAAATATACCTTACAATGTTGTAGATCACTCCCTCCGCCATACGATTTTCCACATGCAGCCACATAGTGTTCACTTGTGACCACCAATCCTAGTCATTTAACTTGGTGACGAGGTGCGTTGCTACTTTGACAACCAGACAATTATTCAATTTTTCAATGTCTATTCCGCGCAGACCTTTCATGTACCCTAACTCTTTACGAGTCTCCAAAATCGTAGCTTTATTTGTTAATTCAATCTTTGTGTCCTCTCATGTGGCCTTCAAACCTGTTATTGTGGAGATCAGCGTGGATGATAATCGAACCCTTTGTCTTGCGAAGTAGAAGAAATCCTCATTCACTCTGCTCATGAGCCATTGGTACAAGGGCTTATACTTCCCAAAATATGGAAGTTCATATAGCTGGTAGAGTCCAGTCCTTTTTAGTAACTTCTCTCCTGCATCATCATACACTGGCATGTCATCTTCTGTGCACTTATTCGTACTTGAAGTGAGTAAGGCATCAAGATCCTTCTTATTGTCTGAGGTTCATTGTTTATATTCACTTACCTTACTCCTCCTAATGTGTGAGTCCCATTCTTGTCTGACAATGACTCCCTCTAGATTCTGCATTTCTGAAAAATTACTTTCGGGGCTAATTTCTTCTTCCTCCTTGACAACTACCTTCTTCTTTCCCTTTGCTCCTACTACTGTTGACTTCTTGGGAGAAATTTTCACCTTGCAATCATTTTTAAAAACTTCCTCCTACAACTCTACAATTCCTGAATCAAACCCTAACCCAATTCAATTGTGCCCTAGGTGAAATCATGAAATCACATGCCCTACCTATTTTATGTCATCCTTCTTCATTCAAACCCTTATTCACCAGGAATAAAAGCTCCTTGATGCATAGATCTTCTTCCCATGCCTATTTTCACTCTCTTCACACCTTGAATTGATCACTTTGGCTCTTCACACTTAGCTCTTATTCAAATTCTCTTAATCACAAAGGTAAAAATGAATTTGCATCATGTCCTTATATAGATTTTCAAATTTTAGTGCATTTATTACTCCACCTACTAAATATCCTCTCATTCATTGAAAAAATTCATTATTTCCATGAGTTACATCTTCGCACCCCAGCTATAACCTTTTAGCATGCCTTCCTACCTTCTGGTCACAGACTTATCTTCAGTGTGCACCCTTTTGCCTGAGTACCTCATCATTGTACCTTCTTCTAGTAGTTATCACGACCTCTTCTTACCTCATGTTATAATTTCCCTTCACTCATCTCCATCCTTGGTCACTTTTGAGAAGAAATCTTTCTGTTTGAAAAGCACCCTTAGTAGCTCATTCCTTTCATCTTCCAATTTTTACAGCCTCATACCCAGATATCACCATCCACCCCACAATAAAATTATGTGTAGTCCTCTGCACATCAACACACTTCATATTGTAGTTAGCTTCATGTGCGCAAGCATGCTTATTAAATAAAAACAAAAACTAAATTGAAAAATCATAGTGATGATGAAGGAAATACATTAAGGAAATACAAAAATGGAAATACTACCTTATTACAAAAACCAAGAAGACTTATTTATAGTAGGGCTTCAACCTACTCCCGTTAAAATAACCGGGCAGCCGTATTCCATCAAGTGCTTTTAACTGGCAAGTGCTTGATTCGAGTATGTGAGTGATAACATATAGCCCCAACCGATGTACCATTAAGCTTCCGCTGGATGGCGCAAGAACTTGGAGTCATAAAGTAAGTACCATTTTTCCAACTTCAAGCTTCTTATCCCTTAGATGTCTATCATGTCTATGATTTTTGCCTTGCCTTTTCTTTCTTCTGACTCCAACATGCTATGGCTCATTACTCATCCAGCTAAATCATCTTCTTAATCCATTCTTCCCAAATCTTGTCTCATCAGCTATACCTCCAACGTGCGCGCAATACACAAATAAGGTAACATGAATTTTATAGGAATAACTAGCTTCCATGCCAAACACCAACTGAAATGGTGTGGCCTTGTCCAATCTATTATAAGTTGTTTTGTAAGCCCAAAGAACAACTGATACTTTATCATCCCAATATTTTCTTCCAACATGACAAATATTTGTCAATGTTTGGATCAGAATCTTGTTGAAATTCCTTAGTAATTCCATTTTCCTCGAGGGTGATAGGGTGTAGTCTTATGGTGTGTAACCATAAAATCATCTAACAGAATCCTAATTGTCTCATTCAAAAAGTGTGTGCCCCTATCACTTTTCAAACTTAAAGGACATCCATACCTTGTAAGAACATTCTCCCATAGAAACCTAGCTACTGTAGTTGTTGTACACATTCCTTCGTAGGTGCACTGCTTCTGCCCACCTCATAAGATAATATATGCAAGTAATGATATAGCACGATCCAGTCCTACGCGCGACTAGAAAAATAGGTCCTACAAATTCAATAGCCCATTTCTCAAATGGTTCTACACTTGTAATCAGTATCAAAGGAATCTCATCTCTCTTTCCTAGTCTACCTAGACGTTGACAATTGGTCACACACCTTGCTATACTCTTTACAATCCTTATATAATGTTTCCCACCATAAACCAGCAAGTAAGATCTTTCGCGACAGTAGCATCACCTACATAGTGGCCACCTGCAATACCACCATGTGATTCCTCCATTATATCCTTGCGCTCATGCTCTAATACACAACGGTGTAATAACACTTCATCTCTGCCCAACTTGTATAGGTCACCACTGATCAACATGAATGGTGTCGTGCATATAGCAAGTTGTTTCTTTTCCAAAGCCTTCATCCATGTTGGTGCAATACCAATCCTTAGAAAGACAACAATGTCCTCTAACTCTGATGGTGCACGTTTTGTAACCTATACAACTGTGCATCTGGCATTGTTTCTTCAATTGTCTATGCTTCTTCACCTGATTGAATTCTAGACAAGTGGTCTGGTCCAAAATTACTTTTCCCTAGTTTCACCACAACTGTGAAGTCAAATTCTTGAAATAAGAGTACCCATTTGCATGTGTGCCCATGTAAGATGGGTTTGTTCACCAGGTACTTAAAAGCCATGTGGTATGTATAGAATACAAATGGTGTTGCTAACAAATACTGGCGAAACTTGTGCAATGCATATATCATTGACAAAGCTTCGCGCTCTATTGTTGTATAATTCTGTTTAGCAGGGGTCAGCTTCCTGCTAGCAAAAAAAAATGGATGATCTATGATAGCCTCTCCAGGTTGAGCCAACAACATGCCAATGGCCACACCAGAGGTGTCCACATGTACGTGAAATGGTTTGTCCCATGAAGGAAAACGTAGAATGGGCCGCATGGTAATAAGTTTTTCCTTTAATGTCTCAAACACGTACTGCTACAGTTCTCCCCAATAAAATGTACCTTTTCCTTTTAGTAACTCTTCCAAGGGTGCAGAAACTTTGGCATATCCTTGTATGAATTTTTTGTAATACCTTGTATGACCCAAAAATCTGTGCACTCCACTTTGACTGGTAGGTGCTTCAAGGCCTAAAATGACTGCAACCTTAGCTAGATCAACCAGCAAACCCTCCTTCCAGATTAGATGTCCTAACAGTATTCTAAAGGGTGTAGAAAAGATGCACTTCTTGATGTTCAAAGAAATACTTAATTTTCTACATCATTCAAACATTAAGCACAGATTGTCACAATGATCTTTCACAAGCCCATATACTATCCAATCATCTAGATACACCTGTAAGAAGTTGTGAATGAATTCCTTGAATGCCTAAACAACTATCTGTGAGAATACAATAGGTGCGTTCTTTAATCCAAAAGGAATCATGGTATAAGCAAATATGCCCCATTCAGTCGTAAAGGTTGTCTTTTCCTGATCCTCTTCAGCAATCCTAACCTGATGATACCCTGGAAAAAACCATCTGTGAATGAATATATTCACACGTGCCCTGCCACTCCTTCCAGTATTTCCTCAGTGAACAACGTAGGAAAAGGGTCTGTGACACATGCAACATTCAACTCTCTGTAATCTACATAGATTTATATCCTACCATCCTTTTTAATACTTATCACCATGGGACTAACCCATTCAGACTCATCCAAAGGTCAAATGATCCCTCATTTCAACATCTTGTCAATTTGTTCCTTTAATTTTTTCACACAAATTTGGATTCATTCTGTAAGGTCTCTTTCTAACTGGGCGGTGCACCTTCCTTGAGCTTTATCTTCATCTCCCCAAGTGATTCATGCACACCTTTAAGTTCACTGATACCCTTGAGGGAATAAGTCCTGATAATCCCTGAGTAACTCAATTATCTTTGCAACTTCCAATTTTGACCAATAGTCTCCAATAATGTCCTCCTTAGATTCAGTCTCTATTCGCAATGTTCACCTTATTTGTCTTCATCGGTTCATGATATGTGCGCGTATCTTTTCCTGAACTATCTAAGACTTCATGCACTCCCTGTGAATATTCAATATCCAAGTTTTCAACTTCCTTGTCATCGATGATGTAGAACCATTTTTCCCTTCTCTTTCTCAAGGCAAGCATGTTCAAGTAATACAGAGTCCTCTTCCTCTTCTTCAAAACACGCTCTTGACTCTATCTCACTAAATAATTCCTGAATCAACTCTTCCGCTTTTGCACTATCTCCCATAGTTAAGCAGCTTGACACATTTTAATGCTTTGTCTACCGGTGGTTTGGTCGATAAGTAGTCAAAAGTTTGGATCATCCCTACAATCAAATCCTATCAATTACCAGTCTCTCTATGTAGTTCAGAATATACATACCAAGCACGTGCACAACCTTGTAGAGTAGAATATAATCTATGCACCCATAGTGAAGGTGGTAATGCTTCCTATCCTGCTATATCCAAAGTCTCTCACACTACTGGATATGATGCTGAATAGGTTGATCACCTTTGTATATATAGATTTCTGTAGGTGCATTGCTCCTTAAAAACATTAGTAGATAAGGTGATTCCAATCTCCTCCCATTCCAGAAGATTATCCTTGTGAACCACCCACCAGTGCACTGTTGCTATCCCGCGTAATGTATATGATAACATATCTCTCTGCCTAACTTGATCTGACCACTTTGCCTCCATAGCTTGCAGGAGAATACAGGAAAATCTTCTGCTCCAGTATACCAAGGTAATGAGCCACCTATCCATCTAACAGAGTGAATTCCATTCTTCCGTGTGACAACGCATTTAACCTCACGCCCTACCAATTCGTATGTACCATGAGCCCAATTATCATAGGTAATACTTGTAGTATCACTCAGAGACTGAGAATCCTCCCACTAAAGAATTCCTTCCTTTGATGGCTCATTGACCTCTGGGTCCTGAATAGCGTGTACATAGATTCTGTTCAAATCCTCCTCACTTAGAGGCTCAACATATGGTGTGGAATTTCCATCTGTCAAAGGTATTACAACCCTTTCTTCCTTGTTCTCAAAGCTGATATACCCCTTGTTGAATCTCAAATCAGCATTGTTTGCATAACACCAAGGGTGCCCAAGTAAAGCTAGAAAAATGTCAACTTCTGCAAGTGCTAGTACCTCAAAATCCCCTGTGAACTTGGACCCTTGTATTGTTATAGATGCATCCTTCAAAAATCCTATGGGAGTGGCCTTAGTCTGTTTGCCATAAACAACACATTAGATGATGGCTGCAATGTAGGTCTCCCCATTTGTACCCATGCATCAATGTAAGCACATTCACTTTGCATACCTATATCAATCAAGATGTTGCTCAGCAAACCAACCATCCACAACAAAATTCAAAGTAATCTCCTTGTCATAATCAATACTATCAGGAGGAAGATTTGCATGGAGTATCTGTCATTCATTCTCAGTGCTCACGTGTAGAGTATTTCCCTTCAACCAATTCCCTAATAATGGAATAATATTCTCTAGCGCATAGCATTCTACATACCTCCCTGATGTCATCAATATCATAAGGGACCTTTTCTGCCTCTTTCCTCTGCTCCATATTTCTTGATTGATCCTTTAAACATTGTATCTCTCCTTGAAGATTCCTAAGGACCTCCATGGTCTCTTGATAGACTTCCTTCTGATGAGCACGATCTAGGTACCTTGTATGTAAAACCTCCTCTTAGTTATTGTTCAGCTTCTGGTTCAATGCCTCTCTTGTGTGCACCGCTTTAGCTCGCGTAGTGATTTTTACTGTTAAGGGCCTCAGGTTTTGACGCTATCTTTGGCATCCACTGATCTTCTACCACTCATTGGATTCTAACCATCCCTGCCCCCTTGTTCTCTTACTTATGTTGTTTACTTAGATGCTCATACAAGTCCGGACACTCCTCATAACTATGACTCTTTCTGCAAAATGAACACGAGATATTCTGAGGACATTCATGCCTATAGTGATCAGGTGATCCACACGTATAACATGTTCCATGAGGGAACTCGCCTCTTCCTCCACCTTGGCCTCGTCCTCCATATCCACCTCGATATCCCCGTCCTCTTCCACGACCTCCTTCAAAACACCCATCATTCTTGTCATAGCGTGTTTGTTTGTGATCCCGATCCTGGTGTTCATTCTTACCCTTAGAATTATCAGTCACACTTGTCTGTCGTACCCCAATATCTATAGCATCCTGGATCTGACCAATCAATCTGCAGTCTTCAGTATCATGGGTCGTGGATCACGGAAAATTTTACAGTAACAAGACACATTCTTCCTGATGCACATGCTGCAATAAAGGATAATGACTAGCATCATGGTTCAAGTGATAGATCTCATAGTCTAACAGTAATTGAACATAAAGATCTATGAAGACAACTATCCTTGGTGTGACCTTCCACTTCACAATCTGTGCACCAAATTCCTGAGGGCATTTCATGGGCTGAATTTGCCGATAGTTTTTTCTCAACTATTTGGCCATAGCTGTAAATCTTTGCCTCTAAGAAGGACTAACTGCCAATATCAATGCTTCCAACTACCTCAGCACGCAAAGCTACTTCCAGTGCTTCATGCGGATCAGTGTATGTTTTATGTGATAATGCCCTTCTAAATGGTGTAATCAATCCTCCAATGAACCATTGTGCATACTGGCTTGCATGAATATCATAAGAAATCTTAGACATGAGTGTTTTAAAATGGGCATCATATTCTTGTACACTCTCAGTAGTGCCTTGCTTGATATCTTTGAGCACGCTTATAATTCTTGCTCAAATTCTGAGATATAAAATTCCTTCAAGAAAGCATCCTTTAAAGCTGCATAATCTATGCAAGTCTGATCAAGGTCAAACTTCCTATACCAGCTGTGTGCTCATCCCTGCAATGTGGTAGCAAATTGACTTACCTTGCACTCAGAATTTGTGATCCCTTTCACGTGCGCCATAAGATCTCACACATGTGCACATGTTCAATAACATCTTCTATACCTCATATACTCCATGGAAGACGAAGATACATCTCCATATAGATATTCTGAGTTGTTGGAGGCCTTTCCCCACCTGATCCAGAACCTCTTGTGTTTCCTCTGCCTCTAGAACCACCAAATCCACTAGAACTAGAACCACATATACCTCATGATCCTCCACCTGTAGCTATAATATGACCTATATATGTAATCCTCTATGCTCCAACAGTAGTAGTATACTGAACCCCTATAATCTATGAAGTAGTTCCACTTACTAGACATGAATCCAAAATTATGTGTGCTTACATTTTGTGCAGATTATGCACCTGAAAATGTTCCTCCAAATAACATTGTATTCATTTGTCCTACCATTGATTTACTCACTCTTTGACTTACTTTCATTCTCTTACTTTCCTAAATTCACTTACTGATCACTTGTTGTACTAGATACTGAGAAAACCAAGTGCAAGGGCGAGGTTATCAGGTAGGTTCAGATGCACACCCGTAACCCAGGTCATCTCTGTTGGTGGCACAATTCCGTGTGAGGTCTGAAGAGGGTTCCTTGTCATGCTTTCCCATATGGAGGAGTTCTTGATGCTCTAGATCCACATATTTTACGTGAGCTCCAAAATCCTTCATGAGCCATCTCTCTCCACAATGTCAATCCACTCTACAAACATCATGCTGATTTCTCTGTCTCCCTCTCGTGCATGCCTCACTATACTCGAGCCACCTTTCTTCTCTCTACCTTGTTGCCGCTAAGTTTGCCATCCTTCAACAATCTTGTTCCTGCCGCCACACGCGTGGTGGGGTTTAGTTTTCCATAGGTTTTGTCTTCCAAATTCAAAAGTTACCATCAAGATCTTGATTTCCAACAGAATACCTTATAAATATGTCCCCCTAGGATACTGTAAAAACTAAAATTCTGCTACCTCCGAGAAAAAATATGTCGATATTGAATCCTCCAGAATATAGTTGTTTAGAACACCACAAAACCACGTATCCACAGCACAATTCTAGATCAGATCAGCACCATAAAGAGCTTAAAATTACTCATGTGTCCAAACAAGTGTGTGATATCTCCAATTTCATTTAGATGCATATGTAGTCAGCCACTCATACAATTCTACTAGGAAAATAGCAAAGAAGCTCTCGTACAAACTATCATACAAATTCTGTTCTACCCATGTGCATGCGTTAAACCTGGATCCCGTGCTTAAACCTTTGTGTGCGTATTCTTCCTCTAAATCATGTATCTACTCTTCAATGCTTGCTAAACGTAAAAGGATACATCTTCATCGCGAACCATCCTGGAAACAACTGAAATAAAGGTCCCAACAAACCGAACCAATGATGCATCCTAAAATTCACAGATAACACCCTAGACGTGCTGACACATCACTCAACCTAGGTTGAGTGCTCACCTGAAGCACGTAAAGGTACCAGGTCCCCTCTTTAGGGTTGTTGTAGTAGGATGGTAGCATGATGAACTATCACAAGTGTATATCCATAACTTAATCCATTATTACATAGTGCATAATAGATCAGATCTAAGAATAATATGCTTTAAATGATAATCAAGATTGAACTCAAGATATGTGCTACTCAATTGCATATGAGGATGACACTCAGATTCAACCAATATCTTGCTTCTATTAATCAAGACAATATTTCAGAAGCTCTTACAATACTAGTAATCTATGTCATAACGCACATGGATCTGATACAGTAAATCCACATGCATGTCTCGGTATACTATGAATCACTATTAATGCAACTCACAACTTACTATTCAACTTACTAACTCATGAATATCTTTCTATGCAATTCATCTCATATATATGTACGGTGGGGAATTTCCCTTCATTGCTTATCTAGTCCAAAAAATAGGTCGTATGCCATTAATAGCCACGTGCACCGTTTACAAATATAACCATACATGCAAGTGTGGTTATCTATAGACTTCCTGTAGTTAACTGAGGTGATGAATGTATCTCTTAGATCTTTTCCATGCCAAAGGTGCTTCGATCCGATCTTCTAAATATAGACAATGTGTGGCATGCATGTCTCTGCGTCATTTGTGTGATTTGCATGCCATCTCCTAAAAATAGGAATTTATACACGAAATCGGCTAAGGTCCCAAAACTAGATCTGCACCTCCGTGCCACGGTTCCATTTTGTCCTTCTGTGCCCTTGATCCTGGCATGCTCTCCCACACGGACTTCATGTGTGGTTTTGCTAAGTGTTTACCTATGATCAACATTTAGTGGTGGAGCATCCAAGAATTAATCCAAGGGGGAAAAGTATAGAAGAAAGAAGCAAAATATATTATTTTTCTAAAATGTTTGTTGAATGTGCAGGTATAGAATATGAGAAAGTTGTTCTTTATTTTTATTTTAACCAAGAAAGCAAGAAAAAGAAGAAACAAGCAAAGAAGAAGAATGAATAAGAACAAGAAAAGAGGATGAAGAAATTGAAGAGCAAAGAGAAGACTCAGACAAAGAAGATAAAAAAGGAAGATATACAAGAAAGTGAAGGGCAATTGGAAGAAGAAAAAAAAAATTATGAAGCACTCTCCTAAAGTTGGGAATATGATGCAGGATCATCTCCTCACTAAGGTCTTAATGGGTTTAGGTACGATAGGTGGTTTGGGAATAAATTGGCTAATAAGTAGAGGTTCAGGTGCAGATGAGGGTGATGAAATAGAGAATGGTCCAAGAGGCATATTTACATGTGCTTTGGGTGATTGAAAGGATTTTGGGTAGATGGTAGAAGCGTTTTTGAGTGACATTTGCATTTGGGTTGAGGTAGGGAGTAGAAGACGTCCCCAAAGCGAGGATGTATCAACATAATCTAGGGGATCAACCAAGCATGAAAATGGTACTACTGTAGGTAGGTCCGATATAGATTGAGTAGAAATTCCCATAAAATGTGTTTGAGAAATAGGGAAATCACTAGCTTCAGCCTCTGTGGGTAAGAGAGCCGAAAGTAGGTAAGCAAGATCTTGGGTGGCTGATGGAGAATGGTCACCTAGAGGTAATGAAATTTCTAATGGATCTTTTATAGGTGGAGGATATGATTGGAAAGGTATTTCCAATAAGGTAGGGTCTTCTTGTAATGGGGTAGGGGATGAAAATGTGTCTCCCATGGGTCGGAGAAGTATCATTGGCAATGACTCACTAGGTGGAGAAACCAAAGGAGAAGTAGTCTCGGTGCTAAAAAAATGATCCTTCACAAGTGAGGGAGGAGATGAAGGGTGTTCCTTTATGGGTGGAGGATTAGCTGAAGTAGATTCTTGTGCATGTAGAGGAGTTCAGGCTAGGATTTCCTCTATGGAAGGAACAGGGAGCAAGTGATACGCAACTGGTACACCATTGAAAACAACATGGACCTCACGGACATTGCTATCATTAGTTGAGGTCTCACCAGTTTGGTCAGAAGATGGGGCATGATTAGAGAATGGTTTCTTGAAAATGTGCAACTTTTGGTTGGTAGGTGTGTTTGGATTATCCATGACTAGCTCTCCGTTCTCTAGCATTTCCTAGACAATTTTCTTGAAAGTGATGCAATTTCCGTCACTATGACCTTTGACACGATGATAATTAAAAAATTCATGCTCTTTGTATCACACATGTGTGGGGTGAGCAGGGTCAAAACCAATGTGTGGTTTTATAGGTGGAATGGTGATAGCACCAACTTTAATAAGCTTTTCTAAAATAGAAGAATAGGGCTCTCCGATTGGGGTGTATTTTCGTTGTTCCCGCCTGAATGGAAAATTCTTGACAAAGGAAACATTAGAGGAGGGTTTGGCCTAATTTCATAGATGCGAAGGGCCAGATTTGAGTACCACCACATTGGTAGATACCTAGATTTTGAATATTTACTCTGAGGTTTCGAAGAATAAGGGGCATCATTTGATTTAAATATCACGTTTTTGTTTCGTAGTTGGATTTTCTTCTCTTCAATGGCCCGAATATTTTTGTGCCATGGTGAATGCCACATTGAAGGTGTAGAATAATGCACCTGTAGAGTTGGTGAAATATGTCTAGCATAAGCTCGTGTAAAAATCTATATGAGCTCATTCTGTGGTAATTGGAATGTGAGTTGATTGATCAAGTTGCACCAACGAGAAAAAAATTCTACGATAGACTCATCGTCATATTGGCACGTAGAATAAAGGTCAGTCATGGTAGCCTTCTTGACGATGTTAATTGAGAAGTGATCTAAGAAGGCTTTGGCTACCTAATTAAAGGAGTAGATAGAATGCCTAGGTAAACCACTATACCATTCTAATGTGGGTCCGGTCAGAGACATGTTAAAGGTCCTAAGAAGCAAAGCGTCATCATGGGAAATTAGATAGCACCCATGTTTGAAAGATTGCAAATGCTATTGCGTGTCCTCTTTGTTGTTAAAGCGGTTGAATTCTAGCATTTCCTAATGTGCAGGGTATGGAAAAATACAAATGGACGGGTGAATGGGCTCATTACAAATTTCATCGTAGGTGAGGGAATTTCGTGAGATGGAAACCAATGCCTCTAGTGTCTACATCTTTTCCATCATTAACTTGATGAGGTTATTGGTAGGTTTTGATGGATGGGTACCTCTTGTAGTGTAAGAGGGTTAGTGTTGAACATATGATGGGGGTGGCATTCTAATGTATGGTGATTCTAAATAGGAAGGTTGATAATGAGATACTGACATAGGGGGCACGTATCCAAAATGAATGACAGATGAAACAAGAGGCTGTTGATAGTATGTATATGGAGGTGGGATGGTGGAAGTGACTCTAGTAGTGATGAGAGGCAAAGACTGTGGAATATAGATAATGATGTTTTAAAAAGGGGTAGGGGTCACCAACACCATGGGTGGTTATGTTGTGATTGGTATATGTGAGATAATGGGTGCGGATGGGGTTATGTTCTGGGCGGTTGAGAAAATTACCATAGATATTGTGGGTGCAACAAATGTGGTAGAGGCGGCAGTCATAGCGGGTATGGGGCCTAGTTGTGAAACTACTGGGAGAAAATTAGGTGAGGGTAATGTGGAGCTAGAAGGGGTTGACGCGGAAATAGGGACAAGGGTCAAGGTGATAGATATGGGCATGCCGTATATAACCTGACCTGAGGCATCTCGAGTGGACGAGTGGGAAAGGTAGAACTATAAAGCAACAAGGTTTTGATTAAGGAGTTGTGAAAACTCCTTGTCTCCTGTGACAATGGTGATAGATTGGGTTGGATCCATGGGTGACAGGATGGAAGGTGGTGAAGGACTAGGTGGAAGTGGCTGACGGCTAACGTAGAAAATGAGAGCGTTTGCTTGGCTGTGAGTTAGCACCATGTGAACAAGTGCTAATCTGGTAGGTCTTTTTTCTGTAAATGACACAGAAACACAACAGGATAGAAAAGAATGAGGCTGGAAGGGTGAATTTTGTCAAAATCAGGAATCTAGAAAATGAAACATAGATATCAATGACGGTCAAGCGAACCAGTGATGGTGGTTGGGAAACCGATGTCGGTTACTGTAGAAAAACACTAGTTTCAGAAAATGAAATAGGAATGACAGAAAATCCAAAGGAAGGGTTTCTACATGACGATAGTATCAATAGAATAGAATAGAATAACTAAGAAATGTGTTAGTGCCCAGAGGGGCAAAAATTAGAATAGAATGGTGAAAGAAGACTGTCCCAGGAAAAGGTACCTAGAATGTCAGAAACTGACACCGGTTATGGTAAACCAATGACGGTTAGATAAAAACTGATGAAGGTCATTGGACCAACACTGGTTACTATGAAATTAAAATAGATATGAAGAAAAATGTGGTTATAATTTAAATCAAGTGGAGAATCAAACTTAGAAATATGAGAATGAAAAAATGGGGTCCAGGCACACTCAAACGAAGTCAAAATACACCAAATATGATAAGGAGCATGCAAGAAAAAAATAAAAATGGAGAAGGTGTCCTCTCACCTCAAAACACAAACCAAGCAGAACACTAAGAAAAATATGATCCTAAGAGTGATCTTTCCTTTATGTTTGTTCATCTTATGCTATTTAGGACTGACTATATTGTCTTTAGAGTAGAGTTTTTTGTGAGGAAGGCTTCCTACGAAGAAGGAGATCTAAAAGGAGAGGTTTCAGGTATGTTGTGGTGGGGGAGTGCCATCCTCTAAGATATGACTCAACAGAAGTAACGAGCAGGGTGCCCAGTGTACCGCAATCGTGTAATCACCTACAGATTCTTCTGGATGAGATGTTGTTTAAGAAAATGTGTATTTTTTTATTATTTTGTGATGTTTGGTAAGACTCAGAGAGAGAGAGAGAGAGAGAAAGTGATTTTCTATGATTCTTTTGTCAACCATCAACTGGGCATGACTTCCGGCATATAGGTTTCCCTCATTTAATGTGAGCTAATGCATCATACAAGAATGAAATGCATTTGATTTTAAGACCAAATTGAAATATTAAATTCGATGACACAAAGGATGAACAAAAGAGAGTATGCCTTTCACTAATGCAACACTAATGAAAGAAAATAAGTGTTCTTTTTATAGCACCAAAACACAATTTATTTGAGACAATAGAAGGAAAGGAAGAGTCCAGAGAAGAAATTTAATGTGTAAGCCTTTCAGAAGGGAAAAAACATATAATTTTTATCTAGAAATGAAGAAAATTCAAGGAACCCGGATGGGTCGCACCGGGCGTGCCAAAATGTTTCACCTAATTTTTTGCGTTTCTTATAAAGTGACGAAACAAATAAGGGTAATGGGTTTGGAAGAATACCTATTTAAGTTGGTTGAAGGTTGTTGCGTGCATATTGACTTCTTAATCCACATCTGACCGTGAGAGCTTCCTTTTGGCTGGGAGGAACTACCTAAAATAAAAAACAAGACCAACAAATAGAAGTTAAATGGTATATGCAGTGGACTACCTAGCATATGCTAGATCCAAGAA
Source organism: Taxus chinensis (assembly GCA_019776745.2). NCBI lineage: Eukaryota > Viridiplantae > Streptophyta > Pinopsida > Cupressales > Taxaceae > Taxus > Taxus chinensis. The sequence continues at coordinate 131,991,878 of CM034155.1, forward strand.
GTGAGATACTCCCTAAAAGGATGTTAATCCACTGTTTTAAACAAATCAATGTGGGAAATAATGTAAAAAAATAACATCCTACTATAGTTAATATGATTTAGGCATCTCATATAAATACAATAAGTGAAATATAATCTAACAGGCTAGGTTAGGATCAAATTTGGAGGTCAAAGTAAACTGGAACAGGTTTCTATAGGTCTGACAGAGGTCTGGTGAAGGTTACAAATGATTATGGGTAGTTTGGGAATGGGTATGTTGGTTACTGGTCTGTAATGTGTTAGCACAAATAGAGACCGACGCCATTCTGCTTGACCACTTCCGATTAATGGTGACTGGTACTGGTCACTATAGAAGTGACAGAGGGTCAGAAGCAGAGGTCTTGGACTTCCTTCCAGGTTGGTGTAGGGAGATTATTTTGGATTTTATGAGGTGTGGGTAGGGTAGCAGGTCAAGGGTAGGTTTTGTGGGGTTTAGGTGAAGTTGGGGTGAGATAAGGGTCAAGTTGTGGTAAGTTGGTAAATAGTAACAATGACCAATATCAGGTAAGTAGACCGACGTATGTATATGCTCGACCGACGGTAGTTTAGGAAGATCGACATCGGTGACTGTGGAAAACTAGAAGGTGTTGCAGAATGGGTTTTGGATCCTCTTTTTGATTAAACAAAGGGTTAGGTAGGTGGGAATGAGATGTTGGATTGCTTAGATAGGGTTTTGAAGGGTTTTGGAAGAGGTATACAGGGATAGTTACCAGAGAGAATCAGTGAGTGGCTAGGAAAGGAATAGCAAATAGAAGGGTGTAAATACTGAAAGTATCCAAAACAAAATGAACTGAGTAGAGAAGTGTACTTACTTGAAATTTTCTACCAATCAACTGTGAGTGAAGAGTGGAGAGCGTGGTTGGAGATTTCTTCTGTGGAGGGTCACCGGTTGATAGGAAACTCTTGCGTGAGCTTCCTGGGCTTCCCTCCTTGCTTGGTTGAATAAGATATTGGCTTGGATGGTTGTGGATGTCTTGACTTAAAAGGATTATCGTTCTAATCACATGCAGCTCTGATCTCTCGCTGTGTGTACTTAGAATGTGCCAACCTTGAAATAAGGTTACCAAAGGGAATAAAAGGTAACCAACGACAGTTCCAGGTTGACCGGATTCGGTTCAAGGATGACCGATATTGGTTAGGGTGGGATACCCTAGGTTTACTAAGAATAGCATATCATGGTAATGATTTCTACCAGATCTGTCTATTCACATGGGCAAGAGTGAGAGTTACCTTTTTTTAGGCGGGAATGTGGTTAGAGGGGATGTAGGAATTGATTTTTAGGGTTTTAGTTAGGTATTAGTTAGTTATGGCAACATGCTAAGAATATATCTAGGGTGAGGTGGCTAGGTGAGGTGGTGGGGTGGGTATTATCTTAATTAGGATAGTTAAATAATAAATATTGTGAGGATATGGATTAATTTAATTTAATTAATATTAGTGTGGGGTGAAAGGGGCCATGTTTAGGTGAGTGTGTTCAATTTGATTATTTGATGAGGGTTCATGGGGAGTGTTACCCAATTTTGGTGTCTACATCTGGAGCTAACTTTGCAGGTTCTTGAGCTAACTCCAATGGTTCCGAAGCTAACTAAAACAACTATAACTTTTGCATGCAATCTCGGATAGAGATGAATCTTTTTTTGAACTTGCATAATTTTCTAAGAGGAATCTGAATATGAAATCATATTTGAGTTTAGATATATTGTTCATGATTAGTTCCAATTTTTCCAATACTAGCATTATCTTTCCTTATTGCCTGCATACACAAGACTTTACATATTTTCTCAAATAATCAATAGAATTAGTAAAAAAAATAGATAAAAAATATTTCTAAAGAAAGAATGTAACACTCTGATTTTGCAAATTATATTGGTGAATGTTTTTCATGTTCTTATAATTGCTGGAATGAAAGCAAACATGTTAAGGGAAACTCTGATCTTAAAGGAATGTGTTTCTAACTTGGATTCTTGCATGCTGTGATTTATTGTATAGGACAACAATTATTGTACTTGCATGTTTGCTAATGTGACAACAAATTGTCATATATTTGATATACTCTCGTTACTGATTGACAGCATGCCTTGAATAAATTCCATTGATCCAAGTATGCTGAGGTCCTCTTGTGATTTCTGTGTCGATTCACACTGGAACCAAACCCGAGATTGTTATGAGTGTGCAGCGCCTGATTACAGTTTTGGGCAGCTGGCACATAGATACTAATGACAGAGGTTCGATTCTTGAACCCTGTACTGTCGAACTTGGGACCTCGTGAGGCAAGAACCGCCTGGATGTGGGTGGCCTTGGCACGTGATCCAAAGGACGGAACATCCTGCTCTGCATTAACGTGAATGTCTGTAGGAGGGCAGGATGGAAGTTGATTAGTGTTAGTGGTTAGTATAAATTAAAAACCCTAAACTAATCCTAAGTCCTAACATGCATCCTACACTATTATCCTAAGTGGATTTTTAAATTAGAAAAAAAAGAAAAAGAGGGAAAATAAACCTAAGGCTAAACTAAGACCTAGGTTGAACACTTTATACAACCTAAACTAATCCTAATATAAAAGGTCGCGTAGACCCTTGGAAGGAAAGGGATAAGGATGGAAAGGGTATTCATTGGCATTTAATAAACAGTCCATAAGTGGACAGCGCCAGTTTTGGTGGGGCAGGTAGGAAATAGAGGCATCTATTTGGAGATAGAGCCAAATTCGGTTTTCGCATGGGAATTTTGAAAGATTGAGTTCGCCAACCCAAGTGGCGGTGGCGTGGAAAGTAAGGAAAAGGAAGAGCCTTAATTACATTGATTATTCTTGGTCCTCGTGACCAGTTCGCCTTGGAAAGTGTATGAGGGAATTTGATTTTTCATTGTTTCAATTTGGCCTTTGCAAAGTTGCTCTGCATTTGGTTTTTCTGACTTGGTTCAGTCGAACCAACTCTTGAAATTTGACATTTTTCTTGGATATTTCGAGGTTGTTGCTAAGCTTGAAGAAGAAAGAAGTGTTGGGGAGTTTGTGTTGTCGCTGTGGAAGGAATAACGCAGCAAACGAAGCTTTCTCTGAGCTCGGGAAAAGAGATTTCAGGCATGTTAAGCCCTTCTCTTTAAAAATATTTGCTTTGATTAAGTGTTTCATTAAAACAACCCTGCTCTTGGGTTTTGATTCTGTGACTGTTGTCGAGTCGATTCGAATTGGGTTTCATCGATTCTTGCTTCTGTTGTTTGGAAAATGATATGATGAATCATTTTTGGTTGCTCAGTTTTGATTTGTTTTTGCTCGAATCAAGTTGGAAATGAATTACTGCATCAGTTGTAACTATATGGTGGTTGGATATAGATATTCCCTTCTCTGTTCGTGTTGTGTGGAAATTGGACCAGGTTGTGTAATCATTCCTTGCTGTTGTGTCTGGGACTGCCTTTGCATGTAAATGGAGGTTGAATATGGTTGGGTTGTGTGCCATGATTTGGGTTCATCGACCCTTGTTGTTCCTTTTCTTTTGAAATGATAAGAAAGTCATTTCTCTGTGTTGTGTTTAACTACCTTGCTCTTCTTGCATAGAATACCTCCATGCTGTGTTGGTTGTTGATGATTAGACGGGGTTTCGAACTAGTTTTCTTGCAAAAAAAAAAAAGATGAGAGGAGAATGTGCAGGTACTGTTGGTCATCTTATTTCTGTATGATTGTCTTTTGTCACATGAACTTGGTGATAAGATAGTGAAAGTTATGTGTGCGACTTGATGTCGATTCTGTGCTGAAGTTTTCTTGCTGAAAGAAATAGAACTTTTCTCTTCCTTCTGCTGTTTCGGGATTATAAGGAAATGGCATTTGTATTTTAAAATAATGGGCATTGGAATTTTATATGAGTGCTCGTGAAAGTTAGAAAAGAAATAGTTTCTCCTTCTGAACTTATAGTATAATATACTGTTTTCTTGCTGAAGAAGGTAAGATGAATTGTGGTGTTTAAATGATGATTGCTCAATCCTCTAGTTTGGACTATTTTATGAATGCGTATTTGACTTTAAATTGCTGTGCAAAAGAATTGATGCATGGGAATTCTGTCTTGTTGTTGGGTTTGTCTTAACTGTATCTGACTTACACATTTAGCTCCCTATACGGGTTTACTTCAAAAGAGGTATTGATAACTGAATATTGCATTCCGAAGTCTTGCATATTATTATGGACTCAACCAAAGGGGGATTCGGGCAGAATGCTTATTGGCAGTAAGCACGTTTTTTTGTGTTTTCTTTTCTTCTGAACAAATGATTGTTCTTACTGATATCATGGAAATTAGCTCTCCCTCTTCTGCTAATTGATTTCGAAAGAAATAGTAATTAAATTATTTTCTAAATGCTGTACCTTCTGTGCAAATGAAATATTTAAATATTTCGTGTGGCATTCTGAGTTTGGTACTGTCATTTGGTAGAATTGAAATCAGCTGAACAATTCTTGAAGAGTTCAAAGAAGATGATTGTTTTCTTAGTGAGGGTCAAGGACAGGAAATGTTCTCTGTTGCTTTTGAATTCTGGAGATAGCATTAGGGGCTTACTGTGCTTTATAATTGAATTTGTTGTAGGTAACAGCAATGAATAAAATGTTATTTTGAACGGGATATGCTCATAAGATTAGGAAATCATGTGATTAATTGACTGCATGATTGAAATATTGTTTGTCTGTTTAGCATACGGTGAAAGAAATATGGTTTCTTTTAGTATGGTAAATATATGGTACGCAACCTTATATTGTTTGATCTTGGATGAACATAATGTTGTACTAACCTGTTTCGGATCTTTATATGAGTCTGATTCAAATGAAGTATGGATATGGATGATGAATTCTTCACTGTTTTCATTTAAAGCTAATTATAAATGAAATCATTCTTGCTGCCGGAAAGTGAATTCCGAATGGATTTTGTAAGTTTCAATCTGAACTGTTATCCTGATTTATCTCTCGTTTGGATTCCATTGTTCGGATAGTCATGTGGAAAGAAATAGAGATATGGATGAATAACTTGGAAAAATGATCTCTTCTTCTTTCATTCAGTTAGAAATCTGTAATTCGTGAGTAATGAATTTTTATAGTGCTAAGATGGGAGCAACTATATGCATTGTTGTTTGCTTTCTTGTCTATACTTGATTGTTTGGAATCTAATGTGATGCACGAATAGAAAGGAAATTAATGGATTTACATTTCAGTTAGTTTCATCCTTTGCATTTATTATTAATGAAAGGTGAGGAAATGATAACAGAATGTGTAAGGTTATGTGGAAACGGGACAGCAGTCCTCTGGCTGATTGTGATGATATTTTGATAGTTCAGTTGTTATGCTGATCTTTCTTTTTTTCCTATTTCATGATTGATGTTTTACTGTCATTTTATAAAAGCAGGGTTCTTTTATTGAGACAGTTAGTGGAAGCACCTTATTTTAAGGATAAGTGCTTAATATGCTTAGTTCATTGAACTGACCCGTGTAATTCATTTTGCAGATGAAATTTGATTAGAATGAAGACATGGCTATTTTCTGATGCTTCTTGATTAGCTGTAAAATGAATTGTAATTGTTACTTTGATTTCTCTTTGAGGAATTGTGAAAAGAAGAAAATATATTCTTCTATCCATGAGTTGTATGGATGATTTATGTAAACCATGCCCAATCAGCTGGATTGGCTATTGTATGGATTATGACATAAAATATTGAATCCAATTACATGTGTATTATTTTAATAATTATATCAGTTTGATTTTGTTGTCTAAATTGGAAATATAATGTTATTTCTTGATTTGGATTTGTTTATTGTCCTTGGATGGATGCTAAATGGAAACTGATATCTATTCTTACCTAAATGCAACTTTTAAGTTGAAAAATGCAATTAATTCATACGTGGGTAAAGATGAATTTTTAATTGACATTAAAAGGATTAATAAGAATATGATTCCATAATTGGAAGGTATTCAGGATTAGCTTAGGAGCTAAGGAATATCAATTAACTTTGGAATAATCAAACTTCATTTTCGAATTCTGTTAATGATCTCATATGCTGAATTCAGAATAAAGGATATAGGATAAGTATATCCATAACTAATGGACCTTAACCATATAACGTTAAGGAGAAAAAATGAATACTGTTCTTGGGAATTAGACCTCATTTAAATGACGTCTAATAAGTTAGAATTCTGAATTCAGTTGCAGTTGAGAAAATCTTGGCTAAGTTTAATAGGTTAAACTTATCACGTCCGTCAGTACGGATCGCTTAATCCATTGATTAAGAAGTGAACCAAGTAGGGAAATGCAGCCCTTCGACACAAAGGAGAAGATGCATAGCAAGTTAATGGATGGATTTAGTCCCTCTTAGCTCTATACAACTGTAACAGAAATGAGGATCAAGGGATCAGTGTGGATGCTGAAGGTCGATTTTAATTATTAAATCGTATCCAAATCACTTGAGCAGGATATGCATTCTCGATGGGAGAATTCTGTAGGACATTGGCATACGCCAGCTACAGCAATGTGTCTCCATGAAGACGGGGTCTTCATGATGACACAATGTTGTAGCTGACATATTGCAATGCCCTCCCGAATTAAAACATCAAGAATACATAGGCTAAATGTGTAGCTCTTAACAGGGGATAGGATATGATTGGGTATACGGAGTGACTCCGGAACACTAAGGATAACTAGACACACGGAGTCATGGGGAATGACACCTTATGTCTGCGTATCTTTAGTTACCAGGAGTGCCTTCCTATACCCGTTCATATTACTAGTTGGAATTGGAAGTTTAAAACTGAATTTAAATTAAGAGGACTGGTAGGAACCAGGAAAGACCATTCTAGATAACAGGTGAAGTGAGGTGAAGGACGTATTCCGTAGATGTGTATAACATCCAGGAATATGATCATGCAAAGCATGTGAAAATATTTGGCCAAAGTATCGCAATTGCTGGTTGTGTTGTCCTTATCACTTAATTTAAGATGCAGGATGTCAGATGAATATCAGTAACAGATATTCATATAGGCTTCTTAAATGGATCACTTCGATAACCGGAATCGGTTATGAGAACAGGTATATATATAATATACCATACATAAACAAACATAAAGGATCGGTTGTTGCCGAGTCATGAAATGAAGGATTGTTGAAACTCTGAGCCATGAAAATGGAAGATCGGCAGTTCCTCAAGTCATTTACAACACCATATAGAATCTGTTATAAGATTGAATGGCATTGAATGTGTGTTCCATATTGTAAATATGCGAACAGGGAACATTCGTTTAAAAAAAATTGTGTGATCCAAACTGTGTTGTTTGGGCAGAGAACAATTATTAAAACTTGAACGTGTGTTTGAATTTTGTAATTCATAATAGAGAACGTTATCAAATTTTTATTTTTTTTTCTCTTGTTCTGGTATTTTAAAATGGGGATGTTACATCTTGGTATCAGAGCTGAAGGTTGCAGCTCTTGGACCTAATGAGTCCACGAGATTAATAAGGTTTACATTTTCTTATTGAATAGAAAATGGTCAGGACAAGAGGGAATGCTGCGAATAACCCATTACAGGGTGGAGAAGCAGCAACTGCCCAAAAGCTGGATGAAATCCTTGCTGCCCTACTTGATACGAGGGATCGTTTGACTGTACTAGAACAACAGTCAATGGGCAATGAAGAGGAGGAGAATGAAGCTGAAATAAATGATCAGCTGCCTCCTATGGACAACATCAACAGAGGGAATCCGGGGTGTTGATGATAATAATGTAATTGCTCCTAATCCCCCTGAAAATAAAAGGGCAAGATTAGCAGCTGAACTTACAAATGATATAAAGAGAATAAGTCCTCCAAAGTTTGATGGAACAACTCTTGGGGATGGAGCTAAGAACTGGCTCTACCAGTGAAATGGAGAAATACTTTGCGATAAGAAACTTCTTTGAAGAGACTAAAGCGATATGGGGAGCATATCAGCTTTCTCATGAAGCATCATCATGGTGGGACAACCATAAGGTTGAGCTGAATATTGTCGAATCAGACATAACTTGGGATCGATTTAAGGGTTATTTTAGGCAACGATGGCTACCTCAACTCTATTTTGATAGGAAAATGACTGAATTCCAGAACTGGTTGCAAGGAAGGCTGTCGGTGACGGAATACTGGGAAGGGTTTACTAAACTCCTTAAGTATGTGCCACAGTACCAAGCTGACGAGAAGTTCAGAATACGGAAATTCATAATGGGACTGAATCCCATCATTGGGGGCAAAGTGGATGTCCACGGCCTAACCACCATGGATGGAGTTGTCAAAAAGGCAATCAGACAGGAACAGAAATTGAGAGCAATATCTACTCACAGGGAAGAGGTAAGGAAGAAAATTCCCAATCCTTCTTCATCTCTTACACCAAAAAGGGGACCTTGGAAAAGGTTTGGTGTGAAAAAAAAATTTGTTGTAGATAACAACAAGAAACCTGTGATGAACAGACCTGTAAATAGTGTGTGGAACAGCTTCACAAAAGTTAATGGCATTGCACAGAAGTCCTATGGAAGCCAGAATGATAACTTCAAGGCTGGTAATAAATTTGAGCCTAGAAAAGGGCCAGCTGGAGGATGCTTCAACTGTGGAAAGGACCACTATGTGAATCACTGTCCTCTGAAGAAGGATGATCACGGACAGCAGCATAGGATACATGCTGCAGTGGCTAACAGACTAGCTGAAAAGAAAGTAACGCCCATAGAAGTTACGGGTAAGTTATTCGGTACACCTGTAGTTATAATTTTTGATACTAGAGCTACAGAATGTTTTATTTCTACTAAACTTGCTATGAAATTAAAAAGAAAGGCTGCAAGAATGGACAAAACATGGACAGTGCATTATGGGAATAATGTTGTCCATACAGTCGAAATGTGCCTTTTTGGGGCAATTCTTGATCTGCCTAGTTTCTCCACTGAAGTTGACTTGTATGTCACTCCTCTAGGATCATATGATATCATTATTGGAGTTAACTGGTTGGCTGAACATAAGGCAAAGGTCGACTGTTATGAAAAACAAATCTATTGCTTCGATGACCTGCAAAAAGTAGCAGCCATTCAAGGTGTAAAACGGGAAGTTGCAGTTAGGAAACTGATGGCTATGCAACTAAAAAGGGCTAAAAACAGAGGCTGCACTTTGTATGCAGTAAAAATGACAGAAAATGTAGATGAAGATAATGATTTCATGGAAATATATCCATTGTTGAGGGATTTCTGTGATGTGTTCCCAGAGGAATTTCCAGGTCTTCCGCCCAAACGTGAGTTTGATTTCGCAATAGAAATCAAACCAGGAACGGAACCTATATCTAAGGCACCTTATAGAATGACTACCATTGAGTTAGTAGAGCTGAAGGCTCAGTTACAAGAACTTGTGACTAAGGGGCTTATCAGACTGAGCGTCTCACCTTGGGGAGTGCCGGTAATTTTCGTAAAGAAAAAGGATGGCACTTTGAGACTGTGCATTGATTACAGAATGTTGAACAAAGCAACTATTAAAAATCGATACCCACTTCCAAGAATTGATGATCTGTTTGATCAGATGCGAGGAGCATCAATTTATTCAAAAATAGATCTTCGATCAGGGTACCATCAACTGAGAATAAGAAAGAAGATATTCATAAAACAACTTTTAGAATGAGGTACGGGCATTATGAGTTCACGGTGTTACCTTTTGGGCTGACTAATGCACCTGCCGCCTTCATGAATCTAATGAATAATATTTTTCAAGAATACTTAGACAAGTTTGTGCTTGTATTCTTAGACGACATTCTTATATATTCTAAAAATGTCGAAGAGCACCAAGAACATCTCAGGATAGTGCTGGAAATATTAAGAAAGAGGAAGCTGTATGGCAAACTGTCCAAATGTTCCTTTTATGATGCAGAAGTGCATTATTTGGGACACGTTATAAGAAAAAATGGGATAGCTGTTGACCCTTCAAAGATCACAGCTATAACTGAGTGGCCTACGCCTAAGAATGTGCACGAAGTGAGGAGTTTCATGGGCTTGGCTGGATATTATCGAAAGTTCGTTAAGGACTTTTCAAAAATTGCTGCCCCAATCACTTCGTTGCAAAAGAAAGAAAAGAAATTTGTCTGGAAAGAGATATGTGAATCTGCCTTTAAAAGGTTAAAGGAACAGTCAACTACAGCACCTATTTTGACTGTACCTGATCCAAATGGAGATTTTATGGTTGTAACGGACGCCTCAGGAGAAGGCCTTGGAGGTATTCTGTTACAGAATAACCATGTCATCACTTATGAAAGCAGAAAACTTAAGTTACATGAACAGAACTATGCTCCACATGATCTTGAGCTCGCTGCCATTGTTCATGCACTTCAAATATGGAGGCATTACCTTTTAGGCAAGCCCTTTGAGTTAAAAATAGACCATCTAGGGCTGAAGTATATTTTCACTCAGCCAAATCTCAATGCAAGGCAGCGAAGATGGTTAGAATTTCTGTCTCAGTATGACTTCGATATAAGCTACATTAAGGGCAAGGAAAATCAGGTAGCAGATGCTTTGAGTCGAATGAAGCATATCTCTGCTCTTATAACATTAAGAACTTAGTTTAAGGATGAGGTGAAAGATGCCTTGGAATTGGATTCTTATTTCCAGCAAGTCAAATCAGCACTTGCCGCAGACCCGCAGGACGTCAGGTATAAGGGATTCCATTTTGATAATGAAGGAATTCTGAGGTTCGAAAATAGGGTGTATATACCTGTGACAAATGAATTAAGAGGGAAGTTGTTAACTGAATTCCATAATTCACCTTTTTCTGGACACCCTGGCATTACAAAAATGCTCGCTGATCTTAAGCAGCAATATTTATGGAAGGGAATGAAAACGGATGTGGCAGAGTTCGTAACACACTGCTTGGAATGTCAGCATGTTAAAGCAGAACATATGCACCCCGTTGGATTATTGTATCCCCACGGTATTCCGCATTATAAATGGCAAGTGATTACGATGGATTTCGTTCAAGGATTGCCTATGTCAAGAAATAAGCATGACATTATCCTAGTAGTAGTTGACAAATTGACCAAAGTGGCACACTTCATTGCTGGTAATTTGAAGGATGATGCACCAGTGCTAGCAAGAAGATTTGTACATGAAATCTTCAGATTGCATGGAATACCGGAATTAATCATATCAGATAGAGATCCGAGGATGACATCAAGGTTTTGGCAAATGCTTAATGCGGCCTTGGGGACTAAATTGAACTTCAGTTCTGCATATCATCCAGAAACGGATGGACAGACTGAGAGAGTTAATCAGGTTTTAGAGGACATGTTAAGGATGTATTACATGGACCAACAGTATAAATGGGAGGAATACCTTCCGCTGGTAGAATTTGCTTACAATAACACCTATCATGCCTCTTTAAAAATGGCACCCTTTGAAGCATTGTATGGAAGAAAATGCAGAACCCCTGTCAGCTGGGACAGCATTGAGGACAGAGAGGTAATTGGGCCAGAAATCCTTATGGAAATGGAACAGCAAATCAAAATGATTCGAGAACATCTAAAGGAGGCTGCCAATAGGCAAAAGAGTTATGCAGACTTGAAGCGGGTTGACAGGCATTATAAATTGGGCGAGAAGGTCTTTCTTCGGGTGAAGCCGAAAAAGAGCTCAATAACTTTTGGCAAGGCTGCCAAGTTGTCGCCACGTTACGTGGGACCTTTTGAAATTGTTGAAATAATCAACCATGTAGCTTATCGTCTAGCATTACCTCCTACTTTGTCTCAAATGCATGATGTTTTTCATATTTCTTTGCTTAAGAAATACGTGACAGATTTATCACATGTGTTAAATTGGAATTCCTTGCAGGTCCAAGACCCAGGAATAATCGTGGTTAAGCCCATTCGAGTGTTGGGAACTCGCCAGTTGTACTTGAGAAATCGCGAAGTGAACCAATGTAAGGTCCAGTGGGACCAGTTCAGCGAAGAAAGTGCAACTTGGGAAAATCTCAAAGAAATGAGATCTACTTTTCCACACCTATTTAATTGAATTTGAAATTCAAGAACTGATAATCCTACCAAATTTAGACAATTATTAGTCTATTGTACAGTTGTCTTAAAACGCTGTTTTTAAGAGAGAATCTGTTTGTGGTATGAACTTATAAATGAAAGGACAATAACTGAACTTTGTCCTAGGAACTCCTTGATTTGTTTAATCTGATCATCGGGACGATGATTCTTTGAGGGAAGAATGTAACACTCTGATTTTGTAAATTATCTTGATGAATGTTTTACATGCTGTTATAACTTCTGAAATGAAAGCAAACATGTTAAGAGAAACTCTGAACTTAATGGAATTGTTTCACTCGGAATGTTTCGTTCCTTTTAGAAACAAATAAGGTTAGGGGCTAGGAGGAATACCTGTAGAATGTCGAGATGGTGTGCGTGTACCGTAGAGAAAGATCAGGCTGACTGCGAAGAACTCCTTTTTGTCTTGGAAGGACTACCTGCAAATAAGAACACAAGACCACAAGATTTTGATTAAACAATAAATGAGGAAACTGCCTTGGGCCCAGGAAATATAAAACTTCCTTTCGAAGGTGGTCAGTTTCCCTGCTAATATGAATTAACACAAAAGACTGTAAAGTATCAATTAAATTATTTCGTTGAACTGGGTAGGGGAAAGGCTGGTTTTCTGGTTTTGATCAGAGGAACCGATGCCGGTTACTGATAACCGATGCCGGTTACTGATAACCGATACCGGTGGGTTCTAGGATCTGTGGGTTGGTTGTTTTATGGAGTGGTTGTGTTGTTTGTAAGGCTGTATATAGGTGATATTTAGGAAATAAGGTGCTGAGAGGTAGATGAATGATAGCTAGATGTAATATATTGCTGGGTAGTGGGTCCAGAAACGGATTTATGAGGACTGAGATTCAAGAAGCATAAGAAATGTTATAACAGAGGACATGCAAGATGTGACTTACTGGTTTTGACGAAGATGCAAGCTGATCTCCTTTGCTGTAAACACTTCTGGTATTTCCACTCGTCTCTGCTCGGTCAAGTGAAGATCTGGACTCTGTTCCTCGCTCCCAATGATCTCTGTTGATTCAAAAATCCTTTCCTTTGATCCAAAATGAAATTCTGATCCGTTGTTTTGGTTTGGGGAGCCCATTTACAGGGAACCGATGGCGGTTGTGTAACCAACGGCGGTCGAGTAGGAACCGGCATCGGTAAGGAAAAAGTAGGCTATTTTTAGTAAAATAGCCCACCTTCCCTGCTTTTCTCCCGAGAGATCAGTTGCGGGCTCGGTCAAGTGACTAGAAGGTCGGTTTTGGGTGCGAGAAAGGGGTCATTAGTTATGGGTGTAGGTGTGGACCAAGTTATGGGTCTTAATTAGGTTAGTTTTAGGGTTAGGGCTAGGTCATGATGAAGTGGCAAAGTGAGGGTGGTAGGTAAGGTGATGTGGATTTATCAATTACAAGGCAATTAATAAATAATTGTGTAAGGTTTAGGTGATGAGGTTATATTGTGAGATGAGATGCGGGTCACAAGGGGTCGTAAGACACGAATTTGGTGTCTACATTAGCCCCTTATTGTCGTGTAGCTTGTTTTGTAAAGCTGCGCGGACAATAATATGAAGTGGTTTCTCCTGTTAAGGATATAGGTAATCCCCCTCAAATCTATCATAGATTGAGTGAACGGGAAATCAGGGATAGGGTTGATAAAGGGTAAATGGTGTAGAGATAATGGTAAGGTGGTGGGGTAGGTCCAAGGCAGCAGACGCATGTTGAAATGCAATAGTATGACTAGGGTACATGATTTGACGAGCAAACCAGCAATGTATAGGCAAAGGTCGATAGTTTATCCAAACAAGGGTGATATAATCCTGGTATCCAAGGCATAGGAAGTAGCTCCAGGGTATATAACAGGTAAGGTACAGGAACGTTTTAGGCATGTTCGGCAGTACCAAATGGTTGGTTTGGTTGAGATAAACGTCACGGTCTAGGTCTAGGCAAAGTTGGTCGACAGATCAAGTCAAGGACCCTAATCATGCTAAAACACGAACAGGTGAGCTCGATTGAACAAAAGGTACATGATGGATGGATAAAATAAAATGTTGATTGTGGGTATGGTATTGAAGTGATACGGCCGTGGGTCGGGCCAAGTTGTTGGGTTACGGCCTTGGGTCGGGCCGAATGGTTAGGGTGAGGCCTTGGGTCGGGCCAAATGGGTAGGTTGAGGCCTTGGGTCGGGCCAAATGGGTAGGGCGAGGCCTTGGGTCGGGCCAAATGGGTAGAGCGAGGCCTTGAGGCCAAATGGGTTAGGGCGAGGCCTCGGGTCGGGCCAAATGGGTAGGGCGAGGCCTTAGGTCGGGCCAAATAGGTAGGTTGAGGCCTTGGGTCGGAGGCCCGCCAAATAGGTAGGTTGAGGCCTTGGGTCGGGCCAAATGGGTAGGTTGAGGCCTTGGGTCGGGCCAAATAGGTTAGGGCGAGGCCTTGGGTCGGGCCAAATGGGTAGGGGTTGAGGCCTTGGGTCGGGCCAAATGGGTAGGGCGAGGCCTTGGGTCGGGCCAAATAGGTAGGTTGAGGTAGGTTGAGGCCTTGGATCGGGCCAAATGGTTAGGGCGAGGCCTTGGGTTAGGGCCGTAGGTTGAGGCCTTGGGTTGGGCCAAATGGGTAAACAAATGGTGTTCAACAAAGGTGGATATAGGCGATATGTGGTTAAAAAGGGGCAAATGGTAAATAGGGGCAAAAAATATTGGGGGAAAGTTGGATAGAAAACCGATGTCGATTCTACATGACCGATATCGGTTAAGGGACCGATACCGGTTCATTAGGGCAAAATGAAACCGATATCGGTTATGGGCGAAAAACCTATAAAAAGAAAAATACGGCTTGTCATTGTCACTTTGTTATTTTGAAAACCAAATTGACTTGTTTGACGTGGAGAGTTGAGATTGGAGGTTTTATTGAGTGAGGTGGAGCTATTTTGCTGGAGGAGTGAGTTGTTTGTGGGCCCGAGTGAGGAGGAGGCAAGCAGTTGATTGGCCGGGGACCCAGCAGATCAGAATTGGAGCTATGGCACAGGCAGGAGGACCAGGAGGGGCTGGACCAGCTGGACCACCACCACCCATCCCACCATGACGACGTGTCATCGTTCGGGTAGGTTCGGAACTCTTTATTTTGTGTATTTGAATGGTATTAAGCTAAATTGGGGGTGTGGGTAGGAATTTACGTTTTATAGGAAATAATGAGTAAATGGACGTAATTTGAAAAACGAAGAGGATAGATGGGTAAAATAGGGCTAAGGCGGCTAGGTGGGTAGGTTTTTAGGGTGTTTGGGTGGGTAGATAAGTATAAAAATGCAAAAATATGGGCGGGGGGCCGCGCGGGGGTTCGGCTCCTGGTAATTACAGCGACCGATGTCGGTTGCTAAGCGACCGGCATCGGTCGCAAATTGTGTGGACAGGGTGTGTTGGGCTGGACCGGCGTCGGTCGTATGTCGGCCGGCGTCGGTTTGGGTTTGGATGGGTATGGGTTGGGTTGGGTTTTGGGTGTGAGTGTGGGTTGGGTTGGGTTGGGTTTTGGGTGTGTGTGGGTTTGTTTGGGTTGGGTATGGTTGGGGTGGGTGGGGGTTGGGTTGGGTTTTGGGTGAGTGTGGGTTTGGGTTGGGTTGTGGGTTGGTTTTGGGTGAGTGTGGGTTGGGTTTGGTGTTGGGGTTGGGTGGGTGAGGCTTGGTTTGGGTTTTGGGTTGGGTTGGGTTGGTTTGGGTTTTAGGGTGGGTGGGTTGGGTTGGGTTTTGGGTGGGATTGGGTTGGGCTTGTGGGTGTGGGTTGGTTTGGGTTTAGTATGGGGTGGGTTTGGTTTGGGTTTGGGTGGGTTTGGGTTTGGGTTTTGGGTGGGGTGAGTTTGGGTTGGGTGGGGTTGTAGAGAGTTTGGGTAGATGGTCGGGGATTTGGGATAAAAGGGGGTTTAGAGGGTAAAGTAGATGTTGTGATAAAAAGTAGGTCTAAGGATGTGGGTTGGTTTTGCAGGCACGTCAGCAGTTGACGATGCGGGATAGGATGCCCCCGCTGTTGGTGCGGATGCGGCCACACGTATCTGCATTGCTCATTGGGCGATCATGCGCGAGGTGGGACTCGGTGGAGTCCAGAGGTATAGAGCGATAGAGAGAGATCACAGCCTGATGGTCGACCTCATCGAGAGATGGGATCCGGCGACCAATGTGTTCCATCTCCCGACTGGGGAGATGACTATCACGTTGGAGGATGTGTATCGCATCCTTCGACTACCTATCGAGGGAGAGGCAGTCTTCCAGGTAGATTCAGAGACTGCCAATGGACAGCATATTACAGGTTTTTGGAGATGCAGCCGCGCTACTTACCTATCACAGCGCGAGCATTAGGTATGGTGACATGTACCGTGCGCATCGACACGAGACACAGCTGGCTGTGCTGATGATGATTGGGATCACCTGCTTCGCCCTCCCGGACTCAGAGGGAGGCCGCTTTCTACGGGCATTGATGGGGGTGCTGCTTGAGATGGTGGAGGAGCACACTTGTTACGCTTGGGCACCAGTATTCTTGGTGCAGTTATACAAGGAGCTATGGGGCTATCGCCGGATGAGGCGATTTGGGATTTGCTCCACCTTTTTACTTCATTGTTGGGCATATGAGCATATCATATGCATCAGGCCAGTAGGGTTACCTCAGCAGCCAGGGCCACAGGTCATATACAGATACGGCTTTCAGAGGTGGTTGGGGGTCGTGGGGCAGCCACGAGCAGTGCTTGCAGGGCGGGATGTCGCCTATTATAGACATTTGTTAGAGGGCCTGACAGCGGTAGACATCGTATGGAGACCTTACAGAGGTCATCACCCGCACAGTGGAGCCCGCTTACAGTTGCGTCTGATCCAGTACACATTCTGGATAGCAGGACGGAGGCCGGGAGAGTACGAGAGGATACCCCTAGAGAGGGTACGCAGGCAGATGGGGCTGCGACAGGACGAGCCACCTCCCTTCCCTCAGTACAGGAGGGATGATGTAGAGGCCCCACTGCCTGCACCACATCCCTTGGATCCAGATTGGGTTGCTGAGAGGCCAGCAGATGACACAGTAGATGATGCTGGGTGTACAGGAGCATACAGGGTGTGGTGGGCTGGTCAGAGAGCGGCGAGGGTAGCACAGCCCGCACAGCCAGACTTGGCAGCTGTGACGGCAGAGAGAGATCAGCTCAGGGGTCAGGTGCAGCTATTACAGGGACAGTTGGCTGCTGCACAGGCACAGATAGGGGTCTTACAGGGGCAGCTAGCCCAGGCTCAGGTACAGGCACAGGTAACACCACCACCAGCAACACAGCCACAGGTGCAGGTACAGGTACAGGCAGCAGTACCAGCAGTAGCACAGCCATAGCCCTAGGCATAGGTATAGATACCACTGCCAGCAGTGGCACAACCACAGGCACCACCAGCATAGGCACAGGGGGCACTGGCAGTAGGAGTCCGGGGACCAGCCCCAGTACCTACGGTGGCACGGGACAAATATATGGAGGCGAGGGCGGAGGCCCCGGTACTATCAGGATGTTCTGGATGGTACCGGAGCTGATTATCAGCCATATGCAGCTTATACCGAGCGAGAGACCTCTCACGTAGCCAGAGATCTCAGGGAGGTGCAGCCATAGCCGGCGTGTATGTTACAGGCAGGAGGCAAGAGGCGCCACAGGGACCAGCAGGGAGAGGTGCTGAGGGCGGTGGGGAGAGCTGAGGGATCCCCATGTATTGTTTTTGTATACAGGACATGGGCACCGGTCTGCGAAGCGGTTGTGTTGATAGAGGCATGCGTGCCGTACATTTATTCATGTATTGATTCATTCATTCATTATATACCGGCCTGCGAGCCGAGTACGGGTTGTATAGTTGATACCCGGCCCTGCGAGCCAAGTATATTTTTGATATGAGGGACCAGCCTACGAGCCGAGTCGAGGTGATTGGATATTTATTGCAGCCTGCGTGTCGGCTTTGTTGTTATATTATGAGATCACAGAGGCCCCGATGCAGGGCACATTGTACATTTGAAAATTTTGTATATATATATAGAGATGATGTTTTGATCCACATGTTGTGTTCAAAAATGTTTTTAAGTATTTTGTCGATGGTTTATGATATAGAATGTAGGATGAGTTTAGTTTACATGTTGATATATGGATGATGTTGATGTATATGATGAAATTTTGCACGTATATATGGATGACATGGTTATATGATGACAATGTTGCATGTATGTGGGCTGATGTTTTGTGATCCAATTGATATATATGTATCTGATGATTTTTTGGTTTTGTGTAGATGTGTATCCTTAGTTGATGACTTTTTTTGTTTTTGTAAAATAGATGATGTTAATGGACATTGTAATGATATGTGTGGTGGATGGAGAAATATGGATAATGGTGTTGTTATGCAGGAAAAAGAGGCGGGCGCGACAAAAAAATTAGGTAAGAAAATGAAGAAAAAGAACCATGTTGTCAAAAAGATAGGTCTATAACCGATATCGGTTAGGTAACCGACGTCGGTAGATGGTAGACCGATAGTCGGTTACGTAACCGATACCGGTTATTTAGGTATGATCTTTTCTAAAAATAAAAAAGCTAGGGTGGCAACTTAAGTTCTAATTTTGAGATCCATGCAAGAAGTTAAATACGCGAATGCGACGCTGTTTTTAACGACTGAGACATGTAATTGCATGAGAAATTTGAGTGATTAGGAGTAAAGAGACAGGGAAAGTGATTGTGATCTGAGATTCAGAAGACAGAAAGGAAGGTTTGAAAAAGGTGGTGATAATGGCAGGACGAGGAGAAACATCCAGCAGGCAGGGACAAGAGGGAAGACAAGGGCCACCTCAAGCTACTGCAACCCAAGAGGTAAACGTTTTGTTTGTGATTTGATTTTTGCATGTGTTATGAATAAGAGATTAAGTGGGTAGATATGAAAAAGAAAACATGATAGCGAAGGGTTATAAGTGTTACGGGGTAGGTAATCAGGGGTTTCAGGTATGTTTGTAGGTATAGAAAGGAATAAACGCTCAAATTTATTGTCGTCGGTGGTTGTTTAGGCAAGGTGTATGAAAGTAAAAGGGACCGATAGTCGGTTAGGGATAACCGGTATCGGTTACTCAACCGGTACCGGTTATCTCACAAACGATACCGGTTGCTGTAGGAATTTCTAGAATTTGAGAAAAAACCCTTATGGATTGAATGGTTGTTTGTTGTTTTGATGTATGCAGGTAGAGGCAGGGTTGAGGATGAATGATAGTGTGCCAGCACTATTGTCACAGAATCTGAGCGGATGTAACACCAGCGGAATGGACATTGATAAATCGTTTGGGGCTAAGTGGAATCTGTTATTATTCACGAATCACACGTAACCATGCTATGTTACAGGCGTTGATTGAGAGATGGAATCATGAGACAAATACCTTCTATCTGCCAACAGGGGAGATGACAGTAACATTGGAAGATGTGTTCCGTATTTTGAGACTCCCTATTACAGGAGAACCAGTATATCCGGCATTACCTAGCGCGGCGCGGGGAGCGATAACAGCAGTATTTGGTCCATACGCACGAGATTTGACACAGCGAGGTTTATCATTTACGTATGGGATAATGTATGCAGTACATCTTGAGGAGACAAGGTTAGCAGTAATATTAATGATTGCAGTAGGGTATTATGCATTACCGAGGGTAGAAGGGGGAAGATTTCCAAAGGCATTGATGTGTGTTATTTGGGAGATGATAGAAAGGAACGTGACGTTTGCATGGGCACCTGCATATTTGGCGGAGCTATACAGGGGTTTATGGGCTTGTAGGCAAAATCATAGAACGACACTGGATTGTTCATACTTATTACACTGTTGGGCCTATGAGCACATTGTTTTTGTGTGACCAATAGGCCGACCCATCCAGGCGGGAGAGACCGGAGTACAGAGGTTGGGATTCAGATGCTGGGTCCAGACAAAACAAGAGGCAAGATCTCAGGCCATGACAGGTGACATTGAGTATTACAGGATAGGTATGGGAAAGGGTGAAGATTGCTGATATCTGTTGGAGGCCTTACAGGAACTATATGGTAACAGAGAATATAGCTGAGGAGTTGAGGGTGTAGAGCGATTAAGGTGGATCGCAGGGCACAGGCCAGGTGAGTATGAGAGGATTCCTATAGATCGCGTGCGGCGACAATTCGGATTTGTGCAGGATATACCCCTGGCTTATAGACCATATATGAGGATCGATGCCGAGGCAGCCTTCTCACCTCCCTGGCCAACACCTCCAGAAGGGCCCGAGGAGATAGCAGTCGATCGCAGTGTAATGGATGCAGGAACGACAGAGGCCTATAGGTTATGGTGGGTAGCAGAGCTGTGAGGTGTACGCGATCGCCCTGACATAGCAGTGATTACAGTAGAGAGGGATCATCTGCAGCGTTTGGTTCAGCAGCTCCAAACGCAGGTGAATGAGACAAGAGGATTGTTAGCGGGTGCGGAGTCGTGGGTGGAGAGATTAGAGGCTGGAGTCCTCCATGCGAGAGGGCGTATTCATATGTTACAGGAGAGATTGGTAGATCAATGGGCGGTACCAATAGCCGTGGTACCTTTGAGGACAGAGAGGCCTGGTGAGAGGGGTCGATGATCATGATCATCACCTAGTTCGAGATGAGGTGTGAGGGTCTAAATAATTGCTAGCAAGGTATAAGAATAAATAAGAGTACCGACCTGCGTGTCGATGATAGAGAAGATGTATTGGTTTAACATCTAAATAAAACAAGATATGTATGTTGATTTGAGTTATAATAATAAGAATGTTTTCGTATTGACTTTCGGTGTTTTTTAAAAGAGGATAAAGAGGAAATGTGATGAAATAGAAATACACAAAAATATTTATATTTACCACACATGATAGGTTATGGTAGGGGATGGTCGAGCTAACCTTGGGAGACCCCATGTCTCCTAAGTGCTGCCTACATAGCCCATTGTACAAAGCAAGGAAGGGCCTCAGACCGATGTAGTTCTCCCTTAGGACCAGGGAGAGATGAGTTTAGGCAATTTGGTTGTGGTTAGGCAATTTCTCGTTTGGTAAAAATTTGATGTTGGTAGGGTAATGTTGTTGGTGTAGGTATAGGTGAAGCAAAAGTTAGCATACCCAAGTAGTAGGGAATCGTGTCCTGATTAAGATCAACACACAATCCTAGATGGGAGGCAAAGCAGAAAGAGTGCTCCGTAGGTGAAAAGAGCTAAACAAACCACACAACGTAGAACGAGCTTGAAGCCCTAGGTACCGTGCATAGACGAGAAGTCAATAGGAAAAAAGAGTTGTATGATCACAATATATCAGGTGTACGTTACGTCCCTTGAGTTGAAACAAATGGTGAGGTGAGGTGGATGATATAGCTGAGGTACAGAGAACTTGTTACAAAGTGAGTGTTCTGACGAAAGAGAACCTACCCTAAATAGACAAGTCCATGACCCAAAAAGTTCTTTTGAATGAGGATTTTATTTGACTGAATATAGACTGATCGATGCGGGAAGTCTACAAGGGATATTGATTGTACTATTCTTGAGGTCTTTACAAAGCTGATCAATGCGAGAAGCTTCTGAGAAAAGGCTGACTGTGTATAGCTGTCCTTCGGGGGAGTAGTCTATTTATAGTAGCAGATATGATTTTAGTGCATAGCTGTCCTTCGGGGGAGCAGTCTATTTATAGTAGCAGCAATAGTTCGGCATATAGTTGTCCTTCAAGGGAGCAGTCTATATTTAATTTAGATGACTAGATGTTCTTTTGGCGTGAAGCATCTAGTTTAGTAGGAAGTTTGACTCAAGAAAATCCCATAAGAATACGGCTTATTTTAATACTTTGAAGTCATGGACTAGACTAAAAAGGGGAAGGCATCATCAAGGGGAGGTGAGAAGTGAGCTTGATTTTATTTTGAGATGTAGAAAACAAAGTGTATGTAGCGGTAAATGAGCTCAAGGGACGAGCAGTAGGTAGATAAGAAGTGATATAACACTAGATTCAACAGTAGAATGGTCGAAGATGCAGGGCATTAAGGGGTTCAGGCTCAGGCTTACCATTAAGCGAAGCTAAACGATAAGTTCCTGATCCATAAGTGTGAGTGATTATATAAGGCCCAATCCAATTGGGAGAAAATTTTCCACGTTTGCTCTTTTCTAGTTTGGTTACATGTTGATTCTCTTTGAGGACAAGATCACCAACCTTAAAGGTACGCTCATGAAGTCACTTATCATAAGCACGTTTGATGCGTTTTTGATAGATTTGAAGGTGATCAAGAGCTGTAAGACGACGTTCGTCAAGAAGCTCCAATTGGGCTAACCGTTCTTGGTGGAAATCATCGTTGGTGAGAATATCTTGAAGAGATATTCTAAGGGAGGGTATTTGTACTTCGAGAGGCAGGACAGCCTCGGTACCATATACCAAAGAAAAAGGTGTGGCATTAGTGGAGGTACGAATGCTAGTACGATAAGCCCAAAGGGCAAAGGGAATGTGATCGTGCCAATTTCTTCCGGATTCATTGACAACTTTCATGAGGATTTTGGTTAGGGTTTTATTAGAAGATTCAGCCTGACCATTGGCCTGCGGATAGTAAGGCGATGAGAAACTAAGTTTGATACCAAAGTTGTCACAAAGGTCTTGTAACAACTTGTTTTTAAAAGATTTACCATTATCTGTTATTAGGCGATGAGGAATACCAAAACGTCAGATAATGTGATGGTTAATGAATTCGACAATTTTTTCTTTTTGATTGAAATGAGTGGAATGGCCTCCACCCATTTTGTGTAATATTCGGTTGCTGTGATTATCCATCGGTGACGTTGTGACGAGGTCGGGTGAATCTCACCAATAAGGTCTAAACCCCATTATGAGAAAGGCCAAAGATCTCGTGCGATCTGCAGCGGATGGCTAGGAGTATGTTGAAGGTTGGCATGTTGTTGACACATAACACAACGCTTAACATATTCGTAGCAGTCGTTATTAAGAGTAGGCCAATAATAACCTAGGCGAAGGATTCATTTAGCCACAGCAAGGCCACTAAAATGTCCACCACAAATCCCATCATGGACTTGTTGGATGGTATAAGTGACCTCCGCGCCGGTTAGACAGCGAAGGAGGATGCCATCAAAGCCACGTTTATAGAGGAGTCCCCCCATGACAACATAACGAGAAACACTTTTAAGAAAAGCACGTTTTCCGTTACTAGTAAGGTCAGAAGGGAGAACAGAGGTTGTAAGGTAGTCATGAAATTGGTGATACCAAGTATCCTGCGAATTAGTAGACACAGTATTTATCGTACAAACAACCGGGGCTGAATAAGATGGGGCAAAGAGTTGTTGGACCACGACGAATAATTTAGAGTCAGTTGATGAAGCTGGAATTTGCGACGCTAAGCAAGCCATAGTATCCGCAAATTTGTTAGTGGAGCGGGGAATGGTTTGGATAGAATAGTGAGTAAATAAGGCTAGAAGTGAGTCCACGTAGTATTTGTATTTTTGAAGTTCCTCATTTTTACATTGGTAGATGCCCATAACTTGATTGACTACCAATTGAGATTCGCCAAAAATATTGATAGATTTGATACCTAGGTGCAGCGCAACCTGGAGACCCAGAACAAGGGCCTCGTATTTCGCTGTATTATTAGTGCAAGGGAAATCGAGCCGGAATGAAAGAGGCATAGGTTCAGCGTCAAGAGGGATGAGAACAACGCCGGCTCCTCCGCCGCGCTGGCATTTAGATCCATCGAAGAAGAGGGTCATTTGATACGACTCTTCCCCGAGTGAAAGAGTGGCGATGAGTTCATCAGGGAAATTAAAATTAGTGAATTGTTCCCCAGGTAAAGGGGCCTCCGCAAGTTGGTCTGCAAGAGTTTGTCCTTTGATTGACTTCTGTTGTATAAACTCAAGGTCGAGGTCAGCGAGGAGCATAAGCCATCGAGCGATGCGTTGGTTTAGATGTGGTTTGGCGTACATATAATGAATGGGGTCTGTGTTGGTGATGATAAAAGTTTTGTGATTCAGGAGGTAATGTCGGAGTTTGGTGGCTACGAATGATAGGGCCAGGCACAATTTTTCTACATGGGTATACCTAGTCTCGTAATCCACGAGGGTATGACTTATATAATAAACGGCCTGTTCTCGACGTGCCGAGTCCCGATGTGAGAGCATAGCCCCTATAGCATGGTTAGTGGCAGAAAGATAAAGGTAGAAAGGGCGGTCGTCCTGGGGTGGAATAAGTATGGGTGGCTGCAAGAGATAGGATTTGAGAGCTTCGAAGGCTTGGTGACACTCCTCACTCCATTGAAAGGCAACATCTTTTTTAAGAAGGTGATGAAAAGGGTGACATCGATCCGAGAGTTGGGAGATGAAATGCCGGATGGATTGAAGTTTACTCTGCAAACTACGCAATTGTTTGAGGTTTTTGGGTGGGGGCATTTCTAGGATAGCTTTTACTTTAGATGGATCGACCTCAATGCCACGGAAAGAGATGATAAAACCAAGAAGTTTCCCCGAAAGGACACCAAAGACACATTTCTTTGGTTGAAGACAAACAGAATATTGCAACAGGCGATCGAAAATAATGGTTAAAACATCAAGATGTTCACTACAATGTTTAGACTTGCCAAGAAGATCGTCGACGTAATCTTCAAGGATAGTGTGCATACTGTCATGAAAAATGTAGGTCATAGCCCGCTGATAGGTCACACCAGCATTCTTAAGGCCAAATGGCATTACACGGTAACAGAAGGTTCCCCAAGGAGTTATGAAGGTAGTTTTGTGTTGATCGGCAGGGGCAACCAAAATTTGGTTGTATCCTGAAAAGCCATCCATGAGAGAAAGCATTTCATGACCCACAGTGAGATCAACAAGTTGATCAATACTTGGGAAGGGGAAGTCATCCTTAGGGCAAGCGAGGTTAAGATCCTGGAAATCCGTGCATATCCGAAGTCCCCCCGTCGCTTTAATGACAGGTACGATGTTAGAAATCCATTGAGGATAGTCAATAGGCAAGATGAAGGAAACAGAAAGGAGTCATTGGAGCTCCTCTTTGACCAAGAGGGCAATGCGTGGATGCATTTTTCTCAATTTCTGTTTGACTGGTTTGGAATCAGGGTTTAGGGTGATGTTATGGATGGCAATGGTAGGATCAATTCCTGGCATGTCAGCGTAGGACCAAGCGAAAGCTTGGTTGCGGGTACGGAGAAAGGTAGTAAAGGCAGCTTGTTCTGATGTGTTAAGGGATTGTCCGATCTTCACTATGTGAGGATCCTCCTCCGTGTGGATGTTGATTTCTATAGTAGATTCATTCAGCATGGTTTGGGTTTCAGATGGTAAGGCTCGTTGAATATAAGAATCATCCGTGCCAAGGTAAGTGAGGATGGAGTCGTCATCCTGACACTCAACAACATTAATCAAAGGCGAATCCTCTTCGATCATGTCTGGATACAGAAGGGGAAGAGAAGATGGGTCCTCATTATCACGTTGATAAGTGAGAGGACCTATGAAGATAGCATTTATGAAAAAAAAAAGTTAGGAGGGATAGATTCAGGGTCTATAGATTCTGTGGGTGATGATGGCAAAGTGGGTGATGATGGTTTGGTAGGGGTGACATCATCTTCTTCCAGAATACAGCTGACACGAGGTGTCTCCTGTGTAGGTGTTTCACGAAAACTGAGACCACTGCGATCATTATGTTTGCGTGTGGTGATGGGGATGAGCGTATGTCGGCCTTGTTCATAAAGACCAAAACCAAAGCCTTTCCAAGCACAGCGAGTCAAGAAAGTGAGGGCGAAGCGACGATTTGTCAGGTATTGAAAATCGGATTGGAAGGGAACCACACCAAGAGGAGGTTCAGGGGTAATGGAAGATGCATCAACACCCCCATATGTTAGGTGGGTGCGGCAATGGGGTGGTCCATAAGAGATTACTTCCCCCACGCGATGGTCGTAGGTGGGATGTGCATGTAATTGTCCATACTCCTGCGGGGTAGGGAAAGAACTAACGTTATATAGGCGGTACTCCCCCAGCGTAAGGCGTTGAAAAACATCTACTAAGGGGTCAGAGGTTGGGATGTTATCCGCGGGAAGGGAAGTGGTTTTTGCGACGGTGGTTTCATCAGTTGAAGGCGTAGGCGCAGTTGAGGTGGATGGTTGAGGTACATTTGAAGAGGATGGTTGGGTTGAATGTATGGGTGTCTTGATTGGTATAAGCACATCGTTAGGGCGATATAACATATTGCAGGTTTTAAAGGGGGGAGGATCAGCTTTGACGGTGTAGGACTTCCCCTCGTACTCAAATTTTATGCATCTATGTAATGTTGAGGGAACACATCCCATGGCCCGGATCCAAGGACGACCCAGCAATATATTATATTGGAACTCTCCCTCAAGGACATAGAAGAGTTCGGGTAAAGTACGCGGTCCTACACGAATGTTGAGGATCACGGTGCCTAAGGTAGAGGTAATAGCGTCATTAAATGACCGTAACATGATGGGGTTGGCACACATGTAGCTAGAAGGGATATTCATTTGTTGGAAGGCTTTTGATGAGATGATGTTTAGGCTGGTGCCCCCGTCAATCATAACACGACGTACCCGAATGTCCTGGACGTAAACGGAGATGAAAAGGGCAGGGTCAGGATCTTCAGTACCAAAGTTGATAATTTCATCTTCGGAGAAACTGACAGCAGCGGCTTGCTGTACAGAGCCCGGAGTGGTTGGGGTAGTGGGTTGTTTAGTGAGTGAAGCAACATGATTGGGTGTTAGAATAGAGGTAATAGGCAATGTTTCGTTAGGTAAAACCTCTATCCCTTAAAGGATCTCCACGAGAGCTTGTCGATGAGATTCAGAAGTCTGAATGAGATCATACAGTGTCATTTTTACGGGCGATTGGTAAAGCTGTTTGATCATATTTCGGTGGGCAACTCCATTAGAGACGGGATAGGCGGGTCCATGAATAACCACTTTAGGTGGTGGTGCAATCGGGATGGTTGAAGGAGAAAGAGATGCCGCAGGTGTGTTTTCTTTCGCTTTCCCATTGTTTTTCTGCCCTCGAGTAGCGACACTAATCATATTAATCTCGTAGACCTGAGATGAGGAAGATGGTTGGGATAACTCATGGTCTTCAAGAGGTGGGGTTGTAATAACGATAGATCTTGGTGAGGCAGGGACAGATGATATAGTAGAGGGAATTGAAGCTAAAGGTCTCTCCCTTCGTAAGTTGTCTTTCTTAACCTTTCTATCCGGGAGAGGTGACTGACGAAGGATGGTTTTTAAAGCTTTGCATCCCTCCACATCATGTCCAGGTGTGCGGTGATAGGCGCAGATTTTAGACTCATCATAACCTATCGGTCAAGGTTTAGATGGGTCATAAGGTCTAAGTGGAGGTGGGGAAATGGTCGCATTCTCCACCAACATAGCAAGGATTTTGGCGTAAGATCCTTTGAGTGGGTCAAAATCGGATGAGGGTATTGGTTGTGTGGGTTTTGGTAATGTTTGGGCGTGGTTGGTTCATACGGGTGGTGGTTTAGCCGAGGGGTATTGACACGTGTTTTTCACTAAACGTGGTTTCTTTGGCGCAGAAGTTACGTTCGGCTGGTTAGATGATGAGGCTACAGATGACGTGGTAGCGGGAAATAACCACGGAGAAAGGGGAGTGACATAAAATAAATCTTTTGATGATGGAGTGTGTTTAGGGTTGATGGGTGGACAGGATACGTGGGGTAACGGTGTTGTTATACCCTTTGATCTCTGTATAGGTGCGGAAGGCGTAGGTCGTTTTGAAGAAAACGCAGGAGGTATGATATATTAATGTAAGGTAGAGGGATGAGGTCCCAATATGGAAGGTGGGTGTGACGATGAGGGTTTTGATTGTGATAGAGGCACGGATTGAGTTTGTCTCCTAGGTGGCGGGGTGGATTTATTTTTGGATAAATCGAGTCGCTTAGGCGGGTGCGTTAGAATGGGCATTGGTGAGGTCCCAAGCGTAGGGGAAGATTTGGTTAAGTTAATATAAGTAGACGGGGCATTTGGTAGAGGTGAGGGGGGTGAAGGTGAGAACATGGGCATTTTAAGCTTCTGTAAGCACTTCGGGTATATGGTGGAGGCATCAGGGTCAGTCATTTGCATTTGAGTAGAATATGGCGTACTCAAACGTTCCCATAGGGCTTGTCTATCTTCTGTGGAATGACAATCCTCACGTGTGAATATGAACTTTTGTACGGAAGAAAGACGGGTTGTGATTCCAGTCCACTGTGGGTGTGATACATGGGGTAGATGAGGCACTGTATCAATAGATGTTAAGAGGTCGACTGGTTGTTGAAAAGATTTAGGTGATGAAGGACTAATAGGTAGGAGGGCGTGTTTGAGAGGATCTGTTATGGTTAAAGAATATGGTGATGTCGGTTTAAGAGATTTCTCATCTAAGGATGTCAAAAGGAGTGGCGAGCCTTCCTCTCGTGCAGCAAGAGTGGTAGAAGGGGACGTTTGGGAAATAGATAAATTAGATAACATCCGTTCGCAGTCTTGTAGGGATGTGGTATAAGAAGACTCATTGATGGGAAGAGAAGTCTGGGAAGTTAACTCTTTTATGGGTAAAGGAACGATTTCGCTTTGGCTTGATGGTGGTAAAGGAGGTTCGGGCTCCTGTGTTAGTGAAGAGGCTTGATTCAAAATTTTCTCGATAGAGGCTTTTGGCTGGGTATCGAAGACTGCATGGATCTCATGAACACTCTCCTCGGTTAAGATATCTTGGTTTACGTTACTGTTGGACGAGTGATTCGGGAATGGCTTGTTGAAAAATTTCAAATTTCAGTTAGCAGGGGCATTAGGATTATCGAGGGTTATATCCCCCACATCAACCATTTCCTGCACTATGTTTTTCAACATCTTGCAGTTCTCATGACTGTGTCCCTTCACACGGTGGAAGTTACAAAAGTCATTTTCTTTGTACCAGGAAGGTATGGCGCGAGTGGAATCAAACCCGGAATGAGGTTTAACAGGAGGTAAGGTAATGGCTCCTGCTTTGAGCAATTTTTCCAATATCACACCATAGGTTTCTCCCAAGGGAGTGTAGTTGATGGGCTCGGCTTTGTACTTATAGGTGGTTTTTGGTGGAGTATTGGACGGTGGTTGGGATTTGACCATCACCGCGTGGACAGATCCTTTTGATTTAGAAGAAGTGGACGCGTGAGGAGTGGTGGTATTTGGTTTATTGGTAGAATCAGGAGTTCGGAAAGTGGAGTTTTTGTTGCGCAACCGCAATTTCTCTTCCTCTAAGGCTCGAATTTCTAATTTTCGAGCCATAGTAAAGGCCTCGTCGAATGTATGAAAAGTTTGAATTTGGAGGGTAGGGGAGATGTGCTTAGCGCAGGCCCGCATAAACAGTTCGATAAGTTCAGTTTGAGGCAAGGCATACGTAAGTTGGTTGATAAGGCCCCGCCATCGTCCAACGAAATCTGCGATAGATTCGTCCTCAAATTGTCGGATGGCATAGAGGTCGGTGATAGATACTTTCTTGGCAATGTTAATGGAGAAATGATCCAAGAAAGATTGGGCTAGCTGGTTAAAAGAGAAGATCGAGTGCTGGGTTAAAGCACTGTACCACTCCAAGGCTGGTCCTGATAAGGACATGGGAAAGGTGCGGAGTAACAAGGCATCATCATGGGCAATCAAATAACAAGCATGTCTAAATGATCGCAAGTGTTGTTGAGGATCCTCTTTACTGTTAAAACGGGTGAATTTCGGCAACTCCCATTGAGGAGGATATGAATGAAGGGGGACAGACGGGTGAATGGGCTCCCGACAAACTTGCTCGTATGTCAAGGCGCTACGACTTCCTGAAACAGAAGCCTCCAGGTTTTGCATTTTGTCCATCATTTGTTTAATTAGATCAGTAGTTGGATGAGATGATGGGGTGGTTGTGGTAAACGGAGGCAGATTGGGCCAAGGACCACCGCTAGACACTGGTGGGGTTAAGTGTTGATAAGGTGTGGAGGATGAATATGTTGAGGTGACCGAATAAGGATGTCTGATATAGGATGTTGAGGTCACTGGATACGTGTATGGGAATGAAAAGGTAGGCGGAGCTTGAGAAGGAAATCTCATGTGGATAGGTGGCAGAGAGCAAGTCATGAACGGAGCAGTCTGCAAGAGAGATGAGGTAGGGGCGGTCGGTGGTAATGATATGTGGGGTCCAAGATTAACCAACGGAAAGCCAATCTGAGCCGTATGAACCTCTGAAGCCGTCGGATTGGGAGACGGGGCTAGAGATGCAGGAAGCAAGGCGGTGTTATCAGGCAGAGTGGGAGCTAAATGAGCAGCTATACTAATAGGCATACCAACAAGGAGCTGACCATCAGGCGTACGGTCAGGGGTATGAGACAAATAGTATTGTACAGCACTAGAATTAGCATCCAGAAACTTGGCAAAATCCTTATCTCCCACAGGAATTTTAGGAACCTCGCTGGTATCCGTAGGATTCCCCACAGAATGTGAAGGGGGTGATTCAGGCAAAGAAACAGAGCAAGCATGTGAAACCATGGCGGCGGCTTGCTTTCGAGTGATAACAACCATGGACAGGAGTTCACAGTAAGGTTTCAATCTGTCAGGAATAGAAACAAACTCAGACTGGTAAAATTGGTAGGTTGCTGGTTTGTTGCTGGTTTTGGAAAAGACAGTAACCGATATCGGTCTAGTAACCAATGTCGGTTATACTATAGCCGACGTCGGTCAGGTAACCGATGTCGATGTAAGAAGTCTAGGCTAACAAGATATAAAAGGCTGCTAATTTGATTTTTAACAACGTTTAGTATACTTGTCCAATTATTGATCACAGAAGACAGAGTATGAGAAAGAAAACAGAACTAAAAACAAGCAAGATGCACACGCAAATCCAGAGATTAACCCTAGGTTTAATTTTAATTATCGTGGGCTTATGCCTTTAGACGTAGAATGATGTCAGAATCCTAAACAAGAGACTTAGGGGAAATGTCAAGTTGTTTTGGCTTATAAGGTTACCTCAATCGGGCGGAGGAATACCGCTGAAAAGGGGGGATGTTTGAGCTGTTGTGTTAATTGTGAAGTGATTCGGTATGTGTTGTGCAGTGAATGTAAGATTAATTTCCTGTCAATACCGTGGATATCACCCCCACGTGTATGACCTGTTACTTAATCTACGTTCACTAGAATTGAAAAACAACAAGCAGGAATGCAATGCACGTGTTTTAAACCCAAATCGAAAATTATATTCAATGAAGCAAGAGAGATGACTTTCACTAATGCAAGATGTAAAAGCAAAGCAAGTTCTTTTATCAAAATAATACAAAACCTTGTGAATATCTTTAGAAGAAGAAAACAGCAAGGATACTCCCTATATGGAAGCAAGCAAGAAAGAAAGAAACCCGAAATGGGTCCCACCGGGCGTGCCAAAATGTTTCACTCGGAATGTTTTATTCCTTTTAGAAACAGATAAGGTTAGGGGCTAGGAGGAATACCTGTAGAATGTCGAGATGGTGTGCGCGTACCGTAGAGAAAGATCAGGCTGACTGCGAAGAACTCCTTTTTGTCTTGGAAGGACTACCTGCAAATAAGAACACAAGACCACAAGATTTTGATTAAACAATAAATGAGGAAACTGCCTTGGGCCCAAGAAATATAAAACTTCCTTTCAAAGGTGGTCAGTTTCCCTGCTAATATGAATTAACATAAAAGACTGTAAAGTATCAATTAAATTATTTCTTTGAACTGGGTAGGGGAAAGGCTGGTTTTCTGGTTTTGACCAGAGGAACCGATGCCGGTTACTGATAACCGATGCCGGTTACTGATAACCGATACCAGTGGGTTCTAGGATCTGTGGGTTGGTTGTTTTATGGAGTGGTTGTGTTGTTTGTAAGGCTGTATATAGGTGATATTTAGGAAATAAGGTGTTGAGAGGTAGATGAATGATAGCTAAATGTAATATATTGCTGGGTAGTGGGTTCAGAAACGGATTTATGAGGACTGAGATTCAAGAAGCATAAGAAATGTTATAACAGAGGACATGCAAGATGTGACTTACTGGTTTTGACGAAGATGCAAGCTGATCTCCTTTGCTGTAAACACTTCTGGTATTTCCACTCATCTCTGCTCGGTCAAGTGAAGATCGGGACTCTGTTCCTCGCTCCCAATGATTTCTATTGATTCAAAAATCCTTTCCTTTGATCCAAAATGAAATTCTGATCCCTTGTTTTGGTTTGGGGAGCCCATTTACAGGGAACCGATGGTGGTTGCGTAACCGACGGCGGTCGAGTAGGAACCGGCATCGGTAAGGAAAAAGTAGGCTATTTTTAGTAAAATAGCCCACCTTCCCTGCTTTTCTCCCGAGAGATCAGTTGCGGGCTCGGTCAAGTGACTAGAAGGTTGGTTTTGGGTGCGAGAAAGGGGTCATTAGTTATGGGTGTAGGTGTGGACCAAGTTATGGGTCTTAATTAGGTTAGTTTTAGGGTTAGGGCTAGGTCATGATGAAGTGGCAAAGTGAGGTGGTAGGTAAGGTGATGTGGATTTATCAATTACAAGGCAATTAAGAAATAATTGTGTAAGGTTTAGGTGATGAGGTTATATTGCGAGATGAGATGCGGGTCACAAGGGGTCGTAAGACACGAATTTGGTGTCTACAGGAATGTGTTTCTAACTTGGATTCTTGCATGCTGTGATTTATTGTATAGGACAACAATTATTGTACTTGCGTGTTTGCTAATGTGACGACAAATTGTCATATACTTGCTAAACTCTCGTGGCTGATTGACAGCACACCTTGAATCAATTTCATTAATCCAAGTGTGCTGAGGGCTTCTGGTGATTTCAGCATTGATTTACTCTTGAGCCCTATATTGTCGAACTTGGAACCTCGTGAAGCAAGAACCGCCTGGACACAGGTGGCCTTGGCACGTGATCCAAAGGACGGAACGTCCTACTCTGCATTAGCGTGAAGGTCTGTAGGAGGGCAGGATGGAAGTTTATTAGTGATTAGTGGTTAGTATAAATTGAAAACCTAAACTAATCCTAAGTCCTAACATGCATCCTACACTATTATCCTAAGTGGATTTTTAAATTCAAAAAAAAAAGGAAAATAAAACCTAAGGCTAAACTAAGACCTAGGTTGAACACTTTATGCAACCTAAACTAATCCTAATCTAAAAGGGCGCGCAGACCCTTAGAAGGAAAGGATAAGGATGGAAAGGGAATTCATTGGCATTTAATAAACAGTTCATACGTGGACAACGCCAGTTTTGGTGGGGCAGGTAAGAAATAGAGGCATCTATTTGGAGATATAGCCAAATTTGGTTTTGCATGGGAATTTTGAAAGATTGAGTTCGCCAACCCAAGTGGCGGTGGCGTGGAAGTTAAGGAAAAAGGAAGAGCCTTAATTACATTGATTATTCTTGGTCCTCGTGACCAGTTCACCTTGGAAAGTGTATGAGGGAATTTGATTTTTCATTGTTTCGGTTTGGCTTTTTGCAAAGTTGCTCTGCATTTGGTTTTTCTGACTTGGTTAAGTCGAACCAACTCTTGGAATTTGACATTTTTCTTGGAGACTTCGAGGCTGTTGCTAAGCCTGAAGAAGAAAAAAGTGTTAGGGAGTTTGTGTTGTCGCTGTGGAAGGAAAAACGCGGCAAACGAAGTTTTCTTCGAGTTCTGGAAAAGAGATTATAGGCATGTTAAGGCCTTCTCTTTAAAAATCTTTGCTTTGATTAAGTGAAAGTTAGAAAAGAAATAGTTTCTCTTTCTGAACTTATAATATGATATATTGTTTTCTTGCTGAAGAAGGTAAGATGAATTGTGGTGTTTAAATGATGATCGCTCAATCCTCTAGTTCAGACTGTTTTATGAATGCGTATTTGACTTTAAATTGTTGTGCGAAAGAAGTGATGCATGGGAATTCTGTCTTGTTGTTGGGTTTTTCTTAACTGTATCTGACTTACGCATTTAGCTCCCTATACGGTTTTACTTCAAAAAGAGGTATTGATAATTGAATATTGCATTCCGAAGTCTTGCATATTATTATGGACTCAACCAAAGGGGAATTCAGGCAGAATGCTTGTTGGCAGTAAGCACGTTTTGGGTGTTTTCTTTTCTTCTGAACAAATGATTGTTCTTACTGATATCATGGAAATTAGCTCTCCCTCTTCTGCTAATTGATTTCGAAAGAGATAGTAATTAAACTATTTTCTAAATGCTGTACCTTTTGTGCAAATGAAATATTTAAATATTTCGTGTGGCATTCCGAGTTTGGTACTGTCATTTGGGTAGAATTGGAATCAGCTGAACAATTCTTGAAGAGTTCGAAGAAGATGATTGTTTTCTTAGTGAGGGTCAAGGACAGGAAATGTTCTCTGTTGGTTTTGAATTCTGGAGATAGCATTAGGGGCTTACTGTGCTTTATAATTGAATTTGCTGTAGGTAACAACAATGAATAAAATGTTATTTTGAACGGGTTATGTTCATAGGATTAGGAAATCATGTGATTAATTGACTGCATGATTGAAATACTGTTTGTCTGTTTAGCATACGGTGAAAGAAATATGGTTTCTTTTAGTATGGAAAATATATGGTATGCAACCTTATATTGTTTGATCTTGGATGAACATAATGTTGTACTAACCTATTTCGGATCTTTATATGAGTCTGATTCAAATGAAGTATGGATATGGATGATGAATTCTTCCCTGTTTTCATTTAAAGCTGATTATAAATGAAATCATTCTTGCTGCCAGAAAGTGAATTCCGAATGGATTTTGTAAGTTTCACTCTGAACTGTTATCTTGATTTGTCTCTCGTTTGGATTCCATTGTTCGGACAGTCATGTGGAAAGAAATAGAGATATGGATGAATAACTTGGAAAAAATGATCTCTTCTTCTTTCCTTCAGTTGGAAACCTGTAATTCGTGAATAATGAATTTTGTAGTGCTCAGATGGGAGCAACTTTATGCATTGCTGTTCGCTTTCTTGTCTGTACTTGATTGCTTGGATTCTAATATGATGCATGAACTGAAAGGAAAGTAATGGAATTAGATTTCAGTTAGTTTCATCCTTTGCATTCATTGTTATTGAAAGGCGTGGAAAGGATAACAGTGTGTTATATCTGCTGTAAGTTACTTGTATTCCTAACTTTTCAAATATTATGAAATGATAACAGAATGTTTATGGTTATGTGGAAAACGGGACAGCAGTTCTTTGGCTGATTGTGATGATGTTTTGATAGTTCAGTTGTTTTGTTGATCTTTCTTTTGTGCCTATTTCGTGATTGATGTTTGACTATCGTTTCATAAAAGTAGGGTTCTTTTATTGAGACAGTTAGTTGAAGCACCTTATTTTAAGGATAAGTGCTTAATATGCTCAGTTCATTGAACTGACCCGTGCAAATCATTTTGCAGATGGAATTTGATAGAATGAAGACATGGCTATTTTCTGATGCTTCTTGATTTGTTGATGATGAATTGTAATTGTTGCTTTTATTCCTCTTCGAGGAATTGTGAAAAGAAGAAAGTATATTCTTCTGTCCATGAGTTGTATTGATGTTTTATATAAACTATGTCCAATCAGCTGGATTGGCAATTGTACAGATTATGACATGAATTATTGAATCCAATTACATGTGTATTATTTTAATAATTATATCAGTTTGATTTTGTTGTCTAAATTGGAAATATAATGTTATTTCTTGATTGGATTTGTTTAATTGTCCTTGGATGGATGTTAAATGGAAACTGATATCTAATCTTACCTAAATGCAACTTTTAAGTTAAAAAATGCAATTAATTCATACTTGGGTAAAGATGAATTTTTAATTGACATTATAAGGATTAGGAAGAATATGATTCCATAATTGGAAGGTATTCAGGATTAGCTTAGGAGCTAAGGAATACCAATTAAACTTAGGAGTAATCAAACTTCGCTTTCGAGCTCCATTAATGATCTCGTGTGCTAAATTCAGAATAAAGGATATAGGATAAGTATATCCATAACTAATGGACCTTAACCATATAACGTTAAGGAGAACAAATGAATACTGTTCTTGGGAATTAGACCTCGTTTAAATGACGTCTAATAAGTTAGAATTCTGAATTTAGTTGCAGTTGGAAAATCTTGGCTAAGTTTAATAGGTTAAACTTATCACGTCCGTCGGTACGAACTGCTTAATCCAATGATTAAGAAGTGAACCAAGTAGGGAAATGTAGCCCTTCAATACGAAGGAGAAGATGCATAGCAAGTTAATGGATGGATTTAGTCCCTCTTAGCTATATGCAACTGCAATGGAAACAAGGATCAAGGGATCAGCACGAATGCTGAAAGTTGATTTTAATTATTAATTCGTGGTTAAGTCATTTGAGCAGGATGTGTGTTCCCGAATCAAAACATCTAGAATACATAGGCTGAATGTGTAACTATGGATAGGGGATAGGAGTATGATCTGGTATACGGAGTGACTCCGGAATACTAAAGATAACTAGACACACGGGGTCGTGGGGAAACGACACTGTATGTCTGCGTATCTTTAGTTACCGGGAGTGCCTTCCTATACTCATTCATATTACTAACTGTAATTGGAAGTTTAAACTAACCTTAAACAAAGAGGACTGGTAGGAACCAGGAAAGACCATTCTAGATAACAGGTGAAGTGAAGTGAAGGACGCATTCCATTGATGTGTATCACATCCAGGAATATGATCATGCAAAGCATGTGAAAATCTTTGGCCAAAGTATCGCAATTGCTGGTTGCGTTGTCCTTATCACTTAATTTAAGATGCAGGATGTCAGATGAATATCAGTAACAGATATTCAGATAGGCTTCTTAAATGGATCACTTCGATAACCAGAATCGGTTATGAGAACAGGTATATATAATATACCATGCATAAACAAACATGAAGGATCGGTTGTTGCCGAGTCATGAACATGAAGGATCGGTTGTTGCCGAGTCATGAAATGAAGGATCGTTGAAACTCCGAGCCATGAAAATGGAAGATCGATAGTTCCTCGAGTCATTTACAGCAGCATATAGAATCTGTTATAAGATTGAATGGCATTGAATGTGTGTTCCATATTGTAAATATGTGAACAGGGAACATTCGTTTTAAAAAGAAATTGTGTGATCCAAACTGTGTTGTTTGGGCAGAGAACAATTATTAAAACTTGAACATGTGTTTGAATTTTGAAATTCATAACAGAGAACGTTATCAAAAAAAAATAAAAAATAAAAAAATTCCCTTGTTCTATTATTTTAAAATGGGGATGTTACAAAGAATAAGATATATATCCTATATTCTATCTTAGGAAAACTATAAGTTTCTAGATTAAATTTAAATTCAATTTCGAAGGTAACTTGGAAGGACAAAATAATGGTAATTTATGGCCAATTTATGGCCTCATCATTGCCCCACACTTAATCTTATGCATGTACTCATGTATTACATTATTATCTTCTCTTCTTAGAGTCTTATCCACATTGAGGACATGTTCTTGTGGATCTCCTTGTGATCTTTTTTTTATCTCCTTTCTTTTACAGCAGGTTCTTGTGTGGATCTCCTTCTGTTGCTTTTGATGTCCTTTATTTTATAGGAGGTTCTTGTGTGGATCTCTTTCTGCTACTTTTAATCCTTTTTATTTTACAAGTTCTTGTGTGGATCTCCTTCTACTATTTTTTTATTTCTTTTATAGTAGGTTCTTATGTGGATCTCCTTCTACTGCTTTTGATTTCCTTTCTTTTATAGTAGGTTCTTGTGTGGATCTTCTTATGTTGCTTTTGATCTTATTTATTTTACAGCAGGTTCTTGTTTGGATCTCCTTCTATTGTGTCTCATATTTAAAATCAAAATGCATACCTTTTGCTTCTCCTTATCTCCCACACTTAAGCTCATGCATGTCTTCATGCATGTTGTTTATTCATGGTTGTCCATAGATTAGACTCTAAAATTCTGATTACAAAGAGGTTCACATATTTTTCATATAAGTAGGGGACATATGAATTTATCTTGCCTTCCTTGGAGATCTTAAAATTGGATCTAGCTATAATAAAAAAAACTTACAAGAAAGCTTAAAAATAAAATAGTAGACCAAAATAACTTGATCATACCTCTAGTTGTCTTTGTCATCCTATTGTTGACATGGTAAAATAATGCCGAGAAGAAAGCCACCAGGTAATGGTTGATTTCCTTTGAAGAAGAGTCACCCCCTTTTCCCATTGATTGGCCAGCAAGTTTGTTTTCTAATCAAAATTTTTTTTTTGCCTTTGATTGGCCAGCAAGCTGGTTTTCCAATCAAAGTTTTTTTAATTTTTATTTTGTCTTTGATTGGCCAATGTTGTCACCCATTCTAGGATGGTGTAAAATTTCAAAAATTCTAAATTTTTTGGGTGAAATTGAACAATTGATGAGCCTGCATTGTGACCAAATGATAAGATCCAACATCACACCTTCAGAACACTCTATGAAATTTATTCTTATCCCTATGGTACTTAAAATTACATGAGTTTCCAAGAACAATATCTATTAGCTCTGCATCTTCCACTGAGTCCATTTAGTGGGAGATCGGGTTATCTTAAGCACTGATTTGTTGTTCAAAGCTGAGATGATTGTATCACCCATCGAGTTGTTTTTAAAGGTCTGGATGTGCTCCTTGAGGACGTTGAATTGAGTGTGCAAGATATCCTTCACATCAAGAGACCAAGCTAGGATGAGATCTCCAAAGAAATAAGTCACATTAAAAATATGAAACAGGTTGAATAAAATTCTCACAAGAACTAACTATGAATTGGGGCCAAGACACACACAAATCAGGCCATGGAGGTGTCAAAACTGAGTTGCAGGTTCAAGAGAGACAAAACCGAGATCTGCGTTAAGAAAGTATTAATTTGATCCTTATCAAGCTAAGTGTAAATGGATCGTATTTTGCACAGGAAAAGACATTCAAAGAAGTGAAAACATGAAGGCTTGAATTCAGAAAAGTGGGTTGATCTGTTCTAAGAAAAGGCTAAGCCATGTTGATGCAGATGATGGGAATGAGGCTGGGAGTTTGAAAGTTCAAAGAGGAATTTTAGTGATGTTGAGATACACTTGCGAGTCCAAGCAAGTCAAGTCAGCTCGGCCAGAAAAAGTGAACGAAGTCACTCCATGACCAAAATATTTAGATTTTGAGACCAAGCCGTAGGCTATTGAAGAC
Source organism: Taxus chinensis (assembly GCA_019776745.2). Taxonomy (NCBI): domain Eukaryota; kingdom Viridiplantae; phylum Streptophyta; class Pinopsida; order Cupressales; family Taxaceae; genus Taxus; species Taxus chinensis. The sequence goes on from CM034155.1 coordinate 132,031,123, forward strand.
TTCCCATGGTATTCGAGGCCAACATCAAAGCCTTGGCTTAACTTATTCAAGCATCTGAGTACAAACTATTGCAGAGACGATTAATTATGCAGTTGAGCGACTTGTGCATACGAAGGAGTGAGCTAGATTTTGGATCCACCGAGCTATAAGATCGAGCTACTACATCAATTCCATGCAGATAACACGGTGCACCATTGGAGAAATTAAATGTCAAGTAGGGTGAATTCAATGTTGCGGCGATTAGTTCAAGCTAGCATCGCAAAAGGAGGGATGAATTTGTTCAAATCTACCTTGGCAGTGACGACTTGAGCCATAACATAGGTATAGCCATTATCGAGCTAATCAGATCAATTTGAAGTAATCAACGATCATTCAATTATGGTAGAAATGATGTCGAATGTTAGGGAGATATCGAGCCCAAGTCAGTTGAGGAAAAACATAGCAGGCTCGGTGGTGTAAGACTTAGCAAAGAAAACTAGGTTGAAGGAGGAATATTTGCAGCCGATGTGGAAAACCATGTCCCAGATGTCCCAACAGCCCACAGGACATCGATGCAGTGAAGAATCGAAATGGCCGAGTGAAAATAAGATGCGGAAAATGTGGAGAAATATAGTCTAAGTTGCCCATGGGCCAGTGGGGCGACGTGGACCTGAAAGTATTGTGGATCACTAGGAAGTCAATGACCCTCGCGGAGGTCAATGGACCAATTCAAACCAATGCAGGAAAGTCGGGAGTTTAAAGCCAGAATGGTACTAGGAACACAAGGTCCAGGGAAATCCTAGTTCCCCCCATAAGCATATCACCCGCAGTGCATTAGGCACGGTATTTACATCGATGTTGAGTAATGCATTGAATGAAGCCGGGGGTAGGCGTCTCCATGTGAGGTATTCACCAAGTCGATTGTAGACATGATGGTGGGCAAGTTCTCGCCAATATAAACAAGGTAGCTCGGTCGATAGGTATAAGGATGGGCTTGGTATATACTTAAAAGAGAGTCTGAGGTGGAAATATACAAAATAATGCTTGAGGCCATGACAACTCAATGGAATATAAATAAGTTAGCATGTGGTCATGTTCGTGGTAACCCAATGCAAGTAATCAATCAGTAATACAAAAGAAATTGCTAGGTCGGTCGAGCTGGCAATGGATGTTTTAAAACAAATATATTTTCCCCCCTCATGCATGTAGAAATATTGAAGGATGATTTTTCAGCTACCAAATTAATTCATAGTCTCGTCATAATGAAGTTGCCTTTACTAAGACAGTCATATCCTAAGAGATTCTCAGCGAAATCACACAAGCGAAAACTTATTTGAACCATGGCTTCGGGATCTACACACAATGGTCCAAAAAATCAGGAATTAATACAGTTTCACTGGAGAATTTAATAGAAAACAAACTCAGTTTAGAATGGAAATTTAATGGTGATTGAAAGTGTAGCTAAATGGCATATGCATCATTCTCTCTGGCTGCAGATTGTGGGAAAAAATGAATCGATAGTGAAATACTCACCTAAATATTCATCTAGTTGAAATATAGTAAGTAATTTGTTCACCAAATTAATTAAATACTATACATCAGTAAATTGTAATGAAGCATTTAACTCAAGTTGAGTCAACTTGAGGTTGAGATTGGGGTTAGGAGTTGGTCAGGGAGTTTCATAACTACTTCAGAAGAAAGATGCCTATATAAGGCTGCATTGTAATTAGGGAGATCTGGCTCTCTATTTCTATAGGATACTCTTTCATTTTATATGTTCTGGGAGAGGCTTTCCTATCTACATATGTGGTTGTAACTTTGTGTACAAAAATCAATACAATGCTTTTTATATGGTTGTGTTAATAATTTCCAATTACAAAATATGTTAAACTGCTTGTGATTGAATTTTTAATGTTGCTGGTCCTTCATGGTATGAATGATGCATAGGTGAATTAGACTTTTTGCTGATCATCAAAGTACATGGACTTTGTGCCATATCAACATATCCTGAGGGAGATGAAGACTTTGTGCTTCTCAGATTTTACACTCATTGTATTCCTTTCTATCTGATAGGGAAGTTCTCCTTTTGTGCAGCTCTCTGCTTGTAATCTGCACTTCTTCTTTCACATTCATTCCTCCTTTCTCTCCATATTTTCCATTTCCCAATTTTGCTGCCCTTTTGTGCTTTGTGGTTAAAAGCATCAAAAATTACAAAAATCATATCATACGAGGGAACTTCCCCTCTCACAAATCAGAGGAAATTTCATCCTATCTAAATGTGAACTTCCCTAACTGTTGTTGGTTTTCTGTGTACTTCCATTGGCTACTTGCAGTGACAGAAAATTCAACCAACAGTTTTTGACGACTCCACTTTGGAACGAACTTTTGTCATGTTCGTTCTCTTGATCTAGGAACCTTCCCAGGAACAAAGGTAAAATGAAAAACACTTGTTGGCCCACACCACCAATGAGTGACAGTGAAAGTGATGGGAATGATGATGGAGATCTTCTTATTAAAAGTTTTCAATCTCCAGTCAGTCCAGAATAGGCCCAGTTTCTACAGAATTTCTACGGAGGTATAAATTCAAGATTGATTTCACAAACATCTCTATGACCTATTGAAGACAAGAAATTAAGGAAGGTATTTCTAGATTGTTTCCATATTCCATATGTCAAGAAGGAAGCCATTGTCACACCCGTGTCATCTCCAAAAAAGAAACTAACAATGCAAGAAAGGAAGGAGAGATTGAAACAAATTGCTGCATGTGATGACCCAGTAATTAAATATTTGTGGCTTAAGTATCAAGAAAGTTCTACAAAAGGAAGGAGAATGAAAATAGCACCTGCAGATGATAAAAATTCCATACAGTGGATGAGAGAAGTACAAAGTCAATACAGGAAGCTAAAGGCATGCGAGAAGGCAAAACAAGCTGAAGAACACTTAGTCAATGAATTTGAGACACCTTGTAACAAAGAGAAGAAAATTCAAGCTCTAAAAGCTACTCATGATGATTCTCCACATTATTAGGTATTAATTCCCTAGCATTATCTCACTTCCACCAATGAATGTCTTCGTATTTCTCCACATGATGCATGTCAATTTAATATTCCTTCAAATAATGAAGAAGAAAAACAACTTGAGGCTTTCTTTAAACCTGAAATAGAGTCTATACAAGATATGTCATGTACTGAGGTTGAATGTTCTTGTTTTGAAAAAAATTATCCTATGCTGGTGGAAGTGGATGTTCATCATAACAAAATGGACAAGACTCCTCCCTCTCCTATGATTGAAGAATTTCAATACACTGAGATGAAGATCATTTTGGACCATTCTCTTGTTGTTTTAAGTTCTCTCAAAGATAAACAAGTGCTTGTACCTGAAGAAAAAGAAATTAATGAGATCATTAGTCCTCTGACAAGATAATCACACATGAACATTTTCGCAGTCCTTCAAAAAAGATAGAAAATGGAAATCCATCCTTGGAATCTCTTCTTCACAACTATGATTATGACATTCCTATTTCAGCTCACCCTTCGGAATGCAAACAAAAGAAAGATGATGATGTTGTCAATCAATTTTTACCTAGTCTAATAGCCTTTAAGTTCCCTGCTAATCATGAAGACAAATCAGTAATGTAGCTTCTACCTAAGAGTCAAGACCTTCTAGGATCGGGTGCTGAGTTTGCAGAGGAAACAGGTATGTTTTTCAGGGACATGCTAGGAATTGCACAAGATGACAATGGTAAATCATCCAACGCCTTTTTCCAAATTCCTCTTGAAGATGATTACAAGGAAAATTCAATGAAAGTGCATGTTCCTCATGAACCGTGCCACAATGATAATTGTAATCTTCACATAGATGTTATCAACACTACATTGAAACGGGAAATCTATGCTATAAGGATTGGATTTTCCCATGAATCTAGTCGTCAGAACTCAGTGATGTGCAGAAATCAATATGGAGGAAGTCGAAGGTCATACACGATTTTACATGGCACTATTCCTCCATAGAAGAGGATCTCCACGCAGACATTCAGTTCTTCACAGGAACTGAATATTTTTAGTATGGAATATCACTATGTGGATGGTCTTCTTTCCTCAATTTTTTATTTTCAAGCCGCATAGTGTTCCCATGATATTTTGGTACACCCAACTGCTCATCTTCAACTCTCGGGTGCCTCATACTTTCAGTATGTTGTTCCACAAAGGTACATATTTCTCTCATCCCGTCGCTGGAATTGAGTAGATTTTTTACATTCTCTTTCCTTCCCCTTGTAAATATCCTCTTTCCTCTCTGTAAATACTTCCCCAATTTTGGATTGTTTCCTTTCTTGTCCCTTTTTGTGTGTTTGTGTGCACTGGTACAACTATGTGTAGAGAGGATATTTCCCAGTTTGACTCCTTAGCCCAATGGATAAGGCACTGGTCTATTTGAGAAACCATGAGGTTTTGGAGTTTGTGCTATGTCTTGTTTGCGTGGTGGTCAATGCAAGTCATGTCCCCAGGAGGAGCCAGTTGTTGTCACCCATTCAAGAATGGTGTAAACTTTCGAAAATTAAAAAAAAATTGGTGAAATTGAACAATGGGTGGGCCTGCATTGTGACGAAATGATAAGATCCAACATCACACCTTTAGAACACTCACTGAAATTTATTCTTATCCCTATGGTACTTAAGAGTACATGAGTTTCCAATAACAATCTCTATTAGCTCTACATCTTCCACCAAGTCCATTTAGTGGGAGATCAGGTTATCCTATGCACTGAGTTGTTGTTCAAAGCCGAGCTGATTGTATAACCCATCGAGTTGTGTTTAAAGGTCTAGTCGTGCTCCTTGAGGAATTTGACTTGAGTGTGCGAGCTATCCTTCACATCATGAGACCAAGCTAGGACGAGCTCTCCAAAGCAATGACTCACTAGGAAATCAATGACCCTCGTGGACGTCAACAGACCAATTCAAACCAATGCGGGCGATTCGGGATTTTAAATACCGAATGGTACTCGGGACACAAGGGCCGGGGATATGCTTATGAGTTCCCCGCATAAGCATATCGCCCACAGTGCATCAGACATGGTCTTGACATCGGTGTTGATTCCGGGCCAATTTTTTCGTTTTCCTTTTTTTAAACAGATTACAACATTACAATCAAAGTACCCGTTAAGGTTAGAAGGTAAACCAAAACGTACGAAAGCAACTCTAACCAAGAATGGCGCCGAGGATGGCGAGCATATGGTCAGAGGATCTTCTACGCTAAATGTTGAATGGGAACTCAACGCCAAGTATGTGCTACCCAATCCAGTATGGAGTGAGGGGCGACCATCTGACGGAGTGTTACAGAATACTAATCTTCTACCCAAATGCTAAATGGGAACTCAACACCAAGTATGTGCTACCCAATCTAGTATGGAGTGAGGGGCGACCATATGACGGAGTGTTACAGAAAACTATGCTTGAAAAGAAATGTGGAAAGCTGGAAATACTCAACACCCAGAATGGGATAGTAGCTACCATAGGGCGGAGGTCAAATTAGAACAATATTAACTGCTGAAAGTAAGAAGTGCATTACAGTATGATAAGCAAGAGATCTAAGTTGCTGCCAGTACTACTGCCAGCTTACAATAAAATGGTGAGATCTTGCTAACAATACGGATCAGATTAAAGATGCAGATTTCTCCGAGATGTTATGACAGTTCTGTATTTTTTATATAACCAGCAGCACACAGATTTTCTGGAATGGCTCAGAATATAACCAGCAGCACACAGTTTTCTGGAATAGCTCAGAAATTCCGTAAAACTTATTCAAATAACCTGATACTGATTACAAAGCACTATTAGCAAGAGGGCGCTCAGACTAACCCCCAAAAATAGACTCAAAATGCAGGCTATATTAAATGCACGAATTTCAAGACACCATGAATGGTACGGCCCAGCACAGGGGCAATTTTTCTTTTAAAAATCAGATTGTCTTTCAAAGATTCTATAGCCTTGCATACATGGGCGCCTAGCCAAGAAGGACAAAATGAAACAATACCCACTAAGAATTTTTTTGTCTTTTTGGATTTATGAATAAAACTTCGAATCTGCTGCAGCAAAAATACAGAAACCAGGAAACTCTAATATGTAAAATCTGAACCTAATTAGACAAATGCAAATTACACAGCACTAAATCCACTGAACTCACAATCTAAAATAAAATCACCACTAGTTGTTGTCTTACAAACAAGAAGCGATGCCCGAGCTAGGAGGCCTTCATTCCTCGAAGCTAGGGGGAGGGGTTTCCACGCGCAGACCCTATCCCTCATGCAAGTTCGCAGGGGGTAGTGAGGTGGCACAGCAGTCTATGTGGCGTTTGCAGGGGGTGGCCGATGCTCCGTTTTCATTTCTATCAACTCCGTCTCCATTCCCCTCCTGACAAGCTAATAAATACTGCAGCTTTTGCCAGCCTTTGTCGGCTATCATTTCAGCGACTCCTATCAAATCACCCGCAGCTGTCACACGGTTCCAGTTTGAAAAATCATAGCTCCGCATTCATCAAAAACACATGACCCGCCATAGCCCCCTGTTCTTTTTTGCGGTTTCGGGTCCCTGGTTTGAGTTGTTCTCTGCTGCACAACGAGATAGAAATACAGGAAAAATCTTGTTATATCATCCGCCGTTTTTGCGACAGCAAAGAGGAAGGTGCAGGCGCAGTGCAGGCTGTTATTGACGCTGTGATTTGTGAAAGGCTTATGTAACTTCCCCTGTTTGCTCCAAAGAACAGATTTCAGAGGTGCTTCTCTTTTACATGCTATTTTGTGCTTCTATGATTTGTGGTTTTACATGCTTTGTGGTTTTGAATGCACTTTTCCTGTTAATATTAGAAGATATACACACACAAAGCATGAGCACAAACGCAAAGCCGTGATCTTTGTAGTAGGGGACCAGGGAGAGTAATGTTTCGTCGATGTCAAAGACCCAGGCATCCTTCCCATCTCCTGCTAATTTTAGGGAGTTGAGATAGAGAAGAGCCTGCTCCACGGCTCTTTCTTGATCCACCCTGTACTGTGTGGAGGTCATGTAATCTCCTATGTAGTAAACGCACTCGCCGGGAATCGAACCAAAGTTTCTGAGGTTGTTAAGCTCCACTTTTGGCCATTAACAGTAAGCAGTCCTTTACCAAAGGCCACTGAAAGCATTTTTTGAACCATAGGAGATCTTCCACTGTCAGTCAAATTCTTGGAAGAAAGAAGCTGCCTGATGAGTTCTGCATCCGATAGAACAATTCTGGGCTCATAACCAAACCACATAAAAAACTTTTCCCTTGCACACAAATTAATCCAAACAGTACTTATATTAAAATAATCTACACAGAAATATTGAATGACACAAATTTATCCAAGCGGGGTTATTAGAAAAAATACAAGGAGATCTTCACACATTCTAGGAAAATTCAAGAGAGGCATTACCATACGTTTCTGACCATTTGACTATATATGGGAAATCTCTGTTTTTGAAGTCGTGATGAATGGAAGGTATGTTTGTGAGCAACTGATGATGTACAGTGTTTGCAATGTCCAGAAGATTGCCAATCATGAAGCGAGGGGAAGGACCTTTGAAGCCCTCTTTTTTCAGGGCTCTGTAAATCATCCATGGCCTCCACAAGTATTTTATAAAAAAATGTACAAGGAATGGCCATATTCCCAAAGAAAACACAAGTAGGAGAGAATTAACACTTCCATTGAACAAATCCATGGCTATAATGACAGATGATGGAATAAAACTCAGAAGAAGGAATGCAATACAATTTCTTACCACCCATCAAATGTCCCATAAAACTTAGATGATCGTAATATATTATGTATGCCATTCTCACCAGTTCTGTATTTGTTAAAAGATTTTGGAAGCTTTAACACAATTGACATATTTTCCCATATAATATTTCAGAGTTGGGAAATTTTATGAAAAGGTACTAAATTTAAAGAAGAAAAGTTTGTCAATATCATATGCTCAACAGTGTCTACTACTAGAATACGTTAACTTCTGTCAATGAAGTTGTTAGGTACTTTAGGAACTACACAATTTAATCAAAGTTGTTTACAATAATGCTTAACTAAAACCTTAAAGCAATGCAAGCCTACTTAAAATCTTCCTTTAATTCCTGTGCATAAGTTTAGAGTTATTTTTAATCTTCCTATCTCTTGCACGTATAAGTTCTTTCCATGTAGAACTCACACTCAATTTTGGCATTCAAATGATTGAGTTTAATAATTTTGCAATAAAATGGAAAGTCTTATTACGAACATTATATGATTACATCATAGCCCATTATAATTTAGGATATAATGTTCCTCATCCTGGATATTGCCCTCGCCCAATCACAAGCCTGATTGCGTACACCTTTAAGATTAAGTTCATTGGTCGGCTATTTACCTCCCTCTGCGGCGAAGTATATCACCTACCCCTTGAGAGCAAAAAATACATCACATGCATTTCTGGGACGGCAAAAAAAATCCTAGATTTTGGGGATGGAATGGGATGGCTATTAAATAATATTTATATGTTTTAACTTTGTTCAATGAAATTTAGGGGTTTAAACTGTCTTTAATGCTTTTCAAAGTACTTTCAAGAATCAAATACAATGTTTTTGGTAAAAGAACAAAAAATTAAAGTAAATTTACATAAAAATAGTTGTAAAAATGTAATATAGGGGATGTCCCCTCCTCAAAGTCCCAAGTCCTAAAATGTTTGGAACATCCGGGACATCACCAAAATCTATGGGATGTGTCCCTGTGTAACATTTTGAGACAGGCCAAATGCTGAAGACTCTTTTGAGTCAAGCCCAATGTCGTTCACAGTCAGTGCATGAATTTTTTTTGTAGCAGATAATAGCCATATTAAATCTTCTAAACATCTCTGTACCTCTTACAAAATATTGTTTTGAAAAATCTCCCCCAACATACAGGTACCACATAACAGATGAACCCACAAGTTTACGATACAGGTGTTATTTTACCAAGAATTGTCGGCAAACTTAAGTTGCAGATGTCACAATTCATATTTATCCCACACATCGCAGTAGCAAGAAGCAGTCCATCCCTTAGGGGCTTTAGAGGAGTGGGGAATTATTGAAAGTGCTCACCAACACTTTAAAATACATAATACAAGTCCCATCCTGAGATGGTTAAGACAATCAGTGATAGCGAAAGCTCACTCTCCTGAAGTAGGTCATTGGTTCAGATCGTAGTGCACCCACATTTTTTTGGCTGGAGTTTTCCTTGTAGATCTATGATGACCCTCATTCAAAGAAGGATTGAAGCTTAGAGGATAGTGTTAAGATTGTAATTCATACTTGTCCCCGCTTTGTTGAAGCAAATAACAAACTGCCCTTAACAGGATGCTGGAAGTGCTTGCCCACACTTGATAATCCATGCTAAAAGCCCCAGGGAGTTGGGGAGGAGATAGTCTTCAGGTACTCATCTAACATCAGGTAGTTGAGGAGTGCATAGGGAAATATGTCTCCTCTAACCGATAAGACGGAGAGGAAAGGTGGGTGCTTGACAGAAAGCTTTGAGGAGATTGTGAATGGCACAAAATCTCATTAATATAAAATATTCTTCGTATAGCACGAGATAGCCTCGATGAAACATTCTATGAGATAGCAATAGACTCAATGGAATAGATGTCATCCAAATGCCTCAAGGCACTGTTGATGCAAAATCACAGCACCCCTGGATGCAGATCAGGCTTCTAGGTTGATGTTCAGGCATCCAGTGTGATTGCACAACATGGAAACTTCTCTCCAAGCGTGGGACTTGTGAAACCAAGAGAGGAATCTCCAGAGAAGGCTGGTTCCTGCTCCTAAACTACCTGCCACAAGCTATTCCAGTGCAGGCAAGATAATCTAATCCTAATCTAACCATGCCAAGGAGACAGAGAGAGAGAGAGAAGGGAAAAACAACAAAAGCCTACACTAAAACGGTGATACACCAGAGAAGGAGAATGTGGAACATCTATCAAAACTGCCATGGGACAAAGAGAGGTGAGCAATGGGAAGGATGGACAGATGCATCACAGGCCCAAGGATAGATTTCACATAGAAAATGTCCCAAAACTCCATGAACACAGCTCCAGATCTGCAATGAACGTTCAAACATGCAAAAATACCTGCAATGAAGAGAGGCAAGAAGAAAACAAGCAAAAATGGGAAAGGATGGACAGATGCATCACAAAACACGTTTTGTTGCTTCAGAAGTATGCACAGAACATCATTCCATTAATAAGAGGCAAAAATGCCATTACAGAGCAAGGGAGGAGGCTCGAACTCCATTTTCGACAATAGAGAAGAAGAGAAGGGAGGGCAGAGCAGAAAAGATGAACCACCTTTTGAATGAGCCAAATCTGGATTTTTACATTGCATGGGTCGAGCCCAGGAGAGAGAAAATGTAGGAAAACGTGCCAGCCCATTCCTCATTGACTGCAGATGCATTAAATCAGCATGGAGGATCTTACCAACCCATACCCTGTCACTTTGAGCAATTTTGGAGGAGAATGTGACCCATGTGCATTAATTTGGCCGCTGAAATGTCACCTCTGGCCGTGCTGAAGAAGAATGCGACCCATTAGCATTAAAACAGGTTGTTGAAATTTTGCTTCTGGCCATTATCACGCGTCAGCGCCGTTTCTCGATTTTCTCTCTTCAGACTACATTAAAACTCAAGATTGATCCTAGATTCATGTAGAGAATCTCATAATCTTTCCGTTGATATAAAAAATGTGCAAATCCGAGCTCTGGATCGAAAGTTATGGAGGTCTGAAGATTTAGGGCACGGAACAGGCGAAAACGGATTTTTAAATTTCTTCCCGCGCTTTGCAACCTGGATGACACGTGGCACGTGCTGATTGGACGAGCAATTCTCTCTCCTCTACTTTTTACGGGCTTTCCTTTGAAATTTTGACCTTTTGATGATTTTGGACTTTTTTCATCTTTTTTCCACACCCCCGCCACTTGTATGACACGTGGCATGATCTTGTTGGAGGACAGGGCGCGGGGGCTTCCTTTACTTTTAGCCTTTTTGGGGAACTCGGCCAAATTCTCTAACTTCTCCCCGAGCTCCGCACTTCCCTGCTCCATTGGACATGTGTCCAATTCCTATTGACTCGGGCCAATGCTTCAAACCTTTCCCCTTCGACTTTTGGACTTTTTCCCCGTGACACGTGTCATGATTTCATTGGTTCTCAGCCCAGCTGGCTGTTTCGCACCCTTCGCGTCCTTTTGTCCCGGATGTCCCAAACCGTTTGGGACATGAACCTCCGATCCACCCGAAATGGGCTTCCTTGTCCCTCTTTGCGTTGGACACGTGGCAAGATTTGATTGGCTTTCGGCTCCTTCAGCTTTTCGCGTCCCACGCGTCCCTTTGTCCCATTTGCTTTTGTGCTCCTTGTGCTGATTTTGGCCGAACCGGCCGGTTCGCGTCCATTTGTCCCACTTGTCCCACTTTGTTTTTGATTGCCTCGACTCTTTTCGCCCGGTTCGGCCGGTTCGCGTACTCGCGGCCCACTTGTCCCATTTGCTTTCAGACCATTTGTTCCTATTTCGCCCGGTCCGGCCGGTTCGGGTCTTTTTGTCCCAGATGTCCCATTCCATCCCTTTCAGCAGTTAGTCAATTTTTCTTCCTCTTTCGACCGGATCAGCTTTTTGCGCCCGCCGCGTCCTTCTGGCCCGATTGTCCCAAATGCTATTTGGGCCGCCTGGAGGCTTTTCGGTCGATCCGCGCCTTGACGTCCCAAATGTCCCAATTGCTCCTAGGACTAGGACTTAGCCATTTTTCGATATTTTTCCTGGATCAACCTACTTGCCTTTCTGTAACCCTTTTACATTTTCTTAGAGCTTGCTCCTTCCTTCATTGGCCAGGGGAGTTAGAAAAATATCTGAGGGAACCTCAGAAACATGATGTTTGCTCTGAATCAATCAATATGCCTGGGACTTGAACATTTTGATGCATGTTATCAAAATTACCCTGGGGGGTGAATTTTGGATAACAGTTTGGCGACTCAGTGGGGCCATCTGCCTGCTAGATGAATGATCAGTAGCCTGAAGCAATCCATTGGGCATGGAGTCATAAGAAGTAGCCTGAAAAATGATCTGAACTTTGAAAACCTCCCTCTGAGCCACTTGAAACCCACCAGGCATGTAGTTGTTCTCACCAAAAACCACTGAAAAGAACTGTGCAAGAGCAAAACTAGCAACACCAAAAACTATGTACAAGACTGAAAATCATACATGCCCCAAATGGAACATGCAGAGTGTGCATAAGCACTTCTTCTGCTGAAAGCAAACCTACCCACTCTATTCTAACTGGAAGCAAAGGCAAGCTAAACAAACCCTGTAATTGGTTGTGCAAAATAGCTTCCTTTCTTCAAAATTGGCAGCCATGCAATTGATTTGGCATTGATCATGGCTGTTTGGATGGATGGAAAATCAACAAAAAGCTGGTCTTCTATCCATATCATCAAGGTATCAACTGAAAAATCTAATACATCTTCTAGTTGTTCTGCATTTGGATTGGAGAGGTATGGCAGCTGATCCTTGGTACTTTGTAGCTCATCCTCATGCCCAGAAGTGAGCATGACTGGTTGTGGCTTCTCCTTTGGCTCCAATGAAGCCAAATACCTGATTGGGCAAGGTCTGATCTGTTTGATATGCCCATAACTTTGATTTTCTACTCCAAGAATGGAGTTCTCTTGTAGACCCTCTGAGATGGATGATGTGGAAGAAATGGTAGAATCCTTCTGTCCTTTCTCTTCCTCCAATGAAGAACATGGAAGATTAAAATCTTCCAATTTTGATTCCAAAGGGCTGCCATAAGATGCAGGCTGCTGAAAATGAATGCTCTCCTTCATGACAGCAGGCTCTAGTGTTTGGAATGTGGATGATGAAAGAGAGAAAGGTGAAAGCTCAACCGGCTCCTCTCCATCAAAACAGTCCTCCAAATCTGACAGGTAAACTGCCTCATTGCTGTCCTGCTGCTCGTTTTCAACTTCCTCCATGGTGTCCTCTTGATCTGCAACTTGACCACCATGGTCTCCTTCACTCTCCAATATTGAGTTTGAGAGATCAAACTCCTCTTCAGTACTAGAACTTGAGAGAGATGAAGTGGAAAGAAGAACTGAAGGTTCTCCTGTAGCCTGCTTTGTGCCCAAAGCCCTTGGATCTACACTTTTCTCCTCCATAGCTAGAATGTGCTCCTCTTCTTTTGGATTTGGAGCAGCTTCTCCTTCCTCCAATGTTTGAAGACAATCTTGCTCTTGATTGAACTCCTCCTCCAGCATGAAGTTTGTCAAGTCAAACTCTTCAATCTGCTGCTCTAGAGGACAAGTTGGGACTGCAAGATCTTCTTCTTCTGCTGCAACAAAATCAGTCCTAACCACCACCTGTTCTCCAATCCTAGCCTCTTATGTAGGTTTAACCATCAAGGGGATCTTTGTTATCCCAAATTTGAGAGCCCAACTCTTCAGACTTTGAATTTCTTCATCTTTGTTTGGCCTCTCTTTTTGTTGTTGTTTTCCTTGACTGGCATTCTGATTTTCATCCTCCCAACATGGATTTGGGAATGCAAGAGGAGGGATAGGTTGAAACTCAACTGATTTGACATTTTTTTGTGGTGGTGGAGGCAGTGAAACCTCTTGTTTCTTTGGAGGAGGGGGTGTTTTTGTTAGCTCTTGTGGAGGGGATGACTGTTTGGAAGGGAAAAGGAAAGAAGAATCGAGATGAGGTGGAAGACTAGGGGGTGGAGAAATGGATTCAACATTTGGGACAACAGATGGAGGTTTTGAAACTTGACACTGCTGAAATGATACAGATTGGGAAAGAGGAAAAGAAAAGGTATGAGATGATGTGCTTACCCGTTGACAAGGTTGTTGAAAACTCCTCTCATACACCTCTATTTCTTCAATCCACTTTGCAAGCAAAGGCAGCGTTGCAATCATGAAGTCAAGCTTCTTCTGAGGGCTATAATGCCTTGGAAAAGGTCCCACCCATGGACAGGGTGCTCCACAACCGATTCCAAAAGCTTTCATTTGTGCTTGAGCCCTGGACTGCACCATCCCCACCTCCATCTTTTGAATTTTCTCCAACAGACCAGCATCTTGGATCTGATGGTCTTCATTGTATGCATACTCTTGCTCTGGGAAAGCTCCATAGCCAAACTGACTTTGGCACTGCTGTTCATATGAGTATGCATGCTGATCTGGAGGATTTGTAAAATGTGTTGGAGGTGTTATATACTGCTGTTGTTGATATGAGTTCCATGATGGAAATGAAGTCATGATTGCACAACTTCATGGAATGGAAAAGAATGAAAGAGATGGAAAGAAGGATGAATGAAAAATGAATGAAAAAGAATGGAAAGGAAGGTCTGCGTCGCCAGAGATGGGTTGTTGACCAGATGGAGTTGCCAGATGTGTTTGCAAGTGCCTCCAAAGGCTGAAATCTTCACAGGAACACATCAACCTGCAAAAGATGAATTGGAAGACCTCTAAGGTCCCACCGGGGGTGCCAAAACTGTTGATGCAAAATCACAACACCCCTGGATGCAGATCAGGCTTCTAGGTTGATGTTCAGGCATCCAGTGTGATTGCACAACATGGAAACCTCTCTCCAAGCGTGGGACTTGTGAAACCGAGAGAGGAATCTCCAGAGAAGGCTGGTTCCTGCTCCTAAACTACCTGCCACAAGCTATTCCAGTGCAGGCAAGATAATCTAATCCTAATCTAACCATGCCAAGGAGACAGAGAGAGAGAGAGAAGGGAAAAACAACAAAAGCCTACACTAAAACGGTGATACACCAGAGAAGGAGAATGTGGAACATCTATCAAAACTGCCATGGGACAAAGAGAGGTGAGCAATGGGAAGGATGGACAGATGCATCACAGGCCCAAGGATAGATTTCACATAGAAAATGTCCCAAAACTCCATGAACACAGCTCCAGATCTACAATGAACGTTCAAACATGCAAAAATACCTGCAATGAAGAGAGGCAAGAAGAAAACAAGCAAAAACGAGAAAGGATGGATAGATGCATCACAAAACACGTTTTGTTGCTTCAGAAGTATGCACAGAACATCATTCCATTAATAAGAGGCAAAAACGCCATTACAGAGCAAGGGAGGAGGCTCAAACTCCATTTTCGACCCTAGAGAAGAAGAGAAGGGAGGGCAGAGTAGAAAAGATGAACCACCTTTTGAATGAGCCAAATCTGGATTTTTACATTGCATGGGTCGAGCCCAGGAGAGAGAAAACATAGGAAAACGTGCCAGCCCATTCCTCATTGACTGCAGATGCATTAAATCAGCATGGAGGATCTTACCAACCCATATCCTGTCACTTTGAGCAATTTTGGAGGAGAATGCGACCCATGTGCATTAATTTGGCTGCTGAAATGTCACCTCTGGCCGTGCTGAAGAAGAATGCGACCCATTAGCATTAAAACAGGTTGTTGAAAGGTCGCTTCTGGCCATTATCACGCGTCAGCACCGTTTCTTGATTTTCTCTCTTCAGACTACATCAAAACTCAAGATTGATCCCAAAATCATGTAGAGAATATGATAAGCTTTCCGTTGATATAAAAAATGTGCAAATCCGAGCTCTGGATCGAAAGTTATGGAGGTCTGAAGATTTAGGGCACGGAACAGGCGAAAACAGATTTTTAAATTTCTTCCCACGCTCTGCCACCTGGATGACACGTGCCACGTGCTGATTGGACGAGCAATTCTCTCTCCTCTACTTTTTGTGGGCTTTCCTTTGAAATTTTGACCTTTTGATGATTTTGGACTTTTTTCATCTTTTTTCCGCACCCCCGCCACTTGTATGACACGTGGCATGATCTTGTTGGAGGACAGGGCACGGGGGCTTCCTTTACTTTTAGCCTTTCTGGGGAACTCGGCCAAATTCTCTAACTTCTCCCTGAGCTCCGCACTTCCCTGCTCCATTGGACATGTGTCCAATTCCTATTGGCTCGGGCCAGCGCTTCAAACCTTGCCCCTTCGACTTTTGGACTTTTTCCCCGTGACACGTGTCATGATTTCATTGGTTCTCGGCCCAGCCGGCTGTTTCGCGCCCTTCACATCCTTTTGTCCCGGATGTCCCAAACCGTTTGGGACATGAACCTCCGATCCACCCGAAATGGGCTTCCTTGTCCCTCTTTACGTTGGACACATGGCAAGATTTGATTGGCTTTCGGCTCCTTCGGCTTTTCGCGTCCCACGCGTCCCTTTGTCCCATTTGCTTTTGTGCTCCTTGTGCTGATTTCGGCCGAACCGGCCGGTTCGCGTCCATTTGTCCCACTTGTCCCACTTTGTTTTTGACTACCTCAACTCTTTTCACCCGGTTTGGCCGGTTCGCGTACTCACGGCCCACTTGTCCCATTTGCTTTCAGACCATTTGTTCCTATTTCGCCCGGTCCGGCCAGTTCGGGTCTTTTTGTCCCAGATGTCCCATTCCATCCCTTTCACTAGTTAGTCGATTTTTCTTCCTCTTTCAGCCGGATCTTATTTTCACGTCCGCCGCGTCCTTCTAGCCTGATTGTCCCAAATGCTATTTGGGCCGCTTGGAGGCTTTTCGGCCGATCCGCACCTTGACGTCCCAAATGTCCCAATTGCTCCTAGGACTAGGACTTAGCCATTTTTTGATATTTTTCTTGGATCAACCTACTTGCCTTTCTGCAACCCTTTTGCATTTTCTCAGAGCTTTCTCCTTCCTTCATTGGCCAGGGGAGTTAGAAAAATATCTGAGGGAACCTCAGAAACATGATGTTTGCTCTGAATCAATCAATATGCCTGGGACTTGAACATTCTGATGCATGTTATCAAAATTACCCTGGGGGGGTGAATTTTGGATAACAGGCACTCTCCATTATACTATTAACCAACTACTCTCACCTCCAGTTTTACAAGCAAAAATACGCATAACTAAAGGTAGGGTACTCAAAAGTGCTCAATTACAGTTGAAAATTTGTAATAAGAGCCCCATGATCCATCATTAGATGGTGATAGTGAACGAAATTTCCCACAAGTAGATCACAAGTTCAAATCCTAGTGTGCCTATATATTCAACATGGTATTAGAGCCATAGCTAGAACTTGCCTTGTGAATGTGCTAGCACCCTTGATCGAAGAAGGATTAATGTAGGGTGGGGAGTGTGGTGGGTGACTGTAGGTGTTGTGATCACAGTCCATACTTGTCCCCACTGTCGAAGAAAAATGCAAACTGATGCTTAGAGGGTATTGGATGTGCTGGCATGCGCTTGAGAACCCATAATAAAAGCCCCAGGAAGAGATGAATGAGCAGCTCTGTGGTAGAGCAGCTCGTCGTCTACAAGTAGATCCTGGATTCGATTTTTGTCCAAATTTTCAACATACATTAGCAAACTTTGTCTCTAAATATTAGTCATAATACTTTCTTTCGAACTCAAAAGAGAACGTTGTGATTTCAAGTCACATATGTGACAACTATGATTTGTGCACTAACCACGGCCTATTAGGACAATCGCGTCCAAAGACAGGCAGCGGAGCAGTTTTCATGCAAGATGTAGCACCAACTACCAGAGGCCATCTGATCTCTGTAATTTGTGTTATACACCTACTATAAGATGAAATCATCCCATCCTTATTAATAATGTAATCTTAATACATACCCTGCAAACAGTAAATGCCTAATCTCACCCCTAATCACTTAGCAAAAAAAATTATCGTACTCATGTGATCATCTGCTCGAACATTTAGGTCTGAACTAAGAACAATTAAGTATACCAAGGCTGTCATTGGAAAACATTTAGATCACAATGGCATATTAATACAATACCCAGAGAATTCAGACACTCGCCGCTAGATAAAACTGAAAATACTTCAAAGAAAATTGGGCTGAATCTTACCTCTAGGCTCCAAGACTTCCTGGCTTGAATCATCCTTGTTGCTCTCAAAACACTGCTTCAGTAGCGTCAGCATCCACTTTCTAACTCCTCTAAACAAAACCATAACAGCTTTAAAAATAAATAATAAAAATAAAAGATAACATTGATAATTTTATGATAAAAAATCCAGGGAACCCCTTTGTGTGGACAAGAGATATTTACACTTTATCTTACATATACTACCACTTGCACCTTTTGGGGGTGCAATGAATGTGCCAATACGAAAGTCAAAGGTTCATTTTTAAGATGTTCCCTGGTAGCTGTTAAATGTTTTCCAGCGGTTATGATGTTTCCTAGTGGCTGTTAAATGTTTTCCGGTAGCTGTTTCCTGGCAGCTATGATGTTTTTTGGCTGTATTTAATGTTTCCCGACGGCTATGACTTGTTTTCCAATGTGATATAGATTTTGAGGGATATTTTTGGAATGCATGTCCAGCAAAAAGCCTAATTATTCAAATTTGTGAATGTGCATATTTGTTTGGATTTATTTACTTAGTTTCAAGGTTTAGCATTTTTTAGGGTATGAGATTTCTTTACATTTGCATTTCAGGGTAACCTTGGGCTTTGATATGTGATCAAATTCACACAGGATTTACACCAGGTTTTTTTCGTTGAGTTACACTATGATACCCAGCCATCAAGATGGATCTAAAAAAAATGTTCGGAACCATATGTTACATTTGAAGCCTTCATAGCATAGCCCCACAAACACATAATACTGTTAAAATTAGGTTAGCATAGCCCCACAAACACGTAATACTATTAAAATTAGGTAAAAGACTGCATACATCTTGATGGCTGGGTATCACAGTGTAACTCAATGAAAAAAACCTGGTGTAAATCCTGTGTGAATTTGATCGCATATCAAAGCCCAAGGTTACCCTGAAATACAAATGTAAAGAACTCTCGTACCCTAAAAAAACACTAAACCCTGAAACTAAGTAAATAAATCCAAACGAATATGCACATTCACTTGACTTTGAATTTCTAAATAATCAGACTTAATAAAATATTGTGCATTATTATGCTTACTGCAAAACCCTAAAGCCTGGGCAACAAGGCTAATTAATCAAATGTGAATACATACTTGAGTTTGCTGGCTCCTTTGAGGTTGAAGATGGGATCCTTGTGGTCACAGAGATTTTTATAGGCCTTGGAGAAAGTAGCATTCAAACGATCGGTGAAAGTCTCTTTGACGGCCATTTCTTCCCATTTTTCGAACACAAATTTGGCAAGGGTTTCATTTTCAGGGCAGGAAACATTCCTTTTGGATGCCATTGTTGGTCTCAATGGAGTTGGGGAAAGTAAATAAATCAATGTATGCCCCTGCCAGTGATGATTTAACAAGCATAAATAACATTTCACGAATATTAAAAATACGAAAGTGTTTGTGAAAGCATTCACCTGCGTAGTATAACTAGCAGTTGCTTCTCCAGGGGGGTAGCAAGGATACGCCGTTAGTTAATAAATAAATGAGGATTTTAAAATGATGGAATCATTTCCATTCACACAAATAATTGAGTTGAGGCCTTTTTGGCAGTGATCAAAAAAATCTACTTTATCTTTCTAATGGCTACCAACAAATTAAATTTGTCACAATAAACCTAGAGGTCTGTCATATGAAAATAGCTACTAGACATTGTCCAAAATTTTGAAAGCTCTGTCAGGCTTCGAGAAGAGCATTATTGTTGCCTATTTCCATGGTAAGCCTGCAATGAAAAGCGAGTGTTAACTATAAACTTAAATGTATACATCAAGCGGCCATGCTAATCTGAATCACTGTCCATATTCCCTCTTGTTTCCAGAAAATATTTAGAGTTACTACAGCTTTGAAGGGGGAATTTTGTTTGAGGCCGTTTGAGAAGTGGCGATCGATAATAGAGTTGGATAGATTTTGGTGCTAAAAGGAGGGACAAAATCGAGTAAAAGTATAGAATATCATTCCATAAAAATTGGAAGCCCTTTATAGCATAACTGTCCTTTCCATATACAATAAAATTTCGTTACATTTAAGGAAAATGTATAAAATACAAATAGAGAGTATTTAGTCATAGTAAAACTAATTCATACCCACATGGATGAGTATGTGTTTGAGGGGATTTGTTTGGAAATCCCTATTTATGTTTAATGCAAAATTTTGGTTGATATTCGCAAAGTGCTTTTCTAAATGCTTGAACGGGGCATAAAATCTCATGGTCAGTGATGATTGTAGTGTAGGGTGGGAATGGTAAGGATGCATTGAAATAGTTTGAAGAAAAACCAGGGATATGAATACAACACAATGGTTCACATTGCAATTAAAATCCCATAAATGGCATGTGGTTTTACGTTTACAAGTATATCGATCCATTTACTTAGCAGATCTGTAGCAGGGCATGACGATACGGGAAGTGTTCTTTTGGTTATGTATTCGAAATGCGGTGGTGTAGATAAGGCACGCTAACTATTTAACAAAATACATCATTGAGATGTCACCTCCTAGACAACTATGATTGTTGGGGTATGCATGAGATGGGTGCTTCAACAGGGCTCATAATCTTTTTGAGAAAATGGCTAAAGAGAATGTGGTCTATTGGAAGGAAACGATTACCGAGTATGCTTAGAATGGGCATATGAGAAGCCGCCCTAATCTTGTTTCAGAAATTGCCTCAAATTTATGTCATGGATGTTTGTCAACAAATAAAACATGCATGTGTGAGGTTGGATCGTGTTTTGTAAGCATGTTGCAAACTCCACAACTCCACAACCCTTTTCAGCATCCTCCCAACTTTTGTCAAATGAAAGATTTAGAACAGGGATCCAGCGTAAGTTGCAACTCGTATGCAATTGCTAGTATAACAACTCTATTTACATTAGGTTGTGAGAATCGTTACCAATTTTTATATCTAGCCACGATAGTATAAATAAGAGTATTAAAAGCATTTTATGGACTTTTGACAACGTTTCTTTGTAAAGAAGAAAAAAACTAAGAAGACACATAAGAGTTCTTTTTCAAGGATAAAAATACATAGAAAAATTGTTAGACTTTGTGCCTTAAATTTCCCATGTGCATACTCTAAATACTATTTTTCCTACTCTCGGTTGGGGACCAACAAAGGAGGGATGGACTTGTAATGAGTCCAATAAGTTACACTAGAAGGAGGATTCTTGACACGAGAGATGGCTATCTATGGAAAAGGATAAAGTTTAATGTATGATGATAAGATAAGAACATAAAGATAGGTTTCTTCTACGAAATTAGAAGGAAAATCCTGTCATGCTGCTGATCTGAAGGGACAGCTCAAATATGCCACTTCTTTGATTTGTCTTAAAAAAAAATTCAAGTACTGAAATTTAAATAATAGATGCATATCTTTGAAGTTACTAAATATGATTTCTACTACTCCCCAACCCAAGCAAATAGGAGGTTTGACCAGTCCCCTCTTCATTGTCCCCCAACAGAACAAAATGGATAAGGAGTAGGAGATAGAGTGGGAGAAGAAATAGGAGCGAGAGTAGGGAATTTATGTTCTTAACCCGGTCACCTCAGTTCAACAGAATGGACAAATATAGCTCTCTATCCGAAAAAAAAAAAAAAATGCTAGACAGTCCAACAGAATAAAAATTTGTAACACAAAAGGCCGAATTGGGAATGTTTATAGCCCAATCACCACGTTTATGTGCAGGAGGACTTCAAGGTTTACAGTCTAACAGCCGCACATATCAGAGGAAAAAACTATGGAATCAAGAAAGTTTCTGGCAATGACTTGGTTTGTTTGAACCCAAGAAATTTTAACGTGTCCCCCATCAGTTTGTCTTGTGGGAACCAGACAGAAAAGGTAAATGGTGAGAACTATATTTGAATTTGAGATCAGAATAGCTTCTATTTTTCATTGCTCCAACATGATGAAAGCCTTCTCATGAGTGAAAAGAAGAAAGTATTGGAGCACAGTGAATATAAGAGCCTATACTTCTTTGCATTTCTGATTACCCATGCAATGAGTCACATCAAGGTCTGAGCTTGTGTAGTTGAGATTTGGACAGAGAAAGAACGCAAAAAAATGAATACCACCAATGTCAGTGGGCATGTCAATGGGCTTTCTGACATTGTTCAAAATGATTTAGAGATGTCATCTCTTCACAAAGTTAGCGTTAGGCCTCCAGAGAGCATGATGCACTCTATTAAAGATTCTGTGAAGGAGACCTTTTTTCCTGATGATCCCTTCAAGCAATTTAAGAACCAGCCAAGAAAAAGGAAGCTTTTTTTGTTGGGAGTCCGGTATATATTTCCTATTCTTGAATGGGCACCCCATATTCCTTTAAGTTCTTCAGGTCTGATCTTATCGCTGGTATAACTATAGCCAGTCTTGCCATACCACAGGAAAGGAAACTAACTTCATGTCTATTTACAAATTTAGATTATAGTCTTAAAAGAGAATTTGTTTAAGGCGTGAAAACTAACTTTATGCCTATTTAAAAAATTAGATTATAGTCTTAAAGAAAATTTGTTTAGAAAGGGTTTTATAAAGCTTATACAAGGTCTGTGTTAATGTGCTATGCTTATGCAGGGTATAAGCTACGCCAAGCTAGCCAATATTCCTCCTATTGTTGGACTTTGTGAGTAGTGATTATTTACTGTATATCTTTTCATTTTTTGAACGATATCTAAAAATGGCATTTTTGAGCTGATATAATCCATAAATAAATTGTCTTCATCTTATATTTCTCATCACTTTTCTGAAAGCTACGGACTTGTTTCCATCATGTTTGCTTGGTACATATAATCTTCAATTCTTCAGGATTTCCACAGGTACACATTGTAGATATTATATCAGGAATATACTATGTTCTATTTTTTTGATATAATCTTATTGCTGGCAGATGATTTGAAGTTCCTTTCTATATTTTTGGATTTCAGCAGTCCTTTCTAATCTTATTGCTGGCAAAGAAGCAATCATCAAAAGCAACATCTTCATTTGTGTTTAAAGGTATTGATGAAACTTTTAACAATGTTTTTTCATTAATATTGTTTATTTTGATTATGCATGACCATATATTATGTATTAATTTTAAAACTGCATTTTTTAACCACAAAGAAATCAAATCAAATGAAAGAAAATAGTGGTTGTGGAAAAAATCAACCACAAAAACATAGGATGACAACACGTGCTGCAATGGCCTTTCTAAAATGGGTAAGGAAATGTGACTGTTTGTTTTTTATTGAAATATAATTTTTGTAGTGGATTATGTGTTATGAAATGCTTATTTATGACAACATAGTGTTTGTTTTTGTAACATAAACATAGATTAACGATGGAAAAATTGAATAAGAAAAAGCATTTGTTGATCAAACAATAGAGAATTTAGATTTTGAAGAAGAATTTGACACGGAACTAAAAATAGATGACAGTAGTGATCAAAATGATGAAGATTATGAGGTAGAGGAGGATGATGAAGATGAAGATTGGGTGCCTAGTCCGAGCCATAAAGCATCCAATGAGTGCAAACATCAAAGATCAGTAAGTAGTGTTAATTATAATTTTTGTTTTGCATGAATAGAACACTTTTATTCAAGTATTCAACTTATGTTAGTATGTCTTAGATTTATTAGGATTTTCCAATTTCGTGTTCTTTTAGTGTCCATATATTTTTACATTTGCATAACAATTTCAACTAAAGCGTTATAGGATTTCCCTACACATCAATTGTTACTCATAAACTATTTAATTATTGGTTGTGAATTGTAGTATTTGCAACAGTGTAAAATTATAAAAGAAATTGGAAAGAGGGACATATTTAAGTGCATGGTCTTTTCCTTGCTACAAATATGAAATGCAAGGAATAAAATGGCATTTGAAAGACATCAACTATCACCACCTCCATGATCACAATGGTCTCCCTCCATTACATAGGTGTAAGCTGGGTAAAACGTTGCGACCGGGAAGTATAAAAGGAAAACAAAAAAAACAGTACAAAATATGGTTGCAAAGCGAAGTTTTTGATTGGCACTTGAAAAATTCTAAATATATGTACAAATCTAGGTTAATTGAACGTTATTTTCAGGAAGAAAATGTGCAATATTTTTCATCCCTTAGCCAACAAGCTAAAGATCTGATTTCCAAGCTTGTAGAGGAGTATGATAGTGTGGAAAAGAGGGTGGAAAAAAGGAAAAAAACCCTTTCAACGCTGCAATATAAAAAGGATTTGATGAAAAACCGATTGTACAAATTCTGAACTAAATGGACAAAAGGATAAGGTATTTACCATTTTTATTATAATTTAAATTTAAAATTATTTTAGTTTTGTTTATTCACATTTTTTTATGTTATTTTAAATTAACGTTTCATTTGTACAGGATATTATCTAAGAAGAATCCATTAATGTTGATCATGTAAGGAAACATGCTTTCATTAAAAACATTAGTAGCATTGTTGGAATAATAAAGTGTCATTTTTCATTCATTAACATGTTGAAATCTTGTGTAAATGCGATTCTCACACTTTTCATGACTTGAATGCACGAATAGGACTTGACTGATGTTGATGGAGAAAATCCGATACAAAAAAAGAATGTAAACAACAATGCAATGGAAAACAAGGTACAATTGTAAATTACAAATATAAATATTTGCGTTTTCTATATATTTTAAGTGCTTAAATCTTAATCATACTGCTAATTTGGAATTTTATACCTACATCTTTTATATACAATTAATTATTATGTTGTTGCACTTGAAAAATTGGGTTTTACCGCTTCAGAGTGTTGAGGAAGAGAATACTGTTGAAGCATACACTTCAAGTGCATGGGTACATGAACCACCGATGCAAATAACACCTATTTCCATTAGAACAAAAGAAAGTGAGGGAAACGATATGAATGATAAAGAAAAAATCAGCACAGAGGATCATAAGGGAAAAAATATGGCCGATCCATTGATTGAGGTGACTGATTTTTCAAAATTTGTTGAGGTGGAACCGGGCAAACCAAAGAATGAGGCGAAGGACATGGCTGCCTATGAATTCACAATAGGAGAAAAAGTTTTTATGTTCCTAGAGCCTGACCATGCAAAAAAAGGTTGGCATTGCTAAAATTCATGTAACTAAACCAGGAACAAAATGCCATGGACGATCTTTAGAAAGGGACTGCATTGTCATATGCGTAGAAGAATCATATGTAGATGACGCTCCATTGCATTTTCCACATATTGGAGCAGATACTGTTGGTGAATCGAAGAAGACATATTGCATCTGGTTTAAAGATTGCTTGAAGGCAATTAACCAGAAAGAGGATGGAAAAGAGACAAAGGTGTGTTAATTTGTATTCTTATTGATGTTATTGTGTTTTTAGCACATTTGATTGATTTTATATCCAATATAAGTATACTTATCCATTTTGTCATGTTTGCAGCGAATGAATGAATATTCAGATGACAATGTTGCAATTGAGGTAAAACTATGTTTTGATGTACATTATTTTTTTCCAATTGATTGACTATATCAATGATGCATTATTTATTTCAGTATTCAATAGAATTTTGAGAGCTCATATTCAGATTTTACCATGCATAGGTGACACAAGGAAATGGATACTGTAGGATTTTCCTTTCTAGTCTAATGTTTAAATTTTTTCCTACTTCCCTATACATTTCCTTCCATTACATTCTTATGCAGTATTCCTCTATGTATTTATCTTTCAAAACTGGTTTGCATTTTCACTATAATATTTTATACGATGGAAACATATTATTCATGATGAAACTATGTACTTTTCATACCAACTTGGCTTCCCTTACTTGACTATTGCAGCTGTTACGGGAGCTTCCCTTACCCCAATATCATTTTACTTATAATTTTCTTTCTTTCTAACAATCATGTTCTTTAATTGTATTATATAGTATTTATATGAATTTATTGTTTGTAGAATGAAGAGGAACAACCAAATAAGCTTTTGGTAAGAAACGTAAAAATCTTATCCAGTTTTGTTGATTCCATGGAAATTATACCTAAAATGGGTTGTGCTTCATCTGATTTGGTAAGTTACGTAAACTTAAGATTTACATTGCTAATTGCTTCTAGGAGTCAAATATAAAAACATTTAAAATATTTGTGTTTTTTTCTTCGAGTTAATGTAGGAAATAATTTTCATCAATAATCCTTCATTTTTGTAGCAATGTAATAATGAAGGTGATACTGAGATGCAACTTTCAGAAAGGATCCATTCTTCCCAACAACAAGTGACCACACAATATCTTATTTATAATTTTGATAAACTTATTTTATCATTTACATTTGCATAGTTTTATTTACTGATATGCCCATTGTTTGTAAACATTTCAGGGAGAAAGATTAAAGGGTATCAAGAGTGCTGCATCAGTTCACACACACCTTACGCCTGATGAGATGAAAGGAAATAAAAGAAAAATTCAAGGATGGATGGAAGCGCAAAACTCCATTGTTGTTAACAAGCAACGGAGAAATTTGAAGAGCTCTCAGATTTAATCTGTTGAAGTTTTGATATTACAATCAATTGTATCATTATTTGTAAAACAATTGCCAAGATACTCAGTTATGTGAAAGAAAAAATCAAGTTTAATGTTTATGGTTTTTTCTCCTTGAACAAGAAAATAATGTAAGATCCATATGTAGTGCCAATTTTATGCCAAAATCCTCTTTTGGCTCTTCTTCTGACATGACTTGTAAAATGTAATGAGTTTTTCCTGTCAAATTTATTGATAGCATTTATTATTGCTGTTTTTCTTGTCCATATTAGATGAATGGGATTATGCATACCTTCTCTATACACGTGTATCTTATTAATAGTATTTAAAGTTATCGAGTTTGCTATGACCTTTGCAATATGTTGAAATTTTAGATAATCATGAAAAAATTAAAGTTCATTTGAATGGTACAGTGTCTGAATATCATATATTTGTTTCAAGTGTTCACTAGAGTGGCAATGGCTATAGAACACTAATGGAAGACCCATATTCATTGCTTTGGATGTGTCTGATGTTTCTTCCTTGCTCATCTGCCGGGCCAAGGCAAGCTAGGCATCACTTTGCAGTCACTAGATTGGAGTTGCATATCTTTCACTGGCTGTACTTATTCAAATATCACATTTTTAATGAGAAAATTCATCATATTAGTACTCTTCAGCTGTGGTCTGAACAAGACCAAATAACATTTCTATTCGGATATAGCTCAAGTACAGTCAGGAGATGTATTGGATACAACAGATGTGCAACTGAAGCGCACCCCAGGAAAGTCTGAAAAAGAACATGGAAAAATGCTCAAAAAAATAAAATTGAAATAAAACACTTACCCCGCTGCGAAGTTTGCCTCAGAAATTTTCACAACAAACATGTCACATTTAAGCTAAAATAGTACCACAAACATAACTAATGATTGTATATGAGTTTCAAGGGATGTCGAAATGATGCAAATGTAATGATATTTTGTAAATGCAATTTTATATAGAAATTATTATGTACATTTTTAATATGAAGTTATTGTATACATTTTTATTTTTATTTTATAATTTCGGTCTCTTTTTGACCAACACTCTCTTTCCAGAATATATTCTCACTGTCAATCTTTGAGTTTCTCATTCTCTACCAACCTTTTACCTATGGAGAACAAGTACCCATTACTTGTTAATGAAGTCATGACTAGTACTGTGAACAATGTTAACCCGGAATTGTTTATGCTTGTATAATTAACTCTTCTGAAGTGAACATGTTATTAGCTGACCCTGAATACCATGTATTGGAATTAAACATTTACCCCCATTTTAAATAATAGCACAATAAAATTTTCTACAAATTTGCTTGCGGTCAAAGCTTCAACCTCGACTCAGGTGCCAGATAAAGACTTTCGCTGTGCATTGCATGCCCAGCAGGGCCACAAGAGAGGTCAGGTCATCTTTTAAAAATAAATAAAAATACAGAGTATGGCGATATTCATAAATGGGTCAGCAACAAAGTGGATGGGAGCAACATTTTATGGACCATATTCCCGTGCTATATGATAAAAGAAATATATGAATAGAACACCACAAAAGATTGGAAGCAATAGACAAATAAAAATATATCTCAGCTGAAAAAATATATTTGCAAGTGCTATCTTTCCACGTCAGCAACATATATCATTATTGTTACTATCTTTCCAACCCATATGTGTTATATGGTAACAAATGAATTGATAGGCATGGTAATAGTCCCCTTTTCAAATACAATCTGATCAATATGAAAGATGATTAAGTTGCTGATGAGACCTTAAGGCATGGTTTTGCTGGAGAAAAAACCTTTCATAGCCTTCTCTTGCGAACAAAAGGAAACAAAAGCTTCAGAATTATATCAACCCTTTTGAAATACTTATTTTTCCAGCTCTCTCTCAACAC
This sequence comes from Taxus chinensis, assembly GCA_019776745.2. NCBI lineage: Eukaryota > Viridiplantae > Streptophyta > Pinopsida > Cupressales > Taxaceae > Taxus > Taxus chinensis. The sequence continues at coordinate 132,059,421 of CM034155.1, forward strand.
AATCAATAACAATACACCACCAAAACCTACTCCATATGACAACCCCAGTCCTACCTCATACCACGGTATTTGTTTTCTGCTCTCTTCATTGTTGTCTTCTTCTTCATTAGAAGCAGGAGGAGGAGGTGCAAATTGTGGCCAAGAGCAATTCTTTGGAAGTGGACATCCCCATAAATTCAGATTTTGTAAATATGATGATTGTGTAAATGTGAACATGTGTCCTCCTTATGCTATGATACCAGAGAGATTGTTGTTGGATAGATTTAAAAGTCCCAAATAGTCTAGAGATGTGAGCTCCTTTGGAATATATCCTGAAAACATGTTTCTAGAAAGGTTCGGTGATTCCAGATCACTCATTTCTCCCAAACTACTTGGAAGCATCCCATTGAAATTGTTCATGGATAGATTGAGAGACTTCAACCCTTTCAACTTTCCAAAATCATAAGGAAGAACTCCATTCAATTGATTTCTTGAGAGATCTATGCATGATAGAGTGGATAGAATATATGAATAGTGTTGCTCTATGCCTTTGGAAGTCATATTCAACTCATCATGATAAGCATATGGTTCATTAAGAGGACCAAGTGGATACCTTCTTTTCATCCTATGTCCACTTTCTACCACAGTCATTGCTTGCAGAGATACAATGCTATGAGGAATACACCCTGACAAACTATTGGCAGAGAGATCTAAGATATGGAGTTGCTTCAACTTGCCAATTTCAGAAGGAATGCTACCTCTGAAATGATTGTTCATCATCACTAGCACTTGAAGGTATGAAAGATTTCCGATTGACTTTGAAATATGCCCTGTGAATGAATTGTGCCCAATATCAAGTGTTTGTAGTTTTGTACAATTTACTATTGGGGAAGGGAATCTTCCACTTAGCTTATTATTGTGTACAATCAAGGACAAGGGGCATAGCCCACAAGGTATGCTTCCTTCCAGACCATTATCTCCCAAGTTCAATACTAGAAGTTGAAGAATATCAGCCAAGCTTGGTGGAATGACTCCGTTTAATTTGTTGTTTGCCAAATTTAACTTTACAAGACCAGTCAAGTTGCTCAAACTTGGAGGAATATTGCCAATCAGGGAATTGTCATTTAGCATCAATACTTCTAGAGTAGAAGGCCATACAGACGGCATGGATCCCAATAATGCATTCTTAGAAACATCAAAGACTGTCAAATTATTTAAAGCATTTGGGAAAATATTGCCTTGCAAATAATTTGTAAAGAGATAAACGGATATCCTTTGTTAAAAAGTGACAAATTTGTATAAATATTGAAACTTGCATCATTTATTGCGGATGACAACACAATACGTTGTTGAACTATTTTAATTGAAGTAGAAGGGCATAAGTGGGAAATTATTACAAAGTGATTGAATTAAACAACCTTGAATAGATACATAACATTATAAAATGCAAAATAAACATTAAAAATCCATTTTGTTGAGGCAACAACGTATTACGTTGAGAAATAACCTACTTTGGTATAGATCATGTAGGAGCATAAAAAGATGGTATCACAGTTTTAGATATTATAATGAGCATATCTTGTAAACTAATAATGTGTTTGTTCATCATTTCTCAAGGGTAACAACATAATATGTTGTTGAACTGCTGCAATCTAAAATTACCCTTAAATTCCATTTGTGTTGGTCTCATCTTCAAGTTCTTCAACAAGCCCCCTTTCCCTATCTCGTTCTGCAGCTCTTTTTAATTCATCCTCCCATGTTAGTCGACGTGATACACGACTCTTTTTTACAATAGGAAAACTAGCTTTCCTATTTGTTGGACATGGGCGCCTTCGATTCAACATCTTCTCTATAAAATCTCTCTCTCGATGAAGTGTATTGTTGAATCCATCATCTACAGGTCTAAACGGTTGTGCCTCAGGATGTTGCACACCTAATATAGAAGATATTTGGCTTCCCCTCAATCGGTTTGTTGTTTCCACAAGTGTATTCTCTAATAAAGTAAGAAATGACTTGTTTAGAGGACCAACAAGACTGTTATCTACTATTTTTCTGATCCTTCTCACTTGTGGGCTCAAGTGTTCATCTTCTTCATTTATAACATGTTTATCTTGTTGCAAAACATGCATAGAGTCTTCACAGGTGTTTGGAGGATTCCATGCTTGACCAAAAGGATCATCAACCACATGTTCATCTCCACATGCAACATTTGGAGCACAAAATAAACCCTGGAGAACATTACAAATTAGTATAATAAATCAAAGATTTGAATAAAAACCAAAATTAATAGAATTTAGATACAATAAATTACTATGTTGGAAAATCTTGAAAAACATTTTGCCTAGAATACCTGGACATTAAAGTTTTCTCTCGCTGAATTCTTTTTCATCATATTCACTTTAATTACGTGCTTACATAAGTACCCATTCTTTGACACTCCACATCCACACATTGCCAAATGTGGGGTTTGATACCATACTTCATAGTGACAAGTATCATCCATCTGGCTACGAACCCATGCTAACCGTGGGTCAGAGGTATGGAAGGTGACATAATAATCAGGAATGGATTGTGCATGCAGCCATTGGTTATTTTCTAGTTTCTCCACTTTGAAGTTACGGTAGAACCCACTTTCCTTACAACATTGACTCCACCAATAATATATAAAAACAACTGTGATTAACTGATGTATCAGCCAGTCAACCCTGCGATGAGATGCTTTTCGAATGGAGGATAACCACTTACTCTTAAGTATAGAGTGATATGCCTCTATTGCAGCATTTGTTTCTTGCCCAGCATGCTTTAAAGTCCGTAGATGTCTCACCCACATTCCAATTCTTAGAAGCCAGTGTTCCTGCCAATATTTAATAAATTTTATCTCGTCCGCAAATTCTGTAACAAAATCTTGTGCCATTTGAATAGCACTCTCCTCATTATTTGAATGGTGCATAATTTCCCCCAACCTATTAAACATTACACGTCTTTTTTGATCTTCCTTAACCTTGGCAACAAGATTCTTCAACCATGCCCTCCTTACATGCCAGCTGCATAAGTATACTTCACACCCAAAAACTTCTCTGTATTTGAAAATGAATTGTATTAGAATTTTAAAAATTTGATAGCAAACTTAATATCTATAATTTAAATTTATATATTCTAACAATATACACAAAGAGTAATTTACAACCTAATAGCATTGATTTCAGCTGTAGCATCATCTACCATGAAAGCATTTAGTTTCCACTCAAGCATATGAGCATGTGCTCTATTCACCAGCTTTTTCATCCATTGGGTTAAGTCGCTAGTTGTAGCTCTTGACATTATGACCCATGCAACTGGTAGGCCCATGTGTTTGGAATCGAATGCGAGGATGGTATAGAGTTTGAACTATGGAGAGTTGGCAATGCAATAACAATGTGAATTAGTAGATTATTGGTAAGAAAATGTAACATATTTTTTGCAGAATTTTTTTATTGATAAGATTATGTAAAAGAGAATACCTTCATTCCATTGGTCCCAAAAGTGGCGTCCATTGCAAGTATGTTGTTATGGCCATATTTTAACATCCACTCAAGTTGTTGCGGCATTTGAATGCCCATGATAAACGGCACGTGACCATCTTCCTCAACATTTCCTTCATACTCTTGGTATTCAAAACATATATTTGGATTTTGATCTTGCCATACTCTCACACTTTGGGCATCATTTCTGTCATACATGTACTTTGCTGCTTTTATTTTTGTATCAATATTTTGAACATCATGTGAAGACAAGAAATCATCACGTTTTGTTTTCCCATCAAACAAGGCTAGCTTCTCATGAACCATTTCACGGTGCTTTTGCAACACAATATCAGCTGGCATTCCTAATAACAATAACTTTTCTACCCATTCTTGCAATTCCTTACTAATATGTGGCGCATAATAAGCTCGTGTCCCTTCAAATTTGTGATTTTTTTGGCCATGGCATATATGATTGTTGTTATCCACATGATCCATCTGAGGATATGTGATAAGTGCATATTCACTTCTTTTCATAAGAATTCGCACATTAAAATTGCATTGGCAACCACATTTTATATGTTTACGTCCAGGTCTACTCCCCGTCCCTCTAGTTGGAACCTTGGACTTATCATATGGCAAAGCATCCTCTTCTTTAAAGTCTTCAGGCCCATAGCTACACCAATATCTGCAAAATGTCACTAAAAGTGAGTCATAATAAAATAAACAACAATTTTAAAACTGCATTAAAAACATCACCGAACATTGCCACATCATACATTATATAACTGATGGTGCTATCAATTCGAACCCGGTGTGTACTTTCCCTTATGGGTGATGAATGACTCCAATGTTTGTAATAACTTGTTGGAAATGATGTCCGCTGACATTCCCCTTTAATAAAATCATCTACTCGTCCAACTTCTATCCATGCAACAAAATCCCCTTCCACTCCACGGTTATCTTTAACTTTTCTCCAAACTACATCTAATGCAGAGAACAGTCCTTCCGGAGGACATTGGATAGGAATGTCTAACAAGCGCTTCCACTTTGAGTCTCTCTGATTATACATTGATGTTAATAACACTACAAATTATTAAAATTTGGAAAAAAAATGCTCAAGCTAACACACTATACAATTAGACAATAACACTAACCATTTGATATTTATATTATAGCTGATGCTAAAATGATAGGACCTGCCTGCATTCACAAATGTTCAATATGTTAAAGAAATTGAGGATCATTATTAAAAAAATTCAGGTCAACAAAAAAAGTAAAAACGACATCAATAATCTCATAAAAACGACATCATACATATATAAGATTAGACAATAGAGTATCTTTTCTAAGTTATTTAAGGTTGAGAAATGTTTAAAATCAGCTGCTGCCGTATAGAAGAGAATTAACCCAAAAATAGCTCTCAAGGGTATCACAAATCATCACTAGCATCAATATAAATGGACTAGTAGCTAGGAGTTAAAAGGTAAATGTGGACAGTTAGGGCAGTCGGCAACCTTACTCAAAGTACTTGTCATTGGCTATATGCTTGGAAGTCAGACTTCAATGCTGATTGTTCGAAAAGATAGGTGTATGCATACAAAGAAAGATTGAGGGCACGGTTGTAGAGAAGAACAACAACATGAATATGAGAACGTGACATGCTCCTTGAGGAGGATCTACTGAGCTAAGAGGCACACCAACTATAATGAATATAGCTTGTAAAAATAACGTGTTCCACCGTTTAGTCCGGGTGACAACGTAGTACGTTGTCGTCGTGTCGAAATTAAATTGTGAGAGGATGAATTGGAAAGTATTCCAGTTTAATTGAATCAAACAACTTTTAATAGATTATTCAGAGCTAAACAAACTTTAAAAATGCAGGTCATCAAAGAAACAACGTATTACGTTGAGAAACCACCTTCTTAGATAAAGATCCTGTAGGCGCACTAAGATCTTAAATTATAGTTTTATACAGTACACCATGTACCTTATGGAGCCTAGTAACGAGTCAGGTCATCGTTATCGCGGGCAACAACGTAATGTGTTGTTAAATTGCTGTACTCATAGTAGGAGGGAAAGGATTTAGATCCTTTAGGCACATAAGAATGGTGCATTGCAGTTTTATACACTATAATTACTATATCTTGTAAAAATAGTGCGCTCCATCATTTAGTATGGGTGACAACCTAATAATAGGATTTGATACTTTGATGATCCTTCATTGCACACACGTGGGCCAAAACCTGTGAAGGGCAGAATTGATCATTGAATGGTATCATTTGAAGACCTTGTTTGATGATAAATCGGGTGCATAACAGTCTCATAAAGGATTACCTCCGCAAGGGAGAACAAAGATGAAGTTTTATATATGCATTCAAGGATATTTAAGGTTCATAAAAGAGTGTTGTTGAGTTAAGACAGTTTGCATGGAGACAAAGAGAGAGTGTTCTTTTTAGAACTCGAGAAGAAATGGAGTGTTGAGGTTGGATAAATGGACTAGTAGCTAGGAGTTAAAAGGTAAATGTGGACAGTTAGGGCAGTCGGCAACCTTACTCAAAGTACTTGTCATTGGCTATATGCTTGGAAGTCAGACTTCAATGCTGATTGTTCGAAAAGATAGGTGTATGCATACAAAGACAGATTGAGGGCACGGTTGTAGAAAATAACAACAACATGAATATGAGAACGTGACATGCTCCTTGAGGAGGATCTACTGAGCTGAGAGGCACACCAACTATAATGAATATAGCTTGTAAAAATAACGTGTTCCACCATTTAGTCCGGGTGACAACGTAGTACGTTGTCGTCGTGTCGAAATTAAATTGTGAGAGGATGAATTGGAAAGTATTCCAGTTTAATTGAATCAAACAACTTTTAATAGATTATTCAGCACTAAACAAACTTTAAAAATGCAGGTCGTCAAAGAAACAACGTATTACGTTGAGAAACCACCTTCTTAGATAAAGATCCTGTAGGCGCACGAAGATCTTAAATTATAGTTTTATACAGTACACCATGTACCTTATGGAGCCTAGTAACGAGTCAGGTCATCATTATCGTGGGCAACAACGTAATGTGTTGTTAAATTATTGTACTCATAGTAGGAGGGAAAGGATTTAGATCCCTTAGGCACATAAGAATGGTGCATTGCAGTTTTATACACTATAATTACTATATCTTGTAAAAATAGTGCGCTCCATCATTTAGTATGGGTGACAACCTAATAATAGGATTTGATACTTTGATGATCCTTCATTGCACACACGTGGGCCAAAACCTGTGAAGGGTAGAATTGATCATTGAATGGTATCATTTGAAGACCTTGTTTGATGATAAATCGGGTGCATAACAGTCTCATAAAGGATTACCTCCGCAAGGGAGAACAAAGATGAAGTTTTATATATGCATTCAAGGATATTTAAGGTTCATAAAAGAGTGTTGTTGAGTTAAGACAGTTTGCATGGAGACAAAGAGAGAGTGTTCTTTTTAGAACTCGAGAAGAAATGGAGTGTTGAGGTTGGATAAATGGACTAGTAGCTAGGAGTTAAAAGGTAAATGTGGACAGTTAGGGCAGTCGGCAACCTTACTCAAAGTACTTGTCATTGGCTATATGCTTGGAAGTCAGACTTCAATGCTGATTGTTCGAAAAGATAGGTGTATGCATACAAAGAAAGATTGAGGGCACGGTTGTAGAGAAGAACAACAACATGAATATGAGAACGTGACATGCTCCTTGAGGAGGATCTACTGAGCTAAGAGGCACACCAACTATAATGAATATAGCTTGTAAAAATAACGTGTTCCACCGTTTAGTCCGGGTGACAACGTAGTACGTTGTCGTCGTGTCGAAATTAAATTGTGAGAGGATGAATTGGAAAGTATTCCAGTTTAATTGAATCAAACAACTTTTAATAGATTATTCAGCGCTAAACAAACTTTAAAAATGCAGGTCGTCAAAGAAACAACGTATTACGTTGAGAAACCACCTTCTTAGATAAAGATCCTGTAGGCGCACGAAGATCTTAAATTATAGTTTTATACAGTACACCATGTACCTTATGGAGCCTAGTAATGAGTCAGGTCATCGTTATCGCATGGGCAACAACGTAATGTGTTGTTAAATTGCTGTACTCATAGTAGGAGGGAAAGGATTTAGATCCTTTAGGCACATAAGAATGGTGCATTGCAGTTTTATACACTATAATTACTATATCTTGTAAAAATAGTGCGCTCCATCATTTAGTATGGGTGACAACCTAATAATAGGATTTGATACTTTGATGATCCTTCATTGCACACACGTGGGCCAAAACCTGTGAAGGGCAGAATTGATCATTGAATGGTATCATTTGAAGACCTTGTTTGATGATAAATCGGGTGCATAACAGTCTCATAAAGGATTACCTCCGCAAGGGAGAACAAAGATGAAGTTTTATATATGCATTCAAGGATATTTAAGGTTCATAAAAGAGTGTTGTTGAGTTAAGACAGTTTGCATGGAGACAAAGAGAGAGTGTTCTTTTTAGAACTCGAGAAGAAATGGAGTGTTGAGGTTGGATAAATGGACTAGTAGCTAGGAGTTAAAAGGTAAATGTGGACAGTTAGGGCAGTCGGCAACCTTACTCAAAGTACTTGTCATTGGCTATATGCTTGGAAGTCAGACTTCAATGCTGATTGTTCGAAAAGATAGGTGTATGCATACAAAGAAAGATTGAGGGCACGGTTGTAGAGAAGAACAACAACATGAATATGAGAACGTGACATGCTCCTTGAGGAGGATCTACTGAGCTAAGAGGCACACCAACTATAATGAATATAGCTTGTAAAAATACCGTTTTCCACCGTTTAGTCCGGGTGACAACGTAGTACGTTGTCGTCGTGTCGAAATTAAATTGTGAGAGGATGAATTGGAAATTATTCCAGTTTAATTGAATCAAACAACTTTTAATAGATAATTCAGTGCTAAACAAACTTTAAAAATGCAGGTCGTCAAAGAAACAACGTATTACGTTGAGAAACCACCTTCTTAGATAAAGATCATGTAGGCGCACTAAGATCTTAAATTATAGTTTTATACAGTACACCATGTACCTTATGGAGCCTAGTAACGAGTCAGGTCATCGTTATCGCGGGCAACAACGTAATGTGTTGTTAAATTGCTGTACTCATAGTAGGAGGGAAAGGATTTAGATCCTTTAGGCACATAAGAATGGTGCATTGCAGTTTTATACACTATAATTACTATATCTTGTAAAAATAGTGCGCTCCATCATTTAGTATGGGTGACAACCTAATAATAGGATTTGATACTTTGATGATCCTTCATTGCACACACGTGGGCCAAAACCTGTGAAGGGCAGAATTGATCATTGAATGGTATCATTTGAAGACCTTGTTTGATGATAAATCGGGTGCATAACAGTCTCATAAAGGATTACCTCCGCAAGGGAGAACAAAGATGAAGTTTTATATATGCATTCAAGGATATTTAAGGTTCATAAAAGAGTGTTGTTGAGTTAAGACAGTTTGCATGGAGACAAAGAGAGAGTGTTCTTTTTAGAACTCGAGAAGAAATGGAGTGTTGAGGTTGGATAAATGGACTAGTAGCTAGGAGTTAAAAGGTAAATGTGGACAGTTAGGGCAGTCGGCAACCTTACTCAAAGTACTTGTCATTGGCTATATGCTTGGAAGTCAGACTTCAATGCTGATTGTTCGAAAAGATAGGTGTATGCATACAAAGAAAGATTGAGGGCACGGTTGTAGAGAAGAACAACAACATGAATATGAGAACGTGACATGCTCCTTGAGGAGGATCTACTGAGCTAAGAGGCACACCAACTATAATGAATATAGCTTGTAAAAATAACGTGTTCCACCGTTTAGTCCGGGTGACAACGTAGTACGTTGTCGTCGTGTCGAAATTAAATTGTGAGAGGATGAATTGGAAAGTATTCCAGTTTAATTGAATCAAACAACTTTTAATAGATTATTCAGTGCTAAACAAACTTTAAAAATGCAGGTCGTCAAAGAAACAACGTATTACGTTGAGAAACCACCTTCTTAGATAAAGATCCTGTAGGCGCACTAAGATCTTAAATTATAGTTTTATACAGTACACCATGTACCTTATGGAGCCTAGTAATGAGTCAGGTCATCGTTATCGCGGGCAACAACGTAATGTGTTGTTAAATTGCTGTACTCGTAGTAGGAGGGAAAGGATTTAGATCCTTTAGGCACATAAGAATGGTGCATTGCAGTTTTATACACTATAATTACTATATCTTGTAAAAATAGTGTGCTCCATCATTTAGTATGGGTGACAACCTAATAATAGGATTTGATACTTTGATGATCCTTCATTGCACACACGTGGGCCAAAACCTGTGAAGGGCAGAATTGATCATTGAATGGTATCATTTGAAGACCTTGTTTGATGATAAATCGGGTGCATAACAGTCTCATAAAGGATTACCTCCGCAAGGGAGAACAAAGATGAAGTTTTATATATGCATTCAAGGATATTTAAGGTTCATAAAAGAGTGTTGTTGAGTTAAGATAGTTTGCATGGAGACAAAGAGAGAGTGTTCTTTTTAGAACTCGAGAAGAAATGGAGTGTTGAGGTTGGATAAATGGACTAGTAGCTAGGAGTTAAAAGGTAAATGTGGACAGTTAGGGCAGTCGACAACCTTACTCAAAGTACTTGTCATTGGCTATATGCTTGGAAGTCAGACTTCAATGCTGATTGTTCGAAAAGATAGGTGTATGCATACAAAGAAAGATTGAGGGCACGGTTGTAGAGAAGAACAACAACATGAATATGAGAATGTCACATGCTCCTTGAGGAGGATCTACTGAGCTAAGAGGCACACCAACTATAATGAATATAGCTTGTAAAAATAACGTGTTCCACCGTTTAGTCCGGGTGACAACGTAGTACGTTGTCGTCGTGTCGAAATTAAATTGTGAGAGGATGAATTGGAAAGTATTCCAGTTTAATTGAATCAAACAACTTTTAATAGATTATTCAGCGCTAAACAAACTTTAAAAATGCAGGTCGTCAAAGAAACAACGTATTACGTTGAGAAACCACCTTCTTAGATAAAGATCCTGTAGGCGCACTAAGATCTTAAATTATAGTTTTATACAGTACACCATGTACCTTATGGAGCCTAGTAACGAGTCAGGTCATCGTTATCGCGGGCAACAACGTAATGTGTTGTTAAATTGCTGTACTCATAGTAGGAGGGAAAGGATTTGAAATTATTTTAAAGTAATATAATGAAACAAATTTGAATAGTTTCATAATACTATGATGTGCAAAAAAATCTTTAGAACTTCATGTCGTTGACGCAACAACGTATTACGTGGGAAAACAACCTACTTTTATATAGATCCCGTAGGCACATAAGAATGTGGCATCATAGTTTTATACACTATAATGACCATAGCCTGTAAATATAACGTATTCCATCATTTAGATTGGGTGACAACGTAATATGTTGTTGTATTGTTGTAACAAAAACTCTCTCAGGAAAAATCTTACCTTGAATATTAGATATAAGAATCTGAATTACCATTCAACTTATAATTTCTTTGTTTTCAATTAGCCTTGTTTCAAATATTTAGGCTAGCTTCACTCAGAGTTCCACAGACATTATAATTCTTACAGCAAGCTCAGTATACACTAGACTTTAAATTTATTGAAATAAAATCTACAGGACTCGCAAAATGAGCTAAACTGGTGTATTGGCATCTAAGAGAAAGATAATGTTAAAAAAAGAAACTAGCTGAGTATTTGAGAATGCACCTGGAAAGTTTTCTTGGATAGCTAATTCAAGGGGAAGTTCTGACCTCAAGCATTCTGGTTTGAGGAGGTCATCAAGCAAAGGAGAAAATTCTTTGGGCCTTATAATATCTATCCAAGGATTCACAATTACACAATAAAAGCAAGCCAATGCTGTAATGTGATTCATAGAACATTGAGAAACAAGGTGATACTGGGAAGTTTCATTAAGTCAAAACTCTCTTATTAGGAACAAGGTCACTGTGCACCTCCACGTGTATGATCGTGTCATGATACAAAAATATGTAATACTAAGTTTTCTATCCAACAATATCATCAGAAAGAAGAAAATATATGTTAGCTTCCATGCAAGCACACCAAGCCAAGAATGTTGCTATTGCAGTACAAAATCAGGCTGCCTTGATTTCATTGGTGTATCCATTATACTTATAGACTCTATGGGTTCAAGCTCCATTGCTAAAATTCAAATCAAATGTTAGATTTGTCTTTCAACCTGGAAAGAAATTATATGTCTCTTTAAATTTACCAGAGTTAAACCAAAAGGCTTTGCTAGTAATTGCCTACAGTTAAGATCCGATCACAAAGTCTTGCACAATTTTAGATGAAATATACCTTTGATAGTGTGAATATAACAGGTAGAAAAAGGTTATATATTAATCCCTCCCGCATTAATAGAATTTGATTGAAATGCTAAATAAAGAATGAAAGCAAAATCTGCCATGTTTGGAAAATGTATCATCCATGCATGGAAGGACTTGATTGTGTCAATTTCAGCAAGTAGTTTTGTTACAACGAGGAAAACTTAGGATTTGATGGAAATATAATGTTCTTACCTGATTTGCAATGTACAGATTATTTCCAAATTTTCCCTGTCATGAGCAATGTTCTTTTCTCATAGCCAGCCTTAAGAAATCTCCTTCAACTTCCATAAAACTGAATGAAATATGACTGTTCTTTTTTGCAATACTTAAATAAATCATTTATGTAAAAAAAAAAAAAAAAACAGAACAGTGGCGCCAAAAAATGGAGTAAATAGTTTAATGAATATAATTTAGGCAGCAATTAATGGTAGCATTCAATATATATTTGAAAGATACTTTGAAATGGCGCAGCATATTCAAAACAATAAATGTGAATAGGTATGGTTGAGCAGTTAGGGGAGGCGTTGAAATGACTTGGGTTGGTTGAGAAGTCAGTGGAGGCGCTGAAAAGATAGGTTCCGTTAACTTTTTTTACCTCCGTGAAACTCTGGACAGTGCCCAGTCAGCAAGCCAACTCACTACCCCTGCGAACTTACGTGAGGGATAGGGCCAACCATTTCCACGTGGGGTATTCACCGAGTTGACTGTAGACATGATGGTGGGAAAGTGCTCACCAATATAAACAAGTCAGATCAGTTAATAGGTATAAGGATGGGATTGGTATATACTCAAAGAGAGTCTGAGGTGGCAATATAAAAAATGATGCTCGAGGCCATGGCAACTAAATGGAATATAAATAAGTTAGCATGTGGCGGTGTTCGGGGTAACCCAATACAAGTAAGCAATTGGTAATACAAAAGAAATTTCTAGCTCGGCCGAGATGGCAATGGATGTTTTAAAACAAATATATTTTCCCCCCTCATGGATGTAGAAATATTGAAGGATGATTTTCCAGCTGCTAAATTAATTCACAGTCCCGTCATAATGAAGTTGCCTTTGCTCAGACGGTCATATCTTGAGAATTTGTCAATGAAATCACACAAGTGAATACTCGTTGGAACCATGGCTTTGGGATCTATGTACAAAAGCCAATAAAAGCAAGAATTGATACATTTTCACTAGAAAATTTAATAGAAAATAAACTCAGTTCAGAATCGCAATTTAATGGTGATTGAAAGTGTAGCTAAAGGGCATGTGCATCATTCTCTCCGGCTGTAGATTGTGGGACAACGTGAATCGATAGTGAAATAATAACCTAAATTTTCATCTAGTTAAAATATATTTAATTAATTTGTTCACCAAATTAATTAAATACTACACATCAGTAAATTGTAATGAAGCATGTAACTCAAGTTGAGTCAACTTGAGGTTGAGATTGGGGTTAGGAGTTGGTCAGGTAGTTTCATTACTACTTCTCTAAGAAATATGCCTATATAAGGCTGCATTTTAATTAGGGAGAGCTGGCTCTCTCTTTCTATAGAAAAATCTTTCATTTTCTATGTTCTAGGAGATGTTTTCCTATCTGCATATGTGGTTGTAACTTTGTGTACACAAAGCAATACAATGCTTTTTATATGGGTGTGTTAATGATTTCTAATTACAAAATATGTTAAACTGCTTTTGATTGAATTGTTAATGTTGCTAGTCCTTCATGGTATGAATGATGCATAGGTGAATCAGACTTTATTCCGATATTTGAAGTACATGGACTTTGTGCCATATCAACATATCCTGAGGGAGACGAAGACTTTGTGCTTCTCAAATTTTACACTCATTCTATTCATTTCTATCTGATAGGGAATTTCTCCTTTTGTGTATCTCTCTACTTGTAATCTGCACTTCTTCTTTCACATTCATTCCTCATTTCTCTCCATATTTTCCATTTCTCAATTTTGTTGCCCTTTTGTGTTTTGCGATTAAAAGAATCAAAAAATACAAAATTCATATCATATAAGGGAACTGCCCCTCTCACAAAATAGAGGAAATTTCATCCTATCTAAAGGTGAACTTCCCTAACTGTTGTTGGTTTTCTATGCACTTCCATTGGTTACTTTTAGTGACAGAAAATTCAACCAACAGCCAGCAAGTTAGTTTTCCAATCAAAGTTTTTGACTTTTTTTTTTCTGAAATGATAACATGAGAAGGAATAGAGAAAAATTTGATCCATCATCAGACTATATTCATCAAAGTACATCTTGTGTAAAATAGGAAGCAATGTCTAAGATCTCATAAAAACCTCTTTGCATACTTGGTAACTCCAAGAAGATTTTCAAAAATTGTGTAGACAATTTCGAGGTCTTCAAAACCCAACTTGAATTGTGCATTATTGGAATCACCATAGTAATGTTCAAAGCCCAAACTAGTGATCTTAGGAGATGGATTGTGTTATGTATCTGTGGGTCCCTCCAAAATGCTCATTGGTTGATACTATTGGTGCACAAAAATCTACATGCTGGTACCAAGAACAACTTTGGAAATTATTGTGGATGTTAGCATGAAAAAAGTGTTTGTCTTGATATTCACAATAATTGCTTCTTCATGTTATACAAGCATATACAAAAATGAAGAAATTGAAAGACATGAATTTTTTTTTTTAATGAATATGGTTCAGGGATTGAATTTTATTATGGGATGAAAAACTAATTTGGATGGGTGGATTTATTATGAGTGGGTTTTTATTTTGTCTCTAATGAAATCCCTGAATATGGATGGAGTTAATTAGAAATACTACCACTTCATTATTATAAACTGGATAAGCTAATTTTTTTACTAAGGTTATGTGTAATAAGATCAGTGAGTTGTTAGTTGATACAAGGGAAAACAATGGTAATTATCAAGAATGACATATGATATTTCATCAACTAGATCTACTTCCAGATTTAATATCATATTCTACTATTTCCAGATCTGAATTCTTTCTTCATACCATTATACCTTCTTGATCGAACATCACAGTCATTTTCTTATACATAGAGTTAGTTTATGGGGAGATAAATATTTACAATCTAATATTCGTAATTGCAGAAATAAAAGTCTAATCTACTTGAAGGAAATAAAATTCTAAAGAAATTACTTCCAAAATACTTCCTGTCATAGAATTTGCTAAAAGGTATTCTAATGTTACTAGAATATTCTTTTAGAGAACTCTGAATCTCCTAATAACACCATGTCCCTAGAAATGGTGCCAAAATGTTGAGGTTCGCCAATCCTCGCCATTAATAATGTCAATATAGGGCTGGTGTCCGATGGATGTATGCATTAAGAGAAGATGATCTTTGGAAAATAACTCCTTTAAACACAAACAAAACTTGCATAAAATAAATCACACTTTTCGAAATAAAGTTTGCATGAAATAAATCACAGTTGCATGAAGGAAATCACACTTGTAGGAATTTAAACACATTTGCATAAATTGAAATTACTGAATTGGAAATAAACATAATTAAACAAAACACCTGTAGATTTACAACAAACTGAATTTTCACAATACAAAGATAAAAACAATACAACATAATGAACTAAATACAAATGAATAAACATAAACATAAATACACAGATCCATCTTCCTTGAAATGAGTTACCAACTCATTCCTTGGAAGAGGTTTTAAATCATACTTCTGAGATCTAAAAACTACATAATATTTGAGAGGAAAGAGAAGATCTTTATTTCTTGGGAGAAAAGAATTACATATCTCAGTGTGGAAGGTTGCATTTATAATTCATCCATCCAACTCCTTATTTTAGGAAATACAATCTAATCTTATCTTTATTCCAATCCTAATAACTAGAATCTCCATCTCCACAAAATATGGAGAGAGATATATTATTGGAGTCAAATCTTATCTTGCTTATTTTAGGAAGATTTGTTCTCAAATCCTCTCCTTGTTTTTTGGTAACAAGAATCAAAATATTTTTATTCTCCTACATTATTGGAAGGATTTTTTTTCCTTAAAAGATGATTTTGACCAAATACATTTCCTGGAATTTGACTTTGTTGTTTTTTTATTGTGGAACTTTTGACGCTTGTCTGATATGCTTTTTCCTCAGACTGTAGTTCACTAAAAGTTAGATTTATCTTCATTGGTAAAACCTATAGTAAATCTGAATGAGGTTTTTGTTAATAACATTTCTATGAACAAAAAATTCTCTCAAATTTTTTGTTTGACTTTTTTGTTTTTTTATGGAACTTTTAGTGCATGTCTGATACACTTTTCCTTGGACTGCGGTTCACTAAATGTTATATTTCTCTTCATTGGTAAAACCTATAGAAAATCAAAATGAGGTTTTTGTTAAAAAAATTTCAATGAACAAAAACCTCTCTCATATTTTCCATTTGACTTTTCTGTTTCTGTTTATGGAACTTTTAGTGCTCGTGTGATACACTTTTCCTTGAACTGCAGCTCACTAAAAGTTAGATTTATCTTCATTGGTAAAACCTGTAGAAAATATGAATGAGCTTTTTGTTAAAAACATTTCTATGAAAAAAAACCTCTCTTAGATTTCCCATTGGATTCTCTGATTTTTCACAATTCCTCAAAACCTTTCATTATGTTGATGTAGGTTCTAGAGCTAACGTTACTCTATTGATGTAGGTTCCGGAGCTAACTCCAATTGTTCCAGAGCTAATTTATTTTGTTGATGCAAGTTATGGAGATAAATATAATGGTTATGGAGCTAACGAACATACTCACCTAACCATGGCCCCTTCCACCCCACATCAATATTAATTTAATTAAATTAATAATATATCCTCACAATATTTATTATCTAATTATCTTAATTAAGATAATTTTTTACCCTCACCAACCTGACCTAGACACCTCACCCTAAATCTATTTTTAGCAAGTTTCCCTAGTTACTAAGACTTAATCCCACTTACCTTAATGAGCGAAGGCTTAGTTCAACCCTAGAAATCAATGCCTACTATCCCTCTAACCATATTCCTGCATAGGAAAAAGGCAACTCCCACTTTTATCCATGAGAATAGATAGATCTAGTGGAAAGGATTTCCATGATCTGCTATTCTTAGTAAACCTAGGGAATCCCACCTTAACCGACATCGGTCACCCCTAAACCGACGTCGGTCAACCTAGAACCATTGTCAGTTGCCATTTATTCTCCTTGGTAACCTTGTCTCGAAGGTCGATCACATTCTCTGAGATCAAGGAAGAGAGAGAGGAGCTGCATGCAAGCAAAACTAGAGTCTTTTCATACATCTAGACATCCACAACCATCATCCAGACAGATCTAGAAGCATTGCACTCATGGTAGCATTCTGGGAAGCACTGCTATGACATCAAACACCATTCCTCTGATCAACTGTCACCTTCATCTAGCCATTAAACCTACATCACAGTAAGTATTTTGTTAACAAAGATTCATCTATTTCATTTTAGTAGGTATTGTCACCTCTGTTATCAGTTTCTACTTGCACTCTCATTCCCCCACCATTTACCTCCTATAAATCTTAATCATTCCTTCACCCCACACCATTAAATCACCCATACCTGACTATTAAACACCTCTGAGTATACCTAAGATACCTCTATAGACCTCCTCCATTATCCACTCATACCATCTTTTTAGCCTCAGATCAAAACCTCTACAACTAGATTTTATTGAAGTTTATTATCATCCCGGACTATACCGACGTCGGTTACCTATAACCGTCATTTGGTTATACATAAACCATCATCGGTCATACCTAACTGACATCGGTCTCTGTGTTTTATATCTTTACCAATAACAAAACCAACCTACCTTCGACCACATAACTCAAACAACCCAGAACTTGACCCTGACCTGGTTCCAACACCCTAACAACTACCTACCTTTTAGATCTAACCCTACCCTAGCCTATTATGTTAAGATTTACTTATTGTACTTGAATGAGAAAACTAAATCATATCAACTACAGTAGGATTTCTTTTTTTTCTCACATTAAATTGTTTTAAACAGTGGATTGATAGTCATCTAGGAAGTATCACACTTCCCGGAGCTAGCATTCGCTAGGTAGTCCACTATCATATATCATTTAACCATTCTTTTGTGGTTTTGTTGTTCATTTCAGGTAGTTCCTCCTAGCCAAAAGGAAACTCTCACAGTCAGCAGTGGATCGAGAAGTCAGAACACATGCAACAACCTTTAACCGACCAGCATAAACAGGTATTCCTCCTCACCCATTACCCTTATCTATTTTGTCACTTCCTAAAACGTAAAGAAAATGGTGAAACATTTTGGCATGCCCAGTGGGACCCATCAGGGGTTCTATTGCATTTTCTTCATTCCTAGGAGAAAGTTGTGTGTTTGTTTCCCTTCAAAAAGCTTACACATTAATCTTCTCCCTTGGTAATCTTCTCTTCTTTCAAATTGTTTGAAGGAAACATTTCTCTTGGTGCATTTAAAAAGAATCATTCTTCTTGCTTTCTACATTTTAGTGAAAGAGCATACCCTCTCCTATTCATCATTTGTGTCATCGAACGTAATATTTCGATTTGGGATTAAAATTAATTGCATTACATTCTGATTTGCTGCATTTAGCTCACATTAAAAATGAGGGCAACCTATATGCTGGAAGTCATGCCTAACTGATGGTTGACACAAAAAATCCTAGAAAGCACTCTCTCTCTCTCTCTGTGTCTTACCAAACTAACACAAATTGAAATAAACACATCTTTCTTAAACAACATCTTTCCTGGGAACACCTGTCAATGATCACATGGATCAGAGGATTTCCAGGTACTCCCCAGCTCATTACTTCTGTCAAGTCATATCTCAGAGGACGGCCCGCCCCCACCATAACATAACCCGAAACCTCACCTTCTAGATTTCCTTCTTTGTAGGATGCCTTCCCAACCAAAAATTCTACGTTTTTAAATACACACAGTCAGTTCTAAATAGCGTAAGATGAACAAACATAAAGGAAAAATCACTCTTAGGATCATATTTTTATTAGTGTTCTTCTTGGTTTGCATTTTGAGGTGTGAGGACATGACTCCACATTTATATTTTTCCCTTGCACACTCCACCATCATAGTTGGAGTATTCTGACTTTATCTGAGTTTGACCCCATATTCTGATTCTCAGATTCTTGAGTCTGATTCTCCACTTGATTTAAATCACAACAACCCATGTTTTCTTCATTTCTTTCTCATTTTCACAGTAACCAATCGGTTAGTCTAGTGACCTGTCATTGGTTTTCATCTGACCTATCATTGGTTAAACCTAACCGGTGTCAGCTTCTGGCTTTCTGGGTTATTTTTTCCTGGGATAGCCTTCATTCATCCTTCTGTTCTTATTTTGGCCCTATGGGCATCAACATAAATTCCTGAATTCTATTCTGCTTTGTTGGTATTAATATCATACAAAAACCACTTCCTTGTACTATCCATCAACCCTGCTTCATTTTCTAAAACTGGGGTTTTTCACAGTAACCGACATCGGTTTCTATGACCAATGTCGGTTCCTTAGTAACCGTCACCGGTCAACCTGATCGTCGTCGGTGTCTATGTTTGATTTTCTAGATTCCAATCTTGACCAAATTCACCCTCCTAGCCTCATTATTTTATGTCTTGCTATTTTCTGTGTCATCTACAGAATACAGTCTTACCAGGTCAACACTTGTTCACATGGTGCTGACTCGTAGCCAAACTAACACCCTCATATTCCACGCTAGTCATCAACCACTCCCACCTAGTCCCTCACCGCCTTCCATCCTGTCACCCATGGATCTAACTCAGCCTATCACCATTTCCACAGGTGATGAGGAGTTTGCACGACTCCTTGATCAGAATCCCACAGCCTTACAATTCTACCTTTCCCACTCATCCACTCGAGATGCCTTAGGTCAGTTGATATATGACATGCCCGTATCTATCCCCCTACCCTTGTCCCCACTTCTGCATCAGCCCCTACTAGCTCCACATTACCCTCACCTGCTTTTCCCCCAGTAGTTTCACAGCTAGGCCCCACACCCACTATGACCACCCGCATCTACAACATCTATTGCACCCACAGTATCGATTGTTCCTTTATCGACCACCCAGAACATAACCCCATCTGCACCTATTATCTCACATATACCAATCGCAACATAACCACCCATGGTGTCAATGACCCCTACCCCGTTCCAGAAAATCGTCCTCTCTATTCCACGGTCTTTGCCTCCTATCGCTACTAGAGTTACTTCAACCATCCCACCTACATATACATACTATCAGCAACCTACCGTTTCGTCTGTCATTCATTCCGAGTATGTGCCCCCTATGTCAGTCCCTCATTCTCAACCTTCCTATTCGGCATCACCATACACTGGAATGCCACCCCCATCATATGTTCAACACCAACCCTCTTACATTACAGGAGGCACCCTTCCATCACAACCTACCAATGACCTCATCAAGTTAATGATGGAAAAGATGCAGACACTAGAAGCATCGGTTTCTGGCTCACGCAATTCCCTCACCTATGATGAAATCTGTAATGATCCCATTCACCCATCCATATCCCATACATTGGGAAATTCCAAAATTCAACCACTTCAATAGCAAAGAAGACCCACAAAAACATTTGTGGTCTTTCAAACATGGGTGTTGCCTGATTTCCCATGATGATGCTTTACTTCTGAGGACCTTTCCCATGTCTCTGACAGGGCCTACATTAGACTAGTATAGTGGGTTACCCATACATTCTATCTACTCATTTAATCAGGTAGCCCAAGCCTTCTTAGATCACTTATCGATTAACATCGTCAAGAAGGTTACCATGACTGATCTCTATTCTACACAACAATATGACGATGAGTCTATTGCTGACTTTGTTTCTCATTGGCTCAACCTAATCAATCAAATCAAATTCCAATTACCACAGAATTAGCTCATAGATATTTTTACTCAGGCTTGCGCTAGACATATTTCACCAACCCTGTAGGTGCATACTTTCCGCACCTTTGATGAGGCATTCACCATGGTGCGAAAACTAGAAATTCGTGCCATTGAAGAGAAGAAAATCCAGCTATGAAACAAAAACATCACATTCAAATCAAATGATGCTTCTTCTTCTTTGAAACCCTAGAATAACTATTCAAAATCCAAGGGATCCGCCAACGTGGTGGTACTCAAGGCCGGCCCCTCTCACCCATTAAACCAGGCCAAACCTTCTTCTAATCTCTCCCCCTTCCAAACTTTTCAATTCAGGCGGAAGCAACGGAAATACACCCCATAGCGACGGAAATATTCATATTCTTCTGTTTTGGTAAAGCTTATTAAAGCTGGTGCCATTACCCTTCCACCTATAAAACCACACACTGGTTTTGACCCTGCTTTCCCCACACCTGCGTGGTATAAAGAACATGAATTTTTCAACTATCATCGTGTCAAAGGTCATAGCGATGGAAATTGCATCACTTTCAAGAACATTGTCCAGGAAATGTTAGACAACGGAGATCTAGTCTTGGATAACCCAAACACACCTACCAACCAAAACCTACACATCTTCAAGAAACCATTCCCTAATCACGCCCCATCTTCCAACCAAACTGGTGATGCCTCAACCAATGATAGCAATGTCTGTGAGGTCCATGCTATTTTCGATGACATACCATTTGATTCTCACTTGCTTCCTGTTCCTTCCATAGAGGAAATCCTAGCCTGAACTCCCCCACCTAACAGGAACCTACTTCACCTACTCCTCCACCCACAGAGGAGCACCCTTCATCTTCTCCTTCACCTGTGGAGGAACCTTTAGTTAGCACTAAGACTACTTTGCCACTGGCCTCTCCAACTATTGAGCAGTCACCAGTGGTACCTCTCCAACCCATGGGAGACACATGTCCATCCCCTACACCATTACACAGAGACCCTACCCTATTGGCACTACCTTTCCAATCATCTCCTCTACCCATAAAAGACCATTTATAAATCCCATTACCTCTAGGTGACCATTCTCCGTTAGCCTCCCAAGAACTTGTAGACCTACTTTCGGCTCTCTTACCCACAGAGGCTGAAGCTAACCATTTCCCTATTTCTTAAACATATTTTATGGGAATTTCTACTCGATCCACATCAGCCCCACTTATAGCAGTACCATTTTCACGCTTGGCCGATCGCCTGGATTATGTTGATAGAGCCTCACTTTGGGGACGTATCCTACTCCCTGCCTTAACCCAAATGTAGTTGTCACTCACCGATACTTCTACCATCTACCTGAAGGTGTTTCAATTACCCAATCCACACGTAACTATGCCTCTTGAAGCACCTTCTATTTCATCTTTCTCACCTGCACCTGACGTTCTTCTCACTACCCGACATACACCTATACACAAACACCTGCCCACACCTACATCACCTACCATACCTAAACCCATTTTCACCTTAGGGTTCATGCCGACATCAATCCTTACCCACCCTCCTGACAAATTAGATTTGGCCACATCTTCCCAAACTTCCATTAAACCCATTCCTATGCCTAAAAGGAAGACCCAACCTTCTAGGCCACATACACCAACCTCGCCTACCACACCTTTGTCACCTTCACCTCTACCGTCCATCCTAGGACCTCACCCCTCAACCCTGGCCAAACAACCTCCTTCCAACAATAAATCGAGAACCCACACAACCTACTTACCAAGACCCGCTAATATTCCCAAATGACCCACACAACCCCCACTATCACCCGTAACCTCCTTACCTCCTATACCACCACTACCTTCCATAGCTTCGTCACTACCCATGACACTCCCCTCTCTTCTACCCACACCTCCAACTCGATCTCTGCCATCAACCTCTACTGCTCATGATTATCCTCATGGGTAACACATCCCCTCCCTCCATCTACCTTTCCATCTACCTCATGCACTACTTCCTCATCTCTACCCAAGAAGGTACAACTGAAGTTGAAAACCCCGATGCCTACCATTGAAATGAAAAAGCCTATTACCCCCTCCATTACCAGTTCTCCCGCTGTTCCTTTACCCAAGAAGGTACAACCCAAACCCAAGATGGTACTGCCCCCAAAACTTGTCATTCAACCTTCCTCTTTTCAGAACCCCCCGATTATCACATCTCTCATGCCACAATCACCCATTATTCCACCCAAACCCACATTCACCTCACATTGTGATCCATTGGCAAGATCATACGCCATTATCCTAGCCAACCTCCTTGAAACCTTTGTTATCACATTACCACCTCTTAGACCTTATGACCCGCTCAAACCCAAACCAAAAGGATTTGACGAAACTAAAATTTGCGCTTACCATCATGTGCCAGGACACGATGTAGAGAACTGTAAGGCTTTTAAAACCACCCTTATCCAATTGTGTCCTCCTGAAGAGAATTTTTATGATGAAGATCTTCTTGATGAGGACCCTATTCCATCTCCACCAATCTACCCACACCTTCTTCCAGTACCTACAAAAAAACTGACATCTCCACCCCCACAACCTTTTTATCCACCCCCAAAATTTGAAATCAACATGGTCTGTATCAGAGAGCTCACCAAACCCCCACCTAAATGCCAGTGTGCCCTACTCATTTCACAAGGCTCTTACCTCCTCTAGGTTTTTTTTCCTTCGTTTCGTTATAATTTTCATGGCTCACCTACTTCATCTACCTCCCCTCCTCAAATCAACATGATCCAAGTTGCTACCCATGCTCAGAAGGAAAAAGGCAAGGAAAAGGAAACCAACCCATCAACCAACCCTATACCCAACATACCATCTGCACCCACACCCAAGGTCACCATTCATGGTCCCACATACCCTATTTCCAATGGTGTTAGGCACCGCACAATGCTAAAACAATTGCACTAATCCTCCCTCAAAATGTCCCTATATGACCTCATCCAAACCTCATAGTCACATCGTCAAGCCCTCATGGAGGTTCTTTAGTCTATTGAGGTTTTACCAAATGACCCTACACCCATAGCCTCCATCATTACCCCTCATCATGTAGCCTCTCTCACTAAATTTCCACCTTCCTCTACACCTTCACCTACTCACCAAGTAGCCGCCCTCAGCTTTTCGGATGAAGAGATCACTCCTCTCTAATCTGATGACCCTGATCCCGACCTTTTCATTTCCATCTACATCGATAATATTATGATCAATGGTGGTGCTAGCATTAACATCATCTCCTCCCATGCATACATCCAAATGCGCATACCTGCCAACTGCATGCATAATAACCTAGTTATGTTGCGCTCCTTCAATGATGCCATGACCTCTACCCTGGGTACTATCATCCTCCATGTCTGTGTAGGTCCCCGCACTATCCCGGAACTATTCTATGTCCTAGAGGGGGAATTCCAATATAATTTTTTGCTTGGACGACCTTGGATCCGAGCCATGGGTTGTGTTCCTTCGACTCTACACTATTGCCTCAAATTTGAACATGAAGGGCATAATTATACCATTCCAGATGACCCATCACATTTCAAGACCTATAATATGCTATACCAACCCAATGACATTCTTGTACCCATTAAGGCATCTACCTCTATGACCACTTCTTCTTCACCCACAACCCCATCCACCGATGTCGCAACCACCTCTCCCACACCTAAGTCTTCTATCCCTACCATCTGCCATAACCTCCACAGCTAATCCATCCACCTCCCAATCAACCGATTCCACCCCCGTTTAAACCTATAATACTTCATCTATTCCAGCTACCCACATATCGACCATTGATCCCTTGGAAGGTGTTTTTAACACCTCACTCTGGGGGAGTATCGCCTGTACAATGTCAATACATTCCTTACCCCGCAAGAGTATGGAAATCTTTGCCAACACCCTCGCTATGATCACCGCATAGGCGAGCGTATTCTTTATGGTCCTCCCCACCTTCGCACCAATCTCACATATGGGGGACTTGATACTTCCACCTATACACCCGAGCCACCATCGCAAACTCGACCATTTTTCTCTGACCTCCAATCTCTTACCAATCGCCGCTTCACCCACACTTTCCTACATCGATGTGCATGGAAAGGTTTTGGTTTTGGATTTTACGAACAAGGCCGTCACACTGTTATTCCATGTACCACCCACAAACACAACGACCGTAGTGGTATCGGCTTTGCTGAAATATCTTCCAAGAAGGCCTACATTGAACTCATTGAGGATGATGACCCTTCTTTCACCCCATTCACCACCTTCACCACCTTCACCAATGGAGTTGATGGACCCAAAATCCATTCCTCGTGACTTTTTTTTGTAAACATCATTTCCCTAGGACCTCTTACTTATCAATGGGATTGTGAGGATCCCTCTTCTCTTCCCTTCCTATATCCTGAAATGATCGATGATGATACTTCTTCTATTAATGTCGTTCAATGTCAGGACGATGAGTTCTATTCTCACCTATCTCGAGTGCAGAAGACTCTTATATTCACTAGTTTTTTCCCTCTGAGATGAAAACCATGTTGAACGAATCGACTATCGAAGTCAACATCAACACTCAGGATGACCCACACATTCTAAAGATTGGTCAATCTTTAGATGCTTCTGAACAGGAAGCCATTACTTCTTTCCTCAAAAATCATAACCATGCTTTCACTTGGTCCTATGCTGATATGCCCAGTATTGACCCCACCATAGTGGTCCACAATATTGTAACCATTCCCGATGCCAAACCCGTAAAACAAAAGCTACGGAAAATGCACCCTCGCATTGCTCTTCTGGTTAAAGAAGAACTTCAATCACCTTCTCCCTCATTTTCCTTTATCCTACCCATAAAATACCCTCAATGGATTTCTAACATTGTCCCTGTCACTAAAGTGATAGGGGGACTTCACATTTTCACAAATTTTTGTGACCTCAACCTAGAATGCCTGAAAGATGACTTTCCTCCACATGGTATTGATCAGCTAGTTGATCTTACCGCTGGTCATGAGATGTTATCACTCATGGATGGATTCTCAGGTTATAATAAAATATTACTTGCTCCATAGGATCAACACAAAACCACCTTCATCACCCCTTGCAGGACCTTTGCTATCAAGTTATGCCTTTTGGCCTTAAAAATGTTGGTGCTACATATCAGTGGGCTATGACGTATATCTTCCATGACATCATGCACCATATATTGGAATATTACGTAGATGACCTCCTCACAAAATCCAAATGTTGTTCCGAACACCTCACAGTTCTAAAAACCATCTTTGACTGCCTCATCAAGTATTGTGTTTTCCTTCAACCCAAGAAATGTGTCTTCACGGTTCTTTCAGGGAAAGCTCCTTGGGTTTCATCATTTCCTTACGTGGCATAGAAGTTGACCCTGCTAAAGTCAAGGCCATTATTGAAATGCCTCCACCCACTAACCTTCACCAACTCCGTAGCTTACAAGGTAAGTTACAATCTATTCACCGGTTCATTTCACAAATTTCTGACCATTGTCAACCATTTCATCATCTTCTTAAAAAGGATGTCTCCTTCAAATGGGATGATGAATGCCACAAAGCTTTTGAGGCCTTAAAACAATACCTTCTCCAACCACCCGTACTCATTCCTCCTAAAGATGACCAACCCTTTTACCTATATATCTCTGCTACTGATCACTCCTTAGGATCCATGCTCACTCATCGTGATGAGCAACATAGAGAACATAAGGTTTATTACATAAGTCATACTCTCCTAGACTATGAAACGAGATACACCCATGTCAAAAAACTTTTCTTAGCCTTAGTTTTTGTTGCCACAAAACTTCGTCATTACCTACTCAACCAAAAAACCTATGTTGTCACCAACACTGACCCCTTACACTTCATGTATGCCAAACCTTACCAAAACCAACATGTTGCATGGTGGCTCATGCTTCTCATAGACTTAGACCTCATATTTATTCATCAGAAATCTATCAAAGGCTAAAGTCATTGCTGACCAGCTCACTGACGCACCCCTCTCCTGGAATCAATCGTCTAACATCGATTTCCCCGATGAATGCAACACCACCCTCTCCTTAGATGATACCATTTACTCAGATGACCTTATTCTTTAATGGTTCCAAATGTCAGCGTGGGGGAGGTGCAGGTGTTATCCTCATTCCCCTAGATGGTGAACCTATGCCATTATCCTTCAAACTCGATTTCGATTGTACTAACAACATTTTTTAATACGAAGCACTCGTATTAGGCCTTCAAACTGCCATTTCCTTAGATGTTAAATCAATTAACATCTTCGATGACTCTCAACTGGTAGTAAAATAAGTCAATGGTATATACTAGTGTCGTAATAAAGTACTTCAAAGGAATAAAAATCATGTTGACACACTCTTGACCTCCTTTGATTAGTATGAACTACAAACCACTCAACGTTCCACTAAAAAATTTGCAGATACCATGGCTTGTCTATCCTCACAGATACCTACTTCACCCTACGACTCTAAAATATTTGTCACAGTACAAAGGTTGCAATCACCTTCTTATTCACACCATGACGTTAGCTTTGTTGGAACTATTCAAACCAAACCCATCATGACCTTTGGTATAAGACAGCTTGTTGACTACCTTTCCCTATCCATCTTGCCTTCTGACCTCACTCGTAATGGAACAACACACCTTTCTCAAAATGGCCTCTCATTATGTCATCATGGGTGGCCTTCTCTATAAACATAGATTCGATGGTATTCTCTTACGATGCCTTACGAGTTCTGAAATTCCTTATACCATTAAGGAAATTCATGATGACATATGTGGGGGTCACTTCAGTGGTCTCGTTGTTGCTAAATGTATTCTTCACCTCGGCTATTACTGGCCTGACCCTCAACCATGATTGTTGTGACTACGTCAAATGTTGTGTGAAATTGCCAACAACATGCAAAACTTCATCACACACTTTAGTCATGCCTTACAGGTCACACCGTGACCTTTGGCCTTTTCTCTCAATGGGGTTTGACCTCATCTTGTTGGAGAAATCAATCCCTATTCTTCCCAAAGACATCAATGGATCATCACCACTACAGAATATTATACCAAATGGGTTGAATCCATACCTCTCATTTCTACAAAAGATGAGAAAATATTTGAATTCATTAATCATCACATTATTTGTCGCTTTGGTGTTCCACACCGCCTCATCACTGATAATGGAAAATAATTCAAAAACAAAACCTTACAGAAACTTTGTGATGCCTTCGGAATTCAACTCAGTTTCTCTTCACCATATTACCCACAAACCAATGGCCAAGCTGAATCAACTAATAAAACCCTAAACAAAATTCTTATGAAGGTGGTTGACGATACTGGGAAGGATTGGCATACGCACATTCCTTTCACCTTGTGGGCTGTACCACACTAGTATTCACACTTCCACTGCTGCCACTCCCTTTTCTTTGGTCTACCGTACAGAGGTTGTCCTGACTCTTGAAGTACAGATTCCATCTCTTCATATTTCTCTCCAGGACATGCTCAATGATGATGAATTTTTCCAAGACCGTTTGGCACAACTTGAGTTATTAGATGAATGATTTATCTTAATGCTCTCGATTACATCTCCAAGTTTATCAAAAACCGTATCAAACGTGCCTATGAAAAATGCATCCATAAATGAACCTTCCAAGTAGGTGATCTCATCCTAAAAGAAAAGCAACATGTAACCAAACAAGGAAAAATTAAACGGGGCAAATTTTCTCCTAATTGGCTTGGACCATATATTGTGATTCATACCTATGGATCAAGTACTTCTTGTTTATCTTCACTCGATGGTAAACTCAAACTTGAACCCCTCAATGTCTTGCATCTTTGACCATTCTATTGCTAACTTCAAGTCCTATATCACTCATTGCCTATTTCATGCTCGTCCCTTGAGTACCATTCACCCCTCTTATATCACCACTTTCCTTAAACGATTAAACAAGGATCATGTGATTACCCGTCCACCTCTTTCCACCTTGTCTTAAATATGAGTACCATGGCTCTACTCATGGCATGATTCTCATGGATACTTTTTTGAATTCCTTCTTGGATGGAATCCCATGGTCATTCATCACCTAGTAACCCTCCATCATGACTTAACCTCTAGCATGCTCCACCTTTCACCTCCTAAAGTAAGTTGACCATAACTTTTTCTCTATAGTCTTGTCCATGACTTAGAATCCCAAAAATAATTTCCAAATGGGATCACAACTCCTTGAGTCAAACTTCCAATAAAAAGATCAATCCCTCAAAAGGACATATATCTATTCTGTATTCACCGCTATAAATAGACTTCTCCCTCGAAGGACAACTATATACAAACTTTCACTATACTTATACATAGTCTATCACAAAAGAAGACTACTCTTGCAAAAAGAAAATAAAAATATTCAAAAGCTTCCCGCATCGATCAACTTCACGAAGACCTCAAGGAGATAATTTTACTGGTCCCAAATAGATTTCCCACATCGATCAATCTATCTAAAATAAAAGTGAAAAGAAAAAAGAAAACTTTTTCGTCATGGACTTGCCTATTGTGATCTTGGGTCTCTTGCCAAATCGGCATGTTGCCTTATACCAGGTTATGCTCTAACCCAACCATTTCCACCTCATACCTTTTTCACCCTCATTTCCTACCGCCTCAGGGGAATTTCCATAAATGCAACATTTGGCTATATAATAGCCATTGTATTAGCATGAAATATAGAGAAAATATTATTATTTTGTTGTGTAAATCTGCTTGTTCTCCAAGATTTGGTATCAGAGCAGTGTATGATCCATGTAATGGCAATATAATTGATTTGATTGGGGGAAGCCTTATGTTCTTCATTACCCCTGTGAATGGTAACTGTATTGTGGTTTCAGTTCTGTCAGGATTTTATGGATTAGATAGCTGCATGTGTTATTACCTTCATGCAGATTTAGTTGAAATCCCTATCACTCAACCCGGTTGCATGATTGATTTGCAAGGTGTTTATATGATATATGTCGATCTACAGAGAGAGTTGATATACATTGGAACAAATGCAAAAGCCGACACAGTTTTACCTCTAAAGTCATACAATTGATTTTAAATACAAAGAGCACAGCTATATTGAAGTAGATGTCAACGCATTGTCAGTTGGGTTATCGATTGAGCATCACAATTTGCATTGAGTAGCATTAAAAATATTTCAACACATCTCCCCATGCCCTTAGTGGGAGTTCCCACAGCAACGAGTCCTGTCTCAGACACAGAAGCCCCCAGCCCATCTGCACAGGAGAGCGGTTCATCAGGCGCTTCTGCCGACACGGGATTATCTAAAATGGCCATCTTTGGAGTTGTTTTTTTCAGAGGCGTGGCTTTACTTGTGTAAATACTCCAGTTTTCCAATGTCGTTGCTAATGGTATCTCTGATCTTTAGTTTCTGTAATTTCTTGAGTTGGAGATCACCTGACGATGCACAGCTAGTACAGAGCACCTGTCGGAGTTTAGATGGATCTGAGATTGTCGTTGATTCATAATACACAATCTTGTAATTAGATTTGTGTGCCTATATCATTGGAGATTCACTAATTTTCAATAGTTCATTCTCCTACGTCCATGCAATCGCACCCATCGTGTGGAGATTAGATTCAAATTTGAACAACTATTGTCCATCAAACAAGAAGATCACGCAGGTTGATAAAGGCAAGTCTTATTTAGATAAATTGTATGGTCTTAGTCCGTTGGTATATTAGTGCCTATTCTATTTAAATTTATTTGTTATTAAAGTTGTTTAAATCTGTATAATATTCGTTTAATGCCATGCATTCGGTTGAATGCTATAAGCTAGATGTTTAAAGATATCAAAATTAGAATTTGGGATATTTTATAAAATTGGTCATTATAACGTCACTATTGTTTTTTGTTTCGAGTCAATTAGAGTCATCAATTTTCATTTAGAATCAAAATACCAAAAGTGTTGTAATTATGTTGTTAGTTTCGTTATTGTCAAGTCTCATTGTGTCTTATGTCAAGTTAATTGAAATAGGTGATTTTAGGTTATCTGTCTAGTCGAGTCTTCTTGTCCAAGTCAATTGTGTTATATGGTTAGTCAAAGCATAAAGTTTTTTTATGTGAGTCAAAACTTGTAAAAATAAAAAAAAATTGCCTCACGGACACATTTTCGGTGTTACCCGACGTCCGGAAAAAAATAAAGTGTTTCACATTGCGGGAAGGAAGTGTGAAAGTTCTTTTGTTACCATGTAAACATTAAGGGGGGGAATGTTAGGAAATTAATATTAATGTTTACTATGATTAAGAATTAATGAGTGATTTGTAATAACAAATCACGTATATATTTTGTTAGTATATAAGTTGTTATTAACAACTTATATTTACGAATATATTGTTTGGTGATATATTGTTACAACAATATATCACGAATAGATTATTGTTTTAGGAGAAGTTGCAGGAGATGTTGTAGGAGATATTTGAGGAATTGTAGTTCCTCATATTTAGGAGCAATCTCTCCTATACATATGCATTATATGTAAAATGTAATGTATCCCGTATGAATTGAATATAGAGAAAATATTATTATTTTGCTGTGTAAATCTGCTTGTTCTCCAAGAAAAATTTCGCCATGGACTCACCTATCGTGATCTTGGATCTCTTTCCAAATAGGCATACTACCTTATACCACATTATGCTACAACCAACCATTTTCACCTCATCACCTTTTTGACCCTCATTTCCTACCACCTCAAGGTACTTACTGCAAATGCGACATTTCGTGATCATGTGACTTTCTTCACCTTTATATTAATCAATCGTGTAATGCCTTTAGGGTCTTACATTCATAAGCCTATCTAGGATATGGTCGCTTGTTATGATCCTTCTCAATTAGGTGGCTCTTCTGCCACCTTTTATCTTTCAAATTCTTCATTACTTATTGATTATCCTATACCGGACTAGACCCTAGACACCTACATTTTGGGAATTCCTCTTTCACCAAACTCAACCGAAAATCACCCATACCTATCTGCCCACAATTCAACCATAACTAAATGACCTAAAATCAAACACACCTATGACCTAGACTTGATCATGCCCAAAAACCTACCCACTCATTCCACTACCTCATAAAAATTCTTCCCTAGCTTATGGGAGAACTATACTGGCTTGAGGCCCCTTTTCACTGGGGCTATGTAGGCATCACTTCAAGGGAATGGGGACCTTTGAAGGTTATCTCAGCCAATTTCTTACCCTAACCAATTCCCCCCATTTTTCAATTCACATTCTACCTTGGTTTCCCATTTTATATCACCAACTATAAATAACACAAAACACACACCAATTAACACACATAACTACCAGCCATTTTTCAACACATCGTCATAACATTCACCAATTTATTATTTCATTTTCCACAACTAGAAAACATTTTGAAATTAAACCATACAATTTGTACTCATCACCATTTGTTTCATTTCCAATAACTTGAAACTTCAATCATAACCATAAACCACGACTCAATCCATGCCTAAACCGACCTGACTCAATCCATGCCTAAACCGACCTAACTTAATCCATGCCTGAACTGACCAAACTCAATCCATGCCTAAACTAGCCTGACTCAATCCATTCCTGAACCGACCTGACTCTATCCATGCCTAAACCGACCTGACTCCACCATTCCTATGACCTGACTCCATCATGCATAAATTACCTAGTTTTCATCACATACACAAAATAACTATGGAAGTTAATTGCAAACATATGTCCAAAATCATGTCATAATACCGTCATATCTATAAATGAATCATCAAAACCTATGTATCCATATACATGGGTATCTCAAATATATTCACACGCAGACCGGTATAAACATAAAAACCTCAAAAAAATCTCATATACATCCTCACTATCTTCATAACGCAGGCCGATGTGTATATCAAAAGGTGAAAAAATGGATACAATGCTCATCTATGGTGACTACTCATCACCACACTGGAGATCCATCCCTGTCTCATCAGTCTCCTCCTTTGCCCCTCTAGCCTGATGCATGGCCAACCTCTCTCCACCTTGCCTTGGTCTGTCCTCTGATGGCCCTGCCCCTGGAGCTAGCCTCTGTATACTGATAGCCTCACCTTGACCCTATCCCTAGGCTCTCCACCCCTTGTGCTCTCCACACTATGCATCAGGGATATTCTCCTCTCACTCGAGGCCTATTGTGCTCTGTACTCTGCATATGAGGGGACATCGATCCCTGCGGCCATCAAGTGATGCTAATAATAGCGTGCCTCACCTAGCTCATCCATGAATCTCACCATCATCATTATCTATGGAGGTGTCATGGATCTCATAGCATCCTGTGAGCTATGACCTACTAATAACGGTCTTTAACATTGTATCTATCCAATGGGACCCTATCCCTAGGCCTGTGTCATTGCCTATGTCAGTGCCTGTGTAATGCTCTGGGCCTATAAGGCCATAATCTGTTCCTGTGCAGTGTCCAACTGGCCTTGCAACCCTGTGACCTATGCTTGAAGGGTGGCTATCAACCCCCCATCTCTAGCGCCACCTTGAGCGGGTGCCTGCCCCTAGAAATTTGTGACCTAGTCCTGAAGGGCCACCACCTGTGCCTGTAATGTGGACATCTCTACTTGTTACCCTGTCAACTATCCTTGTAAACCCATAATTTGGGCCTGCAATGCGGCGACTTGTCCCTATAGTGTGTCTCTATGGACTGTGAGGGTGGCCACGTCTGGCTATCCTAGCCTGGGTGATGCTACTCATAACTGGGATGCCCACCACCATCTATAACCATCAGTCACTCCTACATCATCAATATGTCTATCCTCTGACTTCTCCTCCTTCCCTATCAGTACTTTTGGTCAAGGTGTAGACATAGGTCTCTCCACGTCATCCCTCCTATACTATGAAAATGGAGGGGGCACATCCTGGGGTAGGCCTAAATACCTCCAAACTCTATCCACTAAAATCATGTCGTGTTCGCCAGCACGATGCCCCTCTATCCATCAGAGAAACTGTAACTCCTCCAACTACTCTACCATATGTTAGTATGAGGGATAACCTACATACGGCCTCTAGATGATATTTACACCTAATAGCCCCTTCAGCCTTTTCCTGTAATACGCTACATCATGTGTCCCCCTAGCTCCCTGACGTGCTCCACCTACGGGGATGCACCGCCTGTAACCAACCCTGACTGCACCTGTCCCAAATGCATCGACCTAAGGCAACCCAACCATACAAATGCACATAATGTTCTCGTAGGCAAAATAGTAAAGAAGAAAGGTGCAACACACTCTGAACCTCCATATTCTCCCATAGGCCCACAACTCTCTGTATAACTACACTAGGTAGGCTAGTGCCCAAGAAAAATAGATCTGGTCCTCCATCATATCATGGAGAACTCCCATCAAGGCCCATAGAAATCTCCCACCCTCTGCATCTGGTAGTGTAAAGTAGCACACTGCCTCCATAATCACAAAAACAAGCCTTGTCTCCTCCAAACAGGCTACATACATATATCCATAGCTCAAGCTCGCACTATGGAACTTGAGATTGGCCATCCTCTCTCCAAACATTGTCAACATCAGCTCCTCACAGGCCTCTGAAGAAAAATAATATACCTTCTCTCCCACAATCGGTAGCCTCGGGATCATGTACACGTCCCCTAAGGTGACTGTGATCTCACATGTTGTCAGATGGGATGTGTTGGTCATAGAATCCCATCTGTCGATGAGAGAAACTGTTATCCAAAATGAGTCCCTGCTTATTTTGGCTAACTTGCCTTCATTCTTTCCTTCCTTGTGCTTCAACTTCAATTTTCACACATTTCAAGCACTCAAAGGATTCTGGAAATGGCTTCATCAAATAGGATTTTTCTTCCCCTTTACAGAAAGGTAAAGAAGTCCTCCTAACTCCTTGTATTTTTTGAGTTATGGCTCGGTAGAGTTTTGAGGGGAAATTTTCCCAAGGTGGGCCCATGGAGCTTAGGAGATTTTTGTGCCAAAGATTCTCGGGCCGTCGGTGCAGAGGAAGAAATTGAGAACTTGATGTTTTTTGGGATAAAATCACAAAATTCATTTGCACTCCCATGAGCCCACAGAGGAAAAGAAAAGTTTAAGGCCCATAGCCAATGAAGTAACACCACGTGTCAAGGCAGGGTGGCGAGTGGTGGAAGGACTTCAAGTTTTTTAGCCTTTTTGTCAAAATTTATCAAAGGAAAACTTGGAATGACATACCCACTAACCAATGATAGGGTGCCACGTGTCTAGAGTAGCTGTGGGAAGCAGGGCGAAGGAAGGATTTTTTACTTTTTCCTTTTTTGCAAAAGGCATAAGGGAAGAAATGGAACCACATCTCTGCTGTGGATCAGAGAACACCACATGTCATTTCAAGCACACGTCATTAGCACATGGGTAGACCATTGGGAGACTTTGGAAAAATTTGTATTTTTTCTCCAAAAGGAAAAATGTTGGTTTCAATCCCACCAACCAATAAGAGAGTGCCACGTGTCTCGGAGCAGCAGGGCCGCGAAGAATTTTGGGAAAATTTTCCAAATTTTTTTCCCTTTTTTCCCTAAATCTTTAGAGGGCCATATCTTTCAATCCAGAGCTTGGATTTTCACGATTCTTGTATGAATGAAAAGATATTGAAATTCTCTACACGATGGACTCTCTAATTTTAAATTTCGATGGAGATTGATGGGAGAAATTGCAAGAAACATCCCTAGCATGAAAACATTTTCAGAAACAACCCCCAACCACCAAAATTGATGAATTATGGCACTCTTTTCTTCTCTAGCATGGCCAAATGCATAGAAAATTGGATTTTTGAGGCTACCCATGCCATTTTGATGAATCTTGTCGGTGGTTGAACCTTCACTTCAACTTTCCCGTGTTTCTCCTTCCTGGACTCTATTTTTCATCGATATATGCCAATTTTGTCTGATATATTCTTCTTCTTCTCTACCTCTCCCTTATTTTCTTCCCCAGGGTTGAAAATGGAGTTTGAACCTCCTCCCCTGTTCTTTAATGGCATTTTTGCCTCTTACCCGTAAAATGATGCACCGTGTAAATTCTGAGTAATAAAAAATGTGTTTTTGTGATGTAATTGTCCATCCTTGGCTCATTTTCTTTGTTGTTTTCCTTACCTCTCTTCATTATAGAGTATTTGTGCATGTTTGGATGTTCATTACAGGTTTTGGAGCTATTTTCATGGAGTTTTGGAACATTTTCTATGTGAAATCCATCTTTGGTATGTGATGCACTTGTCCATCCTTTCCATTGCTCACCTCTTCTTGTTCCATGGAAGTTTTGATAGATAATCAACACTTTCCTTCTCTAGTGTATCACCGTTTTAGTGTAGGCTCTATTTTTCCTTGTTTTCTTCCTCTCTTTATCTCCTTGGAGGTTATATTAGGATTAGATTAGCTTGCATGCACTGGAATAGCTTGTGGCAGGTAGTTTAGGAAGAGGAACCAACCTTCTCTGGAGAGCTTTCCCCATTTTCAAATGTCCCACACTTTGGGAAATCTCAATGTTGTGCAATCACACCAAATGACATTGCCTTAGAAAAGTAGATCCATAACTCATTTAGGGGTGCTGTGAATTTGCACTAACAATTTTGGCACACCTGGTGGGACCTTAAAGGTCTTCACTTTCATTGCAACAAAATTGATGTGCATTTGTTGCAAGTTTTTAGCTTGTAAATATCCTTAAGATTGCACATCTGGTGACTCCATTTGGTCAACAACTCATCTCTGAAGTTGCATACCTTCTTTTCATTCATTTCCATTCATTTTTATTCATCTTTCTTTCCATCTCTTTCGTTCTTCTTCCATTCCATGAAGTTGTGCAATCATGACTTCATTTCCATCATGGAATTCACACTTACAACAGAAGCAATAAATTACACCTCCAACATACTTCTCAAATCCTCCAGATCAGCATTATGAGCATATCAAAAATCATCATGCTTACCCATATGAGCAATACCAAAATCAGTTTGGTTATGGAGCTTATCAAGAACAAGGGTTTGCATATAATG
The DNA here is from genome assembly GCA_019776745.2 of Taxus chinensis. Taxonomy (NCBI): domain Eukaryota; kingdom Viridiplantae; phylum Streptophyta; class Pinopsida; order Cupressales; family Taxaceae; genus Taxus; species Taxus chinensis. Next base: position 132,096,363 of record CM034155.1, read on the forward strand.
ATAAAAGTTACATGGAAAATGCAGATCTGTTAGAGAAGATCCAAAAAATGGAGGCTAACATGGTGCAATCTAGGGCTACAACACAAATGAAAGCTTTCAGAATTGGTTGTAGGGCACCTTGTCCATGGATTGTCCCTTTTCCAAGACATTACAGCCCTTAGGTGAAGCTTGAATTCATATTTGAAATGCTTCCATTACTTGCAAAGTGGACCGAGGGAATAAAGGTATATGAGAAGAGTGTTACACAACCTTGTCAATGGGTAAGAACACCATCTCATAGTCTTTCATTTTCTCCTTCCCAATTCCTTTCATTTCAGTAGGTTCAATTTTCAAGTCCATTACCTATCATCCCAAATGTTGATTCCATGTCTTTATCTCCTAATCTTCCATCCCATCTCAGTTTCTCTGCCCTTTTCTCTTCCAAATCCAAGTCCCCTCCACAAGATCCAAAAGAAACACCTTCCCCACCACCACAAACAATTGAAAAATATGTTGCAACTCAACCGATCCCTCCTCTTGCTTTCCCAAATCCATGTTGGGAAGATGAAGATAAAAAAACCAGTCAAGGAGAGAAGCAAGAAGAAGAGACAAACAAAGAAGAAAAAATTAGAAGCTTGGTAAGCTTGGCTCTTAAATTAGGGATTAAAAATATCCCCTTGATAGTTAATCCAAAGGAGGAGGTAAAGGTTGAAGAACTAATGGTGGCTAAGGCTAAGTGTGTAGTAGTAGAACAAGATGAAGATCAACAATCTGTTTGTTTTGAGTGTAGTGTGCATGATGGCACTTTGTTTGATAAGATTGTTGATCCAATTCAAGCCACACAATCAACACAAGCAAGGGAAGAAGAAAATGCTTCAACTCCAAAAGAGGAAGAGTACATCCAGGCCATGGAGGAGAACAATACAATTTCAGAGGATTCGAACACAGAGCAGGCTGCAGAAGAACCTTAAGTTCCTCCTTCTACTACATCCTCTTCGAGCTATAACATTGAAGAAGAGTTTGATATTTCAAACTTCATGTTTGAGGATGAGGAGAATCATGGTGAAAATTTTTCATATCAGAAGAACACATGGATAAGGTTGAACACATACAACAGGTTGCACGAGAAGTTATAGATTTCTCTCCCACTTCATCTCTCCAAAAATCTGATTTTTTGGATGAGTCCGAGCTGAAAAGCTTCATGTTTGAAGATGAAGCTCCACATGGTGAAAAGGATGGTGATTTGAATGTCACCATACAAGAGGGAGAGACTTTTTTGCAACAGGACAGTGAAGAGTTTGATTTCCTATCAGACTTAGAAGAGTGTTTTGATGGAGAGGAACCCCTGGAAATCACAGCGTTTTCCACTCCATCATTCATCCTCAACAACAAGAACATGCTGTCACGAAGGTGAGTTTTCAAGGATAGCAGCCTGCATTTTATAATAGCCTTGTGGAACTAGGGTTGGAAGATATTAATATTCCATGCTCTTCACTGGAAGAGGGAGGAAAAGAGTAGAAAAAGCTCCACCATCTCTTCCACACCATTCACCCAAGAAGATCTACAAGAAGAATCCATTTTTGGAGTTAAATTTCAAAGAAGTGGGCACATTCAAAGGACCAGACCTTTCCCAATAAGGTACTTGGCTTCATTGGAGCCAAAGGAGAAGCCACAACTAGTCATGCTTGCTTCTAAGCATGAGGATGATATGCAAAGCACCAAGGATCAGCTGCCATACCTCTTAAATCCAAATGCAGAGCAACTAAAAGAGGTATCTAATTTAATTTCATCTGACACCTTGCTAATTTTGGTTGAAGACCAACTTATTATTGATTTTCCACTCATACAAGCAGCCATACTTAGCTCCAAATCAATCTCATGGCTGCCAATTTTGAAGAAGGAAGGCTATTTTGCACAACCAGTTGCAGGGTTTGTTTAGCTTACCTTTGCTTCCAGTTAGAGTAGAGTAGGTAGGTTTGCTTTCAGCAAAAGAAGTGTTTTTACACACTCTGCATGTTCCATTTGGAGCATGTATGATTTCTAATTTTGTACATAGTTTTTTGGCACTGTTTTGGTTGCTCTTGCACAGTCCATTTCAGTGGCATTTTGGTGAAAATCAATTTCAAGTTTCAATGGGCTTCCAAGTGGCTCAGAGGTTAGATTTTCATAGTTTAGATCAAGAATAAATTTACCATGCTTGACTCCATGCCCAATGGATGATTTAAAGGCCACTGATCATTCATCTAGTAGGCAGATGACCCCTGCTGAGTCGCCAAAATTGTTATCCAAAATGAGCCCCCTTCTTATTTTGGCTAACTTGCCTTCATTATTTCCTTCTTTGTGCTTCAACTTCAATTTTCACACATTTCAAGCACTCAAAATATTTTGGAAATGGCTTCATCAAATAGTATTTTTCTTCCCCTTTGCAGAAAGGTAAGTAATTCCTCCTAACTCCTTGTATCTTTCAAGTTATGGCTTGGCGGAGTTTGAGGAGAAATTTTCCCTAGGTGGGCCCGCAAAGATAAGGAGGAAAATTTGCTAAAGAGGCTCGGGCCGACGGAGTAGAAAATAAATTTGGGACTTAGCATTTTTTGGGCTAAAATAAAAAAATTCATTTGCACTCTCACAAGCCCATAAAGGAAAAGAAATTGATTAATGCCTGCAGCTCATGAAATGATGCCACGTGTCAGAGGCGGCGGTGGCGGGCGCCGGAGAGAACTTCTAAGTTTTTCAACTTTTTGGTCAAAAGTGCATCAAAGGCAAATAATTAGGAGCGCATCTCCATTGCCGAGCTAATGAAAATGATGCCAAGTGTCCAGTCAGTAGTGGGAGTTCAGGGTGATCGAGAGTAATTTGGAAAAACTATTGCCAAAGTGTTTCAAAAGGCACAAAGGTAAAAATTTGAACTGCATCTTCAGAGCAAAATCAAAAGGTGCCACGTGTCCACGTGGCAGAGAAGGTCATAGCCTGGTGGATCGGCAAAGAACTTTTGGGAAAATTTCCCAATCGTGGGTCACAGAAGGGGCAGAATTTTCTCCTGGGCCCGCCGATCAATCAAATAGAGGGCACCACATGTCATCGAAGGAGCAAGGTGCAAAGAATTGTTTGAGAAAATTTTCCCAATTTGAAAAAAGAGGGAAAAAGTTCAACTTTCAGCCCGCGAACCCAAATTTTGCCCTAATTTCGCCATTTTTTTCCCTAAATCTTCAGAGGGGCATATCTTTCACATCAGAGCTCAGATTTTCATGATTTTGGTATCATTGGAAAGCTGGTAAAATTATCCACATGATGGATGGTTCAATTTTGAATTTTTATAGAGTTTTATAGGAGACAAATGGGAAAACGTCTCTGGCATGTAAAAAGTTGTAGAAAATGGTTCCCAACCACCAAAATTAATCAAGTATGGGCCTCTTTCTTCACTCTGTAAAGAAATGTACTTCAAAGTATGGAGATTTTTCTTAGAAACCCATCATTTTGTAGGCCTATTAAACTGGATCTTGTCGGTGGTTGAAGTTTTAAATCAATTTTGCCCGTGTGTTTTTACCTTTCTTTCATTCTATTCGAGTGATAAAAGCTAGTTTTGGCTCATTTGTAAAACGTTGTTCATCATTCTTCTCTGCCTCTCCCTTATTTTCTTCCCCAAGGGTTAAAAATGGAGTTTGAACCTCCTTCCTTGCTCTATAATGGCATTTTTCCTCTTACCCATGAAATGATGATTTTGTGCAAATTTTTGGAGCAATAAAAAACGTGTTTTATGATGTATTTGTCCATTCTTGCTCATTGTTTTGGTTGCTTTCTTCTTGCCTTTCTTCATTGTAGGTATTTGTGCATGTTTTGATGTTCATTGTAAGTTTTGGAGCTTGTGTTTCATGGATTTCTGCAACGTTTTTTGTGTGAAATCTATCTGTGGTATGTGATGCACTTGTCCATCCTTCCATTGCTCACCTCTTCTTGTTCCATGGTATTTTTGATAGATGATCATCATTTTCCTTCTCTGGTGTATCATTGTTTTAGTATAGGCTTTATGCTTTTCTAGTTTTCTTCTCTCTCCATGGTCTCCTTGGAAGTTATATTAGGTTTAGGAAATTAGATTGCATTCTCTGGAATAGCTTGTGGTGGGTAGTTTAGGAAGAGGAACTAACCTTCTCTAGAGAGCTTTACCTATTTGCAAAGGTCCCACACTTTGGGAAAGCTCAATGTTGTGCATTCACACCAGATGACATTGCCTTAGAAAATTAGATCCATGAAGGTCATTTTTGGGGTGCTGTGATTTTGCACTAACAGCTTGATCTCATGTGTTTTGAGTGAATGTTACACCTTATCAAGGTATTGTAGGTTGTATTGTACTAGAATGTAGTATCTGGACAGTGTCTATAGAGACCTATTGAGGCACGGTGATGGCAGTTGATCTATGAACTTCAAGTAGGAGTCGTGTAGATGACATGGAAGACTTTGAGTAATAAAAAATGACATATGATGTGTGCAAGATACATTGAAAAATCTTATGCAAATACAAGATGATGGTTCATTCATTGAAGTTTTTATATGGTAGTACTAAAGGCTAGGTGCTGTACTATCTTAGCCTGAGTGCATGAAAAACCATTGAGTGCTCCAATGTCTGTGTTACATAAGGTGAGGATCCTGAGATTGAATGACTCATTATTCTAAGGTGAAGGCTTTCGGAGAGTATATAGTTAACCTAATTGATGACGGTTAGGTTACTTTGAGTGGTTGACATGGTACATATGACTGGCATCGGTCAAGTATAACAGATATCTAGTTTTACAAAAAAGTAGTTTGATTGATTGCATGAATTTTTGGAGTGGTCTTCAGTATTCATCTATAGTCTCGAGTGATAGGTAAGGTAGAAGAATGAGTAAGAGTCCTCTAATATCAGAGTAATTGGTGGATTTGAAGTCTAGGTTTGAGAGGGGGAGCAAGTCCATAGTCTGGTTAGGATAGGCTTAGACGTGGTCTTAGGCCATTAATGGGGTTTGAAGTGGGTCATGGGGTGAGGTGGTTGGGTGAGTTGGTTGGGTGAGGTGGTCAAGTGAGGATGTTGATGCTAAAGTTAATTATCCAGTGGCATTAATGTAAGGTAGATCATGTGCTTATTCTTGGGATATTAATATGTAAGGTATGGTAAAGGTAGAAGTAATTCCTTTGGGGAGTTATAAGGGGTGGTACAATCTAATTTATGGTGTCTACACATGCATCAGAAAGAGTTGGAATCCATTTCCACTGAATTAGAAAATTAATTCATTAGGGATCTCAGCCCTAAAATTGTGGTTTGTAATTAGTCTACTGCTAGAATTTAGGTCTATGATTGAAGTATTACAACTAGCTGGATAATAATATCATACACTTAATGTGATAAATAACGTTGTTTCATAGCTGAAAGATCTCATTAATAGACATTTTTCGTATGATCCTTCTGAGTGATATGCATCTACTACAAAGGAGTGCATACAATGTAGTCCAAGTCATGAAGAAGCCATTTGTTGAATTATCTGTGAAGAAAGACATAGTCCTCCTCATAAGATAGGTTGATTTATTTGGTTGATGTTTGCAACCAAGCATGTGGTCATATCCTATGTTGAAGAAGATGGATATCATGAGCTACATGTATTCTTTTTCATACACTGTAAAAAAGGGGGAGACCATTACACATAGGTTCTAATAGTGATAGACCATCAATGAAAAAGTGCTACGGAGATTGTTGGCTTGACAAGTGAGTTAGACTCACTTGTCTTTTAATGTAACATCATCCTCTTTAATGCTTACAACTTCTACATGAATGATACCTTAGGAGTGCAATAATCATGCGTATCACATGGCCATCTACATCGTCAATTAGGTTGTCCCTTCATAATCACTGGCAATGAGTTAGAAGATAAGTGAGTTTCATTTCCTTTGGCTCTCTCTCTAGGTGTGAGTGGTGAGGCTGTAGTCCAGTAGGATTACATTGGCATGTGTGATTAATGAATGACATGAGGTATCCCCTTGATCTATTTCTAATGGTTCCACCACCACAGCATGTCACTCAAGCATGCTCTAAGAGTGTGTCTAAAACACTCGTGTCCAGCATTGCACAAGTCTCATCCAGTGCATCAGGTTATTACTACATGGTTTACAGGTTCTCATCCCTAGAAGTAGTCTAGGTGCTTGGATCATTAGCATGAAGCATGAGAGTGACACCATAGAGATACATGAGCTCATGGAGTTTGTCTGCATACACTCACGCTGAGATTTGTTGTCTTACAGTGTGTTCCAATGCTCCTTGTTAGAGTTCTTGGAAGCATAGATATGTTGATTCTATCTACCTTTAACCATGGTCAATGACTAGCACTCTAATCTTAGTGCTTGGAGACCTAATACAGTGATTGATAGTCACTTGCAGAAGCTACAATGATAACATTTCTTGGACTGAAATAAAAAAGGTGATACACACCTTATCAGATCAATCTATCTTGTGCACACTATTATATCATTTACCAAGTGGTTTCACTACTTGGTTGTAGTGTTAGTTCATTCTTGAGTTACTGACCAGAACTCTTATATAAATTATCCTTAGGCATAGTCATGAAAGTCCGGAGTGGAATAGTGATTCATCCTAGAGATATCTTCATGACTAAGTGAGAATTTGACTTCATTAGAACTATTGTGATCATAGTGCATACTCTTACACAAAATATTCTAGTTGTCATGATACTTTATTCATTCATCACAGACTTTATGAAGTACATTTGGTCCTATCGAGTTCTAGATACACCATGTTTATCCAACTCAAAGTGACGAGAAATGTTCATTGATTCGAACATGTGATGTCATTGAAAATGACAAATGAGCCTTAACAAATACAAACAATATTCAACACATCACACATTGCATATAACAACAATAGGATCAATGGAATGTACATCATCATCACAACATGACATCCCAATCATATCATCAAATGATTGTAAACATCAAATAGTAATGATCATAGGCAAATAAATTATGAGTCTATGATATACTCTGGTTCATGATCGATATTTATAGAAAACCTTGATGACTGTGCCAGCCCAAAATGGATCAATACATCAGTAAATGTGATGATATGGATTATGTAGAGGACTCTCCCATATTTACACGCACAATTACAACATGGTAAAATAACAAGTCATAAAAACTTAAATTTGACTTACATTGCTCAGATTACACACAACACAATAAGATGAAGGAAGGTTTTTCTCTCAAATTTTTTATGCAGACCCTCATGTAAGTAATCAACTCACATAGACACATGCAAACGTCATATGGGATGTCGATGATACACTGTTTCCCAAGTCGATTTCAGAGCTTATTAGCATGTGATTTTATGACCTGAATAGGTCAAAACTTTAGTTGAACAGATGAACCCACGCCATATCATTACTTTAAAGGTATTGTAGTCTACGACTGAACTTTGGAAGATGCATTGAGCACTTGTGTACGCATGGTGATCTCCCTTTGTTGGACCTTGGAGGTTCTTAAAATTCGTTTCACATCTCACTTATGAGGTGTTTAACCATTTAATTTTGCACTTTACCCTTATGACAATCTTCAGGTGAGCTTGCATATGGTCATGGTCACATAGTTGACTTAGTTTGATTGGTTATAGACAACACTGCTTTCGTGAGATTCTCTGATTCTTATGTTAAGATAATTCTTCGCAAAATGCTTATTTGATGTTTAAATATTTAACAATCGCTAGAGTGAAGCGAAGGGAACGTGATGTTTTTTCTGAAATCTTAATTCATTTAGAGGGAGACTTATGTGTGTGAAAAGGGTGCGAAGCATGTTGATTTTCCAAAAAATTCTTGGTTCCTCGGTATAGTTCAGTTTCCCTACCATTAGGGGAAGTGGTTCTATTTGCACTTGTTGATTGTTTCATGATTGTATAGCATGCATATATGATGTATATAGAGGTATATATATATATTCAATTTAGTGGTGATCACATGACATACAATTGAGGTGTCTTTCGTGAACATCTTGAGCTTCATGTTTCGAAGAGTAAGTTCCTCTAGGATATGGCTGATATATGAGTATAGATATATATATTCTCGAAGTTTGATCACACCAAACAATTGAAGATATTCTGTACAACACATGATAGATGTTTAATTAAGTTAAAAGGACTCTGATAGAGTGATGTTGTAAGGTTGTTTTGGAAATCTTTCGAATCTCGTTTTTAGGCTGATACATGATATGCTCTATGACAGTCGCACTAGAGGTCTTGTTCTTAGCATCGCCGTAAAGCAAAGAATTACTTGTTTTGAGACTAGTCTGGGCTTGCTAAGGTTGTACTTGGTGCATATCAAGCCTTATAAAATACACTATGAACACAAGTGAATCTATGTTCACGATGTTCCCATATTTTTGCATTGCACGATTGGTACATGAGCAAATATTCTTATGGTTCCTGTAATGCCCTAAAGGTGTTTTTAATCAAGAGTCATGTATTTAAGTGCATACAATGGTTACATTTTGAACTAAGTGTTCTCTAGAGGGATCAACAGTGCGAGCTAGGTGAGAGAGTGAAAGTTATATGTATGGCATTCAAGACAAATTTGATAGATTGCGTGAATCTTCTAACAGAGTGATGAATATCCTAGTGTGACTAGGGTTTAGTTTAATTCCAAATCAGTCCATGTTTTCACCCAGTTTGAGCAAAGTAAAGAGAAGGTGTGTTATGAAGAGGGTTTAAAGGTGTATGGTTGAAATGTATTGTGATCTCTATCAACTGTACCCTGTTCGATAACATGATCGACGCCCTATCAATGGTATTCTAATCAAAGACTAGTGTGTGATTAGCTAAGAGGATCTATTCCATACAAGTCCTTTAAAGTGATAGAACCAATATTCCACTAAGGGTTTCTAGGGGTTAGTTCATCCTTGCGGGGTCGATGCCTCACTAAGCAAATTCATTCGATGCAGAAGATTTATTTGTCTATATTGCATCCAAGTATGTTTGGTTTGAGTCGATATAATCTAAACGTACCTTCAATGGTTTTTCGATAAACCCCTTGAGGGCTTCCCACTTACATATTGTGTCCATTTTTTACCAAGATGCTCTTGATTATCGTTCATGTAAGATGGTTCGTTTGAAGATCACAGTTTTCTAAGCTCAGGGATTAACATAGGCATGGTTAGTTATATATTAATGTTGAACTACAAGTTGATTGTTGTGAGTTGGTTCCTTTATTACATTTTCAAGGAAGAAGTTCACCCCCAATTAGTAAACCAATAATGTGCTTCACAATGAAGGTTCACTGACAAAGATATTAACGAGGATGACACTGTGGCACATTTGGCTATTTCACTTTTAGGGTTCACAAATTTTGGGATCAAAACATCATCCGGGAGAGGATAAATACCAATTTCTCAAGTGTGGGCTTAGTTAATCATGGCCAAAATTTTACATATTTCGCATGCTAGAAACAATAGCAGTCTTTGAAAATAAATGGCTTTAACTTATGGACAATTGAACTACTCAATGCCTTTAAATGGAGGACCTCATTCTTTCATCTTGCATAAGTACCACGTAATGCTTTGACATCATTGCGATAAATAGACTGGTCATTTATTCCACCCTAATCTAACATAAAGCAACGAACTTTTACAATCCCATTTACATATACATAACACACCAAAATTTTCTAGGGAAACACACAAAAAGAGGAAGGGAAACACATAGAGACATGTATACAATGCATTTCATTTCACTTCACTTTGTAACCCAGGAGAGAGAAAGAGAATGGAAGAGAGAGAAAACATCATTTTGAAAAAAGTTATAATACACAAAAAGTTTTATTTCCCCATTTTACTTCCTTATTGGAACAATATTTTCTACCCAAGCAGTGTATTTGATAGGAAAAATTATCTTTACTTGAATGAGTTTGGAAAATTAATTTCCTATGAGGGGTTCTATCTTTGGGTTAACTGGCCTTTACTTTTACCTAGTTAGTTTGACATTGGGATCAAAATCAATGGAATGTTGAACTATATCTAGATTAAACTATTTTAAATCTTCATAGTCCAATGAAAACAAATCATTGAACTTCTGACATAAGGAAATAAAAGTTTACTTCTCGTTCTCATCACATAACTTCCCAAGTATAAGTTCCTTGCATGGTGCAATTGTAACTAGTTTGAAATCTTCTTCTCTTGATAGTATGTTCTTCTCCATGCCTTTGAATTCATCATCTAGACTAAAAGTTTTCTCCAAAGTGACCAATCCCTTTGGAAATTTGTTTGTTTTCAGCTGAATGTTCTGATCACCATATAATTCTTACAAATCAAATTACAATTTTGAGGAGAATTCAGCTTCATTTTTATAAATTGGACAATTTTTTCATCGTTTTCAAAAAATTTCTAGCTATTTTGATTATCTGTAATTTAAGGCCTGAGTACCATTTTAATATGTTGTACATTTCCCTTGATGAAATCCTCAGTTGGTGAGAATTGAGAACCAAGAGCTTCTATTTGATCTGTTTCCTTTTTTAATTTCCTAGGCACAACTTGTAAGTTAAGAACATCTAAAATTTCTAGTAGATCCCTTACTCTATGTTTTTAATCCTTCACCTTGTTATTTTTAGTACACTTCCCTATGATTTTGTTAATAACCAATTCATTATCTCTAAATACCTAAAATTATTTTATTTTTCTCTTCTCAACAATTATAAGACTATGCACTAATGCTTCGTACTCAGCTACATTGTTATAATATGCAAATTGCAATCTATGAGAAAAAAATTTCTCATTCATTGGAGATATCAACACGAAACCTACCGACTCCATTTCTACTTCTAGAATAGTCAAATAACATCTTCCACATTCTAGGAGTATCTTCCTTTTCCTATTTGAATGGTGTAGGTAGAGTGGATCCTTCCTCAAGAATGTAATACATTTTAAGACCAGTCTCAAAGGAAGCAAGTTGTTTGGCATAAAGATCAAATTTATGATCTCTCTCACCCTATTCATGTAGCAATAGATCAATCATGGAAGGAGGAATAGGTTTCTCATCTGAAACCGAATAGTTTTCATGTTCCTATTGTACTAAGCAATTTGATTGGATAGGGGTAGGATTATATGACTCAACATGGTAAGAAACTATGGGTTCAACTTCTATAGTGAACCTTTTACGATATCTAGTTCTCAAAAGCATGTGAGTCCAATCTGAAGACAAATAACCACCTACCTTGGCAGTGAAATTTGTATAGAAATAAATGGAAAACATAGGAGGTAAGTCAATCACTGATATGTCACGGGTTTTGGTAAGGCTTGGGTAATCATGAAGTGTTAATTCCAAATATTTAATCACTTCTAACATACCTACAGGTTACCCATCAAGTTACAAGAATCCCTTAGAAATAGGATTGTATTTAAGAGCTAGGATATCAACAATTTTCTTGAGCATTATGAAGGTACTAGCCCTTGAATCAATCGTATAACTATGAACCAAGTGTTTCCCCAAAATTAATGAAATGTAAAAAGAAGGGGTCTTGACAGCCTTACTAACTTGTTCTTCCTTTGATTGACACACATGAACAACAACATTAGTATTATTCACCACTGGATTAGATTGAGGGCTTCACACAAAAGGTATTGCCGTGATGGAATAGCCAAAACACCCCACATTATCATATTGATATTTGTTTTCTTCATTTGTTCAAAAATATTGAAGGGAAAACCCATGGGTTTCTGCATCTGTGGCACACTATTATTCTATTTTTGTTGTTGTAATGTTGTAATAGATGTATTTGGATGGGTAGAAACCTCCTTGTTCACAACAGGCTTGATATGAGCTTGAAACACTTGATTGTTTCTTACATGAACTTCCTTCTACTTGTTAACGACATTTCTTTGATCAGAGGAAGATGAAGGTTTTGATTATAGCATCCTTTTCTTATAGCTTGTATTGTCAACAACACTTATTTAAGGTCTGCTAGAAATACCCACTATTTTATTGACTTCACAAAAATCCTCAGCTCCAAAGAACTTGATATCGACATCAAGATTTTCCTCTTAGAATGCTTCTATCTTTGAACTGGGTGCTTCTAAAGTGGCTCCTATTGATTGGAAAAACCTTAAACCATGTAATCTTGAAGAGGCATTTACCTTTCACAACTAAGTTTGTTATGTGAAAGATTGCATGGAAAATACCATTTAGTTTCTTGAGCCATGTTTTTCTATATTGGAACTAAAGCTTGGCTTGAGTTAGGAGCAGGAAGTGTATGGAGTGGAGGAATTTTTCCCAAAGGAAGCAGTGCACTTTGTGGATTTCCATTTGTTATTTTTCTAATTTTATCTATATATTTGGTTAGGTTGTTGATTCCTATATGGATGATATCGTTAATTAAATCCTTGATTTGAATATTGTCCCTAGTTTGTGTAATTCCTATAGGATTGAGCTTGTTTTTTCTCTAGGGATATAACTTTATTGGTAAAACTAATGATTAATGCTTTCATATCTTCATCTTCATTTTTTTGTGTAGAAGAATGAGGTGTGGAGGAAGCAAGCTGGGTATTTTTTTAAGGAATGGGAGTAATAGCAGATTGAGAAATTTAAGGCAAATCAGAATACAAAGGCATGGGTGGTCTAGGATATAGTTTCCAAGCTTGTATTAAACTATTCTCAGTTCTAATTTATAGTGCATAGGCTCCCAAAACTTGTATTCCTCCCATACATTGGATCATAACAACTATATTATAATTAGAAGTTTTTGGGAAATAGAGAAATTCCCCTTCAGTAGTTTCTCTTATAGGAAGTGTACTTCTATCCCACGTTATCTGGAACTTGAAGTTAAAGTCTACTATTTTTTCATTTGGTGCTCTCTTGATGGTAGTCAATTTCTCTAATAAAGATATATTATCTCCCCTTTCTTTGAAATTATCATAAAGATTTGTGCATAGTGCATCCCAATTTTGAATTGATCCTTCTCTTAGGCTTCTCAACTAATGTAAATATTTTCCTTTGAATGAAGATGTTATAAGTTTCAAAACTACATCCATATTAAAAATTTCATGGATTGTACACACATTTGAAATTTTCTCGATGTGATCAACTAGAGTGGTGTGATTCTATCTAGTGAAGAATGGAATGCTTTTCAAATCTTCCACTGGAATTGGATATTGTGCATTCAGGGAAAGTAGAATAATAATAGTAAAATTGAAAAATGGATTCTATTTTTGTGGTTCTTGTCCTGCCACTATGATTGGTTTAAGAACTCTAGTAGATTGAAAAAAAAGCCTACCAGGTGGAGGTGTTGAAAGAGTTATATTTGCTAGGGATGGTGATCTTTGGACAAAGCTTCCTCTTCTTCCTCTGCCTAGTTATAGATGTAGATATTTAAAGAGTCCTTCTTCTCTTTTCTTCTACTGTGTATGGATTATTTTAATGAACTTGAGGCAATTTAACTACTGTTACTAGTTGATTTGAAAGTTGGAGTTGTCAGATGTGTAGAAATGAGCCTCCAAGGGATAGAATTCACTAAGTCACACACGAAAACTTAGTAAAATACCTAAATAAATATTCCAAAATGGTCCCACTTGGCGTGCCATAACTTTTGAAGGTCAAAATTTCACCCTACATATCATCATTAAGGATCATGAATTCTGAGGCAACATGGGGTTGTCTCTTAATTGTGGGACTGCTAACTGAGACAAACATCTGGAGAAGGCCGAATTCATCTTCCTATTTCTAATTCTACACTACTCTTACTGTTGGAGATGAATTTACCTTATCCTAAACTAACTCTCCAAGGGACTAAGGATAAAAGGAATTGCATAAATTAAATCCTACACTACATGAGGTGATGCACCAAAAAGAGTGCGGAGAGACACTATATACTAGAAAATGAAGGCAAAACAACAAGGAGAGAGTAGATATTGATGCCACAATACCAAAAAAAATTCTAACCTTCAATTCCTTTTAGCACAATAGATCTAAATCTTTCACAATGAACATAAGATGCAAAAATACCTACAAAATTATGAGAGGCAAAACAATTATAAGAAAATACAAGCTAGGATAAATTTAGAGTCATAAAACTAGTATTATATTACTTTGGATGAATGCACAATATATTATATTAGAGATATTAGGAAATATTCACCATGAATACATTAAAATCTAAGGTTTGAGACCAATACAACAAATAAACTCCTTGGGAGAGAATGCACAGGTATTTTAGCAGTATCTAACAGTTTTCAACCATTACAAAATAATTTTTCATTACAACATATAGAAGAAAGTGAGAGAGATAGGAGATAAACCCAAAATTTGACTTGATATGTCAAGATTATCCTATAAAATATCCTTGAGTGCTCTCACACTTCACTGACCAATGTTATGCACCTCGTGGAAGAATAAAAGACCAAACCCATTCATTTTTAGAGGCTAAGGAAATCTAGAAATGCAATTTTAGAAGAAAGACTATATTTTTCCACTTTCCCTCATCTATCTCTATCAAAATAAAAATTTGAGGACTCCATCTTTTGTGGCTCAAAAATACCTTTCCACTGATATAAGATTCTTGAAAAAATTTCAATCTAGTGAAAAGATATGGGCCTGTAGATTTTTGGGTGTCGTTTTGCCCATTTGGAGAAAACTCAGGCTCTGGGTAAAAAATGCAGGTTACTGTTGTCGAATATTTCCCTTTTTACTAGAGTACCTTACCCCTTTACATATTTTATATTTTCAAACCCCAAATTCTTTGAAAATTAGGTATTATAGGTGATCATGGAACGGGAGGAATAGGGGCTCGAAGGTCTTCAAACTCCACCATACCCACATTACACTCCTCTATCCTATCCTTTTGACTTATGGGTTGAAATTAGGTGCAGGGAACTGATGTCTTCGGGGTACTAGGGTTATCTAGGTCTTGTGGGCCCAAATTCACCAAACTTCCTACAATGCAAACTCCTTGCTACTCTCTAACTTGTTTCAGCTCTCCTTCACCTTGGCGCTAACTTGGTTAGTTGACCAAACTCACCTCCCATCTTTGACTTTGTATTGTGAATTGACTAGGATTTCGGGGACCTTATCTCATGAAGGAACTGGGTCCTTTAGGTCTCACGGGTGTGTAGTTCATGCAAACACCACAATGTCCACATTTAATTATTCATGTCCCCCACATTTGTATTGCGTAGATCTTCAAGATGGAAGGAGAACACAACCTTGTGTAACACGTTCTGTGGAAACCATTTATGCCAACAACCCATCCCTGACCCGCATTATATTAGATTCATTCCCACACAATGCAGTGCAACAAAATTGGGTTATCGGGGAACTCACAACCCACCAGTACTTGTTTCGTCTGGGCCTCCCAAGTACGCATAAGCCACAATACACTATATTTGAGCCTTTTCTATAATATTTCTAATTTCCCTAACTTTCATAGATTTTTCCTTGAGCCAAGGAGTTAGAGAAATAGGAATTACCCATAACACCAATTTTCTCATTTTGACCATTTTCACTTAAATTTAGTCAAGTATAAGATTTTCAAAGCCTAAAAGAATGGGAATACCTCAAATTTTCTTATAAGTTCTGAAAACATGAAGATTATTAATTTCTTCCCAGATTCATCATTGAAACTCCACCAAATGTTCAAGTCCAATTTTTTCCCGGTTGCTCAATTTTTACAAGGGTGTAAAAATAGACAACATTACTCTACTTACATAAGTGGGAAAAGCTCATTTTCTCCATAGTTCTCTACATGGGGTGGCCATATACATCATGTCCATTTTCAAGATCCCAAGAAAAGTAAGGAATGCTATTGAAAACATCTAAAGAAGGTTTCTTTGGTTTGGAACTGAAGATAAAAAATAGAATACCATTGGTGTCTTGGGAGAAGATCACAAAACCAAAAAGGTATGAGGAATAGGGTTGAATAACATAAAAAATAATAAGTAAATCCCTTATTGCTAAGATAGGGTGCAGGATTTACAAGGAGTAGGATTTTTGAGTGGAAATTCTATAGGAAAAACACTTGCTGACTGTTGGTAGAAGAAAAGATCTGCTAACTCCTACTGAAATTCCAAAAGGATAAATCTTCTGGAATAATCAATTTCAGTGTAAAAACCTCCTCTTTAAAGGTATCAGGTGGAATTTAGGAAAAGTAAATGAAATAAAATTCTGGGAAGATTCTTGGGTGGATAAGAAACAACTTGGGGAGAGTGAACCTTGGAATAATCTCAAATACCACTTTTGTCAAATTAATGGGGTGAAAGTTCAAAATTATTGGAACCTTGATCCTCAAGAGACTAAGTGGGTTACTATTCAACCTCCTGATTAATATAGAGGGCCAACCACACCTTCTGAAGAACCCAAAAATAGAATAAAGATAATTCTTATCCTCAATAGATTGTTAGAGGATGAAATAATTTGGAGTAATAAAAATTCAGGTGAGTATGAATTTAAATATGGGTATGATATTTCTTTCGAAGGTGAGGAGGAGAATAAATATTGTGTAGTAATCTGGAACAAATATCTTACACCTAATATTAATTTCTTCAAGTGGGAAGCTATGCTAAAAACAATTATGACAGTGGACAATTTAAGGAAATGAGGTATGATCCTCATCAACGGATGTTGTATATGTAACGAGAATGTTGAGTTTACTTATCATCTTTTTATAAAATGTAGGTTTACTTCCGAGGTAATAACCAAAATATTGAATATTTTTAATGTTCAAATTCCCCTCCCAGGAAGCTTAAATAATCTAGTAGAACAATGGAAAGTGACATTCAAACATAGAATTATAAATCTATTATGGAAATGTTCTCTAGTCCACACCATGTAGAGTATATGGATCGAGAGGAACAACAAGATCTTCCAAAACAAGACTGCCAATATAGATAAGGTTGTTAATAGGATAAAGCAAAATATTAGGGACACCATTAAAATCCACCAAAATAAGTGAGAATAACCCTTATCTAAGGATGACATCATAATTATTTAGGATTTTAGGATCATCTCGACCAAAGGTGGATAGAAGCATGGGAAAAAATGACCGAGCTAATTCTAAATGGAAACCACCTCCTATGGAATGTGTGAAACTTAACTTTGATGGGTTGGAAAAGATAAGTGAAGGAAAGGTTGTGGGCTAGGCTTATTAGAGACCATTCTAGAGAATGTTTAATTGCATATGTTGGGCTATTAGGGGGTAATTGAAATAATTTCATTGAATCATTTGATCTTGTGAACAGAATTAGAATAGCTAAGAGGTTCAAGTACAAGAAAATCATTATAGGAGAATCACTGCTTATCATTAAAGACATTGAAGGTAAGTGCAAGTTTGGATGGAATATTAAAAATATGATACTTGAAGCCCGAAGTATGATGGAGTATTTTAATGACGTGGCCTTGTTCCATGTTTATAGTGAGAGAAATTCCAATCCATATGGATTCGTTAATCAAGATAATGATTTGGAGGAATGTGGGGAATCGATGGGTCAAGGTTATTGGAGCCACATCATTTAATAACTAATTAATGATGAAAATCATAGCCAAGTAATAGTGCACAAGTGAAAAACAATATAAAAGTTTCAAGTGGGGTGGATAAGGAAAGTTTAAGTGTTCCATTTTGATGAGAAAAGGTAAATTTTAATGTACGTAGAACAAGATCAGTAAGCAGAGAAGTGGTTTGTGTAATAACCGGTCCGAGCACACCACTGGAGGGGAAAGACTAAGGACTGAGCCTACCTTGTTCCAGTTGGTCAAACAAGATGTTACCATATGGAGGTTGTTACATAAGGGTGGCTTCATCGATTTTATCAAACACATCAAAGGTAATGATCCCGACCTTGCCATTGATTTTTCTAAATCTTGGGATTATGGGAGGGTTAAATTTAGAGGTTTTGAGATGTATTTCACTTAGAAGTATATTGCATATGTTACGGGGATGTCGATGGAGGGAATTACTTTTTTTGAGGATAAGAAACGCATAAAAAAATTTGACACTTTATTGGCCTTAATGAAAGAATGCATACGTACGAAGACGGAATTGCTAGGTCCTACCTCCTTGAGAGATGGGAAAATGTTTGTAAGTTGGTAATGAAATATATGATCCTAGAGGGAAAATTTCACAAACTTTATACTCACTACCTATCTATTTTGAACTATTTCCTCTGCAACCAAGCCATGAGCTTTCCATTTTTTATGTTGAGGTTCTTATCTATTTCCATTGTAGATTTTAAGCATGAGAGGGTGTAATTCCCCCTGCATCAAGTATTAATTCTTTTGATTTTTGTGTGGAAATCCTTTCTTACCTCCTATCCCCAAGCCTACTAACTCGGATGAGGAGCCCTTGGATAATATATTTAGAATGAATAAAAAAAGTAACCTATGGGGATTGATAGTGAAGGGGTGGTTGTTGAAGTGCTATCTGAATTGAAAAAGGGGGAGACTTCAAAACGGAAGGTCATTATAGTGGATCTTGAAGAACATATCATCAACCTCAGGAAGTCCAACATGGAGGTGTCTTTAGACACACTACTCAAGATTACTAAACATATGATTCAGGATATAAGGGAATGGCACATAGAATCAGCTAACCAAGAAAAAGGATTAAAGGCCCCAAAGTGGAATTCATAATGTAGGAACAGAGGATCTCTATTTTGTAAGACCAATCAGCTAAACATGACATGTAAAAGAGGAGGACCATGCTAGAGCTTAGTAGCACAGATGATAAAGAAGAGGTGACTAGTACCAAGAATGATGAGCGTGAGAAGAATAAAATCCATGCATATGAACATGATATTCTAAATCTGGGTCCCCACTCTCGCACTTGGAGAAATAAAAAAAAGAAACTTTAACTGAACCTTGGCGGACCGGTTTTTGTGATTTTTGTGTTTTTATCCTCTAGGTTGTTTATGGTTTTTCAAAAAAATATATCTACATTTATCTAAGGTTGTGTTTCCCTTACCTTATGTTCAACTTGTGTGTTGGTCAAGATTTTTTTTCCCTATCTCAGTCGGAGCTAGTTTATAGGATGTTTTTTATCCTAGTGTCTTTTATCTTGCTATGTACTGTGGGTTCTTTAGTCCCTCCAAAACCAAATTATTACCTAATCTAAAAAAACTTATTGTTCTAAAGATATTGATAAAAAAATCAGCTTATGTCAAGTGAATTTTAAAAGGATGAACTTGGCTCAATTGGTATGAAATACCTAGAACAAAATTTTGGTTCTTTAAATGAGTCTAAACAAATCTATAGTGATTGGGACTTTGGGTCTTTTGAAATTAAGAATGATCTATTAAACTTGTGTTTAAGTTATGTTGAGAATTTTGAGGAACTAAGATATTTTTTGAAGTTAGAGAATGCATGTGAATGTGTTTCACTTCATTATGATAATCCCAAGTTTCACATTTTTAATTTTTTGATGGATGAACATAAACTTTGTTCTCTTCTAGATGCAGCTTATGAGGAGTTTGTTTAAATTGACCATGCATTGGAATGTAGGGGAAATTTTTTTAGTGAATTTTGATTAAACAAACATAGAATTTAATAGATTCCTAAATCTGATTGTAATGTAGTAGTAAATGAATAATAAATGAAGTATAGAATTTGACCCAAAAAATAAACAATTAAGATTTATAACCCTAAGTGTATATGCGGAGATAAAATTACTTAGTTTATTTGTAGAGATCTTGAAGGTGCGTAGATCTAGAGATTTGAAAAATATGATGTACAAAATGTCACAATGAGGCCTAGAAAAATGTAGAGATGTTGGAGTATGCTAGAATGGGGCACCAGTGGAGGGTCAGGGGCACCTGAGGTGTTGTATACCTATTTTGGGCACCCGTGACTATTTAGGATATCTAAAAATTAGTTTTGTTAGGTCGCGAGATATTCACTAGCCTTTTCTTCTTGTCACTAGTATCTTGCACCAAGCTCACAGATGTCGCATGTAAACTATAATGAAGAAATGACCTGAAAAAATCTCAAAAGACGCATCAAATACCAAAAATAAAATAATGTAAATGAGGGATCAGAATGTCCTTGGCTCACACACATTGAACTTACCACCAAGTGTTGCACTACATATCATACCCAATGTAGTTTTTTTTTTTGTATGGAATTATGCCCTAGGTGGTTCTTGTGTGTCTCGCACTTGATAGTGAATAAGTAGCTAGGTGTAAGAAATGTAAATAGATGTGTGCATGAAAGAATGAACTTCTTCTCCTATATGTGTATGCAAAATTTTCACTTCCTTGCCCTTGTGTGTGGATGCTAGATGAATGCTTGAGTGCTCTTGTAATGGAATTTGAATGTAACCTTAGGTGATGATAGCTAATTCTTAGTTATTGGTCCCTTATTATGATCACATAAATTTATATTTATATGATTCCCTTGCTTGAATTTTGTAATTAACCATAAAAATTCCAAATACTAAAAAGATAAGATGCACAAATGGCTATAAAATACCCAAATGATGTGAACAAAGTAAAAAGAGGTTGGGGGTGCCCAAATGGGATGCAGGCACTTGACACTAGCGTCTTAGCTGGGAACTGGTGTATAGAGTGAAAAAATGTTGAAGTTTGAAAAGACAGACTAGGCCAACAAGAGTGTAAGATCAAAAGAGGAAATAGAAAGCAAGTAAAGGTAGCCAAAGATATGGGTCAATTCATACTTTTCTTATTTATGAATCCTATAAATAGTAGTATGTGATCAGGACTAGATAGATACCCAAAGTACATGATTTAGTGTCTATATTTTCCCCCACTTGATGTTTTTGAGTGAATGTTTAATAACATAAAGTGAATAAGAGATGCATACATAATAATCATGTATATTGATTGCAAAAAACATGTCAAGAGACAAGGAAAAGCGTGGAGTGATAAAAAAATGTCAAGTGTGGAAGTTAGAGTAGAGAAAGTGACAAATGATGATGATGATGACCCTAGGGTGAAAGTGTATGTGTAGATTTCGAGATTGTTCTTATTGTTGATGTCACTTATTTATTTGATGATGTGTGATTGATGTGACTATAGTTTCCCATAAGGATGGACCTGCAAAAGATAAGGATGAACAAGTTGTTAAATATGTATATGATCAAAATGAGTAAAATGTATGTAAAGAAATGTGTGAAAATGCAAAAAAATGGAAAATGTGCACCTGATCCGTGATGAGTGAAAATTGTAGAAAAGATCTTAAAGATGATGTAGAAGAAAGATTTTTTTGGGAAATCTCATGCCAAGATCGAAAGAATTATAGAGAGAAAAGTATGTTGTCATCCTCCATCCTTTAAATTATTCCCTAAGTGTGAACACGACTGCATATGGTATGTAAAAATCTGATCCATTTCAAACAATTTTGATCCAACGCGAAAGTAGAAAATGTAGTGTAGTGCATACATGTCGAGTGTTGAAGTATTGTCTCTCCTATAAAAGTTGTTGTGTATACTACCAGAAACTATGTTAAACTGATAAAATCTGTGTAACTTCCCCCTGGTCATAGGTGTCTAGGAAGGGTTAGGGGCATCCAGGAACTACTTTCAAGGTCTGGGTGCTAGTGTTTGTGTTGTGCTGAAGATCGAAGTCAGGTTCTGGGATATTGTTGAGATTGAAGAATTTGTTGACTTTTTGTTGAACTATATTTTACTATTCCTATAGATTGATGTATGGGGTGACTGATTTACCCAATGATGCCCCCCTCATTTTTATGGTGCATGCCATGTTGTTGAGGAGTATGTGGCCTAAAGGAAGACCGACCACTAAACTAAAATTGATTCCCTGTAGGGGGAGGGATTATGTTTGGTAGAAATCAAGGCACATGAAAAAATTTTGGATGGAAACAAGTGTTAGTGCAAACAAGATAAACACACATGTAAAAATATAAGATGTAAGCTAGTAGACAAGAAGACATTGTGTAAGCTAACACGTAAGAAGACAATGTAAAAAAAGACAACGTATACTGTGAAAAGAGGGTTGTAAACATGGGACATCACTCATGATGTCACAATACAATCGAGGTTGAGGTGGCTGGAATCATACAAGCAATAAAAGAACAAGAAATACATAGGGAAAATCCCACAAATAATTGCAGACAATGAAAAACAAAGTAACAAATAGCCATAGAAGAAAATAAACTTACAAATCAAATGCTACACATGAAGCACCCATTAGCATGTTAGAAATATTAAAAATTTTCTCAAAACATGTATAATCCGATCTAGGAGTGTGCTATAAAAATGAAACAATAGCACTTGTAGTTTGTATGAATGTGGATGCCCCTAAGAGCCGTTATGGGACTGGTATGAGGTATTGCACCAAGCATCCATGCTTTGTGTATCGATCTATGTAAAATCATATGATAAAAAATAGAAGGTAAGTGAACATGTGTATATGGAAAGAGATCATGAGATAGAATATATCTATCTACCATGTGTAATAAAATGTACATGTAAGTATAAGAAAGCAAGAGTAAATGCGACTAAGATATGTAGTATGTTATCGATGAGATGTAATGGAATGCAGATTGAATGATAGGAAAATTGTGCCCCCCAATTGAATTTGGATGAGTATGCATGTGATGAGGTTAATTTATACATGCCCCCTCAAAATTCAATAATGAACCATAAAACAAGAGCACATCATCAAGAAATGGTTTGAATTATGTGTTATAAAGATATGATCATCAAAGTGTAAAGCATAGAGAGTGCGTGAGTGAGTGAAAGATTTTGATAAGTTTCATTTTATATATAGATCCTCAGTAGTTGAGTATAAACCATGGAACTAGAATTCTTCATAGGGTAATGAGTGTAATGTGTAAAAGTATATTTAAGAAAGTAATGTCATGAATGCGTAGAGTGCATATGATGTGTAATAGAAGTTGTAAGAAATTGGTGTGCTGAATGTGCAAGATGTGTGAGAAGTGTAGTGTGTGAGGCTCATGTGTATCGTATCCCCTCAATTGTCAAGTGTGAACTAAAGCACAAGAGTGTATCATTTGGTAACGATGATACAAGAGTGTACCAAGATGTGTATGATGTGTATGAGAGACTAGATATGAAGTGTATAGTATGTAAAACACATAAGAATAATAAAATGGGGGGAAGTGAGTTTGATTCCCCATAAGTGTGCTTCTGATGGATATGTATGCAGCGACGTGATAGATATCTTACAATTGTGTGAGAGTGTTTTCTTTGTCGTGATAAGAGATAGGGCGAACATAATGGTTGAATGAAACAATAGTAGGACCATGCGAGTGTGGAATAATTTGAAATGTGTCATGTCCATTAGTAGAAGGAGCATTTTCTTTTAGAAAATTAATCAGAAATGGAAGTAGAGTAGGATGGGAAGGAATATTGAATGGTGGTAACTTAGGTGAGATTAATGGCGCTGCAGATGACTTGATAGGAAAAGATGGTGGAATGGTTTTGAGAGGTGGTTTCATTCTTTGACATGGTAATACCATAGGTGACTTGAGAGGAGGAGGTGCTAAATTGATTTTAAGAGGTGGTTGCTTAAGTGGATCTTTAATTTACTTAGAAATGATGGCATGATGCTCATTAGACAATGAACAATATTTATTAACCCATTGAGATGTAAAAATTGGATAGGACCATGTAACATGATGCTTTGTAGTGAATGAGATAAAACCTTGACACTCAAGATTCTTGATTCTTCATTTTAAATTATAGAAATTATTGTCATTATTCCCATTAATTCGATGATAATCACAAAATGGGAGACCTTGATATTTTGAAAGCCAATAAGGAGGATAACAATGGGTAGATTGCAATCTGATTAATATACGATTAAGGATTATAGTAAGAATTTCATGCTTCTTAGTATTGTGATCGAACATGAGAGGTGTCAGTAATGGTATGACTTGAGGTTCACTAATATGAGCACATATATAAGACATAGAATGAGGATGTTAGTCTAGGATTTATTTTCCTTACTTTATTTGTATTATCCTACTCAGGATATTCCACCTCACTTGGAGTTTTCCTACACTTATGGGATATGCTTGCTTATGTGTACCCTTTACTACACTATTTTAGGTGTTGGTTACAACTTGAATAAACTATTCGAGGTGTTAGTCACCACTTGACTAAACCATTTGAGCTGCTGGTTACCACTATTCTAGGTGGAGATTACCATGATTCTAGGAGGAGGTTATACATTAACCTCCTATATGTACATCTCTTGCACTATTTTATTTTATTGTATTGATTTCGAGCTAATTCTATGTTATTGCAATTATATCTCTCACATTTTCATATTTTTACAGTCTTGTATGCTTGAATTGTTTTATCTTAGAACAATTCACGTATTAAATCATTCACCTGTGTAATCTTCTAACCACTATATCCAGCGTGCTTCTCTAATAGATGATAAGAATATGAACTATCATGAGTCTGATAAGTGTTCTTAAGATGTTGGATTTCAGATCTAAGAGATGTAATCGTGGATTCCATAGCTTGAAATTTATCTTAAAATAAAGAATGTAAAGCTTTAATAGACTTGTATATTCATTGATTGGCCTTAGAAAAAATAGATGCATTGGTGATATAATCGAAGACGTCACTAACTTGTTAAGGAAGTATGTTTATAGGGAGATACATAGTCGCTCGGGTTTTATGAATATCTTATTTACAAGATGGGTACATTTGAAGCAAAGAGACTTAAGAGACCTTATGAGACATGATGGAAGAAAAAGAAGGATACAAGAGTAATTGAACATGGAATTACTAAATGATTTAATAAAAATACACTTTTTATGCTAAACCCGTAAATGAAATGTAGCAGTAAATAAATAAGCACTGAAGTACATAAATGACCTAGATAATAAGTAAGATAAATGAACAAACCCTAGGTACAAGAGGGGGAATAAGATACTTAGTTGATTCACAATGATCCCTAAGATGTATTGAGCTGAAAAATTAATGAAACGGAAGTACATAATTTCATAACCATGATAAAAAAATTGTGCAACTATCGGATGAGGCTGGACACCAGTGCCTAGGAAGGTTGGGAATGCCCCGAGCTATGTTGACCTGATCTTAGAACTAGTGTCTTGGTAGGTTCTCATGTTCTGAATTTTTCTAGGTCGAAAGGTTGTCACAAATATTCACTTTTATTCGCATGTATGTTGTAATATGATTTCCAAACCCACATGTAATCTACAAAACAAATGATATCTCGCAAAAACCTAAAAACATATCAAATACCAGAAAGAAAATAATATAAATGAGGGGTCAAACTATCCTAAGTTTTCAAACAAGTGATCTTATGACTGAGCATTTCACTACATCTTAGACCCAATGTAGTTTTATATGTGTGTGAAGAATTTTGTGGCTCTTGTGTGTTTCACACTTGGTAGCAAGAAATTATCTAGGTGTAAGAAATGTAAATAGATGTGTGCATGAAATAATGAACTTCCCCTCCTATGTGTGTATGTAGAAGTATAAGCCACTTGCCCTTGTTTTTGGATGTTATATGGATGTTTGAGTGCTCTTGTATTGACCTTTCAATGCAACCTTATGTGGTGATAGCTAATGTTTAGTGCTTGGTCCCTTATTATGATCACATAACTTAATATTTATATGATTCACTTGATTGAATTTCTTAATTAACCCTCGAAAGGCCGGCTACCAAAAATATAAGATGCCCAAATGGCTATAAATGACCCATAAGATGTGAAAAAAGTACAAAGAGGTCAGGGATGCCCAAAAGGGACGGGGGCATTTGCGCCGACGTCTTAGTTGGGTGGTGGTGTTAGGAGGGAGAAATACCAAAGGGTGAAAAGACATACTGGGCCAACAGAAGTGTAATTCCAAAAGAGGAAACAAAAATCAAGCAAAGGTGACCAAAGACATGGGTCAATTAGTAATTTTCTTACTTAGGAATCATATGAATAGTAGTATATGATTAGGAATAGATATATACCCAAAGCACATGATTTAGTGTCTACAAATTTGAAAAAAAATCATTTATGCACATAATATTTAAGTTGTAGGGTGTTATAATTATCTTCACACAAGGACAGATATGGATGTTGAGTTGGACCCTATTAGATATTATGAGTTTAATGACTCTTTTTTTATTAGAATTGTTGAGTAGAGTAAAGAGGTAGATGAATTTATAACTGATTCATGTTATCATATTGTTGAGGATGTAGAAGAAAAGAGTATGCATATGAGCATAAACTAGTTACACATGGATTTTATTTATGTGAAAAAATTAATAAGCTTTACAAAATTGGGAGTGATAATTATAAAAAATGTGTTACATTATGAGGAAGTGCCTCTTATGGTTGCTGAGTTTTCCCACCCTTCTTCTTCTACTAATTTTATTGATGTTGAGTATGAGATATTTACTTTTTTATTTTCATGATTTTCTCTTTATTCACTTTAACACCACATACATCCACATATGCCTTATTTCAATTTTAAGAACAAATACCATATCTTTATTAAGTCTTTTAATTGTAACAGAAGTGATAAAAGCATATGATGTTGTGATGATAAGTTGTGTTGTGAACATGTATTAGTTTCAAACTATGACTTATTTGGTGCAACTACTAACAAACTATTGTTTAGTGGTGTGAAAGATACAAATAAAATTGTTTTTTTTATCCTAGGATTTTTATTAGAACAAAGAGTTTCTTCCTTGTTCAGAGTGTGAAAACGTATATTTTGATGCTAAGATATCTAAGTACATTGCTACTAATAATATTTGTTTTGGTATGGATAAAATTTTGGAGCAGTAAGAGGATCACCCAAGTGAGAAGTCAAAATATGGTTTCTTATTAAAGAAAATTGTGTGTGTTAATTTGAGAAGTTATCAAGATTGTTGGTAAAATGAGAAATTGAAACTTTACAAACTCACCATTCTTTTTCCCCAAATATATTTCAAACCATATTTTATAAGTGTTGAAACTTGTGATGACAATGCTGGTTTTGAATATTCGTATTTATATGTTGATGTTGGTTTTTCATGAAAGGAATGATAAGAATATTGTTCTAAGCTGCGATCTCAAATGATAATAGCACACCACATTATATTTATAAAACAAAAGAGCTAAAATACCATATATGGAAATCCATCATAATTTATAATGCTCAATACATTACAATAAAATGACTTGATTTATTCAATAAGAAATATGTACATATATGAGGAGGGAAGTGCAAATACTACCTAAACAAGTGGTGAATAACTCCCAGTAACTGATACTAGTAGTTAAGTTAACTTCAAAAGACTAGTAAGCTAACTCCACACAACTAGTACACCTAAGCAAGCTAACCCAAAAAGTGTAGGGCTAACACAACTGTAAGAATTATCCCGCTAAACAAATAAAAGGATAAATAATAACCTACACTAACACCCTCCTGTAAGCATATCTTAGGTGGGTGGAAAATAAGGTGGGTCCCGACAAAAAGGCCTGATGAGGTACCCACGTACAACAACTGGGAAAAATAGACATTGCAAGGTACCCAAAACCAGTAATAAAAAAGTAGAGAGAAAAAATCCCGCTGCAAGATATCCCAAGAATCTCGGCTCCAAAAAATCGTACAATGCTGAAGAATTTTGGTGTGCATTATGGTCTGAATCCACTGCTAGATCATAGAACTTAAAAATAACTGACATTGGGCTTCACCAGAATAGCTCCATGCAAGGAGACTGTCAATGGAATGATGTCAAAAGTGCAAAAAAATTACCAAACATAATTTGATCAACTGCTACAAATAGGTGTGTCATGATCCAAGAACAACCAAGGCAACAAGGTAAGGAGACAAGATCCAAATAAATAGGAGTTCCATGATCCAAGAAAAGTGAAGGTAACAAGGCAAGGATATGAAACCCGAAGAAGCACTATCAACACGTAACAAGGAAAGGACACGAAACCCAAATAATCAATATCAACACCATACTCTCCCATACTGCTGAAGGGGTAGAGTGACACCACAAATCTGTATGAATTGCCAAAATCAGCTACTCAATAACTGACAAACTAACACTGGGATTCACTAGAATAGCTCCCCCACAAGAGAGACTATCAACATGCCAAAAAATAAAGTGTCAAAAATACAGATCCAGAATATCTCAACAAAAAAGAGAGATATAAATGCATACACCTATAGATACAAGAATGCAACACCCAAAAGTTGAGGATGTCGGGCTTAACAGAAATTATGTCCACAAGTGATTACAACACCCTCCCAAATTTGGTACTTTATAATTGATTGCATGTAAAAATTACAATGAGAAAAAGTACAATTTGAATATGTGTTTAAAAATGTCACTAATGCATATATCTCGAAAAAAATACACAATTTCAAAAAAAAGATCACCTTAATCCAAGCTACAGATCAAAATTTATGAGCTCTAGAAGGTTTTGCTATTAAAGTAATATTTTAATGCTGATCTTTTTTTTCAAAGGTACATGTGACACCAAAATGTCCAAAGGGTAAAAGAGTACATCCACACGATACAGGCTTGCAACCAAAGGATAAAAGCCTAAACCCAAAACCAAAAATGTCCAGAGGGTAAATCATTGCATCCAAAGGGTAGACATCAATATCCAATGGATAAAAGAATGCACCCAGACGGTACAGATCTACGTCCAGTGGATAAAAGAATGCATCCAGAAGGTACACGCTTATATCCAATGGATAAAAGAATGCACCCAAAGGGTATAGATCTACTTCTAGTGGATAAAAGACTGCATCCAAAACTGAAATAACTAGAGGGTAAAAAAATACATCCAGAAGGTACATGCTTATATCCAATGGATAAAAGAATGCACCTAGAGGGTACATATCTGCATCCATATTTGATTGTCTCAAAACATAGTCGAGTTTACAGTCGATTCTAGGGTTTTTGCACCTTCCAAATCCAATGTTGCACTCTATTTTGCATAAAAATGCATACTGCATAAAATTGATAACAAATGCCAAATACATGAAAATAATAAACCCTTGCTTGCAAATAAAAACTTACAGATGGATGTCTACATGCATCTATTGCTCTAATACCATCAAAGGAACAATAACAAGATCGTACCAAGCCAAGAACACAGATGCTAATCAAACACCACGATCAATAAGATGAAATAAATTTGCCAGAATAATTTTACATAAACCTTTGTACACAAATGAACAACAATATCATATATTATAATGGAACTCAATGAATTACAATGAGAATGGGCCTTGCTTATATAGGCAAGGATTAACAATCTAAAAACTAGTCAAGGTCATAGATCAAGCCATAAATCAAGGAAATAACTAGTCATCAAAGAACTAGTTAAGACCATAGATTTAGGAGAGAACTAGACATCAAGGATATAGACAATACCATAGATCAAGGAAAGAACTATACCTAACAACTAGATAATATATCCTAATATATAAATAAGATAAAAGAAATATCCACATACATAAGTGGGTGAGGATAAATACAAAAAGGTAAATAAAGTACCTAGGTGAATATGAGCTAAGGTAAATACCTACTCTAACATTTCACTTAATTTTTAACTTGGATTAGAAATTTGGGTAGATCAGTATTGCTTCCAAAAATAATTTCAATTTGATTGGTCCTTGTCTTTTAAATATATATTCACATTTCAGACTACTAACATTAGTAATTTATTGTGGGTTTCATTTTGGAGACTTTTGTTGACATTTTATTTTTGCATTTTGTCGGAAAAACAATATAAGTAGTTGAGAAAAACTTCATATTTCTCCACTCCAGTGAAGGGGTTCATTGAGTTAAAATTAAGTGTTCATTTATATTACATATATTTTAAATACTTGAAAAGTTTTTTGTCATCAATAAGTGCTTTACAGAACTAGATAGTTGGGGATTTTAGAGTTATAATTAGATTTGTTTTACAAAGTATTTCCAGTTTGGATTGGAAATGCAAAGCCTGGCTTTATGCCTTTGTAGTGTAGGGGTTGGATTGTGTATATCTCAGATGAAATGGTCTTTATTTGTAATTTTTTCTAGGATTTCTCGATACCCATAGTGGGTAATCATCCCATACATAGAGCTAATGTTGGAATGCAAAATTTTCCACCTCATTTTGGCACCTTAGAATTAAAGTTTGGAGTTTGAGTGGTGACATAAATATAAATTTTTCCCATCTTTATGCTTTTATACTCACAAAAAATGGGCACACTTCCTTTCTCTACCTGTCTCAAGGTTTCTATAAAAGAAAAAAATATTTTGAGTAGTATTTGGAATCTATACATCTAGATAGTAGTTTGACTGTTAATTACCTTTGTTAAATAAGTTTTCAAGTTTAATGAGGCTAGGAAAAGAAACTCGGTCGTCGTTGGTCACTTGGTTCACCTTTTGTCACTTGGGTTTAATCACATATAAATGAGGAGATAGATCAATATTAGTATTATAATTAGGGTGGTAGAAATGTTAAAGTCGAGCTAACGTTCCAAAACTTCACTCTTTTTTCATGAGCTCAAGCCTGTTGGCATATTTCATTGTTTTTCCATCTATATCTTCACATTTCCATGTTGTGTGACCTTACAAGTCTTAGATGACTCTTGGATTCCTTATCCTCCTTCCATGGCATGCATATATACATCCTCTATTAATTGAAAAATCATCCAATGCAATTTATATTCTCTGTATTATGTCGTTGGTATTAAATGTCTCATAAAACCATGGGTTTTCTCCTTTCTCATGTTTTCTCACTCCTACTCTAAGTGTGGCATTGTTTACAACCTGTTCAATTTTGAGGACTAGTGATTAATGCCATAATGGTTGTTTTCCTCTTTTGTAATGTTTCTCCCCACAACCATTTTAAATAAATTTTTGATCTCATTTTACTTTTCTCTTTCCCAAAGTGTTTTGAATTAAATGCTACTAGGACCTTAATTTTATTTTAGAAATTCTAATAAATACATAGATACATTAGTGCCCTAATTTCATATTGACTTATTTCCTTTGAACAAGAGTGATATTAAAGAGCATACTATATTTTATTTATAAACATCATATTGGAACACAATATTGTCAACCTCAATTTGGGCTCTTAGAGATAAAGTTTGGAGTTTGAATGGTGACATAACTATCATTTGTGTAATTTATATGTTTTTAAACTCACCGATAATGGGTGCAATTCCTTACTCTTCATGAGTGTAGGTTTCTCATAAATAATTTGAATGTTTTAAGAAATTTTAGACTCCTTACCTCCATATTATGGGTTGATTATTGAGTGCCTTTGTTAAATAAGCCATCAAGTTTAATCGGAATGAAAAAAGATACATGACAGTCACTAGTCACATGGTTCACGTTTTTCACTTAGAATTAATCCCCATATTCAGGAGGAGATGTATTGTACTTGGTTTTATAAATAGGTTGGTCACAATATTTATGTGGAGCTAAGGCTCTATGGCCTTGAGCTGAGATGAGCGTGTAGAGGATATGAGGGAAATCCTATCATGGTTCATATGGACCAATGATTGTGAGTACATATAAGGCCTATCATGGTTCATATGGACCAATGATGTTGCTCCATGAGATCCAAGGTCAAGGTTAAATATCCAAGAAAAAAATAGTTGGGGGAATCAGGCTCCTGAGAACTGGAGAGTTTTATAAAATTGGATAAATATTGGAAATCTTTGAGCTCAAGAATAACAAGTGAAAGGTCGCTGAAGTAAAGAAGTGTTGGGTGAAGAAATAATATTTGTTGAAAGCCTTCTAACAATAACAACTAAAATATTGGTGGGAAAGAAGTTGTCCCAGACAGAGGCTTATGAAAAGGTGTTGTCAAAGAGCTACCACTACAGTAAAGGCACCGACTGTGTAGTACTGACATGGTTGAATTATGTTGATTTGAGCAACAAGTTCTGTGGGGTTTCATATATATTTTAAGAGAGATGATCTATATATAATTTTATATCCAAATCTCATTAGTTTTGTTTCGTTTATTTTGGTGGTAATATATAATTTTTTTAAGACAACAATCATACTTAATTTGCTAGTTTTATGAATCTATACATCCATATGACTCTTCATTACCTTTGTTAAATAAGTTGTCAAGTTTAATTAGGCTAGGCAAGACACATAGTGATCGTTGGTCACTTGGTTCACATTTTTTCACTTGGGATTAATCCCTTATAAATGAGGAGATAGATGAAAATTGATTTTTTAATTAAGGTGGTAGAAATGTTTAAGTGGAGCTAATGCTCCACAACCTAACTCATTTTGCATGAGCACAAACCTATTGGCATATTACATTATTTTTCCATCTCTCTCTGCAATTTTCGACGTTATGTGACCTTCTAAGTCCCAACTGACTGTTGGCTTCATTTTCCTCCTTCCATGACATGTATATATGCATCATTTGTTAATTGAATAATCATCTAATGTAATTTATATTATTGGTATTATATCATTGGTATTAGAGCCATTTACCCTTGTGGCTGATGCATAGGAGGACAGAGTAGCTTTATTTTTTTGCTGAATGTAGTGGACCAACATGAGAGATTATCATATTCATTTTTTCTTTTCTTAGACATGCAATTTGTTTTTCTAAATCTTGCAATGACCTCCAAAAGGAGAGACTTGACATGAGGAAGTATTTCAAAAATAATTATTTGGAATTTTCAGTTAAAGAGGCTTTAATTTGAGCAAACAAAAGTTTAGTACAAATCCCAACTTCATCAATTCCGTTATAAAGCTGTATGAAAAACATATCCCTATAGAATGTGAGAATCCAATCCATAAGGAAAAGCTTATGATCATGTGCAACAATTTGAGCGAATGTTAATCATGTATAGAGATGCTAACATTATTTCAAATAACCATATAGACATGTAGCCTTTAAGAGACCTAAGTTAAGCCCAAGAGAGTGCCAATTTGTACTTTTTATTTCTTAAAAGTCTCCAAATGATGAAATTCGATGACATAGTACATCAAGTACTGCGTGAGTGAGTCTTATTCAATGTACAGTACCAAACAGAGAAGATTTATGCCAAGATTGAAGAAGGATATGATATAGATGACGGACACAAGAAAGAATGCCCCCAAGAGTGTCTGCATCCCACTCCTCAGGCATACTAGGCTCACCTCTTCATCTACAATTTTGATGATAAGAGCACATTGGGTTGCATGATTTGAATAAATATAGATGACATCCTCGCCATAGGAATAAAAAAAGACACGTCACGACTATTGGATGTCACAGTGATGTGTTGTCATTCATGTCAAATGTTTAGTGATGTCAAAGGATGTCCAAAGTTGTCCAAGTGTCTTCATGAGGTGTCAAGTCATGATGTCATGTGTTTAGGCATGGTCTAGGTGCATTTTCAAGCAAGTTGTGTGATTGAGTCCTTTGAGTCCTCCCAAGGTCATATGACAACTTCATAAGGTCAAATATGGTCCATGAGATGTGTGTGAGGTGGTATTGAGTATGTAACAAGCCAACATGGCCAATTTAGGAATAGTTAGGTAGCTTTAGGCTTAATCCTAGTCTTAGGTCAAGCAGGTTGGCATGTAAACATTAGAAATGGATCAAGGAAAAGTAGGAAAAGCATGGTTGGATCAATATGAGATGGAATAACATGTATAGGAGGAATATCAGGTCAAGTGTCAGGCTTGTAGGGCATGAAGATGGTCATTCTGGAGATTTTTAGTGAAGACAAGCCCGATAGGCAAGTGAGGATGATGAGCCAAGGTATGATGATGAAAATCAATCATGTAATGAGCACAATATGATGGTAAATTATGTGTATAGAGCTTATCAAGTTTCTAAGGAGGTGAATTGAGCACTTATACAGGAATGTATAGTACACTTTCTCACATCTAGAGATCAAATGATGCAAAAATGAGATGGAGTAGAGATTTTTAGAGTAAAATATGATAAAGTGGCCATTATAAATCATTGATGAGGTATTTTTGAAGGTGTGGTCAAAATTTTAGGACAAAATAATGAGTTTTGTTCAAGATATTCAAGTTTTACTAAAACAGGGTTAGGATAGAATGGCTAAAAAAAATGACCTTCCTTCTTGCCAGTAAAAAAAATTAAGAATCCTTCTTCAGATAAATCATAAGAGGATTTTTTAAGAAGATTCAGATACAATTTTTTTTCAAAACATTTGAATTCAAATGGTTAATGGATAAGAAAGTTATTGTCATTTTTTAGTCATTGTCTAAACCCTCACCAAACCCCAGGTTTGAAGCGATAGGCATGAAATAATTTTTTGGTCAACAATCACTTGTGTAAGTTATAAAAACCTCTCAAGGTTTTATAAGAATATCTCTAGTCCAAGATTGTGGTATTGTTTTTCCAAGCATGTCTATACAATATAATTTTTTCTCTATTTTGCAAGTTTTGTGTAAACAATCTTATTTTTGAAGGTCCCAAGATGAATCTTCAGGTGTGAAATATTGTGTAAGGTTTACTTTATGTTCTAAATTTTTTTAGGTATGTTCCTTGCGTATTTGGTGTGAATTGATTCCATCTTCAATTCCTACTGTTAAAGGGCAATCTAGAAGAGAAACTCTGCCTGAGTAGTATGTTTTGAAGATCATGAAAGTTTTGATCTTTTGGATATATAATGGAGCACGATATAAATTTGGTAAGTTTCATATCATCTACACCCTTAGTGAAATGTGGTGTTGAATCCATGACTAGCTGGTTAAATGTGCAATCTTTCTCAAGCATTGAAGATGGTCTCTAGACAATAAAAATTAGTAAGTACCTTGATTGAATGCATGGTGCATGAATTGAATGATATTTCTATGCCTAATCTTGTCAATAGGATGGTATATATAGACCTTAAACAACATCTCAAATATTAGGTAAGTTATTGAATTATTCTCCTTGTGTCTATATAAACTCTTCTATGAATGGAATACAGTCTTGAATGACTATTATTTGAATACTGTGAAGAAATGTTTCATGAGTTGCTTCATGCCCTGGTTGGACTACCTCCAAGTATATATTTTTCGATGTATAACCTCTTTCTATAACTACATGATCATATATGACTCCACAAGTCCCACATTCTTCAAGAGTCAAGACTGAAAAGACTAGCTCTTACACTTAAGATGCTCTAATAAAACTTGGATACTACATTATGAGTAATGCAGCATATGAAGAGGCTCTTGCTTCTGACCTTGCATGTGTCTTAGACCTTCTCACTCACCAAATATTAATACAAGGAAATGGTTTGACAGTTAAATTTTTTTTTGGGGTAGATGAAATGTTTTGTCAGATAAATCAGAAGGTTAAGGAGTTGAAATGCTTTATTTATTCATCATGTGCATCAATGAATCTAGATTGTACCTAACAAATTTGAAACTATACCTATAAATCTCAGTTATAAATAATCATTGTTATTTGGTAGTTTCATTTGAAGAATTTTCATATACTTGTATGTAAGAAAAGTGAGCAAGGTGAAGAGTTATTTAACATGAAGTGGAAAAATCATGTGTGGGAGTTAATCTTGTTTTATAAAATCTTATCCTTTTATGTGAAGATGTTGTTAAAGGAATTAATAGTTTCTTAAGAGAGAGATCTAACCATGCTTAAACATTAGGTGAAAGTATATGTAAGAGGTGTGAATGAAACCTTGGTGAATAGTCATGCTTTAAAGAAGCATAATGACATGTAAAGAAAAGGAAAATATAGAATGTATGTGATGTTTTCATGATAACATGTTTGTAGGAGGTTAAATACTTGAGATAATGAGTGTTTTGAGAGAATAATTCAAGGGGAGAGTCATTGTTATCACCAAAAAATAACACCCTTCAGTTTGTCATGCCTGTGTGAATGAGAAACCAGTGTTTTTGGGTAACATTGGACCATATCTCAAGTTGTGGGACTTTCTACTTGAGATGGACCTCTAGAGAAAGCTTGTTCCTCTACCTAATCTAATGTAAAAAACTACTCCTAAGGAAGGAAATATAGCTAACTAATCCTAACTATTAATTCCAAGGGACCAGGGAGAGAGAGAAAGGTTAGAGAGATGCATGAAAGTAAAATCCTAAGCTAAAGAGGTGGTAACACTAAGAAAAGGGATTGAGACATCATGCTGAGGGAGAATAAAGAAGTAAAATGGAGTTGAGATATGCCAGACTGATGTGAAATAGACCCGGATCTTCATTTACCATCTGCAATCCATGAAACACAACAAAAAAACATGCAAATGAAAGAAACATGCACATAATAGAACAATAATAATGGAGAGGCAAGGGAATACAAGAAAAATTAGAAAGGGTTGAAGGAACACCACAATACACAATTTTTAATGATCCATAATATATATATTCCATTACATGTGTGGAATTGAGGAAAAAATAAAATTATGGAGTCCATGTGAAGGCTTTCCGCTCAATGGAATTGAAAAACAATTTTACAAGATTTTCCCCATATCCCAGAATATCTCCCCTTAACCTCAAATGAGACATGTTTATAATATATAGAAGTGAATGAGAGAAGAGAGAAAGAGAGAATCCCAAAATTCTTCTCCCACCCACCAACAAAATTCATTAGTTGATATGAAAAATGCGATGGGCACTTTTGAAAGTCCATCCCCCAATCTACTCTTTCTTGTGGAAGAAGAAAAATGGCCATACTTCATTCATGTTGGTGGTTGGGATGCCTGGAACTGCATTTTTTTTAGATTAGTACATTTTATTATTTTTCACCCACCTAATCTCACCAAAATTAACATCTTCTGGTTCCATGGTGTAGAGAATGTTGAGACCTTTCCAACGATATAATTTTTTTCAAATTTTGAGCATCGGATCAAAATCTATGCCCATCTGAAAATTTGCATTCATCCACACAACAGATGGCAAAAATGCAAATTCGCAAAATGCAAAGTACACAACTGGGAAATTGCAAAAAATACCCCAGGGTCTGAAACTACAAACTGTACAACTATGAAATTACAAAAATTCCGCCCAGGCCCAACACTGCAGAAGGTAAAAAATCCCCCCAGGCCCGAAACTTGAAAAATATGAGAGAGAAAAGAATATAGTTTTCTTCAATTTCCAAGGAAAAGGTCACATTTCCAAGTACTGCTTACAAGAACCTTAAAGTCAGTTTTGGGAAAAAAGAAATCTGAAGAGGCATAAACAAGGTAGTATGCTATAATTGCAACAAGATTGGACATAGTGCTAGAAAATGTCATGATAAAGTGTTAAGGTCGATATCATAGCTAGAATGACAGTCTAGACCAATTCAAATATAAGAATAGTGTCATATACTTCAATTGTCATGGACAATGACATTTTTCAAGACATTATCATGAGTCTCCTAGATATAGAAAAAAGTTGAATGCATTTAAAAGGAAAGGAAAAAAGGTATTCAATGTGAAGTAAAATTATAAGGATGAAACCAAGAAAACCATGGTTGAGAGAGACACTAGAAAGAATAAAGTTAAGTACATATACAGAGTCAAGGAAACCAACTCTAGTCCTGAAAAGACAAAGAATGACAAGAAAATAATATGGGTAGATGATGACGAGATAAGACAATTAATGATAGTTATAGGAGAAACAATTTCAAGCAAGGTAGAAAAACATTATGAGATCTAAGAAGAAATATTACCCCTAGCTGTGGTATAAAAAATATATGAGATGCATCACATGTGAATTCTAGGCATCTAATCAGAAGAATAAGACACAGGAAATAAGGTTCTTACACCTAAAATTTCATCCAAGAAAATTCATAAGGTCTCAGAGGCAAAAAGGGATAGGATAGAGTCATCATGTGTTGTTAATTACTATAAACTATTCTAATGCGTTTCAATAGGGATTTTGTTCCTTCTCTAGGATTCTATAAGGCATGTATCACTTGAAGGAATCATGATGAGTCTTGTAATTACTTTGTCATCTTGTAGCTACTAAACCAAGTCCTCTTCATGATGAGCTTGAGTCAACTGATCAAGGTATGATTGTGAGTTTATTTCTCAATTTCTATATTCAAAGTTGTTTGCCCCATATAAAGAACAAAGCTTCCATATTGCTAGATAAAGTGTCAAGGTCTAATATCAGACATTTTAGGTCTATCTAGAAAGTTTAAGATGTCTTTCTAAGGAGGATCCAAGTAAAAGTAATGACTAAGTTGTTTGTCATTAGGGTATACCATACCATATTTAGACAAGTTTTGCTAAATGGTCATCCTTTATAGAGTGCATTCCCAAGAATAGATAAGATTGTGAAAATATTTCCTGTGATCATGATTTTACATAAAGATGTCAAGCATGTGTCACGGTTGTCAATAGTACAAGATACGTGTTTTTGAACTTTACTCATAAATTCATTACGTTATATGCATTAAGTCGTGGTCATACATGCTTGCTATAAGGTCTTTGGTAGAGTCACATTGTATAGTGTTCATAAAATTTCTCAAGAAAATGTAAAATTATGAAATGATGTCATGTGGTTATGTCCATGCACAAAGCTATGAACAGTGTGTGTAAACAATTTTTCATGTTCTCGAGTTGTAATGAAGTGCATTTGGTCTCAAACGTGATAGTACAAAGATGATATTCAAGTACTCTCGTGAAGGAACACAATGCTAAGGAATGAAGTCATAGCCTTAGATGCATGAATGATATGTAGCAAGCCTATTATACCCCATGAAGATGATGTAAAGGAGAATTACACATAGTTAAATCCCTAAGAAAGTCAAGACAATGAATATACAAAATGATGCTATGGTCATGAGAATTGGAATTCATGATGTTCTAACTGGTCTATTGGATATTTGGTTGATCATTGAATCTAAATTAGGTCATGTTGGAGAGGTTGGAGTTAAAGGATATCAAAATCACTAAGTGGTTCTTGAATCACAAGTTGGAAATTTTCTTCAAATAACAAAGAGAAGGCTCCCTAACTTATAAACTTGGTTGCAAGAACACCTACATGAATAGTAGTTATCTTGTGATTAAAATTTGATGTTGCCTCTGTTAAGTGAGTTCAAGTCAAGTAATTTCTAGCTCATGTGACTAATAAAATACTGTGGGTATATCTTGAGAGTAACCCGTTAAGTTGATATTGAAGGTCAACCTAGTTCATATGTCAGAAAGGAATAGTTAGATATTGAAAATGATCTATATAAGATAGCTTGTGTAGGTATTAAACCTCACTGACTTGCTACTAAGCTCTTTTTTTTATGGTGAAACTCTATCTAGGGTTTGAGCTTGAAATATTGAATGAGTTCTTAAGATTCATGTATATAATGTTGGAATCTAGCCCAGGCTTCCGTGAAGAAAATTCAAGATGAGGTTTGGTTGAATTCCTCATATGTGGTTTTAAAGGATTACATCTAGTATGAAGGAGATAAAATTATATATTGATGTCTCTAAGATTTTTGTAAATTGATATTAACTGAATTTAAAACTCTAACTATCAAAAATTATTTGCAAGTATCTTCATGACAATATCAAAAGAAGCAGTTGCTTGGGTTTTACAATATGCAGCACCTAACCCAATGTAGATGATATGAGAGTGTTGGACATAAAGTTGTAGAGGGTGATTATGAATGTTGGCATGAAATACCTCAAGGGAGTGCAAAAATCTAGGATATGTGTGAAAACCCTAGTCTTGATAAAATGAGGATCAAAGATAGAAGACTTGGAAAGGGTGATGTACAGGAGCTTTCCTGGGCCTATACAAATGGTTTAAGGTACATCTGTAGGGTTATGACTTGGTTGAAGGAAATTCAAAAGTTGAATATGAAAATAAGACCTAAAATTTATAAACTGGGGAGAGAGACTCTATCTAGGAATGGTAAAATATCAGATGAAAATAAAGGTTAATAACTCTTTAGAGTAAGTAAGAGTCATCATTGAAGTCCAAGACTTGATGAAGCCATGAACTGAGACAGTGAAGAGATTGCTCATAGAATGACTAAAATGTTTAAGTCAAGGGTATCTAGAAACTTATTAAGACATCTTTCACAGAAAGTCCATGAATTAAACACAAATCCTGACATAGCTATTGTCACTCATTTAGGGCTAGTTGGGCCTTCCCAAGCTATAGTATGACAATGGTGAGAATACTAAGGTAGCATTACAAGGAAAAGAATTAGCTCCTTGAAGACTTAAACTAGAACCTGTGAACATAGAGATGGAAATGATATCTTGAGAAGATTGCTATAAAATGTCTAATAATGAATATTTAAATTGTTTCATTATACCAAAATCTCATAGATCCGTACCAATCATCAAAAGAAGGACTAGTTCCTAACTAAAAGGCCTAATTAAACAAGGTAGATCACAGAAGAAGAATCGAAGACTTGAGTTGAAGCTCATGTCATCAAGTCATAAAAGGTCCTCACATAGATGGTTAACTCTCAAATGGGTACGCTCAGAAAATTCCTTGTGTTTAGAGAATCGAGGTATATGAACAAAAATGCATGTATACTTGGTTTTGTTATGGTCCAGGGCCAGTACAGAGGAATGGATCTAGAAAGTGAAGTAGAGAGAAAAGGACACAAGCATTGAAAATTGAGCTAAACCCTTATACCCACACCTAGAAATGGGAAATGGGTATTCAAAAGTGGTCTTAGTTTTATTGGGTGGCTGATAGATTGATCCAACCTATAACTCACCATCAACCTTGGTTTTGAGGAACAAAATAGAGAGTTTTTGGAAAAGGAAACCAAATAAGCTATTTCTTTTGTTTCTAAGGGATTAGATGATTATTTTGGCATGCTTATAGGCTAGAGAACATGTTTTTGGCCTATCGTCAATAATTTTGAGTTTTTAAATTCAAAAGTATAGGTTTTAAAGGTTTTTTGAATTGAGAATTTTAATGATATCCTATGCAAACTTGTAGGTGCACATTTTTAGTTCAATCCTTGAGTATGGATGGTACATTTATAACATGGAGACAATTATAATTTTCTTACTTGATCATGATCTTCTAAGAAGAAAACATAGGCAAATGAGACGCTAGTGGTCTAGGCATGATTGGTGGAGTTTGAGCCAATCATTAGGAATTGTTACTACATACTGTGACGAACACTTCATAAATTCTTCAAGAACGTAATAAAACTCGTGTCTACACTCTTGACGTGACTATCATGTTTAAGACCTAAAATATTGTGTTTTCAAGAAGAAATACATGGAGTATATCTAGGGGATCATTGAAGGAATGTAACATGTGTTAAGTTTTATTCTAAAAGCTATAAAAAATTAGTCAAAAAGCACTGAAAAATATTCTACAGGGATCCATACATACATTTGAGGACTAGATGGAGAGAATGATATGTTAAGGTCCTATCTAATTTTGTATTTTCAAGAATGGTATTTTCCCTCAAAAGAGGTTTTCCATATCTAGGGGATTTTAGTTTATTAAAGAAGGGATTATCTTAAGGTATGTACAGGTTCTAATCAATGAGGTAATATAGAAAGAAGGAAGAGTTTGCATGTTTGGCATGAGTTTTCGGTGGCACGGGACAATAATGTGATGTATGGTCAAAATGAAGAAAAATTAAAGAGAATATCATGTAAGGGGGATCCATTTGAATGTTCAAGATAGGTCCATGAATCTCATCTGATTCTTGTTGGATTCAAGAAGGAAGAATACAATCTTAGGAGGAGCTTGTGAAAAACTAATTCTATCTACACTTAGTTTTTGTATTGGTTGTCATTGATTTTAAGTCAAGTAGTCAAGTTAGCTTTGTCATAGATGTCAAAGGGGGTGAGTGTACCAAAAATCATGAGAAAGAGGTCTAGTAGTTTTTAGTTTTGTTATTAGTAGTTGTCATAAATGAAAAAATGATAGATTGTTAGATGTCATGGTGATGTATTGTCGTTGATGTCAAGTTTTCAATGATCTCAAGGGATGTCAAAAGTTATCTAGGTGTCTTCATGATGTGTCAAGTCATTATATCATGTGTTCAGGCAAGGTGCATTATCAAGAAACTAAGTTATGTGATTGAGTCCTATAAGTCATCCCAAGGTTGTATGAATACTTTATAAGGTAAAATATGGTCCATGAGATGTGTGTGAGGTGTTAATGAGTTTGTAACATGTCAACATTGTCAAGTCATGAAGAGTCACGTCACTCTAGACCTAATCCTAGTCCTAGGTGAAGTAGGTTGGCATGGAAACATGAGAAATAGATCACAGAGAATTAGGTAAATCATGGTTGAAGTAGTATAAGCTGGAATAACATGCATAGAAGGATTTCAAGTCAATAATTAGGCTTATAGGGCATGGAGATGGCCATTCTAAATATTTTCAGTGAAGACAAGACTAGTAGGCAAGTGAGGATGATGACACAAGGTATGATAATGAAAACCAAGAATATAATAAGAAAATTATGATGGTATATGATGTTAATAGGGATTCAAAAGTATCTAAGAAGGTGATTTTAGCACTTATGCAGGTCTGTATAACACACATTCTTAGAACAAAAGACCAAATTTTCCCTAAATGAGATGAGGTAGAGATTTTAAAAGTGAAATATGATAAATGGGCAATTGGAAATCATGGAGGAGGGATTTTGAAGGTGTGGTAAAAATTTGAGGACCAAAGAATGAGTTTTGCTAAAGATATTCAAGTGTTACTAAATCCACATTAAGGAAGATGGGCTAAAATAATGATCTGTCTTCTTAGCATTCATACAAAATTTAAAATCCTTCTTGAGATAAATCATACGAGGATTTTTTGAAGAGCATTTCAATACACAGATTATGTAAAAACTTTGAGGTCAAATAGCTAAGGGACAAGAAAGTTCTCTTCATTTTTCTGTCACTGTTCAAACCCTCACCAAACACACATCCTGAAGCGATAGGTAAGAAATGACATTATTTTTCTTCAAATAAATTATAAAAGTTTATAAAACCACTCAAGTTTTTATAAGAATCTTTTTAGGTCAAAGTTATGGCATTTGTTTCTTCAAGCATGACTGTATTGTACAAATTGTGCTCTATTTTGTAAGTTTTAGTGTAAGTAGTCCTATTTTTACAGTCCCAAGATAAATCTCCAAGTGTGAAATATTTTGGAGATGTTTTATATTCTCTCCTTGAAGTGTTCCTATTATGTATGCTCATGTGAGTGAAGTTTTTTTAGCAAGAAGCCTCTAGGTCAAGACTAGTCTATGGTACCTTAATAAGTAGTCCACACAAATCTCAACAATGTTTGTTTTTCATGAGGACGTTCCTTGAATTGGTGAATGCACTTGACATGGTATGTGACATAAGGTTAGAAAATTCTAAAAAAAAATCTATTGGAAGCTATAGATAGAGTTATACCTACGTAGATTATCTCACTCTTGACGACTGGTTCTTGATGCGAATGAGTCTTTTTGTGAGTGCTTTAAAGATCACACAAAGTTGGTTTGTTAGCTATAAAAGGAAATAAGTTTTTGACTTTTAGAGTTTCAAAACATCCATGTAATCCTTGAAATGAGCCTTTGAATAGTTGGATAACTGATATATTGAGTGGCTTTGCTAAATCCTTGAAGGTGCAACATTGTGCATTCAAGAGTGAATATACCTTGATCAAATGAAGTATCCATGAAGTGAATAAGAAAAATTTCCCTCCTCATGTCAGTTGAAGGGTTTATAAAAATCATAAAATTCATGTCCAAGATTTGATAAGGTACTTGAAGACTCTTTATTACGTTTATTCAAGGTCCTCTATAAATGATATGCAGACCTCTACAACTCTGAGTTGAAGGATTTGAAGAAAAATTAAATAAAT
The DNA here is from genome assembly GCA_019776745.2 of Taxus chinensis. NCBI lineage: Eukaryota > Viridiplantae > Streptophyta > Pinopsida > Cupressales > Taxaceae > Taxus > Taxus chinensis. The sequence continues at coordinate 132,140,024 of CM034155.1, forward strand.
GACTTCATGCCCTATTTTGATAATCTTCAAACTCTTTTTGTTTTTCTACACCACCTACACGTCTTATGACCGTGACTGTATATTGTGATATGAACTCATAAATCTCTCCCTCTTCAAGTTTTCAAGGTTGTGATGAAAATTTCTAGCACTAAATGTGCTCCTAGGTGCACTGATGAATTTTTAAGACTAAAATGTGAGGTATGAAGGATATAAGGAGAATCTAGAGCATCCTAAGATTTTTTTGTAAATTCCTACATGTTGAAGACACCTTGCACTTACCCCTGTATGTTTCCAAGACTTGTTCACTTGTCAGAGAATAAGAAAATTCCATCTTTTGGCTATTACAAATAGTTTGTAGAAGCAGAAAGGATTATCGTGTCAGAGAAGTCATAGAGTTAGTGGTATTGAGAACTACATTTTTTATCAGTTACCTTAGAGAATATGATCAAGGACTTGAAAATTTTAAACCAGCACTTGCAATCTCTGTTAGGTTCAATAATTTCTGGATGGTAGTTTTGTGTGATGGTATACTTCCTCTTTGAATGAGCTCATGTGTGGGCATATAAATAGTCATGGAAGTGAAAATGAAAAGAATTTTTGATGATGTCTTTCCTTATGATATAAATATTCTCTAGTGTTTGAGAAAATGTTTTTGTTGTAAAAGGAGCTAACTATGCAAGAATATTAGGTGAGAATGGATGTAAGAGTATGTACGGTACTTTCGTTGATGGACATGTTTTGAAGTACTCAATCTTTCAAGTATTCAACCTTCTAAAAATATACAGTCATAAGATAATTTCATACATCCTAAATTTTAGAGTGTGCATATGCTAGAAGGTTTGTGCAGTAGTGTTTGCAGTAGATTGAAAGAGAGAATCTTTATGAGAATGAGTGTGTGGGAAGAGGATTGGTATGACATAGATTTGATATTTATTAGGTAATGAGAATGAGGGTGAAGATAGAAGAATAATGAGCTGATTTAGTCATCACATTTGATTGTGTGATACAACCAAATTCATAGTGATCAAAACATTAAAAAAGACTAAGTGGTGGCTTAACAATTAGGGAGTTGAAGCTTCCTTGTAAGTGGAAGCTTACAGAAGATCAAGTTGTATCTTGGTTAAAATGTTAGGATTCGTTACTTCCAAGTAAGTGGTGGCTTGTAGAATTTCAAGTAGCATATTGACTAACTTTTGGATTTGTAACTCAATTTTGAGTGGATGCTCAACCGTGAAACCTTTGTAACATCACAAGAAATTTATTCAAGTTAGTTCTTTGGTTCTAGTGGGTTCTTCTCCCTTGAAGGGTTTCCCACATTAAATTTTGTCTCTCTCTCTCTGTGTCCTCCCATTTTTATTTCTTTTAAATTGTGGTATAGTTTGATCATAGATAATTTAAGTGAATTGAATTATATGTAAAATTTGTAACAAACACTAATTCATCACCCCTCTTAGTACCTAGAACTTTCAACATCCACTCAACAAGATGATGACTTAGAAGAAGTACTAGAATCTGAAGAATAAGATGATGATATTTTGGGGGTATCTTTGTAAAAACAATGAAATAAGGAGGAGAATGTTGTAATATTCCATTCTTTCATAATATGTCTCTTCACCTTTCCATGTCGTGTGACCTTCAAGGTCCCAACTGAATGTTGGCTTCCTTCCATGACATTTATATGTGCATAATATTTTAATTGAATAATCCTCCAATACAGCTCACATTCTGTATAATCTAAAATATGAGTTGTAGAAGTTGAAGATCCAAGGGAAATCTGAGCTTAGGAGTTGGAATAGTCAAGGATCTTGACTACATGAAGGCCTATCATTGATCCATGTGAACCAATGACATTTCTCCCTTAGATCCAAGGTCATGGTGAAATATCAAAGGAAAAAATAACTGGGGAACTTAGGCTCCTAAAAACTCAAGAGGTAGATAAAATTGGGTAAGGAATGGAGATCCAAAATCTTGAGAGCCCAATAAATATTAGAATCCCATGAAGCCAAGGATTCCATGAAACATGTGAAAGGTTACACAGTTCAAGAAGAGTATGAGCCCAATAGTATGAAAAATTCCAAGATCAAGGAAGGCCATGATTTTTCCACTTGACTAATGATGATGTTGTGTAGACTTGGAGGTTTGAAATATAAAACAAAGCAGCACGACAACCTATGAATCCACTAACAACTCTGAGTGACTTAGAAAATAGTGAAATAACATGATTGGTCCATGTGTAAAAATCAGGGGTCATTCAAACCTCAGGAAAATAAATAAAAAGGTGAGGAAATTTTTAGAGATAGGCAACCTTTTGAACAAGTGACCCCAAAAACCTCGATCCAATCTGAGAAAGACACATGGAACCTGTTAAGGAGGGAATTAGTCATGTGGATCACCAGTAAATGAGTGAAATGTGACAAAATCACTCTCACAGTTAATTTTTATGGTCTTTTTCTTGTTAACTATGTAAAAGGGCATATGATTTTTCAAATTCTCATAACTTTTGGTTTTTTCTAATCTTCAAATAAGACAAAATGGTACCATTGGAAAGATCATCAAAAGTGAGCTACACATTGGACATAGATTTTGGGTGAATTGATGAGATATTTGTAGTATATTTTTTGAATTAATTATTAATAGCATCTACTAGCCTTATCCTTCATCTCTCAATTAATTCCTCCATTCTTATTGCTTTAACACATGTGGGGCCTCTCTTATGATTTTTAGATGATTGTGTACTTCTCAAGAACTGAATTAGGGTCATTGTATTTTTTAAGATTCTAATCAGTGTTTATTATCATCTTATCCATGGTGAAACCATTGGAGTGATATTTACATGCTCTCTTCTTTTCTATCACTGGTTCTCACCAATTTTTCATCTCCTCCAATACTATTTCTAGAATATTCTAAAATTATATAAATTGATGAAGCATGTGATTCAACAAATCATCTTCTACGATTGGTCATTCTTGGTCTATATTTATGATCCCTTTAGTAATTTATGCTATAGGTGTTTACTTCAACTTTGTACTATGTATGGAGTTATGAATAATTGTGAGAAATTTTAGATTGTAGCAGTCTAGGTTTAGGTTAATAGTTGTGCATGTTAATGTAGTCATAAATGATAACCTTGGATTTTGAAGGAAGTTGTTATCATCTTTTGAAGTGTTTTTAATCTGATTGTTAAGATATACATTAAGTTATTAGGTGTAGATATTAGTGTGAATTCACCAAAAACATTGATTATAGAATTCTTGTGGAATTAAGGTTCCATTTTTCTCTTTAAATTATCATATTCTATATTTTAGATTATGAATTGCAATGGTCTAATGATTCTTTAAATCTATGTGTATGTGGTTTATGAATTGTTTGAATTGTGAGGAGTTGCACTATTCATGTAAATTAATGGTTCTCATTTATTATTTTTTACTCTTTGATCTAATCTTTGTAGATTAGCCTAATGGACAAGGCACATATGAATTTTTAATGAGAAAGCCCCCCTTTTCTTTATTTTCCCCTACCCCTTTGATATTTTTTTTCTTAATCATGAGTATCTTTAGAAGTGTCTTTGTTATAAATGTGTCTTCATACTTGCTTTGATGTCCTTTAGATATTTGTTATAAAATAACCAAGTTGTGGATATCCTCATATCGCTGTAATAGAGAAATTTGGGTAATTTTATTTCATTAGAAAGGTGGCAATGTCAAAAGTGACACTTAATTTGGTGCTTAGCTATAGAGGTTACATTTAAAACCACATCAAGTGTGTATTTAGGCTCATCTTTTGATAAGAATTGCTAGGGTCTCTCCCTTTGGCCTTACAGAACCAAAAGAGGGTACATGCATGAAGATGGGTTACCAAAAGTATGTCTTAATTGGACATGTTTTCCTTGAAATTAAGGAACATGTACTTTTGTTGATTATTTGAGGTACTTATAATGAAAATTTGTACAAGGTATACAAGCATGAATTGTTACATTTTGAGTCTTTTTCCAAATCACTATTTGTTTTTTTTGCAAATGGTGAGGTACATATTGCAGAAATTGTTAAAATTAAAATAATTACTCAATTTTTTTTGATAAAGCATAGTTAATATCTGACTGTTCACCCCTCACTTCTTATAGCATTATTTAGTATTTTTTAAAATCCTTATGTCAAAAGTTAGATAAGGTATCAAGTATGTTATGGATATTTATGTTAAAATATAATTGTAAATATTTTAAATAAATTTTACCACTAAATAAGTTCTAAATCTGATTTGAAAACATATAGTTAAGAATTCACCCCACATAACTACCTCAAAATTGTGATTTTTTAAATTTTCCTAGAATTAGGTCTAGTATGTTTTTGTATATATATTTCAAATTTGGATGCATAGATTAAAATTTACATACATAAACTTAGACAAGTATTTTATTTCAATATAATTGTATAGGAAGAAATATTTACAAATATTCAACATTAATATCATTATATTTATAAAAATATCAAACAACTTGTATCATTAGAAAGAGAAAAATGTGATCTTCCTTATAATCATGACTTTATGAAATTTTTGTATAAAATGCATAAAGTATTCCATGCTTGAAGTTGAAATTTGACATGAAAATCATTTCATGTAAGTACAAGACAAGCCCAATCCTTTGGCTAAGAAATTTGAGACATTCTCGAGATTAGAGGGATGCTTTGGGAAAGTGAATATAAACAACACATATGTGTTATATAACGTGTGTGTTTTATATAACATGTACGTGTTATTTTGTGTATACCATATCAACCAAAATCCTAATTTCTCTTGTAAATTTATTTCAACATTCTAACCCCAATATATTATTTTCAATAATGTACAACACAAAAAAATATTTCCATGCATTATTTATGCTTGAATACATAAATTTTGTTTTGTCCCCACCATTTTGACCCGAATTTTAGGGTCAATGCATGGTATTGTGTCCTAATCATTGTCCTAAAAATTTGAGTGGGAAATGCGATGGGTCATAAATTAGAAGGGTTCGTGCAAACCCCTTTTGTGCGAAATGCCACATAGTGTACATTATTACCATGTATGGAACGAAAAGGGGTTCGTGCAAAGGGGGGTTCATGGGAACCCCCCTTCAGGTGAAGCACCTTTGGGTGAACCCCTATTTTATATATCGGAGGCGGTGTGGAGGATTTCACTTTTCCTCCACCCGCCTCCTTTGCACAAAGACTCTATAGAGCCAACTTGGGAGATAATCTCATCCCCATGCCCATAGTGAGTTAGAGCCCACATCCATAGCGAGTTGGAACCCACAAAGATCCCACATTGAGCCCATGAGCATCCTCAGCCCCCCAATTATGTGATATTTTTCCTTTTTGTAAAATTTGGGTAAGAATAGCTAAACCCTAGCTGAATTGCCAAATGAAATCATTGTTTCCTTAAATGTTGAAAACAAAACAAATTTACCCCATTTAATCTCTTGTATCATGACCAAGCTTCACAAATTTAATTTTTCATTGGGCATCATGAGTATGTTGTGGTCTTCTTTTAACATACTTATTAACATGGAAATTGCTATACTTAGGAACCTAGCAGAGAAGTCCTACCTATTATAGTTGAAAAGAGTGTTCATTTTACATTGAAAGAAATGCAATTATGCAACCAATTGTTGATTATTACCTGGAACAAAACAATCTTGAAGCAAGTTAATATATATAACCACTATTTTTATATTTTCTTATGGATCCTTCTACAATTAGGGCAGGATGCAGCATAAGAGTGTACTACTAGTTTTATACAATGTCTAAAAGCCAATTTTACCCCTTGAAAATAAAATTTGAGTAGACTTTTATCTGCTTTAAGGGTTCACAAATTTCAGTGTTCATTGTGCATCACGAGTATGTTGTGGTCTTCTTTCAATGTACTTATTAAGTTATAAATTACTATTTTTAGGAACCTAATAGAGAATTCATACCTATTAAGGTTGAACAAAGTGTTCATTTTTCATTGAATGTTGGATACTGTTAGAAGCACGGGAATTCTAAGAGGGGAAGGGTAAATAAGTATTCAACAATTTTAATTTTTTTTTCAAAATTTTTTTTTTTTCACATTTAATAAGATATTCAAATCTGAAAATAAAATGAGAGAACACACAAAACTCAAATGCACATAACACCAGATATATCGTGGTTCACCTAGTGTGGGCTACATCCACCAAAAAGAGACTATTTGGATCTACTGTCCAAATCCAGCTGAAATAAAATAGTGTTTACAAAGTGTGAACACCCAAAGTGTGAGAACCCACTCATAGAAGACACCAATCTCCAAAACTAACACCAATTCATCCCTTGAATGCAAACACCACTAACTATACAATCTCTGATTCGAAGCACTAACGTCTGGAGACTCCAATCCCTAATCCGAAGCACCCACTCAAAAAAATCGGCAATAAAAATCAATAATATTTCTCCTTCTTTATTTTCTGTCTCACATAATCATACTCACTTAAGAGATTTACAATATCAACTCACATACATATCACTCTCAAAATTCTCTCTCCTTTTTTTCGCACATCAAAATATGCACACAAAACTTGTTTATATATAGGAAGAAGGAGAGGAAATACCACTTATGGTTTTTCTAAAACCATGTGCCCATACCATGGGCCATTTTTCTTAAAAATGCACCATATTTGGAATGAGAAAACCACATCACTTGGCAGTTAAAAAATATTGAATATTTTCTCCAAATAGCAATATTCTTTTACACGGTCAAGTGTAACTCATATTTTTCAATAAATACACATGAACAACTTCCCTTACACATCCTTAATGCTCCACATATGACAAAATCCTCCCCATAAGGATATATTCTCTCTTTAAATTCAATTTTGTAACTCCTCCATGATTTTATAATCAATTTGTAACTCCTCCATGTCATAAATCATCACTAATGCAAATGTAACTTTCGTTTGTAATCCAACCATTTATCATGTAATAAGTAACATCCATTTTAAATGTACCATATTATTCTCCATTACACATCCCACCATGGGTTGTAAGATTCCTTGGCGATGTTGAATATTAAAATATTAAAATTTTGACATCACACTAATTTTTACATGGATAAATATTTTACGAAACACTAATGTTGTAATATTGAATATTAAACAAATATTCAAAACTCAATATTTCCATCAAAAATAATGTTTTAACTTTGACATCAATGAAAAAATACTCAAAAATCTTCCCCTTTGTAAGTTAAACCCCTGCAAAAATTAGTCATGAAAACTTGTTTGCTCTAGAATCCAACTTTTTGCCTCTGAGATCTTTTTGTACTAATGCATTGTACATGTTCTATGTGTCTCTCCTCCATGATAAAATTCTCCCCATTTGACATCAATGGAAAAGTTATAACTGAACTTTTCACCTCAACTTGTACTCAGAGCTAAATATACTGCAATGTGTAGCTCCCCTTATGTCCATACTCCCCTTGAGACAGTCAATGAGTAAGAGTGACAGAAATAACTCCTAACTTCTATCTGAGTGACTCAAAAGATTCCTTTGGCAGGTATTTTGCAAATATATCAGAATTATAATCCTTAGTCCCAACATATTCCAATTTAACCTTCTGATCTGCAACTTTCTCTCTCAAGAAGTGATACTTAATGGGAATGAGCTTTGTCCTGGAATGCATGACTAGATTTTTCGAGATGTTAATCACACTTGTAATGTCACAAAAAATGGAAATAGGATTATCATACTCTACCTTCATGTCCTTCAACATTTTCTTCATCCAAAGCACCTGAGTACAACATGCCATTGCTGCAATAAACTCTTCCTTTGTTGTAGAAAACTAAACTGAGGCTTGTTTCTTGTTGAACCATGACACTAATCTGTGACCAAGATAAAAATCTCCCCCACTTGTACTTTTTCTGTCATCAACACTTCCTTCCCAGTCTACATTTGTGAATGCTATGAGAGTGAAATCATCATTCTCTAGATACCATAAACCATAATCCAACATACCTTTCAAATATTTGAAAATTATTTTCACTGTTACCACATGAGTTTCCTTGAGTATAGTCTGAAACCGTTAAACTAATCCAATAGCCTGCATAATATCTAGTCTAGATGTTGTGGTATATAACAAGTTTCCTATCATGGACCTATACAAAGTCTGATTAGCATTGGGAGACTCATCACTCTTACTCAAATTTCAACCTGTAATCATGGGCGTACTAACTGGATTGCAATCTTCCATTCTAAACTTTTTCAACATATCCTTTATATACTTGGTTTGTGAAATAAAAATTCCTTGACTAGACTGCTGAATTTTTAAACCAAGAAAATAAGAAAACTCACCAAGCATATACATCTCAAACTCCTTCAACATATCCTCTACAAATTCTTTGCATAATCTCCTACAACCACTTCCAAAAGTAATGTCATCCACATAAACCACAACTATCACTTGATGTTATCCTTCTATCTTGATGTAAAAATTGATATCCGCAATTCCTTTTCTAAATTCATGTGCCTATAGGTACTTTTCGAATCTATAGTACCAATATCTAGGAGCTTTCTTCAAGCAATAAAGGCCCTTTTTTTAACTTGCATACAAAATCTGAATTTTATGATAGAATGAAACCTTCTAGTTACTCTATATAAACTACTTCCTCTAAGTTTCCATTCAAGAAAGCTGATTTTACATCCATTTGATAAACTTTAAAATTATTGTAACAAGAAAATGCTAAGAACATTCTTACCACCTCCATGCAAGCAATAGGTGCAAATGTCTTCTCAAAATCAATCCCTTCAACTTGTGAGTAGCCTTTGCGCACTAATATGGCATTGTTTTTGACAACTTCTCCTTCTTCGTTCATCTTGTTTCTAAAGACCCACTTAGTACCAATAATTTTCTTATCCTTTGGCCTTGGCACTAACTCCCATGTCTCATTATTTTCTATCTGATTAAGTTCCTCTTCCATGGATTTTATCAAAAAATTATCCTTGCTAGCTTCATCAAAACTACTCGGTTAAACTTTTGAAAACAAATAAATTTATACCTCTTGTGGTGCACTTGCTAGTCTCCTCCTTACCTGCAATCCAATATATTTATTTCTAATGATTTGATCTACTGGATGATTCTTCTGAATGGATCTGAATGGTGTCTTCATGTCTTCTCACTCAAATTCTTCTTCTTCTTCTTCTTTTTATTTTTCTTCATATTTCTCATATTTTATTTATTCATCCTCTTTCTGCACTGCTGAGTTTCTTGATTTATTCTTTAGCTTCCAGTCGTCAACTTTCACATTTATACTTTCCACTACTTTATGTAGTGTCTTGTTATAGTACCTGTAGGCCTTGTTTCTCGATGAATAACTAAGGAATATGCCCTCATCTGATCTAGAATAAAATTTTCCAAGCTTATCTTCATCATCTCTCTTAATGTAGTACTTACTTCTGAACACTTTGAAGTGTTTCACGGAAGCTGGTCTTCCCTTTCATAGCTCGTATGGTATTGTTTCTGTATTTACTCAAATCTGTGCTTTGTTGAGAATATACAACGATGTGTACACTGCCACTCTCCAAAAAGCATCTGGTAACTTGGACTAATTTAGCATTATTCTTTCCATTTCCTACACTGCTCTATTTTTCCGTTCAACTACACCATTTTGTTGTGGTGTTCTTACTACAGACAACTATATTCTGATTCCATGCTCTTCAAAAAACTCATAAAATTCATTAGAAATAAATTCACCTACTTTCTCTGATCTCAAACACTTGATCCTAGTGTTTGTCTCATTCTCAATAAAAGCTTTAAATTTTTTGAATTGATCAAAAGCTTCTGACTTTTCTTTTAGAAATGTAACCCATGTAACTATAGTAAATTCATCAATTAATAACATAAAAGAAGAATCACCTTGCAAGATTTGTGTTTTTCGTTGGCCCACAGAGATCAGTATGAATTAGCTCTAATGGCTTCATTTTAGATTACTCCTTTGTCCTGAATCTTACCCTTGTTTGCTTCCCATGTTGACACTGTCTGTAGATAGTACGTTGCAGTTTTGTGATCTTGGGTAAATCTCTCACTGGTTGTTTTGAGATGATTTTCACCATGTTATCAAAATTAATGTTACCCAATATCTTATGCCATAACCAGATTTCATCAATCTAACTCATGCAACACTTTTCTCCCTTCACATCACTCAATATGTATAGGTTTTTCCTTATTATATTTGCATCTGTAACCCAATTACATGTATCCTTCTTTCTAATTTCACAACTATCAGCATAAAATGTGAGTGTATAACCTTGATCACACATTTGACTGAAACTCAAAAGATTATGTTTCAATCCTTCAACAAGTAAAACATTTTCAACTTTATCTTGACCATTTCATTTTATGTTACCTCTTTCTTTGATCTTGGTTGTAGTGTTATCTCCAAACTTTATTGTACCTCTACTGGCCTTTTTTAGCTTTAGGAACTTTCTTCTATCACCTGTCAAATGGCTGGAAGATTGACTATCAATATACCAAGGTTATTATTCATCTTGTGCATGGAGCGTCGTTTGTACCAACATAGCCTCTTCATTTTCTTCCTCTTTTCTCTTTTTCCACACTTTCTTATTTTTGGCTTTCTGTATGATCTAATTTTCCTCTTTCTCTTACTTTGGCTTTTCTGTAATCTTACTCCTGCAAAATATTGCTATGTGGTCAACTTGGTTGTATTCATAACATCTAATTGCATGCTCATTCAAATTTGACAATGCAGAAAAATAATTATAGTTTCTAGCATGAAATTTTTGATTCCAACTCTGAAATCTCGATCTACAGTCCATCATCTTATGACCAAAATTGTGACAGGAAAAACAATAACCATGAAAAGAATACCTGGTCATGTAGGGCTGCGTATGATAAGATGAAATTCTAAAAATTCTTATTGGCACCTTCTTCCACTTGTTGTCTTCTTCTTTTTTGTTTTGTGGAGGATGATCTTCTTGTTTGTTGTTGTTTTATCCTTTACTGGAGCCTTTTAGGGCATCTGCATAGCTAGATTTCTTCACTGGTTCTTTGGTCTCTTTCTTTTCTACTTCATTTAATCCAATACCAAATTTGGATGATTTTTGTTTCTATTCACTCAGAATGTTTCTCAACACCTCAAAACTTTTTTCAAACTTGAGTCTCTTGTTCAATTTTTTTAGTTTCCTATCTTAGTGCGAAAATCTCTACCTCCAATCTCTCACATTCTTTTTCTTTTGATTTCAGCTCTTATCTGATAACTTCCTCTATTCTTTATGCCTCTTTAAGTTGAGTCTTTAGATCAAAAATAGTATCTTCACGTTCTTTGTCAGCATGTGGATTTTTCTTTGCTTCTTCATACTCTTGAAGTTGCACTTTTTAATTTAGGGTCTTCTTTTTGAGTCTCTTGATCTCACCCAAGGCACAGATGAGTTCTTCTTCCAATTTTACCTCACCTTCTTCATCATCTACATCTTGAGACTCCACTTTTCCATCTTCAAGGGCCATAAACAAAAGTTCTTCAATGTCACCTTCTGAGCAATCTTCCTCTGATCTATCATCTTCTCTTGTGGATAGACTCTTCTTGTTTTGGTTCTAGTTCTTCTTCTTTTAATACTTCCTTTGCTTGAAATTATTTTTATAGAAAGGCTTTCCTTTCTTTTCTTTGACATGATCTTCACCATCAATTTCAATTTTTGCATGGGGACATTTAGCTACAAAATGTCCAATATAACCACATTTAAATTATTTAAAAGTAAGTTTACCTTTGTAATTTCCATATCCTCTTTTCATATTTTTCACCAATAGGGATTCTTCTTCCTCATCAAATTCATCATCTGATTCAATCTTCTTCTCATTTCCGTTATAAGCTTTGAAAGTAGATTCTCTTTTTCCTGGATTATCTGGTTTTTTTCTCATCTCATAAGTTGTGAGTATTCCATATAACTCATCCATTTTCATTTTATCTAGATCCTTAAGTTCTTTAATAGCTGAAACTTTATCATCAAATATAGGAAGTAGAGATCTTAATAACTTTTGTACTAGTAATGGGTCTTCCATCTCTTTACCCAAGATTCTGATCATGTTTACGGTCTCATCCACATGGAGTAGATATGTTGCAATGTTATATTCCTCCTTCATATTTAGACTTTTGAAATTTCTTCTCTGTGTCTGAAGCTTTTCCATATTTACTTTCGAATCTCCTTCATATAAACTATTGAGATTATCCCACATCTCCTTGGAAGTTTTGCAAAGCATAATCTTTACAAAATCTGAATCTGCTACACCACACAAAATATCATTCATAGCTTTAGCATTATTTTCACATTCTCTCTTACCAGTCGGATCTATCAGTGGAGTTGTTGGTGTTGTATAACCATTCTCAACCGAATGCCAAATATCATGTCCAAGAGAATTCAAATAGGTTCGCGTCCTTATGCTCCAAAATGCATAGTTTAATCCATCGAACAGTGAAGATTTATTTGTGGAGAATCTTTCCTGAGCTACCATCGTGCTTTCTGATCTACCTTCTAGCTATCAAGCTACACATAAGGAACCCACTATGATACCAATTTTTAGAAGGAAAGGACTAATGAGAGAGGGGGTGAATCAGTATTCAACAATTTTAAAAAAAATCAACTTATTAATTTTTTTTCACACTTAATAAGATATTCAAATCTGAAACTAAAATGAGAGCACACATAAAAATCTAATGCACAGAACACTAGATATACCATGGTTTACCCAGTGTTGGCCACATCCACCACAAAGAGATTTTTTGGATCTACTATCCAAATCAAACCGAAATAAAATAGTTTTTACAAAGTGTGAACACCCACTCACAAAAGACACCAATCTCCAAATCGAACACCAATTCAGCCCTTGAATGTAAACACCGCTAAATATGCAATATATGATTTGAAGCACCAACTTCTGGAGACACCAATCCCAAATCCAAAGCACCCACTCAAGAATTTTTTTAATATAAATCAATAATATTTCTCCTTCTTTATTTTATCTTTCACATACTCAAACTCACTTAAGATATTTACAATGTCAAATCACATACATATCACTCTCAAAATTCTCTCTCCTTTTTTTGTATATCAAAATGTGCATAGAACACTTATTTATATATAGGAAGAAGGAGAGGAAAAACCACTTATGGTTTTCCCTAAAACCATGTGCCCATACCATGGGCCAATTTCCTTTTAAAATGTGACATATTTGGATTGAGCAAATCACATCACTTGGTGGTTACAAAAATATTGAATATTTTCTCCAAATAGAAATATTCTTTTAAACGGTCAAGTGTAACTCATATTTTTCAATAAATACACATTACCAACATACCTTACACATCCTTAATGCTCCACATATGAAAAAATCTGCCCCATAAGGATATATTCTCTTTAAATTCAATTTTGTAACTCCTCCATTATTTTAGAATCTATTTGCAGCTCCTCCATGTCATAAGTAATCACTAATGCAAATGTAACTCCCATTTTTTATCCAAACATTTATCATTAAATAAGTAGCCTCCATTTTAAATGCACCTCATTAAAAAAATGCTCCATTACACATCCCGCCATGTTTTGTGAGATTCCTTGGTGATGTTGAATATTAAAATATTAAAAGTTTGACATCACACTAATTTTGACATGGATAAATTATATTTTACGAACACTAATGTTGTAATATTGAATATTAAACAAATATTCAAACCTCGATATTTCCATCAACACTAATGTTTTACCTTTGACATCAATGAAAAAATACTCAACAATAACATAATTACCTATGCAGTACTTACCTCTTTACTTAAATCTCTTGTATCATGACCAAGCTTCACAAATTTCAGTGTTCATTTTACATCACGAGTATGTTGTGGTCTTCTTTCAATGTGCTTATTAAGTTGTAAATTACTGTTTGTAGGAACCTAGCAGAGTAGTCCTACCTATTATGGTTGAACAGAGTGGTCATTTTGCATTGAATGTGAGCAACATAACTACATACGCAATACTTACCCCTTTACTTAAATATCTTATATCATGATTAGGCTTCAAAAATTTTGGTGTTCATTGTCCATCACTAGTATGTTGTGGTCTTATTTCAATGCACAGATTAAGTTGGCAATTACTATTTTTAGGAACCTAGCAGAGTAGTCCTATCTTTTATAGTTGAACAAAGTGTTCATTTTGCATTGAAAGAAATGTAATTAAGTAGCTAATTGGTGACTGTTATAAGGAACATAAAAAACTTGATTAAGTTAATATATATAACCACAATAGTCTAAAGTAACGTAAGAGTTTAGTCCTATAACTAAGAAGAACTTTTAACATCCATAAGGACAATTGCACTTCTGTTGGAGTATTAACACATTTTAAAAATTGGTTACAAATTTGACTTCAATCCCCATCTAATGTAATTACCCCTTTGTTTAAATCTCTTATATCATGACCAGGCTTTAGAAATTTGGTTGTTCATTGGGCATCATGAGTATGTTTTGGTCTTCTTTCAATGTGCTTATTCACATGTCAATTACTATTTTTAGGAACCTAGCAGAGTAGTGCTACCTGGTTGATAATATACTAGTATAGTTATCAAACTTATCAAATGCAATTGATATAACTATACATATGTAGTTTTCTTAGTTTTAGAATAATAATTAGGTAAGTAACTATTAGTAGTAGAGATTCGATAGAATTTGGTTTATATTTCACAAAACAAATGCTCTTCTTTATTTTAATTCTTTAAGGATACATTTACATAAATCGAGAATACATTTTATAAGTGTTTGTACTTCTAGTCATGTTGAAAAACTTCATCTTATCTCCTAACATATTTCATTTATTTTTTCTCAAATTGGAAAATGCCTTCAAATCCACAGTAAAAATCTTGGATATGACTTGAATGTCTTCAAATTCAGAATAAAAACTTTGATATAGCCTAAAGTGAATGCAACAACGACGTTCAACTGAATAAAAGCATGTGTAACGAATGTAATGAAAGATAAAGGCTAGAAATACAAAAAACTGAAAGAAATATGCGTAAAGAATTGTGCTAAACAACAAAATAGGTGGTATTATAGTCCTTTTAATGTTTATGCATATATATTTCTAGCTCATGCATAGAATAACTCTTTGACTATTCTCGTATGCCAATCACTTCCAAGGGCATGTACTCATTTTATCTTAGCACAAAAACTAGAAATTAGAAAATAAAACAAAGATTCAAATTATATTATTTAGAAAACAACATTTTTTTCCATCATTGGCGAGAAAATAAAGTCATGGCTCGCCCCTCTGAAATTATCAATCCATCTTTAGATATTAAGTGCTCTGATACCAACTGATAGAACTTGGTTTAGATGTTACCAATTTTTTAAGAAAATCTTTGAGATATTGTTATACAGATAGAAAATATTTTAATAATTACTTTACTCCTACATTCGTTGAGTCAAATTTCATCTTTATCTCCTAATTTCTCTCACTCCTTTATTCTCTCACTCACACTATCTACCTAGATTTATCCTAACATTCAGGTATGAGTTGTAATTAGAAATTCACAAAATATAATATAATATTATTTAATTACTCACACTTTATAAATATTATCAGCTCATATAATTAACCATTCGTACAATCTATTATTTGTAACAAAATATACTAAATTGAAAAAAACTTGTATGAAAACTTAAAATGTTTTATTTATATAATTTATATAGGGATCTGAAAATTTTAAATCAAATCTTCTTTCATACATGGTCTTCAAACTCATTGGTTTATTTACTATTGTTTGTATTTGTTATTGTTATACTTCACTAGACACAAAACATTAATTTTTTGTACTTAAAGAAATCAATGCTGCAAGGCTTACTTGATTTACTGAATCTTGTAGGTACTTGGATAGGGGTATTTAATGAAGGTGAAAGAGAAATTAAATGGAGATTAATTAGGTTTATTTATAAAAAAAATGACATTATATATTTTGACACATGTCGAATCAAAAATTATATATCAACCCACTATAAATTATAGTTGAACATAGTGTTCATTTTGTATTGAAAGAAATGCAATTAAGCAACCAACTGCCAATTGTTACCTTCCTTAAAGTTGTCTTCTATGTAACTTGTTGCTAACTCATGCATTTTTTGGGGTCATCATGATCAAATAAGTAGTTTTTTCTTCCATATGTCAGCTTTGTATTTCTTATTTGTGGCTCGGTTAGGTGTAAGAGTTTACTCATGTTTTGAATGCTCCATCTATTTGATTCCTTATATATACCTCACTAGATTTCTCATTAATTTTTGATACATGTTAATAATTTTTTTCCCTTAGTAGTGACTTTAGCAATGACTAATAAAATGTATTTTTTGTGATGTATCTCTTTCATGTACTTTGTCTTGCACTATGCCATTTGAGCTTGATTTAATATGTGATATTTATAATGCAATAACTTAGATTTTACATTATTCGTTGAAGTTTGATTTAAGCTTGACCTATATGAGTTGTTTTAATTGTAAGTTTTAAAATAGGGTAGTTGAAGAGTCTCAAGAATCAGTTATGAGTTTCATATTATACATATGTAAATCAATTAAGGGAAATTTTTATGTTATCTAAAATTTTGTTAGAAAGGAAAGGAGCTTTGTATCTAGTTTCATTTATAAAATACAATGAGATTTACAGAAATTTATATCTCTAAATTTATTTTGTGATGTCATTTATATTTTATATTATTGACTGTATTTATTATACCTTTCACACAATAAAAAATTCCATTTTTTAATGGTAATTCTATGTTAGTGATTTTTTATTGCAAATGAAAATAAGATATACATTTTCTTATTTTCTTCATTATTTGCTTTCAAGCTTGAAAATCATATTTCTATTTTCATTAAAATAGGAGAATATATTAAGAGAATATTTTCATTAAAAGTATTCTAAATTGAATTTTACTTTCATTGTTTAAATTCATGGCTTCTTTTGCTCCTAATTTGTTTTAGAGGACAGAATTAGTGATTGCAAAATTACAATCTATTCTCGAAGATCCAACTATAGTTAGGAACTATAAATCCCATTGTGAAAAAATATTAGTTTTTTTTTTTATTATTGGCAAATAGTTTTTTGAAAGGGACTATACCCTTGTACACCAAGGCTCAGAAGCCAGAATTGAAAGTTAAAGCACAAGAGATGGATCAAAATCCATATAGAACAATTAAGTCCGATAGCAGAAAACAAACTGCAAAGAAGAAACCAACAACTGACAAAACAACAACAAAAAAACAATAGAAGTACAGCAAATAAATAGCAATGGCATATCAACACCATTGGAAGCAAACTACTATCCAGCTAAGAAAAATAAGACCGATGAAACCCAGCCAGCCAATAACAGATATGAGAATCATCCAGGGGAAGAGTTACCCTTCAGAGTGGTAGATTTTTTCTTTTTGTTGACCGTAACCCACCCTGATGGAGCCTTCGCGGTTGGAGAAGAAGACAAAGGAGGAGTATTTTCCTTAGTCACATTTGTCCCATTTATAACAGCCATGTTGTTATTCTGAGAGAGATATTTATCATTTTCCATGCTGCCCTCAACAGCTTGTGTATTTTTCATGTTGCTAACAATCCGATTTTCAGATAAAGGGGTTTTCGTTGACACTGATTCATCTACTTCTTTAGATTCAAGATCCTTTCTATCCACAAAAATCAGGTGCTCCGGGAGTGCGTCTTTCCACCAGCTGCGCTTCTCATGTTGATGTTTTTCCATCCCACAAGCAGTAGAGGTGTGTCCTAATCCAAAACACCTTCTACATCAGAAAGGTAGACCTTCATAATCAAGATTTTGTGACCAAGTTCTATTTTGCACTCGAAGGTCTATGGTAGCAGGAAGATTTTTATCAGTGTCAAGTTCCACCAGGATCCGGGCATAGGTAGTGTGAGTGTAATTAGTTGTTTGAGAATCAATGTGGAGTGTAGTACCCAAGGTATTGCCAATGGTTGTTAGAAATTCATGACTCCAGAATTGGAGAGGTAAATGGGGCAGTCTGATCCAAACAGGTTTCCATGAGAATGACTTTGTGTGCGGGTTAAAGGATGGGAACCAAGGTTTCATGATTAGATATTTTGACTCGCAGGTCCAGAGCTGTGAAAAAATATTAGTTGATCTTCAAATAATAGAAACAAAATTGAAAACACACAACCCATTTGATTCTGAGTCAATAAATGTTTTTATAGATTCATTAAAATCAAGTGTCTCAGGAGATGTAGGATATAATGAGATTCAGTTATGACTTTTTGATAAAGAAGTCGTTAAAAGGTCTTGTTGGAGTTTTTTATGCAAGAAAACTAAAATCAAGGGCATATTATGTAAGAAAATGTTCATGTCCCCTTTTTGCACGCTTGATTTATCCTAGATTTTTGGCCTCTCAAGACCAATTTCCAAATAATGACCTATTACCATTATATTTCATATTGATGCTACATGTCGAGGTTCACCTAAACCTAAAGGTGAACTATTTATACATCCCTAGTTATTACGGGAAGGGGCGTGGACATAGTAGCCACAGGGAGCCATATCGACAGGAGGGAGATCATGCAATTGTTGACATGAGGAAGCGTGTATAAGGCTACAACCATTCTTATCAGGATTTTAGGATATCATAGCGCTTGTCGTTAAGAGTGCATATGAGGGTGCTATCGAGGGTCTTGTGAGCATTGCTCATGAGACCCAATTGATCTCTTTTGATCGTGTGGGTCATTACTTTGAGTGACATGATACTAGCAGTAAAGTTTCTAGTAATAGCAGTGATAAATGCAATGAGGCATACACTCATACAAATTTGATTTCCCCATATGACTTCGAGGTGGTTACAAATCCAACTCAGACATGTCGGCTAGGACGCATAATGGTTTTTAACTTGTTGAATTTATATTAGGTGATTGCACGACATTACAATGTTCCACTATCAGGGGTTCTAGATTTTATAGAGAAAAATGGTAGTGTACCTTCTAGTCAGGGTTCTAATCCTGCAACTACAGTCTGACCCCATGTTCCTAGGATTGTCACACTCGATGTTCAGCACATTTATGTTCTGATGTGTGAAAATTAAACCTTAATTTAATTAAAATTTATTTTATTTCATCATTAATTTCGAATCTATTAATATTAATATTGAGCATTTACTTGTATTTTTAGGATTTTTCTCCATTGTGTGGTGCTTCACAACCCACAAAATGTTCCCATATGACATACACACAACTCTTGACTGAGCGCAACATGGATCTTGATGTTCTAGGCCTGATTTAACTTGTCTAACTTGGTGAGTTATTTTCTGGTGTTGAAGGTTGTGGGTGGTAGTCCCATATATTTGGAGACTCGTTCCACAAAGATATATACATGCAGAGATATATCTTTTTTATTGTGTTTTAGAATTAATATTTAATCTAAATTGAAATGTGTGAAATTAATCAACTTTATTTAAATTACTTATTTGTCAATTTTTTACATTTAATTTATTTTGTTTCACAAGGATCTACGGGAAAGAGATCTACACATAGCATAGATAATCCCAACATCCGTCTAGGGATAGATAGTGAGGTAATCAATTATACATATATGTTATATGATGTATTCAATTAATCAAGAAATTGTTGTAAAATTTTGCTTATAAATTTTAATATATGGTATGTTATATAGTTTATGATGTGTATATTTATTTTTATTAACATGCAGGGTGCAACAAAGCCTAGTGAGGTGTCTGGTACTTTCCCTAATACATGTTGTATGATCGTTTACATCATGTATATGTATATCTATGTGTTTACATGATATTTTAGACATGTATATATACTCGTTAGACATGATTTTTATATTTTGATATATGAATTAGACACATGTGAATATATATTCATTACACATGATTTTGTATATTTTATATATTCATTAAACATGAATTTTATATTTTGATATGTAATGTAGCATAAAATTACAGAAGAAGAATAATTTAGCTTGTAATATAAGTAGCAAATGATAGAATTCCCTCTAAATGTGTTATTTCATTTGTTTTGCACATTGATGCTCACAAAAATTGATCTATTATGAAGAACTTCAATGTTGTAATACTTTGTTGTATATTTTGATTGACATTATTCCTATATGGATTATTCTCTCTAATCATTTCTCTTGTAAACAACTACAATTTGTTTTCGTCGTCAATCTATAAATTATAATAGCTTAAGGAAATTTTTGTATTTACCACTACTATTTGGGTTTTATTACTTCCTAAAGGTATTAAGCATGATATTTTGGATTGTATTTTATTTTTAATGATCCATGGTTTTTTATATTACTTGTATTATTTAAGTTCTTCATTGGCATATGCAATGTGTTGATTTTTCATATAACTCTGTGTTAACTATTGTAGTATTTTTCATGTTGTAATTTTACTAAATAGAGATATACCCTCAAGTGATATAAGGACAAGAAAAAATGAAATATCAAGATGATTATGTATCAAATACAAAACACTACCAAATAACTTCCTATGTAAACTGGGACCAAAACTAGGTGTAGTGCGTGTGGCTATTAATGTGACTCCTGAATAAAATGGATTAGTCGTAGGTTTACAATCAAGAATTCAAAATAAATATTATAGCTCAAAGAAAAAGTATTTGTCAAATGGATATCCTATTAGAAGTTCGAGAAATATGTAGTATTAAAAAGTTATGCAAAAGTCCCAAATTTTCATATTAGATTACTCCATCAAGTTTTGTTTTACATTATGTATCATTGCAGAAGAACTGCATATGAGAATCAAATCATCGATATAGATAAAAAGTATCGAAATGTATTATTGGTGTATCTTGATATATAATGTATGGTTTTAAAATCACAATGATTGAATCTATAGCTAAAAAATAAAGTTTCCATCTTATCATAACAAGCTCGAGGAGATTATTTCTCACCATAATGTGAACAAAGAATACTAGAAATATGAATAATCCTATGAAATACCTATATACACTCCTTTTATATCTTCTGATGATGATCACTATGAATAAATGTACTATTCAATTTCATTTTATGCATTTTTCATCCCATTAATGGAGATAGTGAAAGAAGGCATGAACAAATTTATCTCAAGAAAATATGGGAAAAGTTCTACGAACGGTGAATTCCTTAACCATGCGATAAACCACTTTCTACAATAAAATACTTATATATGTCAATAGAATCATCTAATATGTATTGGGTCCCATAAAATCACTTCGAATACATGTGGGGAGTATCAAAACGATCCCCTACAAAGGAACTAGCCATTTTTAGAGTAGCACGTACCCACATGGGCATATATTATGTAGTAGAAGGTGGAGGTGGAGGATGAAAAAAAAATGCAAACATCATCATTAATAAGATTTGAATCATAAATATGTGAAGACATAGGATTTCTTTAATGATAAAATGTAGATGAAGACTCGATAGAGGTGGAATGCTCATCAAACTAGTCATCCCTTTGAAACAAAATTTCATGAGTGATAGGATAAAACAATTCATAAGCCTTCACATTCTCAAAATATCCAAAAACATGAGTTGTTCACTCTTATTCTGCATGGATATACATGTTTCCTGAAGAATAAGTTCCCAAACCTCAGTAACACAATCTAAGAAATCATCAAGTAAGGTATGATATCAAGCCTCATATTGTGTCATGTTCAACTACTACTTAATTTTTAAAAATATTTCACTCTTATACTTAAGAAAGTACTTAATTTTTAAAAAGAGTTCACTCTTATAGTTCAAGTATCCAAATCCTTCATGATAAATTTTTCTCAATAAGTCAACATGAGAAATTAGTATGTTCCTTAAGAATACTCAAATTAATAAAACACATAGAAGTTTGAGCTATGATCAACACCATCATAGGCAATCACCACCTCTATATTCTATAAATCTCTGATAAAAACATTATGATGAGAAAACTCCACATTCTTCCCATTTATATAATAAAAAAATTGATAAATGGAAAGAATATTGTTGGAGATACGAGGGAAAATAATTACATCATTAATGAACCCATTTGTAATCTCAATAGTTCTTGAAAATGAAACATTGAAAAGTTTATTGTTTCCAAATGGTCATATGTGAAGTTATATTATGAGTCAGTCAAGTGAAGAACTCATGTTAAGTTTTTGATGTTATAAGACTCATCTGAATATTGGATACAATTATTTGTACATAAAATAATGCATGAGATAAAAGTTCCTTTCCCTTTAAATTTTTAGAATATGAAGACATAAAATATTAAATGTGGGATGTATTCAATCTTTAATAAAATTCCTCCTCAATCTTGTAATAATTGATTTTGATTTTATTAAAGAATGAGGGACTTAAAGAAGGAGGCATAAGTAATAATTGTACAGTACAATCATGTATAATCTTAAATTCATAGCAAGAAATAATCAATAATGTGTAATAGGAACTTTTAAGTGTAGTAATAAGAATCATCACATACATACATAATCATAACCCCATCTAGTATAATCTTAAATTCATAGCAAGAAATTTTAATCCATAACATATATATAGGACCGGATGTTATAAATTTTAATGTATAGAAAAAAAGTTGTCAAATATGTATGCGAAAGTGAAAAATAAAACAAAGAAAATATTCTATTCAGAAGACATAAATATAAAATATTATAGGTCCTTCTATATAATACCAAGCGGCTCAGCTTGTTTTTCAATGAACTGTAAAATTTTTTCATGATCTTCTACATCTAGTCTTAATTTTTTGTGTTGAGCACTTTTAGTCTTCACCTGATGCAATTGTAACCCAGTAGCAATTATGTGATGGGTGTAATGATACACCTTTTCATATGGTTTATAATCAACAAAGTGAATCCCACTTTATAGGGCTTTTACTTGTTGTAAATATGATCCCTGCACTACAACCGAGCCAATATAAAATGTTGTCTCCTCACTTGTTATTACACATGTTAGCTTTGTTATCTCTTCTGTGTAACACAAGAAGTAGTACTCCACTTTCTCAATATTGTCTTCTTCAGTAATGACCATAAATACATCACCTACAACAAAATGCAAGGAAATATTCAATGATCTATATACTATAAATTATACATATAAATTCAATGATCAAATTATACAATCCTTTTAAATAAAACATACCTTGTTTAACTAGTCTAGATATGTGGTCATAATCAGAGGAAATCAAGGGCATATATTCAAAACTATAATCATGATCTAATCCATATGTGTCATCCAAAACTAAAGGAACTTGCCTCCACTCATATACATACCCATGTTTTGGACTATTGCACTTTTAATATGATTTTTTCATGCATTCATAAAAAAATAAGAATAATCTCTTGTACATATTGTCATGTTATTAGTATCCATAGTCATCAAAGAGTGCAAAGACCTAGAATTACGAATCCTTTCACATCCATGTTTTGTCCTTCGATCAACACATGATTAATCATGTACAAAATCAATTAAGTTTAAAATAAACATGAAAATTAAGAAAAAAAATTATAACTTGTAACTTGTAATCAATTTCACATCAAGATACATATGTTTTAAATGAGCATACCATAATCCCAAAACACTATATGTGGGGTTGAAGCATGTGAGGTTGAATCCTGAAATGTAAAATGTTTCTTACACCATTCAACAATAGTGTGGGCATCAAACAATCGATCTCCACCATAGTAAAATTTTTGTTTCTTTAGAGCACATTTAATGTATGCAACCGGACCATCATGTTATCCCTTCCCATGAACACTCTAAAAAAAATCCATAAATGAGGTATTTTTTGATAATGATGAAAGTGAATGAGTGACCAAACAAAATGTTGATCTATTTGTACTCCTCCCTGATGAAGATATTGAAAGAACAAACCAAAACAATGATACACAAAGTTTATGTCATGTTCCTTGTCATCACTTATATAGAAGTGATGCTCCTGGATCACTTGATTCACTTCTATACTTTCAACCCCATCCAAATCCAATTTTACACGCCTATAAAATACTTGAACCATGATAGTAACATGGTTAGTATGATAATATTATTTTTGAATATCCTTTTGATGAGGAAACGATTAATTCTCAGTAAAATCAACCATGGAGATTATGGAACCAATACGGAACGTGTCTCTATTAGTCTTGAATTGTGTATTCTTCCACTTTGCATAGTGGGAATGTTTGACTTATAGACTAATAAAACTTCAAAAAAATTACATGAATGCAACAATGAGGATTTCCTCTTCTACCAAATCCAACCTGGTTGCATTCTTTCCAAGTCATTTTGAATATTTTATGTATTTGAACCTACAAAATAAATACATAATGGGAAACTTGTTATATCCATTTGCAGTAAACATAAAAATAATTATAAAAATTTAATAATATTTATATATTTTATTTATTTATTAATCACCTCTTGCAAGTCAGCATTTGGATTGTGTCCAAGTATTCATTTGTTTCTGGAAATAATTTCAAGTACCCACACTTGTCATAAACACCTTTGATGTAAGCCATGCGATTATTGACATGATCATTGGCTGTTGTGCAAAGAATAGAAGCTATCAATTCACTCACACATGTAGGGGGAATTTTCTAAACCATTTGATGTTTCTCGTAACTTTATATACACTTGAAAAAACATACATTTTGAAATACATATAAATTTAATCAAATTTCTAATAATCCTATAAATAAAAGCACACCTCAATGTATATGTAATATAATTATTTGTGTACCTGATAGTGATAATCAAACTCAACTTGATAGCAAACACAACATGTTTCAAGGACTTTATCAGGTCACACATACCAAGGCTTCAAATTCTCAAACACTTGTTTTCCAATCTTAACATTTGGATGTAAACTTGATGTACATCTCATGTTGAGTTATTTCAAGCCAAAGTTTTATATTTTCATCATAGTTAATGTGAGATATCCTGTGTTTTAAAACATCCCTCACATTCAGAGAAGGATGAGTCCTCTCAGTCCAAAAATCATAAACTATTTTTCACAATATTATCCTAAATTTTATCAGAACGTGGATTTCTACACATTAGGGCCTAATTTACTTCTATAGTAAAATTATCCAATGTCTTCCTCCTCTTTGCATACCTACTAACTGTCTTTCTAGAAACACTCAATACCTTAGCAGTAGCGGTAACATGACGATTCTTTGTCATATCTTTACTGACAAATGAACTTAATATTCCTCTGCAAGAAATAATCTTATCCAAAGACCTAGTTTTTTTACCCAAAGAACTTATTCCTTTAGACACATTCACAAAAAAATCTTCTTCCATACAATTTGAATTTTCCCTTCCAAAATCCACAGCCAAAAATTATAATATTTTCTTCATATCAGCATGTTTCAGGAATGTAACCAATAAATGTGCTCTAATAACTATAGTCAAATTAACAAATTCACCATATATTATCTCTACACTTTTTCTATTTTCTCTCATGATAGTGGTTATTGTTGGAAAAATTCTTCTAATTTTTTGAAATCCATCTTCATAAAGTGTTTCACATTTTTCTTGGGAAGTAATTCCATAATTTTTTTTATCACTTCAGCATATTGTTGTGCATCAAGAGCTATGTCCATAAAAAAAAATTGCTAAAAAATTAACATACACATGTGATTACACCATTCATGAATGATTTAAAATATATATAAGATCTTGTTTAGAAACATGAATATAAAAGATTTTAAGTTCATAAATAGTATTATCTAGAAGGTAAAATGCTCTTCTAATTCATCAATTTCTCTTGGATATGAGTACAAAAATGATATTTATAGTATTTGTTTACCTAAACTTGATAGGATTTACTAAACAAAAAGAAGTTATAGATTAATTACATGCCTTTAAGCATAACTTTGAAGGGAAATACATACAATTTGAGGAATATGAATAAATTTCCATTCATTGCATACACATCTCCTAACAAGCCTACCACACCTTTAGGCCATATAATAATTGGTAATAATCAACCTCCTTTTAAGATAAATTCACCACAACGAGCTAATTCCATTCAACCAACTCATTTTCTGATTTACCAATTTGATATATATAAATCCAACCGAACCAATTTATCACTAAAAATAATTTAAAAAGAAGAAAAATAACAAAATCAAACATGATGTCCATTGAATGAAATAGATTGATGTAAATTCTACATATTTGCGATATGCTAGAGAACACATATAATATAGTGAATATTGTCCTAAAATATCATGAAGAAGTAGTGAGATTATAAAGAAAACATGTGCTCATAGAATCAAGTTGTGACTATTTTAGCCAATTAAAAGTATCTAAGTTATTGAAGGAGTGATGCCTATCTATTTGTACATTCATTATGAGTTATAAAGATAAGCTAGGATAATGCTTAGGATTAAAATTATACTATAAGTTATTTACATAGAGCTCATATTAGAAGACTTCATCAAATGAGAAGACATAAGACTTTAAAAAATCTTGTTTAGAGGGTGAGAGCGTAGGGATTATTTTTGAGAGGACATGTATTTCCTTCCACAACTGAAGTAGGAGGAGGATTATTCTTGAGATTTATAAACAAGAATTTTTTAATAGAGCTCAAGTTTCTCTTATCGATCTAGTTTTCTTGGACCTAGACGTAGTATTGATGTTTATAGGGAATGGGTCAATTCAAAATGTAAATCTAAAGGGCATGTATAAATTGTAGATGGAAAAGAGGAAATTTATACTATCATTTTCTAAAAGGGAGGATTATGTGAGCACTCTAAAAATTGGGAGGTCGCTTTTTCATGGAAAAAATAAGGCTTAAATCTTAAATAAATATTAATATTGTTTTAACCCCATTCACACAATCATAAAGGAAATACATAGTTGGGTTAGGCTTCTAGGTCGACCTTTTGAGGTTGGGGAGTTTCATAACATGGAAAACCAAGATTAAAAAAAACACTAGGAGGCGAATCTATAGAGGAAGAGGAAGACTGATCCGTAATCACGAGCAATTACAAATAATTTCACCAAATTTTCTTTATAAAAATGATTTACAGATTAAATTAAACATTATGCCATTTTTTCATTTTTAATAAGCAATTAAAAATATGCTAACACTGTGTGAAATATAGGATTAGAAGGCTGCAACAGATAAAATTAGACACATTCAATTGATAGCGGAGTTTGGTGTAAACACCCATGCCTTTGGGTCCATGTAAAAGAATGATATATTAAAAAATAATCCCAAAATATTACAATAAGGACTTATAGACCTTCTAACAATTGTATGAGATTCTACCTGTAGAAATAATAGCAGTTTCTTTTTACCAATTTGAGTAATTCCTCTCCTATCTCCCACAATCCTTCCTTCTTGTTCACAGTCACTGGTTCTCCCTGAATAGACTCGAACAACCCCCTTTTATAGTTTTTGTTGCTGGCTTGGTGTAACGGCTGGTCTCAACTTTTAACACGCAAAGGTTCCGCGTGCAACTCTCACTTCCCCTTGTTTTATTCCCTTTTTGGCTATTTTGGGCATTTATCCCATATATTATATGTGACCAATGAATTAGGTTTATAAATCCAAAGCGGTGGTTTATAAACCATGGGCCATTCAAGGACATCTGGCAAGGCCGCTCTAAGTGCGGATGGTTCCAAAATATTCAATGGATACATTAGCCTTACAAAATACGTGGGAAATAATGCATAGTTGTGGAGAGTTGTTATGAGGCAGTGGTTAAATGTGGAATGAATGAGATAAATAGGGTATGGTAAGGAGATGGGATGTTTTTGTGGCAAGGAAGATATAAGTCGATTAAGTAGGAATTAAATGGTTCCAAGTTGATAGGAAATATAACGTGGTAAGTTGACTATTCAATGTGTCAAGAAATAAGGAAGGAAATGTAAGGGGCTCGGTGGGTGTCAATTCGAGCTACTCACCAAGTTGGATAATACAAAGGTTTGGCAAGGTAATTTAATTCCCTCCATTACAAAATATGAAACATTACCAAAATATCACCATGTAAATAAATACATAGGTGGTGAATAAATAATGGAGGCTAAGGCACCTCTACAAAAGCAAGTGTGTCGAACCTAGCTGAGGGCCCCCGATGAGTAAAACACGGTGGCAAGTTATTATGAGGCAATGGTTAAATGTGTAACGACCAAGATAAATAGGGTATGATAAGGAGATGGTATTTTTTGTGGAAAGGAAGATATAAGTCAATTACGTAGGAATTAACTGGTTCCGAGTTGATAGGAAATATAACGTGGCAAGTTGACATTTCAATGTGTCAAGAAACAAGGAAGGAAATGTAAGGGACTCGGTGGGTAGACTAATTCGGTCAGCCAAGTCAAGCTACTCACCAAGTTGGCTAATACAAAGGTTTCGGAAGGTAATTTAATTCCCCCCATTATGAAATATGAAACATTACCAAAATATCACCATGTAAATAAATACATAGGTGGTGAATAAATAATGGAGGGCAAGGCACCTCTACAAAAGCAAGTGTGTCAAACCTATTCGAGGGCTCCCAACGAGTAAAACACGGGGTCCACTAAATTTTTTGACGTTCATCGAAGACCAGCAATTAAAGACATGAATTTTTTTTCTTCCATGTCTACCAAAGTATCGAAACTCTAGAACTTATTGCCATTACTAGAAGATCATAGATTGGTCTTTTCTCGATGGGGATCCACCAGGATCAATGACCCTATTATAAATATTGAGTTGTAGCTCGAAAGTATTATTATGTATAAGTTTATCTTTATTTTAGATTGTGTTTAACATGAACATATTTTAGTCCCAAGAATTGTTTTTTTTTATTAAGGGTAAATAGTTTTGAAGGGACTATACCCTGTATATAGAAGGGCTCAAAAGCCAGATATCGAAAGAGATAGAAACAACCCAAAAAAGAGCAAAACAACCAACACCAGAGGGCTCAACAGCTAGATAATACAACATAGTAATAAAAAAGGATCAAGACGTATAGTGATCCGAATAACAACAAAAGAAACCAAAAAACTAACAAGAGATACCCATCACTAATTATCTCAACTAAAATTCAGCACCAAAACCACCAGTCAGCAGCAACTTCACAGCTAGTAAACAGCAACAGAGCTCTGCATCACTTGATAGCCCGATCAATCTTGGTTTTGATCGTTTGAAGTGAGACAAAGAATGCAATGGCAGTGGCCTGGGAAGGGTCTTTAAAATCTGCCTGAGCAATTGCAATATCTCTTTTCTCCTTGGGGCCCCAAATGTCCTCAGTAATCCCACTGAGACTGCATACACTATGAACATGTTGTTCGATGAATTTGTAAATACTTTTAAGGGCAGATAAGATACAGTCATTATGGCCTTTTGCATTTCCAAGTCTACCATCCAAAGACTAAAGCTTCTTGAAAACTTCAGTAGTGACATCCTCCTCATCATCATTTTGCAGTTTCCCTTTTCCCTTAGCTTTTTCCATATTTCTGATAACACTCTTAAGCTCTTGAATTTCCTTTTCCATCCTGCCCACTCTGACCAAAAAATCCTCTTCCTTAGGCTCCTCCACTGGATGACTAATGTGCAAGAGACTCTCGGCAAGCTCCAGGTCTTTGTGACTTCTAAGAATCCTCTGAGAGGGAGGGACCTTAGTTTTCATTCCTTTCCTTTTCTTGCTAGATGAAGCAGTGTCAAACTTCCTTTCGGGCAGGGGGAATGGAGGTAGTGGGGGAAGGGGGAGGAATGAAGGGAGAGGGAGGAGCATCATCCAAATGGGGACAAGCTGAGAAGTGGCGGTGAATAAGTAGTATTAACCCTTGATGGAGTGGAACTGCCCTAGTATGATTTTGCACTTTCAGAACGGATTTCTCCAACGAGTTTATCAAGTAATGAGGGAATTTGATGGTTATTTTTCTACGAAATTGATTGAGGAAGATCAAATGTTTTAGAGGAATAGTGAAAAATCTCCCCTCAAGAGTTACATACCTAACAACCATCGTGGCGATCTCAGCAAAAGGCTTGGGAATTGAAGCCAACTTGATGCCTGCTGTCACAAATTCAAGATGTTCCCCTTCATCCAGGAATTTCTTTGCCTCCACCTCTCTGTCCACCCTCTTGTTAAAGAATTTGGTGCCATCAAGACTGAGCCCAGTGACTTGAGCAATAAGCTCCTCTGATATCTCAACCTCAATGTTGTTGTACTTAACAACGCGATTCCTCCATCCCTGTGAAAATTTAATAGAGATATCCTAATCAAACCCTTAGATTCTTTCAATAAAATTCACAAGACCCCCAATTTTAAGATAGTTCCAAAGTCCCAAGAATTGTACCTAGACTATATTCATTAGATATATAAAAAATATCTTTGAGTTAATTTATCTATAGCAATATGTCTTAAATGTTTGATTTAAATTCTTTTTGTAAAATTATACCTAATTAAGAATAATCAACAATAACTAGATATGAACTTTCTATGATCAATAATATGAATTCGGTGATAGGTATTATAGCCATAACAAGATTAAGATTGACATTGTAAAATTGTTCCATGAATAAAGGATGAATGAGTGTTTTTTAAGATGAGGTGTAGGAGGGTATTTTGAATGTGTTGGAACTTGGAAATAGACTAAATCCTAAGCCAGAGAAAGAGCGTGCATGCACCAGGTAAGTGAGAAGAAATGCACTGAAGGAAAGGATTTTGGAAAAAGAGATCGGCGCATGAAGGCAGAGCAAGGTTTGAGGACTTAGCTTCATTTATAACATGGTATTATAGGAGAAACATGTGAAAGGCTTGAGTAGTTGTGATGAGTGGATAAGGTGCTAGCTTGGAGTCTTGGAGGTCAAGCAAAGAATATTCCATGAAGGAAATATTCTTAAGGAGGATCAATACAGTTAGTGGAGGCTTTTGCAAGTTCGCATAACACTCGATCATGGAGGACCACAGTTACACCTACATGCGGCTTTCTTTTGGATAAGGTTATGGTGGTTAAGGATACAACTATTCTATATATAAGGAGGCATTCATATATATTATAGGAGGCTATTCATTATAGATGGGTTTTTAAGAGGGTTTTATAGGTAATAAAGTTTTGT
This sequence comes from Taxus chinensis, assembly GCA_019776745.2. Classification (NCBI taxonomy): domain Eukaryota; kingdom Viridiplantae; phylum Streptophyta; class Pinopsida; order Cupressales; family Taxaceae; genus Taxus; species Taxus chinensis. The sequence continues at coordinate 132,171,126 of CM034155.1, forward strand.
AAGAATGTTGGAAAGGATGTTGCTAGGCACATACATATGCACTCAGGTTTGAAACAAGGGCTATACTGGAAAAACATAGTTAAGATCTGTGTAGGGTAGTTTTGTAGGGTTGGAGTGTTATTCCTTTATCTATATGGTATGAGATGACCCCTTTTGATGTAAAATGGCTACTGTAAATGATTATACTCCACATATGGAGCTCTTTTCTCAATATTTTGTTTACAAAACCCTAGTATGTTTCCTTGTTATTCAAGGTTTGGATCTATTTCTTCTATGTTGTTGCAATGTTTATGGTTATCTCATGATGCATTCGTGCATATAAATAGTTTTTGTCCTTCTGTGTTAGATTAAACGCATATGTTCCTAGTTTTGCAACCATTCCTCCATTAATGGCGAAGAATTATCATAAGGTTTGCATAAAAGAGGGGTTCGATGCCCATGTGCACCTCATGTGAGCATCCAACTTATGTTGGGTGATAGGATGGTGTGCTTGGGGTTTAAAGGGAATGGAAAAAACAATGAATAAATATTGGTTCCATTACTAGGACCTCTTTTCAAGCTGTTATGAGAATGGTGCGTGATGAAGGAGTGGTTGACCTTGGACAACGTCAAAGCTTGGCTTAAAAGCACATGGGATGAGTTTTCAAAATGCTTTAGTACTACATCTAATTTTGATGCACATAAATGGGTAGAATAACACCTATATCACGAGCTTTATGAAACCTTCTTTTGTTGTTTCCTAGTAGAGTTGTATGAATGGCTATTGACATATGCATCAATGAGAAGATGGTTTGATAGACCTCACATTTAGACCCAACAAGAGTATCAGAGGTTGTATGATGCCGATACGACCTGAACTCATGTCGTTGATCATTGGTGGAGTAGAGTGTTGGCTAGTTATCCACTATAATACATGATTTCTACGTATTCTTGCCCAGAGATTGTTGATTTTGAGTTCTTGAGGGAGCCAAAAGGAATGTTCTTGCATGATATCCCACTAACCATTAAGATCATGATCATCACTCTCAGCATTGAGGTTTTTATTATGGTTGGCTAAGCTTCCACTAGGCACAGAGCACACAAGCTAGGGTAAGAGGAGATGGTGGACCTTGCATTGGAAATGGAGAGAGAATAGAGACGACTCAAGTATGATAAAGTGTAAGATAGGGAGTTGGAAAGATGATGTGAATTTGCAGGAGTGATGGAATTATGGAGGACGACATTACGAGAAGGATGTGAGGTTTGCATGGAAGATGTGGAATCTGAGAAGTCTGTGCTACCCCATCTTGGAAAGTGTGGGAGATAAATCCCCGTGGATTCTGGTGATAGCTCATCATATGAATAAAGGAGGAGATCCGTAGGCACGTATCTTATCCCACCATGTGACCAAACCCTGGCGCTTAGTTTTCCAATTCTTAATATATTCATTGACACAAGTGCAGAAGTCAATTTCCTTACCTTAGTTATATGGAATCAGATGGGAAGGACCCTATTGCAGCCATCTTCCGATGTGTTGTACATGTCTAATAGAAAAAAGGACATTCCAATCAAATTTTTGAAGGATGCATCCATAACCATTCAAGGAGAAACGTTTACAGGGGATTTTGAGGTTCTAGAACTTGCTCAAGCAAATAATTTCCCAGCATTACTTGGACACCCTTGGTGTTACACAAATAATATTCATTTGCACTTCAATAAGGGATACATTAGTTTTGAGAATAAGAAGGAACACTTTCTTATCTCACTAACTGATGGAAGATATGCACCTTATGTGGAACCATTAGGAGAAGAGGATCTGGATAGAATATATGTGTGCACAATCAGGGACCCTGAAGTTATTCATCCATCGAGAGAAGCAATCATTAAATGGGAGGATGCTCAGTTTGTGAGTGATATAAATAGAATTTCATGTGACAATTGGGAACATGGGACCTATGATTTGGTTGGAAGGTAGCTGAAGGGCTCTATCACTCGAGTTATCATAGGGTGATTAGTTAGGTGCCTAGGAGGAAATCATCTACCTAGTTATACTGGGGACAGTAACCTTGATGTTTTTATAAATGCAATGGATGCCCAGTGAGCATGTTAGGTAGTAAAGAGGAATATGTTAACTTATACCTTGCACAGGATAGTGGAGCATTAGTGGGAAACACATAAAGACAATCTTCTAGGGTGACATAAAGTGAGGATTTCACTCTCTCCTAGGTTTCTCTTAAGCAATGCACTATCTAAGATAGGTGACTATGATGGGAAAGGATCTTCTTCATACCATGTTTAAGAGTGCGAGAAGAGCTAGATGGTAGGCATGGAATCCTTTCCTCCTTCCCTATGGGTGCATAAGTTATATTCCACCTTACAGGGTTGTGTGCATGCATGGTATATTCATTTAGAACTATGTCATCAGATGGTAAATTGGTAGGTGATGAGAGTGGATATTATTAAAACTTTTGAATATCAGTCTCATAAGACATCAGTGAATGAGGTGTTATAGGTAGTCAAACACCTTACATTTGGAGATAGTGTCATCGCTGAGGATAGACTTTTGGATTTGTTAGGAGAACATGAGTTGGAGGTGCGTGTCATAGAAGAAGAGGTAGAGGAAGTACAACTTGATCGTGCATTCTTGGAAACAGAAAAGGTTAAGTTTGTATACCTAATTGATGAAGAGGAAGTGGAAAAATTAGATGTTGATCACACAGAAGGTACACGTAAAGTATTAGATAGAGATGATGAGATAGCACATGCCTACCATGAGCCCTTGAACAAAAATAAATTCAACATTGGTACTGAAGGGGAACCAAAATAAACTTTCATTGGGGATTAATGGATGGACCACAAGGTTTCGAAAATAGTTGAGCTACTATGTGACTTCCAAGTTTTTTTTTTGCGCAAGTACTGTCGACACTAAAATTTCCCTCCGTAATTTCTATTTCATTAATGTATGATGTTGTTAAGTGTAATTAGTAGTAGCGTCTGATAGAAGATAACGGCGCCGCAATACGGTACCGCCAATAATGTGGAGTACGGTAACAGTCAAAGTACAATAGGAATGTTGTAAAAAGTAAATATTTGTCGTAAGTGGTCCGGTAATGTTAAAATGTCAAAGTTTGGGTAATTAGAGAAGTAGGGTCTACGTGATTAGGAATTAGAAATATTATATTGGTAATAAGGACAAGGAGTGAGGTCATAAATATTTTGTGTATTTTATTTGTAAAACGTCTAAAAATGTGGAACCCATGTAAAATGATAAGGTTTATCTCATCTTAGAAGATAAGCTTACATGTACAGATAAGAGTTAAGGTATGGAATATGATTCGTCAGAGTGGATTTCTTATCCTATCTTAGAGATAAGATGGATAAGCCTGGAAGTTCTATAAATAGAGACGCTAACCCCCTCATTTAGCATAGAAAGAAGTAGTGAGAAATATTGTAGGAAGTGTACGAAGGAAGCCATCAGTTAAAGGTGTGTTGAAGAAGCCATCAAGAGGCGTAATTGTAAAGTTTCTCCCATAGTCTTGTTGAAGTACCTCATGGGTGAGATTGTAACAATTTCATGTTAATATTATTATTTCCTTTGATATTTCTGATTTGTCATCATTCCGTCTTATCATAGTCGATGGTATTCTTGTGTTATGTTGTTGTTCTGTTTCCAGATTACATCCACCAAACTAAAGGCTATGCATTAGTAAATAATCATAGCACGAGGAGTTCCCGGTGAAGAATTATCATAGTGCCGGATTGGTGTTGACATTTTGGTTCTGTTGCCGGGACCATTCCTCGTTGGTGGATTTTCTAGAGAGATATTCCCACTTAGTCAAAAATCAATTAGAGGGTAACCTTGTTTTTACTGTGCATAGTAGTTACCATGGTAAAGTCATTTTTGCCATGAATAGTAGTTACCATGGTAAAGTCATTTTTGCTGGAATAGTATTTACTGCAGTAAAGTCACTTTTGCTGGAATAGTATTTATCACAGTAAAATCACTTTTTACCGTGAATAGTATTTACCGCAGTAACTTCACTTTTTACCGTGAATAGTGTTTACCACAGTAAAATCAGTTTTTACCGCAGTAAGTCAAGTTTTACCATAGTTTACCGTGGTCATTTCTATAGTGATTCCAATTATTTGTGCACATAAGTCTTGTTGATTGTACTTGTGAGTTGGTATTTCATGGTGGTTACTTTTGAAAATGGGAAAGATTCCTATTTTTTCAGCTCAATCTAATGAAGATGCTTCTTCTTTCATTCAAGAGTTTAAGCGATCTTGTATTTGTAATGGCCTTATAAGAAGGGAACAATGGACTGAATTTTTTCCTACCTTTTTGGATGGTTCAGCACTTAGGTGGTTTGAAACACTAGGTGATAATGTGAAAAATTCATGGGATTTATTAACTGAAAGTTTTCTTGAAGAATTTGGTGAACAACAGAAATATGCAGATCTCATGATCGAGATCACAAAGCTATCCCAAGGAGAGAAGGAGAAGATAAGGGATTATCATGCTCGTGTTCTAGAGCTAAGGAGGAAGCTTGATGCCTAGATCTGGAAGGAAGGACTAGCGGATGGGTTGATGAATGGCGTGGATAATCTCCTCTGTAAGCACTTCATTCTTGGGATGAAGCCAGAGATCAGACAACAAGTGAAGTATGACCACCTAGCCACCATTGAACAAGCAAAGGAGATTGCAAGAAGGCAAGAAGAAAGCATGGAAGAGGAGCCCAAAGAAATTGTTGCTAAAGTAGAGCCTACACCAGCACCTTTGGTCCAGAATCCACAACCACTCCCAGTGAGCACAAATATTTCTCCTAGTACATCTACTGAGTATGAAGATCTGCTAAAAAAGATGGGTCAGTTAACTATTAATCTTCTTCAAGGAAAGGAATTTAGTTCTCAGGGAGGAGATAGAGGTCCAAAAAGAAATATTTCTGAAGTTGTTTGCTATGGTTGTCATAAAAAGGGTCATTATAAGTATAATTGTCCAGATAGAGCTTCTACATCTGGTAAAGGAGATAATGATAAAGGAAAAGCACCTGTGAATTCTTTTGATGTAGTAGATAAGAGCAGAAATAATGAAGTAGATGTGTTTGTAACAAAAAGAAAGAAAGAAAAAGATAATCAAGATGGAAATGATCCTAAGAAGATGAAAGAAGAAACTAGTAAGAAACATAGGAGAAGAAAGTTGGGTGTGCAGGATTTTCTGATTTCACAGGGGCAAGGACCATACTCCATCTTGGAAGATCTATCCAAAAGGCCTGCAAATATTACATATGGTCAACTCTTGGCTATGTCTTCTGAGAAGAGGCGGGAGTTGCGAGGTGGACTCAATGCTCGAAGAAGGAAGGAGGTTGAGGTCCCTATTTTGGAGGCAGAAGTAGATCCCTATGCTCCACAAGCTGAGGTATTATGTAATGGTATTTCAATTCATGATGTCTTAGTTGATGGAGGTGCTGCAGTTAATGTAATGACCGAGTCTGTAATGAATATGTTGGGTTTAAAAATTGATCGCCCTTCAACACTTATGTTAAGGTCATTAAATAAAGGAAAAACTAAACCAGAAGGTGTAGTTTCAAATGTGACAATATCTGTTATGGGTGTGGTGTGTGTGGTAGACTTTCAGGTGATGAAAAATGGTACTGTTGCGTACCCAATGCTGCTGGGAAGACCATGGCTAAGGAGAGTTCATGCAAGAAACTACTGGAATGAAGGTTTCATGACACTTGGACGTGGTAGAGAGAGGGTGAAGATAAATGTGATCCCTTGACATCATAAGGCAGAACCTGTGGATTCAATTGATGAAACTGATGATTGGACATCCTCTGATTACTCTAGTACCAGTGAAGTGGACACTGAAGATGAAGAAAGTGAGGTTGATGTTTCAGTCATGGATATCCTTCCAGTCACACCAACTCATGACCCCATAAAATTATCTGAAGAAGAAGTTGATGATTGTCTCCAACAAATAAAGATTGGTGATGCTGTGATGGAGAGTGAGAAGGAATCCTACCTCCAGCTCTTTCGAAGGTACATACACCTATTCACTTTTGATTACAAGGAACTCCGTCAAGTAAGTTGGGTAGAACATTCTATTGAGCTGGTAGATGGTGCTAAGCCCATAAAGCAAATTCCATATAGAATGAATCCTAATTTTTCCAAGACTGTAAAAGAAGAAATAGATAAGTTGCTTGATGCAGGATTCATATTTGCTGTGGAGAATTCAGAATGGGTTTCTCCCATTGTGACCTCAATAAAAAAGAATGGGAAGCTACGCATTTGTGTTGATTACAGGAAGCTCAATAAGGCAACAAAGAAGGATCATTACCCTCTTCCATTTTCAGATCAGATCTTGGACGAAGTAGCTAGCCAGGAGTGTTATAGTTTTGCTGATGGATATAGCGGCTACAACCAAGTTCGTATAGCAGAGAAAGATCAGCTGAAGACCACGTTCACCACTCCTTGGGGAACGTTTGCTTATAGAGTTATGCCTTTTGGGTTGTGTAATGCTCTAGCAACATTCCAGCGTTTGATGAATAGGGTGTTCGAACCCTACATTGGGACCTTCATCAGAGTATTTCTGGATGATTTTTTCATCTATGGGAGCAAGTTGGACCACCTGCACCAAATGTAGACAGCATTTCAAAGGTTAGATGAAGCACAAGCCTCACTAAACCCTACAAAGTGTGTCTTTGGATGTTCTAAAGGCATTTTGTTAGGGCATGTTGTATCCAGAGATGGTATTGGTACTGATCCTGATAAAGTTTCAAAAATCAAAGATTTACCATTTCCTCTTAATAGAAGTAAGTTGAGATCATTTTTAGGCCATGTGGGTTACTATAGAAGGTTCATCAAGAATTTCTCAAAGATTGCACAGCCACTAACCCAGTTCTTGAAGAAGGATGTTACTTATGAACCAGGAAATAAGGCGCATGAAGCTTTTGGACAACTGAAGAAATCCCTGGTGTCTTCACCTATTTTGAAGAATCCAGATTGGAGCAAGCCATTCATTGTATACACTGATGCCTCAGATACAGCACTAGGAAGTACTTTGAGCCAAAAGGATGAAAATGGGAATGAACATCCAATTTACTTTGGGAGCAGACAAATGAGTAGTGCTGAGGTAAATTATACTGTAGCTAAAAAAGAGGCTCTGGCTATCATTTTTGCTGTAAAGAAGTTTAGAAATTACTTGCTAGGGCAAAAATTTCTAGTTGTAACAGATCATCAGGCTCTAAAATATATTGTAAATAAGCCTAACCCATCAGGGAGGATAACAAGATGGATAATTTTGCTACAAGAATTTGAATTTGATATTATAGATAGGCCAGGAAAGAAGCATGTCAATGCAGATGCACTCTCTCGAGCCTATGATGGTTTAGGATCATCTTGTGATGATGATGATTTCCCCGATGCAGCCTTGTTATCCCTTGACACAATCCCTAGTGAATACATAGATATTTGGAATTATCTGAATGAATTCAAGTTTCCTGATGGTGCCAATGCAAAGACTAAGAGAAAGATTACTCAAGCCAGTCGTCCATATTCTATTCTGCATGGAGTATTATTTCGAATAGGACTTGATGGACAGTACAAGAGGTCAGTTGGACGTGATCAAGGGAAGGAACTGCTAGAAGAATTCCACAATGGTACATGTGGAGGGCACTTCTCTGGACAACTTACAGCAAGAAGGATCTTGGATGCAGGTTATCACTGGCCCACTCTTTTTAAAGATTGTTATAATTATTGTAAGACATGTGATATTTGTCAAACACATGGTAACCGTAAGACTTCATCGGCTCCATTATGTCCTATTCTTCCCCTTGGTCCCTTTGAAAAGTGAGGAATAGACATTGTAGGTCCACTTCCAACTACATCACGCCAAAATAAGTATATTGTAGTTGCCACAGATTATTTAACCAAGTGGGTTGAAGCTAGGCCATTGAAAACAACTTCCATGGATGAAGTGGCAAGGTTCATGTATGAACGCATTGTCACCAGATTTGGTTGCCCATTATAAATTGTAACAGATCAAGGAAGCCACTTCATTAATGAGGTGGTAGAAGCCCTAGTCAATAAGTTTTCTATTAAGCACAGGAAGGCAACAACATACAAGCCAAGCACAAATGGACAGGTGGAATGAACAAATTTTGTGTTGTGTCAAATTCTAGCAAAAGATGCAGCCTTGCAGGTACATAAATGGGATAAAAGGATTCATGCAGCATTGTGGGCATATAGGGCAACATCAAAGTCAGCAACAGGATACTCCCCATTTCAGTTGGCCTATGGCATTGATCCAGTTCTTCCTATTGAGTTTGATATTCCCACTGTGAGAGTTATGAAAAATGAAAGGATGGATGAAAGTGATTCAGTAAAAGAAAGGTTGGTACATCTTCATTTGCTGGAGGAAATGAGAGAAATAGCAAAGGATACAAGCCATAAGAAGAAAATGAAGCAGAAGGAATACTTTGATCAAAAGATCCGGTGGTCTCCATTTCGTGTGAATGACTTGGTTCTAGTATATGATTCCAGATACAAAAAAAGAAGACAGAGAAAATTTCTTCCAAAATGGATGGGGGCCTACAAAATAGTAGCTGTGCATGAAAATGGTACGTACCGACTGGAGGAATTGGATGGCACTCCCATTACGAAATGGGTCAACCACGACAAGTTGAAGATTTTCCAAGCACCAGAACAGTCTACTCCGAGGATGGAGTAGAAGCTAGGAAGGGGGAAGATGTCGACACTAAAATTTTCCTCCGTAATTTCTATTTCATTAATGTATGATGTTGTTAAGTATAATTAGTAGTAGCGTCTGATAGAAGATAATGGCACCGCAGTACGGTGCCGCCAATAATGTGGAGTACGGTAACAGTCAAAGTACAATAGGAATGTTGTAAAAAGTAAATATTTTTCGTAAGTGGTCCGGTAATGTTAAAATGTCAAAGTTTGGGTAATTAGAGAAGTAGGGTCTACGTGATTAGGAATTAGAAATATTATATTGGTAATAAGGACAAGGAGTGAGGTCATAAATATTTTGTGTATTTTATTTGTAAAAAGTCTAAAAATGTGGAACCCATGTAAAATGATAAGGTTTATCTCATCTTAGAAGATAAGCTTACATGTACAGATAAGAGTTAAGGTATGGAATATGATTCGTCAGAGTGGATTTCTTATCCTATCTTAGAGATAAGATGGATAAGCCTGGAAGTTCTATAAATAGAGAGGCTAACCCCCTCATTTAGCATAGAAAGAAGTAGTAAGAAATATTGTAGGAAGTGTGCGAAGGAAGCCATCAGTTAAAGGTGTGTTGAAGAAGCCATCAAGAGGCGTAATTGTAAAGTTTCTCCCATAGTCTTGTTGAAGTACCTCATGGGTGAGATTGTAACAATTTCATGTTAATATTATTATTTCCTTTGATATTTCTGATTTGTCATCATTCCGTCTTATCATAGTCGATGGTATTCTTGTGTTATGTTGTTGTTCTGTTTCCAGATTACATCCACCAAACTAAAGGCTGTGCATTAGTAAATAATCATAGCACGAGGAGTTCCCGGTGAAGAATTATCATAGTGCCGGATTGGTGTTGACAGTACCATGAGTTAAAGATACTTCATCATTCCTTGGGTGTAGTCATTTTTGCACCCATCAAAGAACAAGGGAGCCTCATGTGTGCTGGCCTATCACCCAGCAGGTGCTACGCGTTCACCTGAGGCATGCGAGAGGGAGCCGAGTCTCTCCTTTATGTGATTCTAGTGAAAAACATCATTCATGATCTTGACTTAGTGATTTAAAGGAAAAAGTAAGACATGCAAGAACCATAGAGATCAGAACGGCTTCTATACCCTTACAGTCATTCCGAATAGTGAGCGCTCAATAGATTTAATAGAACTTAGATAGTAATAAACCTATAAAAATACTTTAGCAGTTAATTATGGTTCATGAACATACAAGAATAAAGACCATAAAGGAAAGATGTAGATGACAGAAGTAAAGATATCTTGATTCAATATATTTTGTAACCTCATCATATTCATCAATGCTCTATACAAAACATCACAGAATGGTAGACCACAGTCATGCATCATATCTAGATTCATACATGTAGGTTCTAAAAAAAAAAAATTATATCCCCAAGCCCTCAGTACATCCTTCCCTATATTCATCAACCCAATTAGCCCACTCTCTAACTTGTCTCTCTTGATTGATCAATACATTCATCCATCTATTTCCATCTCTCCTTATCCATCTCTTTAACTTGGCTATGGGTGTGTATATATATAGGCATATGAAGTGCCAACAAACTCTCCTATAGCCTCAAGTCTAGCGCCAAGTGTTAAAGTGTGGATCACCTTAGCCGCATGCTTCTTCATGCCTGCACTCACCACTCCATGTCATGATGAGATTTTAGGATATTCTCTCGCAAGGAATATTCCTTCCAGGCCACCCTGTCGCTAGGCTAGAACCTTATCCACTCAGATCACGCTTTTCATAAATTCTACCTGATAGCACAAAAACGGCTAAGTCCCAGATTCTGCTCTGCAGGTGCACATCCTAGGTTTTACAAAACCCTTTTTAAACCATGCACTGCGCACCTTATCTTACGCGCTTCCTCCAACTATGCGTGCTTATGTGCCTTCATAACTTGGTGGTTGTTTCAGGGGTCCAACATAACCCTCGATTTCACCTATTCTTCACCCTCAGAAACCTCAAAGAATAGAATAAATAAATGGCAAGGCCCTACCTTGGGAAAGAATGAGGGGAAAGAATAAAGAATGGGGAAGAGAAAGAAGAAAGGCATAAGTAGTTTTTAAAGAAGAGGGGAAAATTTTGTCTAAGGTCAGCCTCTAGAGCATCCCAAGCGTCAACTTCAGCCTGTGCCCTCTGGAAAAGATTACTGACCAATGTGCTTACCTCATCAAAAGTCAATCCCTCCCCTTGCGTGCTCAAGGTTTACACAACTATTTCTAGTTCCTTTCCCATATCTTCCAAGGCATCCATTCTCCTTTTGATCACCGGGTATAGCTCCTTAAGCCGGTTTTTTATTGAGCCCCACAGGATCTCAATAGCTTCTGATTTATTTTCCACCTTGGCCAGGATCTTTTCCCGCTCTGCTCTATTTCTCTTGTTATTTTCTCTAAATTCTTTCAGCTCTGCTTCATCATTGGCAAGCAACATGTTTGTCACTTTGTCCTGGTCCGCGCAATGGTCGTATGCGACCCCAGCTGATTAGGCAGTGATTTTTATATTAGTAAGGACCTTGCTATATTCTCATATGAGCATGATGACCTTTAGCTTGTCTTCTTTTTCTAAGCGTGTAACTACCTCTTCTGCAGATTCTAAGGCCAAGGGTTGCCTTTCCATGGTGAGGATCTGAGTTAAGTCTTCCAGGAATTCCAGGGAAGAACTATAATTTTACACAATAGGGGTTAGGTCTGGGTGCTTCAGGATGATTGCATTTGAAATAAGATCCACCTTCTTGTTGACTTCATGCACCTTGGCCATTTTTCATTTAGCTCATGATGCAACTAGGAACTGATCAATTTTTCAAGGCTAAGGCCCTATGTTAACTCAGCTAGATCTTCCTCCCTTTTCTCCAACAAATCTTCAAGGACCTTGACCCTGTCACTCCTATAAAAGAGCCTAGCTTCTACCTCCACTGAGACCTTATTGAGCATGTTGCACACTTGCTCATCTGACAGTTGTTGCACGTTTACAATGGGGTTATCTCCCTTTGTCATAGGTAGAGTTATCACCACCCCTTGGCTGACCTTGAATTCAAGTTCATCGAGGTGGGACTCAAAAGCCCATGATAGCATTTTCCTTGTCCTTAGGTATCCACCCTCCAGATTGAAATATTCCATTGCTATGAGTTCATTGGTGGGCATGGTACTCTGGAAGTGCGCGCAACACTTTTTTGAGGTCATCAACATAACCCATCATTTCCCTTTCTCCTTCTGCGCACTTACTCCCCATACGCATGCCCTTGGGAATAATTACTGTAAGAATGGGCCCTTTTGTGTTGTTGTGGTTTCTCTCCCTACTTTCTTTCTTGAGTTCATCTAACACCAGGTCCGTGCTGCACTCCAACTCTTTGTCGACCAAGGCCTCAATAATATTTTCTACCTCCCTTGTCACCTTCTCGTTCACTTCCTCCTCCATGAGCTTGGGCATACCTAGTTCCTTTGTACTAGCCTCCTTGGTCCTCTCTCCATATTTTGTGCCTTCCTCCTCCTTGGCACCCTGCCTATGCATGAAGATGAACTCATTCTTATCCTCCTCTCCATCCTCTTCTTCTGAGTCATGCACCTCAATTAGTTCCTGGTTCACCTCATGTTATTCTTCTCTTTCTTCATATTCCTCGCCCTTATAGGTACTCAAGCCTTCTGTCTGCTCCGACCCTACTTCTTCTATCTTCTTCTCCTCTTCCTTAGCTGAAGGCTCCAATGAAGGGGATATGGTCTTCTCTCCTTCAGATGATTCTTCTTCAGATGGTGGATTTTCTGGTTTTGGGGTCTTCTCCTTGACTACCATCCTTTTCTTCTTGCGGATGTAGGTACTTGGCCCAAGGGTACCTACAACCTAATTTTCCACCACCCTTGGCTCCTCCTGTTCTTCCCTCTCCTTTCTCTTGGGTGCAGGATTCTTTTTTCCAGTAGGGTCCTCTAGAATAGATACCTCATTCTCCAGGTACATGACCTTTTCAAATTTTGTCCTGATGCGAAGGTATATCCTTACCGCATCCTTCCCAAAAAAAGGCAATGTTAAAGGCCTTACTATGTATACCTCATGCAAAACATATCTTTCAATGTACACACACTTGCTGGGGTACACCAACCCTTTCCGCATCTCTCTATGCTCTCTGTCTAGGTTAGGTAAATCAAGGTCTAGCTTCTTCGACTCCTTGAATCTATTTACCCCTGCTTGGAAGAATTGGGATGTGAAGGAAAATGGGAGTTTGTAACAAGGGCTCCATGTGCCATCTGTTAACACAAATATGCCAATGCAGAAGTGTTGGTATACCGCAAACTCTGCATCACCTCTGGTGGTCGTTGGGAGTTGTTTGGGAATTCACCATTCAGCCCCAAATTCATTCCTTAGGCATGTATACCACTTATCCAGGTGCGCCTTATGTACTGATGTCATTGATTCATATTTATATTTTTCAAACCTCTTCATGGGTGAAGGGTCTTCATTAGGGTACTCCCACATGAATTTATCCGATGCATCAGGCACTCTGATTTCTGAAAATACTATGGTTAACAGAATATTTCCAAAGTGGATCTTGCCCCCCTCCTCCATGCTACTGATAATCTCATCCGCAATGTATGCAGATAGGTTGTAGATGGTGCCCTCTACAATTTTCCTACAGACATTCAATCAGGGCTTGTTCACATGGGTCCACCTTTCTTGTCCATTCAACTTGGACACAAGGTGCATGGCCATCTTCATTACAGGGTCGCTGATGTCTGAGATGTCATAATACCTCGATCCCTTTTTTTACTCATAGGCTACAATGGTCTCCTTGATCGCTTCCTCATTGTGGAGGTCATATTCCAGGTTGTTTCCTTCACAGATTAAGCGTGTGAAGCGTGATATCTACTAGGGCATTATTAGCATCTTGCACCCTGCAAAATGGAAGAAGTCCTCATGGATGCACATCATCAGCCATTAGTACAAGCACTCAGGCTTCCTGAAGTAAGGCAACTCATAAAGTTCCAAAAGTCCCGCCTTCTCCATTTTTATTTTGACCTCGTCACTGTAAATTAGCAACCCGTCTGATGTTCTTTTGTTTATCAGGTGCACCAACTCCAATGCCATCTCCTTCTCAATTGTGCTCGACTGATGGTTATAATCACTTTCAGTCATTTTCCTCTGGTGTGACTCCCATTCTTGCCCTAGAAAAACTCCATCTGGGTATTGCATTTCTAAATACCACTCCTCATTTGTTTCTGTTGGTATATCTTCATATTTTCATTTTCCTTTGCCTTTACCCTTTCCTTTCTTAGATTGTTCTGCTTGTTTATTGGTTGGCTTGGTGGCCGTCATCTCGCCCTTGTGGGATCCTTTGTATGTGGATTTCTAATGTAGCCTTCTCTTGCCACCAATATTTTCTTCCTTCGTATGCATCTTTTCAACAGGGCCCCTCAAGGGTCTACGAACACAATCCTCCCAACAATCTTCTTCAAGCTTCCCTTTATCTCCTCTCTTCTCACCCCACACTTAAATGATGTACGGCCCTCTACACATTCATAACTCCAAAAAGTAATAAGGTGACTAGCGCCCAAGGCACAAAACAAAACAACAACATGAAAGGGAAACACATGAAAGGAAAAAGCATAAAGGAAAATTCTAAAATAACTTGCAAAACTTCCCTATTTACAAACACCAAGAAGCCTTATTTATAGTAGGGCTTCAGCCTACTCCCATTAAAGTGTCTAGGTAATCTTGTCCCATCTATCACTTGTAACTGGCATGCACCTAAATTAGGGATGTATGAGATTACATAAGGACCCAACCAATGGACTTTCAACTTCCCAAGATGGTACAAAATTTTTGAATCATAGAGCAACACCATTTTCCCAACCTCGATTTTCTTGTTTTTAATATGTTGATCATGTCATGCCTTTTGCTTAGCTTTTCCAGTTTTCTAGCTCCATCTGGCTAATGAGCGCCTTTCATCTAGTTTTATCAATTCATCAATTCTTTCTTCTAGCGCTTGTTCATCATCCAACCCTCCTGCGTGCGCTATACGCAGCGAAGGTAACATAAACTCAACCAGTAGGACTGCTTCTGTGCCAAAAACCAATTGAAATGGCATGAATTTGTTCAATCTTTTGTAAGTTGTTATGTACGCCCAAAGAACAGCTGAGACCTTATCATCCTAGTCTTACCTACCAACATCACATAGCTTAGTCAATGTGTGACTAAGTATCTTGTTAAATGCCTCGGCAGTTCTATTTTCCTAAGGGTGATAAGGAGTGGTTTTGTGATGGGCTACCATGAATTCTGCTAACACAATCCTGATGGTTTCATTTAGAAAGTGAGTGCCTCTATCACTTTTCAAGATTAATGGGCATCCATACCTGCTGATTATGTTTTCCCATAAGAATCTAGCAGTTGTAGATGCGGTACAATCCTTAGTGGGTGCTGCATCTACCCACCTTATCAGATAGGTAGTACAAGTAATGATATACTGAGAACTATTCCTTCGCACTGCTAGCGAGATTGGCCCAACAAAGTCTATTTCCCACTTCTCAAATGGTTCTGCACTGGCTATGGGTTGCAAGGGCAATTCATCCCTTTTTCTAGGTTTACCAAGGTGTTGGCAATGGTCACAGGCCTTGCAAAACTCAATGCAATCTTGGTGAATCATCTCCCACCATAGCCCTACGGTCAAAATCTTGTGCGTGGTTACATTTCCCACATAGTGTCCTCTAGAAATTGTACCATGGGATTCTTCTATTATAGCAACATGCTCATGTTCCATCACTCACCGGTGCAAAACCTCATCACGACCCATCTTATACAAATATCCATTGATTAACATGTAGGGCTCGACACATATGGCTAACTTCTTTCTTTCCAATGTTTTCATTCCTTCGGGAACCACACCTTCCTTGAGAAAAATAGTAATGTCTTCTAACTCCGAGGGCGCACGCCATAACCTAAACAATTGCACTTCCGGCATAGTGTCCTTGATGCTCTGTGCATCCTCCCCTGAGTCAATTCTTGATAAATGATCATGCCCACAATTGTTCTTTCCAGGTTTCACCACTATAGTGAACTCAAATTCTTGAAATAAGAGTACCCAATGACATATGCACCCTTACAATACAGCTTTGTTTACTAAATACTTCAAGGCCATATGGTTAGTGTAGAATATAAAGAGATTTTCCAGTAGATATTGTCTAAATTTATGAAGCACGTAGATCATTGACAATGCCTCGTGCTTAGTCATTGTATAATTCTGCTCTGCTGGTGTCAAATTCCTACTTGCAAAACACAAGGGGTGATCAACAATTCCCTCACATGGTTGTGCAAGAATGACTCCTATTACTGTACCAGAGGCATCCACGTGGACATGGAAAGGCTTATCTGAAGAAGGGAATCATAAAATAGGTGCGGTGACAAGCCTATCCTTCAAAGTGTCAAATGCCCTCTGTTGCGCCTCTCTCCATTGAAAGGCACTATTATGTCTAAGTAATATTTCTAAAGGCATGGTGATCTTGGTGTACCCTTTAATGAACTTCCTGTAGTACCCAGTATGCCCAAGAAATCCATGCATGATGCTTTGGCTAGTAGGTTTCCCCAATCCCACAATAACTGTAACCTTGGTAGGATCAACCAACAAGCCTTCTTTGCATATGATATGTCCTAACAACGTCCCAAATGGAGTTGCAAAGACACATTTCTTAATGTTGAGGGATATCCTCAACTGCTAACATCTCTCAAACATCAATCTTAAGTTATCACAATGGTCCATGATCAATCCATACACCATCCAATCATCCAAATATACTTGAAGAAACTTGTGGATGAAGTCCTGAAATGCTTACACCACTATACGTGAAAATATAGTGGGCACATTTTTCAACCCAAAGGGCACGACCATGTACATAAAACTTCCCCATTCAGTTACAAAAGTTTTCTTCTCCTGGTCTTCCTTTGCAATCCTTAATGGTGGTATCCCGAAAATCCATCCGTGAAGGAATAGACCTTGTGCCTAGCGATTCCTTCCAAAATTTCTTTAATGAAGGGGGTTAGAAAAGGATCTATAATACAAACAACGTTTAACTCCCTATAATCCATGCATATCCTAATTCTCCCATCCTTCTTTATGCTGATCACCGTTGGACTTATCCATTCTGATTCTTCTACAGCTTCAATGATACCAGATGCTATCATTTTGTCTAACTCTTCCTTTGCCCTTACGCACATGTTAGGATTCATCCGGTAGGTTCTCTTCCTGACCAGGTGTGCACCGTCCTTTAAATTTATCCTCATTTCCCCCAGGAAAAGCTGGATGCCTTTCAACTCATGGTACCCATGCAGGAATAGATCCTTAAATTTGTGCAAAAGATTGATGATCTTGGATACTTCCTTTACTTACCAGTAGTCTCCAATGATAGCTTCTTTAGGCTCTTCTTCTGAGCTGATGTTAACTTTCTTAGTATTTAGTGGTTCATGATACGCGTGTGCATTTGCATCTGCATTGTCAACTATTTCATGTATCCTGACCGAATGGTCAACATCCAGGCCTTCTTCCTCTTCTCCATTAATCATGTATACCAACTTTCCTTTTTTCTTTTTCATCACACGCACACTCAAATTTTATATCTTTTGCTTCCTCTTCTTCAAAGTGCACTTCCAAACTTGGTTCACCAAGTAAATCTAGTAGCCTATCTTCCATCATGGCGCTATGCCCCAGAGTAAGGCACTTGATAGCCTACAAAGCCTTATCGACTAGTGGGTTGGTACTTTGGTACTCAAAGGTGTAAACGAGATCAACCACTACCTCCTGCCAATTTCCTGTCTGGTGGCGAGTCTTCGAGTGTATGTACTAAGCACGTGCACAACCTTGTAGTGTAGAATATAGTTTGTGTACCAAAAGAGATGGTGGTAAAGCTTCCGTGCCTTCTCCCCAGATCCTCTCATATACCTGGATATGGGAAGAGGGGGGTTTATTTCCATTGTAATCATTGATAGTGGTGGGTACAATACTTCTAGAGAATCGAACAGTGAGCGTAATTCTAACCTCGCGGCATTCCAATAGGTTCTCACTATGCGCAGACCACTACCTTGCTGTTGTGCCTAGAAAAACATAACTTAGCATCCCAAATCACTCATTCTCCTTCCATTGAGCTTCCATTTCTTTCAAACAGACCTCAGTGTATGCATCTCAAGAATACTTGGTTATTTTCTTTCCTCCCATGCGCCAGACCGTACGCACCTTTGTTACCTTGGTCACCAATCCTCTTAGATGTCATCCGACCAATTCATAAGTCACATGCACCCAATTATCACATGCTATGCTGGTGGTATCACTGATAGATTGAGCATCATTAAAATGGATGACTCCCTCTATAGGATGGATTGTCTCTGGATCTCTTATGGAGCACACATATATTCTGTCCAAGACTTCTTCTACCAGGGGTTCAGTATAGGGCATGGAATTTCCATCAGCAAGGGGTATAATAATCCACTCCTCCTTATTTTCAAAGCTTATGTATCCCTTGTTAAACTAGAGATCTGCATTGTTTTTATAGCACCAAGGGTGCCCAAGTAATGCTAGGAAGTTATCTACCTCGGTGAGTGCAAAGACTTCAAAGTCCCCAATAAACTTATCTCCCTGAATGGTAATGGCTGCATCCTTCAAGATGCCTATGGGCAATGCCTTTATTTTATTTTCCATATGCAACACATTTAAGGATGGCCGTAACACAGGCCTTCCCATCTAATGCCATGCATCCAAGGTAAGAATGTTGACCTTAGCGCCTGTATCAATAAGGATATTACTTAGCAGCCATCCATCCACCACTACATTCAAGGTGATCTCCTTTTCATAATCAAGGTTGTGAGGGGGGAGGTTTGCATGTAAGACTTACCTCTCATGCTCTTCTTCGGTGCGCGGTACCTTCTCTCTTAGCCATGCACCTAGCAAGGGAATAACATTCTCTTGCCTCAGCATTTTACACACTTCCTTTACTTCATATAGGTCATCCTTTAGTGCCTCTTCTTTGATCCTCTTTTCAAATTTTCTCTTTTAAACAATAGATCTCCCCTTGTAGGCTTTGAATAACATCCATGGTCTCCTCATAAACTTCCTTCTTGTGAGAAGGGTCTATATAATTTCCATCCACTACCTCTTCCCTTGAAACTAGACTCCTTTGTCTAGGTGCCTCCTTCGCGCATGCAGACTTTACTCTTACCGTCACCATAACAGGTTCTAACTCTGACTCACGCATTACCCATGGGAGTGATTGGGTGCCAGCCTTCTTAATACTTACCATGAAAATGACCTTTTCCTTTCGGTGCTGCTAGCTCATATGCTCATATAACTTTGGGCACTCCTCATACTTATGTTTTTTTCCACACCATGAGCATTGTAGAAGTTCTGGGTATTCGCGCTTATAGTGGTCTATGGATCCATAATTAAAACACGTTCCACATGGGAAATCACTTCTTCCTCCATGATTTCCATGACCACAAAATCCTCTATGAAATCCTCTTCCACACACACCTCCATCTCCTCACTCTTCATACCGACGCTCATCTCCTTTGGAACTACAGGCAATGCTAGTTTGGCACACACCAAGATCAATTACCTCATGAATCTAGTCAATCAATATACAACCCTTGGTTTCATGTGTAGTGGAGGTACATATCTTCCAATAACAATATACATTCTTGTCGATCACGTGCTATAGTAGAGGAAACCTACTTGCATCATGGTCTTTGTGACATATTTCACATTCTACCTCTATGGCATGTACTGCTTTCCAAGTACATATTCCTTCATTATCTTTTGTGTGACCCTCTATGTCACAATCTATACACCACATCCCACAACGAGTCTCTGGAACCGTGTTTACAGATAACTTCTCCAGTTGCTTAGCCATGGCAGCAATTTGAGCCTCTAGAAATGGGCTAACACCAGTGTCAACACTTCCAACCGCCTCAGTGCACAAAGTATCTTCCAACGTCTCATGCAGGTCTATGAATGTTTTATGAGCCAAGGCACTCCTAAATGGTGTGATCAACCCTCCAACAAACCACTGAGCATGCTATGAAGGGTGGATATCGTAAGACAATTTAGAAAGAAGAGTTTTAAAGTATGCATCATACTCCCGCACAATCTCTGCCATTCCTTGTTGGATTTCCTAGAGAGAGGTGATGCTCTTCTGTTAAAACTTAGGTATGTGGAAATCCACTAGGAATGCATTCTTCAATGTGGTATAATCCACAACTATTTGGTGGGGGTCATATTTTCTATAATAGCTATGTGCACGCCCTTGCGATGTCTTTGAAAATTGATTGGCCTTCCGCGTCGGGGTTGTGATCTGCTTCGTGTGTCATAGCAACTCGTACTTATGTACATGCTCTGCAACATCTTCTATCCCTCTGTAATATGGTAAGTGTAAAGAAATCTCAAAGAAAACTTGAGGAGGTGGCTGAGGCCCTTGTCCTCCCAATCCAGTCCCTTGATTTCCTTTGGTGTTTCCTCCTCCACTGGACCCACTAGATTCTGAGCCCCCAAATCCACCACTTCCACCTTCAGATCCTCTCGTGGTTGGGGAAAGGGCCTGTGTTTGTCGCACCTAACATTCCCAATGTTCCACTGAATTACATGCCAATGGTCTGTAAGATAGTGCCACTCCCGGATGTATTTCCCCCACCACTTCCTGACACACTCCCAAAACCTCTTATATATGTGCCTTGTCCAAACATTTTACCAAATACTGGAATAGAGTGTGCAACCATAGAAGTCCCAAACGAGAAATTGTATCTCCTAAGCGCCGATCAGTTACTACCACCGATATCAACTAGGTCAACTCTACTCTTCCCTTGATCTAACAAACCAAGTACCAAGGTTTGGTCACTAGGTGGATTCAGATGTGCACCAATGACTCTTCCTTCTCCACGTGATGAACTCTCATCAGAATGAGGGGTTTTCTCTCCCGTGCTTGCCAAGATGGGATAGCACAGACTGCTCAGGTTCCACGTCATCCCCATGAACCTCAACTCCTTTCCACCATGTCTAGCTCCATAATTCCAACCCACTTGTAGCCCCACACTATCTATCAATTTCCCTTTGACGCACTTCATTATACTCGAGTCACCTCTCCTCTCTTTCCTTTTCAGTCGTTATATCAGCCATCTTCCTCCACCCTAGCTTCCTCACCAAGCACTCATGATGGTTTATCCGGCCATTGGAAATGCCTCTAAACTCATGGTTATAATCAAGATTTTGATTGCTAAGGGAATAACACGCAAAAACAATCCCTTGGGCTCCCAAAAAAATTCAAACTCAGTAACTTCCGGACAAGAATACGTGGAAATTACATATTCCAGAGTGTAGCTAGCCAATACTCCCTTCCACCAATGATCTAAAGCATAGGTCCACATCAGATCAACATCTTGCAAGATTTGGTATGTTTCTTGGGTCCAAGGGTATGATTTATAGTACCACCCCAATCTAGATTCATATGCCAAGAGACATTCAAATAGCTCTACCGGAAAACAAAAGAAGAAGGTTTCGTACAACTCATGATAGAGGTTGTCTTCCACCTATCTTCACACATCAAACTCAGGTTCAGTATTGAATCTCTAAGCAACTTCATCCTCTATGCTTTTAAACCAATCTTTAACACCTTCCAGGGTTAACCAATCTGTCATCACTTTTTATACAGATCATGATGTATGCCATGTTCGACTATAACTTCGGAAAGAGGTCTTGGCAACAAAACCAAAATGTAGTCATTTTTACACCCATCAAAGAACAAGGGAACCTCATGCATGCCAGCCTATCACCCAGCGAGCACTGGATGCTCACCCGAGGTGCATGAGAGGGAGTCGAGTCTCTCCTTTATGTGAGTCTAGTGGAAAACATCATTCATGATCTTGACTTAGTGATTTAAAGGAAAAAGTAAGGCATGCAAGAACCATAGAGCTTAGAATGGCTTCTGTACCCCTACAGTCATTCTGAATAGTGAGTACTCAAAAGATTTAACAGAAATTAGATAGTAATAAACCCAAAAAGAGACTTTAGCATTTAATTATGGTTCATGAACATACAAGAATAAATACCATAAAGGAAAGATGTGGATGACATAAGTAAAGATATCTTGATTCAATATATTTGGTAACCTCATCATATTCATCAATGCTTAATACAAAACATCACAGAATGGCAGACCACAGTCATGCATCATATCTGGATTCATACATGTAGGTTCTCAAAAAAAAAATTTATATCCCCAAGCCCTCAGTACATCCTTCCCTATATTCATCAACCCAATTAGCCCACTCTCTAACTTGTCTCTCTTGATTGATCAATACATTCATCTATCTATTTCCATCTCTCCTTATCCATCTCTTTAACTCAGATATGGGTGCGTGTATATATAGGCATATGAAGTGCCAAAAAACTCTCCTACAGCCTCAGATCTGGTGCCAAGTGTCAAAGTGTGGATCACCTTAGGTGCATGCTTCTCCAGGCCTGCACTCACCACTCCATGCCATGATGAGCTTTTAGGATCTTATCTCACAAGGCATATTCCTTCTAGGCCACCCTATCTCCAGAATGGAACCTTATCCACTTGGATGACACTTTTCATGTGTTCTTCTTGATAGCACAAAAACGGCTAAGTCCCAGATTTTTCTCTGTGGTGTGCATCCTAGGTTCTACAAAACCCTTTTTAAACCCTGCACTGCGCACCTTAGCTTGCGCGCTTTCTCCAAATATACACACTTATGTGCCTTCATGACTTGGTGGTTATTTTAGGGGCCTAACATTGGAATAAATGTGCATTAAGTTAAAGTAAACTACACACCCCGTAAGGAAAAGGCCCTACAGGATGAACCCAAATTTACACGTAAGGGTTAAGGAGGAGATTGATAAGATGATATGATTTGGGATCATTGAGGCCATTCAAGTATTTAAATGGGTAATATTTGTGGTAATTAGTATCAAGGAGGATGGAAGGATAAGGATATGTGTAGACTATATGGATTTGAATGCTACATGTGTCATAGATCCTTTCATAACCACCTTTACTTAGGAGATCTTGGAAGGTGTATCAGGAGAGGAGATTTCTTATTTTACATACGGATTCTCAAGTTATCGCTAGGTAATAATTTTGAAGGAAAACAAGGAGAAGAATAATTTCACCATTGAATGGGGAAGTTTTTCTTATATCGTCATGCCTTCTGGGCTAATGAATACACATCCTATATTTTCATGTATTGTGGTGAAGGAATTTCAAGACTTCATAAAAAAAATTCTATAAGTTTACCTGGATGATTGAACGGTATATGGATTAGTAAGAGATCACTGTGACAATTTGAGATTAATATTTGAGAGGTGCAAGTAGCTAAGTATCTCTCTAAAAAATAACAAATGTGTCTTTTTTACTCCATTTGGCACACTATTAGGTCACATCATTTGCAAGAAAGGCTTATTGGTAGATCCTACCAAAAAAATTTATTATCTTAGGTTTGGAGGAGCCTACCAGCCAGAGCATCGTATGTGGATTCTTAGGGCATATAGGTTACTACGGAAATTTTTTCAAGGGTTATGCTAGGATCTATGTGCCTTTAGAGGAATTTTTGAAACATAATAGTAAGTTCTATTGGGGTGAAGCGCAATAGGTCAATTTTGACACTTTGAAGCATAGGCTTACTACTGCACCCATTTTGTGCTTTCCCTTTTCAAAAAATCCTTTTCATGTGCATGTTGATACGTCAAGAATGGAAATTGGAGTGGTTTTAGCACACCCTGGAGAGGGGGTTTTTAACCATCCCTTGTGTTTTGCTATTAGGAAGCCAGCCCTAGTACAAAAAAATTATACAAAAATAGAGTGTGAGGTATTATCGTTAATATAAGCACTACACAAATTTAGCTAGTATTTTTTAGCAACGCCTTTTATATTCTACATAGACCACAAGGCATTGAATTATTTGGTGAACAAACCTATTTTTTAAGGGTGCATATGCTGGTAAATATTGTTGTTTACAAAATTTGAGTTTACGGTTTGTTGGTTTGAAAATTTGTCTCTTGGGCAGATCTATGGATAAATGAGCCAACAGTGTGCAGGGCATAGCCCCTCTTTGAGTCAGCAAAGTGAAATTGGTTTATTGCTATTCTACCAGCAGGAATCTATGCAAGTCTCACAATATTCTTCCTTCGGGGGTTTGGGGTCTCATCCCAGTATGGGTGTTTCCAACTGCGAAAAGAAAGGAATGAAAGAGAGGATGAAGAAAGATCAGGTCTGAAGGGAGAAAAGAAATGAATTCCAAAGCAGAAAGGTCAGAAGGTTTATGTTTTGGGATTGGTAGTAAACAAAGCCAAACATACTTGCATAAACAAATAAAGCAATACTGATGAATAAATGACAAAAATTAGAGATAGATCCAATAGAATAAATGCATAGATTTGACATAAGAAAGATCAGATGCCCATAACACACATATTCAACACAAAGTCTTAATATTTGTATTAATATTTACTTATGTTACAAAAAGTACAAAGCCTTTTCTTCTCACTTATATTTTTCATCTAAAAGATATCCACCTCCTGAATACAACAAGTATTCAAGTATATATAGAAGAGGAGAAGAAAGGAAGGCAAAAACAAACCAACCACCTATTTACAAAATATCTACAAAATATCTAAAAGTCACTTGTTGACTTTTGACATATTAATGGATGACATCATCCCATGGTGCAACATGGATGTTGTCATCATTTGTGCCAACATACTTTTAGATATTTACAAGGAGAAAGTCGAGGAGAAGGAGACTATTCGTCGTCGTCCCGCGGCTGAAAGGGTGCATCCTGCTTTTCCTGCTCAGGAGATGAGATGTGGAACTACGAACAGTATTCCATGAACTTGTTAATCATGGGTTGAAGTTGATCCTGGGAAGGATCCTTGTGTCGATCGCTGATAGCTTCGCAAGTATCCCACTCATTTGTGAGCTTTTCTGGGAGTTTGAAATAATCATTTTCTGCCTCTATTAGGTACCCAATGAAGTCATGACATGCCAACAAGTTGTTGATGGATTCGGCGTCGAACGTGACCTCTGGTCCCAGCCCCTATGAAACGATCTCCTTGAAGATCTGAACAGTTTCATCAACTTTCCTTAGGGCGAAAGAAGGAGTGAGCAAACCCGGAGACATTCTTAAGACAATTTGTTCCATCTGATGCATCGCATCCAGGGCTTCCTCCTTTACTTTGTCGATCTTCTCCAGGACGCACTCCAGCTGATCAACCTGATAATCCAGAGTAGAAAGGATTTTGTTGAGGGCTCTGGGGTGTCCAAAGATGCCGAACTTGACCATATCTTCGACTGAACAGTCGAGCATATTTTGAAAGGTCTCATGCTGCATCCTGGCATGATCCAGCTCTTTGGAGATGGGTCCTGCCATCGCCTGGAGTTCTTTGTTCACCCAATTGATATTCTGGTATAAACTGGTGAACTTAGTGATTACTCCCTCGCTTTCCTTGAGGATTTGGCTCCTCCAGGCGGAAACTGCCATGCCCTGCTCGCCGATTTTTACATATTAATTAATCTTATCCTGGCTCAAAGGCTCAGGAGTTTCGGTGGAAGTTGTAGGAGGTGCACTGCCCATTTTCCGCAAGGCGTGGAGAAGATGTTTATTTTTCTCCTTTAACAGCCTTATCTCTTCCTTTGCTTCCTAGAGTTTCTTGCAAAGGGCGTCAACTGCAGATAGGGCCTCTCCTTGGAGGCTTTCTGAAGATGTCCCCATTGTGACTTGGGACACCGTGTAATCTGTTGAAGACAAATCCTTTTTATCCTTTGAGGGATTGGGGTATGCAATCTCCATTACTCTCTCCCCTGACGCACTCTGAGAGAAGTGGGTTAAAGGATTTTTCTTCTTGATACCATTTGATGGGATGACAGAAAAGTCCATCGGTACGATGGGAACTTTCCTCTTCTGTTAACTCAGGTGTTGGGAGATCCATGCTAGACTTATGGGAGAAGGACCAGAAACAGAAAAGGGAGCAGATGCAGTAGACGAAGGAAAATACGTGGAGACACTTGGAGGTGACATTGAGAGGGAGGCCGAGGAAGTGCCCACGGGGGGAAGGGAAACTGCAGGGGAGGAAGACATGGGAATGGAAGGGAGCTCAAAGATGAGGGAAGAAATGGAGGGGGACAACTCCGCGAGAGAAGAGAAGATGGACGATGAGGAAAGGGGAACAACAGAAGATGGGGGAGAGGACACGACCAAAGGAATGGTCACTTGGGTCACTTGAGGAGGGGAAGGAGGAGAGGGAGAAGAGGTAGAAGGGACCTCAATAGTTGTAGCAGTGGCAACATCCTAAGTGGATGTGCCTATCGAAACATCTTCCGCTGCTTCTTTCTCTGGAGAAGCCAGAGTTATAACTTGTTCGGGTGCAGCGGAAGGGGGACTTTCTGGAGCTTCCTCTTGGGTCGAGCTTGACTCACCCTCCTTGCCTTTTCCTTTGCTCTTTAGCAGCTATTTTGCCTGGGAAGGTGCATTGCCCAAAAGAGATGTAGTGAAATCAACCCCAAGGTAAATGAGGCCATTCATTCTGCACCAATGCTCCGTTCTCCGCAGATTTTCCTTAACCCTTTCTTCTATGGTCTGAGGTGCTTTGTTCCTGTCAATCACAACGAAAGGCCAATCGTCCCCATTTGAGTCAAGATATACCTGACCAAATTCTTGATCAGCAGTTTGATAACCTTTTGGGACAATGGCCACACCGTACTAGATGATTTACGCCAAGGCCAAGCGGGAATGATCTTTCCTCCTAAGCTCGCCCTCATGATATAGGTCGATATAACTATCTTCGATCTAAGTGATGTGGATCGGATCGAGCTTGGCCTTGGGTGTAACATCCTCATTTTAGACAATAGAACAAGTCATTTTTTTTTTTGATAAATGCATCCTGGTTCTAAATACATAATTTAGAACTCACAAATGAAATAACCATTCACATAACTGATAACCATATGTAGCTGTAATGACTCGAAGTACTTCCGATCTATTCATTCCATGACTCGGTAATCTACCGATCTATTCATGAGTAATAAGAGTTGGTGTTTTTAGTTAACACTTACTCTTGCAGTTCTCTTCCCTACTCTGGGATTCAGAATGCTCTGTCCAAGGAATCTAACTGAACAATTGTTACCATTATTCATCGGCATCTCATCCCTTAGACTAGGTGAATTAGGACAACGCAATCAGCAGCTTGCGATACTTTGGCCAAAGATTTGAAACATACTGTTTATGTCTCGTATTCCTTAACAGCATACTCGTCAATCTGGAATACGCCCTTCACCCCATTCTTATGTTATATAGAATGTCCTACACTGACTACAGTCAGTCCTTCCTTTCACAACTTAATCACTCGGAGATAGATTAACAAGGTGATAATGCTATATGGATGCCCATGAGGATTAGGGATACAGTGACATACTGGTTTAACCCTGCAGTTAGACCAATGTGTCAAGATACCCCGAACCTCCTAGGTAGCCTTATAACCTAACCCCAATCCTAATCAACCCCTGAGTAACTAATCCAGTCCCAAGTGTAAATCTTAGCGATCAATGCAAAGGGTGTCGCCATAAGTCACCTGCATTGTTGTAACTTCGAGAAGATCCTAATCTTCTCGGAGGTACAACCCTGCAGTTGTCTTGTGCCGTCAACCTTTAAATCCACCTTGAAAAGATCTACTTATTAATATGCGTTAAGCACTTTGAGTATTAAATTACTTAAAAGACTTTCCCTTAAGGTTAGCCTTTCCCGTTCCCTGGAATTCTTCGTCCTAAGACGACCTTCCTCAAATAAACTCATTACATGGTAGAGGTAATAAGGTCAAGCTCTCATCAAGGAGCCATTAGAATACACATGATTCTAAAACAACAGAATTGGACATTATCTCATTACCTTCATATGAGATTGCCATCTGAACCCCATTAGATTTATATCAGTTCTCTTAACTGAATTTATATCATGCTTATTAGTATAAGGATATAAATGATTAAGAATCTAATTTAATATTGTCCTACCATACTCAGGACTAGGGATTAGTAATTTAATCCAGCTTGTTTAGCATTTTGCTTAGGTTCATTTTTAACCTATCTTTTAGAAAGACAATTATTTAAATTCAATATTGCTTTTGCTAGAACAATAAGATCTGCTAAACACTCATATGAATTCAATCACATTTCCTTACAAGATTTCATTGTCAATCACAAAAGCATCCAAATTACACAAGGATAACATTGCCATTCTGGTATATAAACCGAAGAAGGTCAACTATCAGAAATAGAATATAACACATAAGTATCAAACACTTATTTCCATTCCTTTCAAAATTATACAACACATTTTATGCAAGCAGCATACTTAATACAATGCTTAACGGAAGAGAAACATCTTTCCACCTACAGTACATTTATATAATCAAGCTGTAATTCATTATGATACAAATTAAATAATCTGATCATTCTGTCAGATCTGCATTGCTTTTACCACTTACGGCAACCATCTGCAAAAATAGTCAACATGAGTCAGTTCGATGAACTGAGCATGATAAGCACTAACTTTTAAAACAATTGCAATCCATCAATTGTTTTCATTAAACACCCTGTTTAAATGAGATCAATTATCAAACAAGTAAACATATTCAGACTATGCCTTTGTAATACAAAATGTCTACAAATGTGTAACTCTATCATCGTTACAAAATAGTCTTACTCACTTCTCTAATATTTCATCAAATATTAAGAATCAAAGAACGAAAGTATTAGAACAATCATCTTGAATCCAAGATCAGCAACATTGGACAGATCGTTACTTTCATCAGAAAAGGAAATATCATAACAACTCTTGATTACATCAATATGTTAAAATAGCCTACTAATACAGATATCAACATGTATTAAAGTAATAGAAGAGAAGGAAACCAATCATTCGCACTTCCTTCCACACAAGTTCACTACTGTACCGTCTCCACATAAGGAAAACATTCATCTGGTAAGTATACAAACAAGTCCGACAAGCCACAAGAAGAATCACTATGTTAAATAAAAGAACACAGCAAAAACTCCTAAACAGTAGCTAATACATCAACAATCCTATATATCAACCTTAAGCCCAATACTAGTTCCTTTTATACACAGTATGGCTTTTCGACACAAGTTGAAATCAAGGAACTTTCAGCATAATGCTGAAAACAACAGACTTCATTGCATTAAGCAATTTGAGGTTTCCTAAGGACTATGCCAAGACGACCACACAGTAATTCCGAAACATGCTCAGTCTCAATCGGACTGAAGTAAACGGAAAGGAACATAGCAAGGAACAGTGACAAAATGACAGTGTCCCAAAACAATCAGATTCAATAAGGTTCCAACAATATAGGATACCTTCCAAGAGTTCATAAAAATCCGAACAACAGTAATTAGTCAAATAGTTGCATATGATTCCATCTGAGCCCATCAACGGAGCTTTATAAAAATTAGGCAAGCAAATCTGATTACTGAATTTAAAACAAGAAATCTGACTGTACCCTTGCCAATCTTTTACACAAATTACACAGATTGAAGACGTAAATATACACCTAAAGAATCTGTATCATAAAATCCCTGCGACTCGAAGGAATCTTACCAAAATAACAAAGATCAAAATACATGTTATTCCCTTAAGTCGCTGGCACAACAATTACCATTAGTCAATTATATTCAACCTGAACAGCGGTTCAAATATAAATATAAATCATTCAATCGACTCCTCAGAGTCGTTCAGGTTACAACAATTAGAAATCTATATATACACGTTGCATACTGTTAACGGGTTTATACCCATAACCGAGGAACCCAACAACAGTGTAAGATAAAATGAGTTGATGAATCCTTCTATGCCATCTATGGCAAGCATTCAGAACAAATCAAGTGTAAGCAAATCAAATACCCATTTCATAGCAAGGAATTCAACTGAGCCTCGTCAAAACTCTCGAACAACTTACACAAAAGAAATGCAAATGCATACCCAGGGAGTCTATATCCATTATTTATTACAAATAACAGAGGTCAAAAGACCTGTTACCTCTACAAGACTTCCACGAAATTCAATTAACAAAACTCAAGGATGAATCTATATTCTCAGCAGTGGATAGTAATATACGACTCATTCAGAGGACTCCACTGAGTCGTTCCAATAAAATATAAATATCTCAATATTGCATACCATCGGTTAAACCCTGTTACCACAATAACAAGGAAAACAACTTCCACTGGGTCGTAAAGACTATGGTAACACAATAGTTACATGTTCCCAAACAAATTAGAAGACAAAACGAAACCCAAAAAGTATCATTAGCCACTGTCACCAAAAACCACGACAGAGCTTCCAAAGGATCAATATAACTGATCAATCATACAATATCCATCAGTATCCCTTCATACAGTTTCCATAACAAGAAACGGTGACCAAAAATCGACAACATAACAGTGGCCTATACCTAACACAGGTATATTCTATGGGCTTTCGCCGAACAGGCCGAGCATTCATACTTTATATATATATATATATATATATCTCACATATCTAAACCAGAATGAAAACACAGAGAAATAGAGCCACAATTCGAATTTAATAAACACCCAACAAAATATAAAAGAAGATTCGAACCAGAAGAGATACTGAACCAAGAAAAATCACACAAGACATCCATAGATAAACATTTAATTCCTTAAATCATTAGAACAGAGTTGTTCTAATGAAATCACTTGAAAGACAGCAAGATTTTTAAAGGTTAGGGCCTAACATGCCTGGATTTTAGCTCAAATTTCCGAAGCAGACCACTGGAAGAGCTCAGACTTCCTTTTCCTTTTCCAAGTTAAAGCGACCAACAAAATTTTGCTATCTCCAAAACATATACACTCTCTTTGCCAGAGAAAAGAGATAGATAACCTCATGCTCGCCATGCAACACAAGGAAGACTAGTGCGAAGAACCAGTGAACAGGCAGAGAGAAATCTAAAAATCACAATAAGCCAAACAAACCAACAAACTTCCTGTTTGCATGCCTTCTCGCGAGTTCCGAGCTCGTCTACCGAGAGCATTGAATGCAATTACACCAACTTTCCCGCTCGAACTCCACTTCCACCGACCGCCAAAATTGGCGACAGTTAAATAAAATCCAAAGTCCATTTCCAGTTTTGGCGACCTGCCACGTCGGCACAGGTTAGCCGTTCCCAAAACCTCCGCCAAGACCTGTCCTTCACCCTTATCCCATGCATTTAATAACATAGAAAACGCCGCCCATGGTTCGCACCCCTCCATAGGCCCCCATACATTTTGTTTAATAGATAGGTTAGTATCTTAGGTTTAGAATTTAGGATAATACTCACTCTAACCATATCACACATAGATACTAACTTAGGACATTAGCACTTAGCCTAGGTCTAGGTTAGATTAACACTAATCTAACCCCTAGGTTAGATTTAGTGTTAGGTTACTAATCACTTAATAATTCCAGTTAGGTCTACATTCTGTACACTCAGAAAAGACCTACCTCATACCTTCTTGAACAGGGTTAGCTCCTATTCTGCTGCACAATCGTATGTAACCGAATTATTACCTGGTCCACAATCGAGACCTTCCAGATATACTTCCATATCGGGAACCAATTCATTTTACTTGATCAGCCTAAGTCATACTCCTGACTAGCTTATTAAATGCTTCTAGACCTTGCAATCCTGTTCAAGGTCTGAAATTTTCATTCAACAAGAACAAATTTAAAGCAATACTTGGATCAATTCCACTGATCCAAGACTAGGTATTATAGATGGATAACTCTATAATTCATTCCGAGATCAGATTAAACTCAGATGCAAAATGTAATAAATAAAAGAGTCTAATCATATTTCGACTCAGTCAAGATCTGAAATCTACAAAGAAATTACAGTACATATCAAGCATGATTTCTAAATCGAGGAACACATCCTTTTACAAGAAATCACATATCAACACTTGTATGCTTAGGAGAAAGTCACAACAGTTCAGGGTGTTACATGCTTCCCTCCTAAAAAGATTCATCGTCCCGATGAATTACATATTAATTTAACCTTCAGGTCAACCAATTTATTAGTACACAAACAATGTGACTACTTCCATATTTGAATAGTTCCAGAAATCAATGTCCCAACACATTTTATTCAACCTGAATAAAGTCTGCCTTCATCTGGCTTTCATAAATACTTAAAAACAATAAGTTCATAAAAAGTATGTTTGTCAACAGATTTCATTCTGTTGAAAAAGAGAAGGAAAAGCAATTTTCATCTCTTCCAGATTTTCCCAAGTTGCACTTTCTTCGTTAAACTGGTCCCACAGGACCTTACATTGCTGAATATCACGATTTCTTAAATGCAATTGGCAAGTTTCCAGCACTCGTGTGGGTTTAACCACGATTATTCCTGGGTCTTGGACCTGCAAGGAATTCCAATTTAAAACATGTGACATATCTGAAACGTATTTCTTAAGCAAAGAAATATGGAAAACATCATGCATGCGAGATAAAGCAGGTGGCAATGCTAAACGATAAGCTACAGGATTGATTATTTCGACAATTTCGAAAGGTCCCACAAATCGAGGTGACAATTTGGCAGCCTTGCCAAAAGTTATAGAACTCTTTCTGGGTTTAACACGAAGAAAAACCTTATCACCAAGCTCAAACTTTCTATCAACCCGCTTAAGGTCAGCATAGCTCTTCTGCCTATCCGCTGCTTCCTTTAATCTTTCACGAATCAGCTTAACTTGCTGTTCCATTTCTGTGAGAATCTCTGGTCCAATTACCACTCTATCCTCCACACTATCCCAACTAACAGGAGTTCTGCACTTTCTTCCATAAAGTGCTTCAAATGGTGCCATTTTGAGAGATGAATGATAAGTGTTGTTGTATGCGAACTCAACTAATGGAAGATACTCTTCCCATTTATATTGTTGATCCATGCAATACATTTGCAACATGTCCTCCAACACTTGATTTACTCTCTCAGTTTGTCCATCCGTTTCCGGATGATATGCAGAACTGAAGTTTAGTTTCGTTCCTAGGGCTGTATTAAGCGTTTGCCAAAACCTTGACGTCATTCTAGGATCCCTGTCAGATATAATCAGTTCTGGTACACCATGTAATCTGAATATTTCATGTACGAATCTTTTGGCCAGCACTGGTGAATCATCCTTTAGATTTCCAGCGATGAAATGAGCTACCTTGGTCAGTTTATCTACAACTACCAGGATAACATCATGTTTATTCCTGGACATGGGTAGTCCTTGTACAAAATCCATGGTTATTACTTGCCATTTGTACTACGGTACGCTATGAGGATAAAGCAGTCTAGCAGGGTGCATATGTTCTGCCTTCACCCGCTGACATTCCAGACAATGAGTCACAAAATTAATTACATCCTTTTTCATACCTTTCCAAAAGTATTGCTGTTTCAAATCAGCTAGCATTTTTGTGATACCTGGGTGTCCAGAGAAAGGTGAGTTGTGAAATTCAACTAACAACTTCTTCCTCAAGTCATCCAATATAGGTACATATACCCTGTTTTCATAACGCAAGATTCCTTCATTATCAAAATGAAAACCTTTATACCTTATATCCTTAGGTTCTGCAGCAAGCGCTACTTTTACTTGCTGAAAGTATGCATCTGATTCTGAGGCACTTTTTACCTCGTCTTTAAACTGAGTTCTTAATGTTATAAGAGCAGAAATGTGCCTCCTACGACTTAGAGCATCAGCTACTCTATTCTCCTTCCCTTTGATATAGCTTATATCAAAGTCATATTGTGATAAAAATTCTAACCACCTTCTCTGTCTGGCATTCAGATTGGGCTAAGTAAAAATATATTTCAGTCCCAAGTGATCAGTTTTCAACTCAAAAGGTTTCCCTAGTAAGTAGTGTCTCCAGACTTGAAGTGCATGAACAATGGCAGCAAGTTCCAAATCATGAGGGGCATAATTCAGCTCATGTATCTTAAGTTTTCTACTTTCATAAGCAATGACTTGATCATTTTGTAGCAAAACACCTCCAAGGCCTTCCCCAGAAGCATCCGTTACAACAGTAAAATTCCCATTAGGGTCTGGTACAGCTAATATAGGTGCAGAAGTCAACTGGTCCTTCAGACTTTTGAAAGCTGCTTCGCACTTGTCATTCCACATGAATTTCTTATCCTTCTTTTGTAAAGAAGTTATTGGTGCAGCTATTTTAGAAAAATCCTTTACAAATTTTCTATAGTAACCTGCAAGACCCATGAAGCTTCTTACTTCATGTACATTCCTTGGCGCAGGCCATTCAGTTATTGCCACTATTTTTGAAGGATCTACAGCAATTCCTTCTTTACTTATAACATGACCCAAATAGTGAACTTTTGAATCATAGAAAGAACATTTGGATAATTTACCATACAACTTCCTCTTTCTCAAAATTCCCAAAACTATCTTCAAATGCTCATTGTGCTCCTCAATGCTTTTAGAATAAATGAGAATATCGTCCAAGAATACAAGTACAAACTTGTCCAGGTATTCTTGAAAAATATTATTCATTAAATTCATAAAGGCTGCGGGTGCATTAGTTAATCCAAAGGGTAGAACTGTGAATTCATAATGTCCGTACCTTGTTCTACAAAGAAATTACAGTACATATCAAGCATGATTTCTAAATCGAGGAACACATCCTTTTACAAGAAATCACATATCAACACTTGTATGCTCAGGAGAAAGTCACAACAGTTCAGGGTGTTACATTGGGCAGGCAATTCCTTGGGTCGAAAGTGGGCCTTGCCAGGAAGTTCTGCTTTAGATTTAGCAGCTCCAGCTCTGCCAACATCTCCTGGGATTTGTTGTGAGAAGAACAAGTGTATCTACCCACTGTGAGGGGGAAAGGAGTTCCACCCTTCTTTCTCTTGAGACACTTTTCGTGGTAGGTGATAAGCTGTCTTGACAGCTCCAACATGATCAACTTGGGACCAGCATATCTCGGTAGTTTGGTTGGTTTCTCCAAGAATTTAACTTCCCTCAGATAAGTGAAGGTGGGGAATCGAGTGAACAAGGCCCCCCATTTCTCTGTCGCAGCAAAGCTGCTCTTGGTCGTACGACCGTGAGTCATGTTTGGCCTCATAAGGCAAACGATGCCATAGAAGAAGGCATCATTAATTTTTGTGAACTGAGGGATACTATTTTCCAGCTTCAGTTCTGGATAGTATTCATATATTTTGACTTGGGGCCAAACCCCGCACCGCATTAAAGCTGGATAATCCCTTTCTGAGGCTGCAGCATAAACTACATAGGAGTTCATATAGAATCTCCCCATTGTGGTAAGTTGTTAGAGCTGCTCAGATATGGTGCTGCTTATGATCTCCGCCCACTCAAAGCATTGATCT
The DNA here is from genome assembly GCA_019776745.2 of Taxus chinensis. Lineage (NCBI taxonomy): Eukaryota > Viridiplantae > Streptophyta > Pinopsida > Cupressales > Taxaceae > Taxus > Taxus chinensis. The sequence goes on from CM034155.1 coordinate 132,206,278, forward strand.
GGCACATTTTTGTTCATCATTTCTAAGTATCTCAGCATCCATTTATGAAAGTAGTGGGCATCAGGAAGCCCAAATACTCTGCTCAAGAACGTGATTATATCACTGAGTTCCTCTGAAAAGTCACTGCGATGAATGACCTGTGGCCATCGGGTCACCACCTTTTTGTTCTTTAGGTACACTTCATTCATCAGCTACATACATTGGTCTTCATTGTCATCCCAAGCCTTGATGCAATCTTCCTGGCTTACGGCCACAAAGTTCCGGTGGTGAGGAATGCCGAGCATTATTTCAAAGTGTCGGGTAGTGAGGTTGATTATGACCTCGCGCTTCTCATTATGGACACACCTGATGTCTTTGTTGTAGTAGCGGGCTACTACCATCATGAACTCAATGTTTACCTCACTGACTGGGATCCCTCCAGCAAAATGCAGGCCACTGCCTACCAGTTTGTCCATCCACGGACTTCCTGTGACCTTCTGGGTTCTAGCCTAGAAATCCCTCATAACAATGTGACCAAGTTCTGAATCTCTAATATCAAGGTCACAATCTGCCTGGGATTCAGGCACCTTGACCCTCTGATATTTGTACTTCATTTCTTCCTCTGTGAGCTTTGCTTTTCCCTTAGACTTGGTGGGTTTCTTGCTTGATGTTGACATATGTGGTTCTGAACTCAGTTGCTGATCTGCAAGAAGGAGTGAAACCCAACACAAGAAAGTCATATTCGTTGTTTGATCTTCCATTAAAGTGTTGATAGAAGAAAGAGTCAACAATTTTAAGGCCTCAGCGCGCAGGGTGCATGAATACTATAGGCCGCAGGGATAAATAATATGGCGCACAGAAAAGGGCTACTGCAAGGGATAAATCAGCACCAAAGGGCGCAGGGTGCATTGATACTACAGATTGTATTTTTTTGTTGTTGCAAGAAGAAGTGCGCCTGTGCCATATGTATGCATTTTATAACGGGTGCTGGTATTTTTCATGTTACAGGGGTACAGGATGTGCCAAAGGGCACAGGTTTAATGCATGTAACATCATTTTTTCATGCACCACAGGGGAACTTGGCACGGCGCATGAAAGGTCTGCATGACATGATGTTATTGTAATAATGGATGCGCCTGCGCCGTTAACGATTTTGTACTTGGCACAAATAAAGTTGGTGTTGCATGGATGCAGGGTGCGCTAATGATGTAAATTTTATCAATGCTACACATGAGTTTTGTGCGCCAAGAGGGCACAGGGAAAGTGGGTATTGCAAGCAAGGGAAGTGTGCCTTAAGGGCGCAGCTATTTTTTATGCAACAGGCATGGTGGATGCACCATTGGCGCGTCTGTATATCATGTTGCAGGGGTGGCAAATGCGCCAAAAGAGGAAATGACAGTGTCTTATTTTCAAGCCTTCATTCTTTCTCCTGAGGGGTTACATGCATTTAAACTTATTTTGCAGGATGTCTTTGGGTGATGAAGAAGCTTAATCAAAGATTTTCAATCAATCTTTCTAGACAGAGTCCCCTTTACCAGCAGATCTAGAAAGAGGGGGGAATGCATGTGGAAGAATAGAAGAAATAGCAGGGGGGAAGTTCATGGTTTCACAGCCTTATTTAACCCAAACCACACCATTAAGCACCCAAAAACCAAAACACAAAGCACAAGAGAAATAGGGACCTCTTACCTTGATTATATAATGGAGAAGTGTGAAACTGGGTCCACGAAGTGATTCGAAAATGACAGGGCAGGTGCGTTGACAGGTATGGAGGGAAGAGAAAATCACGTGATTCGTCCGATGAAAATGACAGGGCAGATGCGCCTATATATAGGCAAGGTGATAATAAATGCACCAACCACTTTTTCAAGTGGCGCACCAAAGCACGTGTCGACAATGGAAAGGATGCGCCATATGGTGCACCAAAACACTTGCCAACACGAAATTATGTGTGCCTTTGGCACACCGAAAGTGCTGTTAACATAGAAATATGTGTGCCCTTGGCGCACCTATACTTGGCGCACCAAAATCTTTGTTGACATGAGGGCGCATGTGCCCTGGCGCATGTAGGGAAGGCACAACATGGTAAGGCGCACCAAAAGGTGTGTTGACACTTCGAACCGTGCACCAAAGGATTTAAAGGGGTGCATGAATACTTTATGTTGCATAGAGATTATGTGCGTCGAACCAAAAAAGACCAAAAATGGCTAAGTTCGAAAAACGAAATTTCCTGGGAAGGGGTTTTGCAACGTTCCGAATGCAAGGAATCCCTGACGAGGGACCGGAACAAAAATTTGGTAGGGTTATCTGTAAAATTGCCCTTTCCAATTTTACAGGATAACAACTGGCTCTTTCTGGGGACTATCTCTGAGCAAACCTTAGGGGCAGAGAATCCCAGATCTTCATGTGCCTATCCATTGGGTAACAGAGTCAAAAACAAGGGCGACTGAAAAGGGAAAAACACAACCAACAAAAGCAAACACATGACAAAAACAAACACACAACTGAAGCAAACTATACAAAGAAGAGAGCAAGCTCTACTTCCTGAAGATTTTCAGATGCTGCCCGCTATAGGGAAGTGGGAGCTCAGTTCCGTCCAGATACAAGAGATAGAAACTATTCTCTCCGTTGAGCTGCTTGATCTTGAAAGGCCCTCTCCATAGAGAATCAAATTTTCCTTGCATACCCTTTGGCTCTCTTTGCTTGTCCCACAAAAGGACGAGGTCTCCCACCTAGAAATTTCTTTGCTTAGATTTTTTATCAAACAATAGTTTGACCTGATTCTAATGCTCGGTGATCCTGTCGACCACTCTTACTCTCTTTTCTTCGAGTTCCGTCAGATACATGATCCTCTTTTCAAGGGAATTTTGAAAAGTCTCATCTTCAATTACTCATGCCAAGCACAGAGCAGGGAGTTCCATAGAAATGGGAAGCTCGACATCGGTGCCATATAACACTTGAAAAGGTGACATGCCGAGAGACCTCTTGGGAGTAATGCGGTCCGCCCACAAAGTGTCGTATAAGGACTTGTTCCACATTTGTTAATTTTCATCCACTAACTTTCGTATGATTGTCACCAAATTTTTATTACTGGATTCTGCCTGACCGTTTCCCTGAGGATAATAATCTAAGGCGTGAGCCAAAGTTATCCCGTATTCATAGCAAAAACCAACAACTTCCCATGAGGAGAAGTTGGAAGCGTTATCGGCAACAATCTTGTTTGGAACGTCAAACCTCACAATGATATTTTCTTTGATGAAACTGCAAACAACCTCAGAAGTGGCATGTTTGACAAGTATGGCTTCCACCCACTTTGTGAAGTAATCTATTGCCGTCAGGACATAACTATGTCCGGAACTCAATTGGGGATTGAGTGCACCAATAAAATCAATTCCCCACTGCTTGAATGGTTTGTCAACAATGACCGGCCTGAGGGGAAAAGCAGCCAACTTGGGCTTGCTGATGAATTGCTGGCAAGGCTCACACTTTGCTACCCAGGTGGCTGTATCTTTGAAAAGTGTTGGCCAATAGTACCTGGCCCAGATGATCTTGTGTGCCGTCACGGAAGAGGAGAAATGGCCACCACAGGTTGAATCATGAAAACTCTGAAGTAACTTTGTCTGTTGTTGTTTGTCAACACATCGCAAGAAGATGCCATCTATTCCACGTTTATATAAACCATCATCCCAGATGACATATTTGGCTGCTCTGAGCTTTATAGCACACTTCTGCTTTGCAGTTAGGTGAGCTGGGCATTCATCGTAGGTGAGGAAGAAAGCAATATCGGAATACCACTCGTCACTGGTTGCGACAAATAGAACCATAGGTAGTGAATCGGCTTTCTCCGGCTGGCTTTGTGCTCCATTGGTGCAATCATCTTCTTCTTCAGGGTCTTCTGAATCTTTGTTTTCAGGCATAAGCTGACATAGGCCCTTGCCTCTTACCAGCTTGGTTGGTTTTATATCTAGATCGTACTCCTGGACCTTTGCAATCCAATTCCCCTGCAAGCTTCCTAACTCTTGTTGGGTTAAAATTGACTTGACTGCCGTGTCAGGGACCAGCACCACCGTATGAGAGTTTAAAATGTAATACCTGAAGCTCTTGACTGCTTTGACAACGGTGAAAGCATGCTTTTCCAAATGAGACATCTTTAATTCGTGAGGATTGAAAGGAGAGCTCATGAACGCAATTGGGGACTCAACATTCTCAAAATTCTTTTGCATCAAGATGGCAGAAATAGTATGCTCAGATGCATAGCTATACATGATAAAATCCTTGGAGAAATCGGGACATACCAGGACCGGCGCGTGAGCGACGGAAGCTTTTATTTCTTCAAACGACCTCTTCCCTTCTTCACTCCATCGGAAAGTTGGTGACCCTTTCATCATGTCTAATTTATGACGAGTCTTTTCAGCAAAGTCAGGAACAAAGCGCTTGAGAAAATTCACCTTTCCGAAGAAAGAGTAGACGCCGGTCTTGCTTGTAGGAAAAGTAAGGCCCTGAATAGCCTTAACTCTTTCAGTATCTATCTTTGTTCCTTCTTTGCTAACAACATGTCCTAGCAATTTTCCTTCTGTGACTCCAAAAACAGACTTTTTCGGATTCAGGGAGATCCCGTGCTCTTGGCATCTAATCAATACTTGCTCTAAATGATCACAATGATCATTTCATTGTTTGGAGAACACAGTTAAGTCATCTAAGTAGACTACGATGACCTTCCCCATCATACCTTTGAACGCGAGGTCCATGGCCCACTGGAAAGTGGTGCCAGCATTGGTCAGGCCAAAAGGCATTCCGCTATAGGTGAATGTGCCTTAGGGGGTAGTGAATGCTATTTTAAATTGGTCTTCAGGTGAGACTTCAATCTGATTGTAGCCTGAAAAACCATCAAGCATGGACAACATTTCTGATCCAGTTAATGCTTGTAGAACTTGATCCATTATAGGAAGTGGGTAGTTGTCCTTCAAGGACGCCTGGTTCAGGTTTCGAAAATCTTCACATATGCGTATTTCACCGTTCTTCTTATGCACGGGCACAATGTTTGCCACCCAAGTACTATGATGGATAGGAAAAATAATCCGTGCGTCCAACATTTTTTGAATTTCAGCCTGGATAGTACCTAAGATCTTAGGGTTATAATGCCTCTGCTTATGGCGAAAAGGTTTGACATCTTCTTTCAATGGGATATCATGTTGGACTTCCTTTGTCTTGAAAGACTTTAGATTGGCGTAAGACCATGCCAATACATCCATGTATTTCTTCAGCAATTTGACAAACTTCCGCTTCTCTTCAGGTGTGCAACATTTTCCGATGTTTACAAACTGCGGACGTTCTACCGAACCTAAATTGATCGGTTCAGTTTCTGGGGAGGAATTAGGGTCATCTTGTCTTTTCTTTTTAACAAAGTGATCATGTTTGTTGAACAACCGTTCTAGGGAGACTAGGCCTTTCGGAATTTTATTTCCTTTGAGTTGACATATGCCGTCTCCTCCTTTTGATTCTTCATTTTGATCGGTAACTGATTCGTCGCATGCAGAAGTGGATCCTTCAAAATGAAGCTCACTAAAATTTTCTGCCTTTTCGAGAAAGGCAATGAGTTGATTATCATTGTTGAATACTTGTCAGGGAAAATTTTAGTGGCGAATATTCGTAATATGGCGAATATTGCATTTTTGAAAATTTTGAAAAGGTGAATTTTTTGGCACGGGCCAGTGACCTGTTCGCCTAAAACTTACACTTTAATTTTTTTTAGGGGTCGGCTTCACCTACCCTTGAAAAATATCCCCTATATAAACCTAGATTATTTTCTAGGTAGAACACTTCTACTTCACATTTTTCAACAATATGATATATCCCGTATTATAGACGCGCGACAAGGGGGTAAGTTATTGACGCACAACAAGGAGGGTTTGCAGACAAGGAGATACTGTAGATATTGACGCATGACAAAGATTTTGTTCACGAGCGACATGGAGTTTTTTTTGATGAGCAAGAAGAGGGCAGAGGTTGCAGACGCGCGACAGGATATTTGTTGTCGCGCGTCAATAGACCTTAGTGACGCGCGTCATTTCCGTTGTCGCCCGTCCATAGACCTTCAGTGACGCGCGTCACTAAGGCCTATTGACGCATGTCACTAAGGCCTATTAACGCGCGTCACTAAGGCCTATTGACGCACGTCAACAGGCCTTAGTGACGCGCGTCAATAGGCCTTAGTGATGCGCGTCACTAAGGTCTATTGATGCGCGTCACTGCATTTTTTTGACGCGTGACAAGGAGGTACAACAGATATTGACGCATAGCAGACGCACGACAAAGAGTTTGTTGATGCATGACACGGAGATTTTTTGATGAGAAAGCAGAGGTCGGAGGCTGCAGATGTCGGACAACACCCTCAGTGACGCGCGTCAATAGGTCTATTGACGCGCGTCACTAAGGTCTATTGACGCGCGTCACTGCAATTTTTTTGACTCGCGACAACAAAATCTCCCGTCGCGCGTCTGCAGCCTTTTGTCGCAATGCTTGATAATCAGGTGAAAATTTTTCATACAACCCCCAAAAAATTTGCCTTCCCGTGAAACCGGTTATGGGGATATTCGCCAGGTATTCTCCACCTCCGATTTCCAGTAGGTCTCTTAAAATGAACCCTGATACTTGCCAATGCTGAGAATTGTCCGGCACGCTTGGGTGAAAAACCACCTCAATGGTATATTTGTCTATTTTCAAACATGGGTGAGGGAGCATGAGGGATGCTGAAACAACCAATGAATCGGCCATGTCATTCTGAGCTCTTGGAATAGATTCTATTGAAAAAGCGTCAAATTCTTCGATGTTATCCCACACTGCATTGCGGTAATGCCTGAGCCTTTCATTCTTCACTTGGTATATCCTTTTAACTTGATTTACAACTAGCTCTGCATCACCTTGTACTTTTAGATTCTTGATCCCTCTTTCTTTTGCGGCTTGCATGCTAAGTAGCAGAGATTCATACTCAACAGTATTATTTGTGTTGAAAAATTACAACTTGAAAGAGAGAGGAATAATCTCCCATTTAGGAAATATTAGCAAGGCTCCGGCGCCACATCCACTAGTTACGCAGCTGCCATCAAACTGCAAAGTCCAGATCTTGTTAAGATCCCCTTCTTGGATGAGGATATCCATTTTGTCAGACTCGGTAGACAAGAAATAGTTTCCCATCCCTGATGATTCAAAGAGAATCTGTGCTTTAGGATCATTGGAGTTAGTAACCAGGTACTTCTTCTGCGATTCTGGCTCCAATGTCTGCATTACACCCTTTAACAGGGATTCTAGCCTTAGACCAGTCCATATGAATTTCCCCACCAACTTCACTGCAAAAAATTCTTCCTAGCAAAATTCCATAGGCTGCTGGAATGTCGGCAACGAGGAAGGTCATATTTACTCTTTTCTTTGGGAATGCCACAAATGCGAACTGTGCGTCTTTGATTTGACCAATCAACGGGACCTGCTTGGTTTCCAAGGAATAAAATCTGCCAAAAGGCTTGGTAAGGGTGAGGCCCAGAGCATGAACGACTTTTGCCGGCATGACGTTATCGGAAGCTCCAGAATCAATTATGCAGTTACTTAACTTGTGGTCATTAATTAGGAGGGAGAGATAGAAAGGTTCTATCTTACCTGATGCGGAAGTCAAGGCAACATTTATGCGGGATGGAGGGGTGAAAAGGATTCCTTTCGGGGAAACCTGATTAGCTACGACAACCTGACTTTGAATATACTTGGTCAACCTTACAAGCTGTTCGGGGTTTGACTAAAGATACTCAGCTTCAGACATTTGGATCTTGGTCTTTTTAGCATGGTCAATTATGTCAAATGCGGCCAAGGGTTGCGTTGATGGAGGAATGAGTCCCTCATTTCGTGATGGTAGGGTAGGATTACTGGCCTTCATGGAAATGGAAGAAGGCTGATTTGGAGGAGAGATGGGAGGAAAAGGTTTCTTTGTATAAGACTTAACAGGGGGATGAGAAGGAAGAGGATTACCTCTTTTAGCAATGGTTGGAGGCGTGAATGACGCAGCCTTCTCTTTTTACACATTGGCAGCGACCTCTACTTCTTTTGCGAGCGGGTAAAAACAACGTATGATTGGCCGCTTGCATATCCCTGGGTACCCTCTTCTTCGTCAGATTCTTCCTCATCAAATTCCATATACCTGATAGTAGAGTCGCCAGTCAGTTCACTGACATCTTGATCATCTTCACCTTGAGACAAAGGTTCTTCATAATTTTGCTCCTCTTCTTCAATCTCGACTAGAGCATTGACTGGAGGAGCCTCAAGCGCCAGCCACGGAGCAGTTACAGGTAGGCGTGGCCTTTGTGGAACATTGTTGGAAACAAAATTCCTCCGTGGGATATCCCGGTATGAGGAACTTGGAGAAGCCTGAGCTAACTGCTTCTTTAATGCAAGTAAGTCATTTGCCATCTTTTGAAATGCCGGATCAGACAAAGTAGTGGGAGAAGGGCCCAAAGATTTAAGCTTGGATGATTCCCTTTTTAATTCTCCAGATATTAACAAGTTCTTCTCCAAAATCTAGCCTCCGGATGAGAAGCAAAAAACTTATTTTTGAGCTCATAGCATTCACGGAGAAACACTTCTGATTTTCTAGTGTTGGCAACATGGCAACAGGTACACGGTTGATTAATGCATTGAACCTAGAGATAAAATCACGCATGGTCTCATTGGCCTCCTTCTTCAGGTGAGTGATTTGTGATAACAATGCAAATGAATCTTCTGAAGGCTTGTACTTGTCTTCAAAAGCATCCCGCAAGGTGGCCCAACTGGTAATAGATCCGGCCGGAAAATGCTGAAACCATTCTGCTGCGGGCCCTTGTAAATTTTCCAGAAAAAGGTGAACCGACACATCTTCATGGGTCACATCTAGGATACTACATGACATGATGAATGCAGATATGTGTGAATCCATGCTTTGGTTTCCGCTCCCATCAAATTTGGGAAAATTCTTTCGGTTTCCATGTGGGAGTGTGTGAACAGGATGCGGAAAGGCCAGAGGGCCCATAGCATTTCCCCATGGTACCGCCATCTGGACAGGTGGAAAAAGAACACGGGCTAGAAGTACAGTTTCACTGAGCAGTAGGGCACTACAGAGGGATGTGGAGGCTCTTGATGAGAGATGCTTCCTTCGATGGAGGTGAGACACTCCTGGATGACCGGTCAGCTGAACTTACCGATGAGAAGTGTGCCGGTGTAATATTGAAGTTGTGCCTTTGAATCAGATCGAAAGTAAGATCGACTTCTCCATGAGCTCTCCTGCTACGAGTAAATGGTTCACCCACCAATGTACCTTCCAGATCTGTGATGTTGTGGAGCAGATTTAAAAACTCTTTTTGGTTGTACTTGCTGATTTTCTGATTTTTCTGACAAAAATCAGCAACATGTACTTTTCTGAATATTAAAATTTTATCCCTCTTTTGAAAACCGATTGCGGTTTAATGACAAAGAACAATGAGGATAAAATGATGGTAAAACTTAGTAAGCTAATTTTCAGATCTAGAGTTGACTTTTTGCAAGGGTTTGAAATTTTTGTAAAACTGTCAAAAACTCAGATCTATGGAAAAATACAGATTTTTATAAAAACTCAGCGAACTAAAGATCTCCAACTAGGCCAGATCTATGGATCTTAGAAGAAAATTTTCAATTTGGGTTACTTTTGCAATTTTTTTGGATTTTTAACAAAAAGTTCAGATTTGCAAACAGGTAGTGACTTTTTTGATTTTCACTAATTTTTAAAACACACCACCATCATAGAACTGATAGATCTGTTCGATCCCCAGCGGAGTCGCCAAAAACTGTTGGTTTGAAAATCTGTCGAATGGACAGATCTATGGATAGACGAGCCAACAGTGTGTAGGGCATAGCCCCTCTTTGAGTCAGCAAAGTGAAACTGGTTTATTGCTATTCTACCAGTAGGAATCTGTGCAAGTCTCACAATATTCTGCCTTCAAGGGTTTGGGATCTCATCCCAGTAGGGGTGTTTCCAATTGTGAAAAGAAAGGAATGGAAGAGAGGATGAAGAGAGATCAGGTCCAAAGGGAGAAAAGAAATGAATTCCAAAGAAGAAAGGTCAGAGGGTTTATGTTTTGGGATTGGTAGTAAACAGAGCCAAACCTACTTGCATAAACGAATAAAACAATACTGATGAATAAATGACAAAAAAATAGAGATAGATTCAACAGAATAAACGCATAGATCTGACATAAGAAAGATCAGATGCCCATAACACACATATTCAACACAAAGTCTTAATATTTGTATTAATATTTTCTTCTATTACAAAAAGTACAAAGCCTTTTCTTCTCACTTCTATTTTTCATCTAAAAATATCCACCCCTTGAATACAACAAGTATTCAAGTATATATAGAAGAGAGAAGAAAGGAAGGCAAAAAACAAACCAACCACCTAATTACAAAATATCTACAACAATATCTTACAAAGTCATTTGTTGACTTTTGACAACTTGGTGGATGACATCATCCCATGGTGCAACATGGATGATGTCATCATTTGTGTCAACACACTTAAGATAATTTTCAAGGAGAAAGTCGGGAAGAAGGAAACTATTCATCGTCATCCCACGGCTGAAAGGGTGCATCCTGATTTTGCTGCTTAGGAGACGAGATGTGGAACTGGGCACGGTATTCCATGAACTTGTTAATCATGGGTTGAAGTTGATCCTGGGAAGGATCCTTGTGTCGATCGCTGATAGCTTCGCAAGTCTCCCGCTCATCTGTGAGATTTTCTAGGAGTTTGGAATAATCATTTTCCGCCTCTATCAGGTACCCAATGAAGTCACAACATGCCAATAGGTTGTTGATGGATTCGGCATCGAACATGACCTCTGGCCCCAGCCCTTGTGAAATGATCTCCTTAAAGATCTGGATAGTTTTCCTCGAACATTTCTTAAGGCAGAAAGAAGAAGTGAGCAAGCCCAGAGACATCCTTAAGGACAATCTGTTCCATTTAATGCATCGCATCTAGGGCTTCCTCCTTTAATTCTGTCGATCTTTTCCAGGACGAACTCCAGTTGATCCACCTAATAATCCACAGTAGAAAGGATTTTGTTGAGGGCTCTGGAGTGTCCAAAGATGCCAAACTTGACCAAATCTTTGACTGAACATTCGAGAATATTCTGAAAGGTCTCATGTGCTGCATCCTGGCATGGTCCAGCTCTTCGGAGATGGGTCCTGCTATATCCTGGAGTTCTTTGTTCGTCCAACTGATATTCTGATATAACCCAGTGAGCTTGGCAATTACTCCCTCGTTTTCTTTGAGGATTTGGTTCCTCTAGGTGCAGAAACTGCCATGCCTTGTTCGCCAATTTTAGCATACTCATTAATCTTATCTTAGCTTAGAGGTTCAGGAGTTTCGATGGTAGTTGTAGGAGGCGCATTGCCCATTTTCTGCAAGGCATGGAGAAGATATTTATTTTTCTCCTTTAGCAGCCTTTTCTCTTCCTTTTCTTTCTGGAGCTTTCTTGCAAAGGATGTCAACTATGTAGATAGGGCCTCTCCTTGAAGGCTTTATAAAGAGGTCCCCATTGTGACTTGATTCACTGTGTAATATGTCGAAGACAGATCCTTTTTATCCTTCAAGGGATTGGGGTATGAAATCTCCATTACTCTCTCCCCTAACGCACTCTAAGAGAAGTGGGTTAAAGGCTTTTGCCTCTTGGTCCCCCTTTGATGGGATGACAGAAAATTCCATCGGTGCAATGGGAACTTCCCTTTTTTGTTGGCTCAGGTGCTGGGAGATCCAGGTTGGACTTATGGGGGAAGGACCAGAAACAAAAAAGGGAGATAACTGAAGTAGACGAAGGAAAATACATGGAGACACTTGGATGGCGGCATTGAGAGGGAGGCCGAGGAAGTGCCCACGGGGGGGAAGGGAAACAACAGGGGAGGAAGACATGGGAGTGGAAGGGAGCTCAGAGATGAGGGAAGAAATGGTGGGGGACAGCTCCGTAAGAGAAGAGAAGATGGATGATGAGGAAAGGAGAATAGTAGAAGATGGGGGAGAGGACACGACCAAAGAAATGGTCACTTGGGTCACTCGAAGAGAGGAAGGAGGAGAAGGAGAAGGAACAGAAGGGGACCTAAATAGTTTACAACACTGGCAACATCCTGAGTGGATGTGCCTATCAGAAACATCTTCGGTTGCTTCTTCTCTCTGGAGATTTCTGGGATTACAACCCGTTCTTGTGCAGCGGAAGGAGGAGGACTTTTAGGAGCTTCTTCTTGGGCGGAGCTCGACTCACCCTCTTTGTCTTTCCCCTTGATCTTTGGAAGCTTTTTTGACCCAGGAAGGTACGTTGCCCAATGGAGATGTGGTGAAATCAACTCCAAGGTAGATGAGACCATTCATTCGGCACCAATGCTCTGTCCTCTACAGAGCTTCCTTGACCCTTTCCTTCTATTATGTCTGAGGTGCTTTGGTTCTATCAATCAATAGCAAATGGCCAGTCATCCCCATCCGTGTCAAGATATACCTGATCAACCTCTTGATCAGTAGTTTGATAACCCTTTTGGGATAATGGCTATGCCGTATTGGATGATTTCAGCCAAGGCTAAGTGGGAATGATCTTTCCTCCTGAGCTCGCCCTCATGATATAGGTTGATATAAATATCTTCGATCTGAGGGATGTGGATCAGATCAAGTTTGGGCCCTGGGGAGACAATTCCTTGGGTCAAAATTGGGCCTTGCTAGGAAGTTGTGCTTTAGATTTAGCAGCTCCAGCTCTGCCAACATCTCCTAGGATTTCTGGTGAGAAGAACAAGTGTATCTACCCACTGTGTGGGGGAAAAGAGTTTCACCCTTCTTTCTCTTAAAAAACTTTTCGTGGTAGGTGATAAGCTGTCTTGACAGCTCCAACAGGATCAACTTGGGACCGGCATATCTCAGCAGTTTGGTTGGTTCCCCCAAGAAGTTAACTGCCCTCAGATAAGTGAAGGTGGGGAATTGAGTGAACACGGCCCCCCATTTCTCTGTCGCAGAAATGATGCTCTTGGTCGTACGACCATGAGTCATGTTTGGGCTCATAAGGTAGATGATGCCATATAAGAAGGCATCGTTAATTTTTGTGAACTGAGGGATACTATTTTCTAGCTTCAGTTCTGGATAGTATTCATATATTTTGACTTAGGGCCAAACCCTGCACCGCATTAAAGCTAGATAATCCCTTTCTGAGGCTGCACCATAAACTACGTAGGAGTTCATATAAAATCTCCCCGTTGTGGTAAGTTGTTGGAGCTGCTCAGATATGGTGCTGCTTATGATCTCCGCCCACTCAAAGCGTTGATCTGGCACATTTTTGTTCATCGTTTCTAAGTATCTCAACATCCATTTATGAAAGTAGTGGGCATCAGGAAGCCCAAATACTCTGCTCAGGAAAATGATTGTATCACTGAGTTCGTTTGAAAAGTCACTGCGATGAATGACCTGTGGCCATCAGGTCACCACCTTTTTGTTCTTCAGGTACACTTCATTCATCAACTACATACATTGGTCTTCATTGTCATCCCAAGCCTTGATGCAATCTTCCTGGCTTATGGCCACAAAGTGCCGGTGGTGAGGAATGCCGAGCATTATTTCAAAGTGTCGGGCAGTGAGGTTGATTATGACCTCTTCCTTCTCATTATGGACACACCTGGTGTCTTTGTTGTAGCAGCGGGCTACTACCATCATGAACTCATTGTTTACCACACTGACTAGGATCCCTCCAGCAAAATGCAAGCCACTGCCTACTAGTTTGTCCATCCACGGACTTCCTGTGACCTTCTGGGTTCTGGCCTAGAAATCCTCCATATCAATGTGACCAAGTTCTGAATCTCTGATATCCAGGTCACACTCTACCTGGGATTCGGGCATCCTGACCCTCTGATATTTGTACTTCATTTCTTCCTTTGTGAGCTTGGCTTTGCCCTTAGACTTGGTGGGTTTCTTGCTTGATGTTGACATATGTGGTTCTAAACTCAGTTGCTGATCTGCAAGAAGGAGTGAAACCCAACGCAAGAAAGTCATATTAGCTGTTTGATCTTCCATTAAAGCGTTGACAGAAGAAAGAGTCAGCAATTTTAAGGCCTCAGGGCGCAGGGCGCATGAATACTGCAGGCTACAGGGCTAAATAATATGGCGCACAGAAAAGGGCTGTTGCAAGGGACAAATTAGCACCAAAGGGCGCAGGGCGCATGAACACTGCATATGAAATTTTTTGTTGCTGCAAGCGGGAGTGCGCCGGCGCCATTTATATGCATTTTATACCGGGTGCATGGATTTCTCATGTTGCATGGGGACAGGATGCACCAAAGGGCGCATATAATTTTTATGTTACATGTAAATTTGGTGCACCAAAGGACGGGAACTATGGCGCGTGTAACATATGCTTTATGTGTGCTAAAGGAAACTCGGCTCGGCACGACGCAAAGAGGGATTGCATGACATTGTGTTGCTGTAATAAGGGATGCGCCTACACCTTTAACAGTTTATACTGGGCGCATCTAAATTTGATGTTGTATAGATGTATGGTGCACCAATGGCGGAAGGTTTTGCAATGTTACACACAAGTTTGGTGTGCTAATGACGGACATAGGGAAAGTGGGTGTCGCAAGCAAGAGGAAGTTCACCTTGAGGGCGCAACTTTTTTTTATGCAAAAAGCAAGGTAGATGTGCCATTGGCATGACTGTATATCATGTTGCAGGGGGTGGCGGATGTGCCAAAAAAGGAAAACAATATAGTCTAATTTTTAAGCCTCGATTCCTTTCTCTGAGGGGTTTACATGCTTCTAAGCTTCTTTTGTAGGGTTCCTTGGGTGATGAAGAAGCTAAAACAAAGAGTTTCAAGCAATCTCTTTACCAGACAGAGTCCTATTTACCAGTAGATCTGGAAAGAGGGGGAAGTGCATGGGAAAGAATATGAAGAAACAACAAGGGGGGAGGAAGTTCCATGGTTTCATAGCTCTTTTAATCTAATCCTCACAAACAAGCAGCCAAAAACCAAAATACAAAACAAAAGAGCAATATGGACCTCTTACCCAAGATTATATAATGTGAGAAGTGTGAAACCGGGTCCACAACATGATTCGATAACGACAGGCACATTGACAGGTACAGAGGGAAAAGAATAATCACATGATTTTTGTCTGATGAAAATGACAGGGAAGATGCGCCTATATATAGGAAAGGTGGTAATAAATGCGCCAACCACTTTTTCAAGTGGCGCGCCAAAACGCTTATCGACAATGGAAAGGATGCGCCCTATGGCACACCAAAATACCTGCTAACACGAAGTTACGTGTGTCTTTGGCCCACCAAAAGTGTTGTCAACACAGAAATATGTGTGCCCTTGGCACACCAAAACGCGGCGCAAGAAAATTATTGTTGACACGAGGGCGCATGTGCCCTGGCACATGCAGGGAAGGCACAACATGGTAAGGGTGCACCAAAATGCGTGTCGACACTTCAAACCATGCACCAAAGGATTTAAAGTGGGGCGTATGAACTTACCTTATGTTGCATAGACATTATGTGCGCTTGACCAAAAAAGACCAAGAAATGGCTAAGTTCGGCAAACCAGATTTCCCGGGAAGGGATTTTACAACATTCTGAATGCGGAGAGGTCCTTGGCGAGGGACTAGAACAAAATTTTGGAATGGTTACCCGTAAAATTACCCTTGACAATTTTACGGGATAGCACGGTTGTGGTGAAACAAGGAAAAAGTAATTTGGGACCTGACCATTTATCTTGGATTGAATCAGGTGAGGATGCGTAAAGCATTAAGGACACAATGCTAGATGTAAAATTGTTTAGGTTCCAGTATGCACCTTTTGACTTGGAAGATATTTCTATTTTCTTGTGAACAGGTGTGGCACTAGAGGGCATGAAGGAGTTAAAGAGGAACTAGTTAGGTATACTCGTCGTGCCACACATGTTGATTAGTGGAGACCTATATAAACTAGGTCGGGATGAGGTTTTTTGTTCATGTGTGTTAGAATATGAGTGGACCAAAATCATGGAGGAAACACATGGGGACATTTCAAGAGGTCACTATGTAGGGAATGAGACCACACGCAAGATCTTATTTGAAAGAACTTTCATGGGAAACAATTTCTAAGGATTATATAAAGTATTGCAAGGACTTTTACCATTTTCACTGCCTTAGTAAACTAGGAAATAGAGATGAGATACCAATAAGACCTATTGCTAGCACAAATCCATTTGAGAAGTGGGAAATTGACTTTGTGGGACCTATTTCCCCAGCTGAGTGTAGGACAGGTTCACACTATACTATCACTTGTACATACTATGTTACAAGGTGGACAAAAGTGGTGCCTTTGAAGGCTTCCAATGTGGCTACAACAGCTAGGTTCTTATGGGAGGATATAAGCAACAGGTATGGATGCCTGTTGAGTTTGACTAGTGATAGGGGTACACACTTTTTAAATGAGACTATTAGGATATTATTGGTGAAATTTATCGTGGCACATCACAAGACTACAACTTATCATCCTCAAGATTATGGAACTACTAAGGCCTTTAATAATATTTTAAGCCATACATTGAATAATATTTGTGATGTAAGAAGGAGAGATTATGATGATAAAGTCTCTACAGTACTATGGGAATATCCCACAACTTAAAAAATATTGAACAAGGCCACACCTTTTCAATTTGTGTTTGGCACAGATAAAGTTCTAGCTGTGGAATTCATGTTACCATCTCTGCATATTGCATGTGAAGTAGGATTACTAGATGAACAAGCATTAGATAAGTGCATCGACAAACTTATGGAGTTGTACGAGAGGTGATCCATTACTTGGTGGATTTAGAAGACAGAGAAAGCACGGAAAAAGGCATAGCATGATTTTCATATCAAAAAAAAAAAGTTTGAGGTTGGGAAGATGGTTCTCTTATATCATTCAAAAATTTTGTGCCATCTGGGAAAACTCAAAGTACATAGGTTGGGACCATATTTGATAACTCATATACTTGAGTTGGGCAAATGAAAGTTATAAGCATTGGATGGAACAATGTTACCTAGTAATTTCAATGGGAGTAGGCTGAAGCCCTATTATAAATAAGTCTTTAGTGTGATTGTAAATAAGGCATTATTACCATTTAGCTTGGGATTTCCCTTAATGTAGTTTTCTTTCTTTATGTTTCCTTTCTTTATTGTTTTGCTCTTTATTTCTATTTGGTTTTTTATGGGCATGCATGTCCACATGTAGTCGGCTACTATCTAAAGGGTTTTTATGCATAGAGGACCATGCATATTGTTTTTAGTGTGGAGTGGAAGGTGTCAAAGAAGGATTTAAGAGAAAAAGGTGGTAAGAAGAAAATGTTTGTAGTGATGTGGATTAACAACCCTAATAAGAAATAAAAAGCACGTGGGATTAGAAGAGTGCGTGTAATGGAGGTGATGATGGGTGAAGATTGGTGTCAAGAAGCTTTATAAAAACCATGTATAGTGAGGACAAGCACAAGAGCAACATTAGGTCGGTGGAGGTAAGAACTTGCTAAAGGACATAGAGGTTGACATACTTCGGCATAGGGTATGTGCAAAATTTAGTCTACTTTCAAATATTTTTTACGCGCCATAAGGTTGTGGGATTTTTCACATGAGTTTGCACGCAGAGGGTAAATGTTGGACAAAATGCGTGGAAGGATGGCATTGGCAAAAGCTGAATTTAATGCATTTATACGTTGGTATTTGGAATCAAAGTTTGTGTGGGAAAAGTAAAAAGAAATAAATAGAAGGTCGGGGGTTAGTTATTATTTTACCTTGTGTATTTTTTTTTTAAGATATCTTTCAAACTAGGGCATCCTTATGGAAGACAAATAGCGGAGATTTTCATGTGGAAGATTCAGAAAATTTGATTTGTGGACCAGAGTGGATAGGGAGTACATGGGCATGAGTAGAGAAGTGTGTTTGGTGTAACATTCCCATTTTAAGACTTTAGAAACAAGGGAAAAAAGAAATTTAAGTAATGTTCTCTGTTCTAAATACATAATTTAGAACACACATTCCATAACATCCATTCTTATAACCGATAACCATATGTAGCTGTAATGACTCGGTGTGCCACCGATCTATTCATTTCATGACTCGGTGAACTACCGATCTATTCATGTTTAATGCTAAGTATTGAGTACTTTTCTGTATACTACTTATACTTGGTTCTCTTACCCTATTCTAGGTATTGAGTGATATGTCTAAGGAACCTAACTGAATAGTTGTTACCAATATTCATCTGCATCACTATCCTTAGGCTAGGTGACATAGGACAATGCAATCAGCAGCTTGTGATACTTTGGCCAAACATTTCTAACATACTATTTTTATTAGATATTCCTTGATGGCATACTCGTCAATCCGGAATACATCCTTCACCCCCACTCTTGTGTCATCTAGAGTGTCCTTTACTGACTTCTTTCAGTCCTCTTACCCAAGGTTTAACCCTTGTTCTGGTTAACAACGTAGGTTATGATAGGAACGAGGTCACAAAGACTTAGGATAGATTGGCATACTGGGTCAACCTAAGTCAACCCCTTATACCAAGGTACCCAGAGTCCTAGAGGGCTACTTCATATCGTAACTATGCTACTACCCAGTCCTAGAGAGAAACTAAGTTCAAGTCCATAAGTGTGTAGATCTAGACGATCAATGCAGAAGGGTGTTGTCACATGTCAACTACAATGTTGTATCCTCGAGAAGATCCTAATCTTCTCAAAGGTACAGATCTGTAGTCGGCATGTACCAACATCCTACAGAACAGCCTCATCGAGATATACATACCCCTAAGAGATTATTAATGTTTAATTAATTTGGATACTTAAAGTCAGATTTCAACAACCCTGCCCAAACTCTAATCCAACTCTCCCAAAGTTCTTTTCCAAATCAGGTGCCATTATTCCCCAAGGAACTTCCTTAACTTAAGATTGCTTTCGATGTTCGTTAATTTTTGGCTTATCAAGCAACTACCAAGAAGAAAGGACAACAACCTCTTAAGTTCCATTTAATGTGACTTAACCACTCAAGGAAGTGTAACAACCACCTAGGTTGTATCTTACTAAACTTTATTAAAATAAACCTAATGATTACAATTCATATCTTCCTTTTGTTTACTTTTTCATGAGAGAGGAAGAGTCTTCCTCTTCATGGTTAAGTTCTAGGGTTTAACACACCCTTTATGACCTTTACAAATTCTATAGAATTCATTGTAAATTCATTACACACTACCTTAATAATATGAATTGCTTAGATAAGAACATTGAATTTCTAGAACTTATTTAGCTGCAACACGTTTGGGGAAATTACTCTAATTCCATTTTTCCTACCTATCTAAAAATAATCATATAAACATATAAATAACATGAAGAATATCAATAGGATAGGGTTTCATTTCTTTTACAAAGGTTCAAGATAATTTACACAACCCATGCAAGTAAATTCTCATCCTTCAATTCATTTTCAAAACTTATACATTTACAACTTATGCATTTTAGGCATACTGCATGACATCAGCCTTCCTTCAAAAGAGAAAAACTTTTTTTTTTTTCAATACAACTTAAGAACAAATCAGAATTCTTCACAAGAATCAACTTAGATAAGCCAATGTATCATATAAGTTTTTTCCTTCTTTTATCACTTACGAAGTCCATCTGTAAAAATTGCTAGCACGTGTCAGTTCAATGAACTAAGCATGATAAGCACTAAGCCTTAAAACGAATTGCATTCCACTAATTGTTCCAATTAAAACAACCCTGCTTTAATGAACAATTAGTATTTCATACTCCCTAAGCATAAGTAATATCAATAAAAAGAAGAGCAATAACAAACTAGGATTAACAAAAAGAAGAACAAAATATATAATCTATAAAATTTGTCTTACATATTAAGGTATAATTGATCCCATCAATTATCTTTACCAAACAAAAAAACATAAAATATCATTGTTTCAAATCCTACCAAATTATAATACAACACTTATCTTTACTATAAGATACAGGAAGTGTTTACAACATATTCTCTCTTGAATGTTTCATCTAACTTTCAAGTAAAGAAGAAGAAAAACCATTCCCATTATGCCAAAGTATATAACATCTGCAAAGCTGAAACAGGTGCATAGCAAGACTTAAACCATTTCCTCTAAAGGTCATCTCCTTTAAAATTCAACATTTTAAGGTATTCATCAAAACAGATCCATATAAAATAAATCCAAGAAGGAATGATGGATTAACAGTCAACAACAAGTTTGTAATTTCTTTTTGCCAACCAATCATCAATCTCTTTCTGCTTCATTTCAGTCAAATGACAAGTATAAAAAGACTAATTAAGTACTGATTCTCTTTTCCAATAAGAATAAAAATCAAAAGGTTCCAACCAATGAACTTAACCCAACTGCATTAGAAAATTAGTCCTAACAGAATATGATCCCAATCTATAATCATTTCTTACAACTTAATTTAACAGTTTTACCTTCTTATAATTCTTTTTGCCAACCAATCATCAATCTCTTTCTGCTTCATTTCAGTCAAATGACAAGTATAAAAAGACTAATTAAGTACTGATTCTCTTTTCCAATAAGAATAAAAATCAAAAGGTTCCAACCAATGAACTTAACCCAACTGCATTAGAAAATTAGTCCTAACAGAATATGATCCCAATCTATAATCATTTCTTACAACTTAATTTAACAGTTTTACCTTCTTATAATTACAGTTTAAGTTCATGCAAGAATTCCCAAGAAAGATAACAAGAACAACTTCAAGGAAAGAGAAAACTTAATGTTATCTTTCTTTCTAAATCTTCCCATTATAATGTATGAATTCTACTTTCCATTAGGAACATTATAACAATGAAGCTCGTACACAGTCCATGGACAGTAAAGATTTGCAGTGTATCTTACAAAGACTTAACATTCTTTCATTGGACCAGAACAGCCTCAAGATAAGAAGAAAACATGCTAACATTTTTCATTCTTAGAACCCTTTACTATCAAATAGTGAAGTTCCATCAATCCTTACCATTAATTTTCCCTTTTTAAACTCAATGAGAATATAGTGAAGTTCAAAACAGATCCATATAAAATAAATCCAAGAAGGATTGATGGATTAACAGTCAACAACAAGTTTGCAATTTCTTTTTTCCAACCAATCATCAATCTCTTTCTGCTTCATTTCAGTCAAATGACAAGTATAAAAAGACTAATTAAGTACTGATTCTCTTTTCCAATAAGAATAAAAATCAAAAGGTTTCAACCAATGAACTTAACTCAACTGCATTAGAAAAGGAGTCCTAACAGAATATGATCCCAATCTATAATCATTTCTTACAACTTAATTTAACAGTTTTACCTCTTCTTATAATTACAATTTAAGTTCATGCAACAATTCCCAAGAAAGATAACAAGAACAACTTTAAGGAAAGAGAAAACTTAATGCTATCTTTCTTTCTAAATCTTCCCATTATAATGTATGAATTCTACTTTCCATTAGGAACATTATAACAATGAAGCTCATACATACTCCACGGACAGTAAAGATTTGCAGTGTATCTTACAAAGACTTAACATTCTTTCATTAGACCAAAATAGCCTTAAGATAAGAAGAAAACATGCTAACATTTTTCTTTCTTAGAATCCTTTAGTATCAAATAGTGAAGTTCCATCAATCCTTACCATTAATTTTCCCTTTTTAAACTCGATGATAAAATAGTGAAGTTCAAAACACAACCCGCAAACAAGTTTGAATCACAAATTATCTTCTATGACTTAACATTCATTTATTGGACCCATTAAGAGACAAGAAATCTGAGTAGATGCTAACACTCAAAATTTCCCAATAGTTCAGGCAAGGCAGAACTATCTCGGCAGTATTCCAACACATCACTGCAAGAACTACAGATTGGATTTCCAAATAAATGACAAGATAAAAACAACATATATAAAATATGTATTGTCCAAGACTCGAATTACAAATCCGAGAACAATGTAAAGCATGAGCTCCCTCAAAGGATCAAGATCATTCAAATGTTTATAACCAAGTTCAGGTAACAACATGTTCCATCTTTAGTTTATAAAATATTCAAAGACTATAATATCTGAACCAACACATTGTTTAGGTTACCATTTCAATTAAAAACACCAAGTAACAAATTGATTGTACAGTGTTGCATCACAATATCACAATCACGAATTCATAAATACAATAGCATCGTAATGCTAGATCGAATAAAAATAAATTACCTATAAAACAGTTCATTCTAAGAAAAATGCTTCCATTTTAAGTTAACATCATTTCAAAACCTGTTCCCAACTCAAACGGGATGTAAGATGCTTGACAGAGCTCAGACCAGACGACTTAAAAGCCGGGTTCATAAAGAACCACCAAAAATGTTTTATATGGTCATAAGAACAATAATCCACAAGCACCATGCCAAATGCGGCTTCACAACAGTCCAATTTATCCTAGATAACAAACAAAGGTTTCAAGTTAGATGTGGGTTCAACAACAGTCACAATTTTCTCAAGATAAAATATAAAAACCAAGCCATATATGGTTTTTCCACAGTCCCATTTAACTATGAAATAAAACGCAATCACCATAGAACCGAGAATCTTTGCTACAGTTCTCCCTACAAAAACAAGTTTCCAACAGAAGCTCGAACTCTCATACAAGTATTCATAAGAACTGGAGTTTTTACCCATTTTAGATCACAAAACAAAAAAATTTCACAAAACAATAATCTCAACAACACAGGCAAAACTCAGATTTCCTTAAAAACTCATCAAGCAATTATTGGCAACAAATGTCGTCGAAACCAAACAATAATTTCCAACAACCGAAGAAGCTAAAAAAAGTTTCCAACTTTGTTCTCATATGCATAGTTCTTTTGTGAAAAATACAATACAACATAAGCTTCCAACAGAATGATATAGATTATGGGTACGAAACCTAAAATGCAAGATTTGCCAAACCCATCAACCAATTTAACCAGATAGAGTATGCAATGCACAAAACTCAATAGAGCAGAGTTGCTTTAATGAAAACACTTAGAGGAAAGCAAGAGATTTTAAAAGTTAGAGCCTATCATGCTGTTATCCAATTTTGCACACCTGGCAAGATTGGACAAGGGGGTCCTATCATGTTCAAAATGAAATAGTAGTCCCAGGAACCCATCTCCGGTTATTATCAAGATACAAAAATTAAAAAATAATTCTTAAATTGCATATGAGAGATCACCTAGCATCGAAAGGCACCCAGTTTATCTCAACTCAGTGAAGAGTTCGGGGTTGAGTTGATAAAGAACCCGGTGTCAAATTGATAATCATCTCAGAAATCATCTCAGTAGAGACTCTCAGTTGTAAGAGCTTGACGAGGTCTTGTTAATGCAAAATATAACTCATTGAAAATTGACGAATGAAGGGAACTCTATAAGGATCTCGATAGAGATCGATGCAGGCGGTAGCAAGAATGTTGGGCCAGGGTATTAGTGAATACAATATATATATTTTTGCTGGCGTTGTTCAGACCTTCCTTGGCCGAGCATTCGGTGCACAGGCAGCAGACATGTTGCAGTATAGCAGAAGTTCTTTTGAGCACTTCCAGCAAGCAGGTCATCCAACGATGTTTTTATCTGTTCAGCATCGAATACATCCTCAAATTCAGGATTTTCCTTCAAGATATTTTTATGAAAATCGATTAAGTGACAATGAGAGTGTTACTGGGAGACCTGATGAAATTTATTACAAAGATTCTCTATCGAGACCTTATTGGTTTTATGGTGTAACTCATGGAAGCGAATCTCATAGAGGTGGAACTGTTTCATATCAGAATATTCATGAGGCACAATTTGCTTTGCAATTATATGAGCATCTTCAACAAGTCACTAAGTTGTCAGGAATAAACGTTTCTGTCAGAATTATCACACCTTACAAGCTACAGCTGAAATGTTTGCACTGAGAGTTTAATGTTATCCTCAAATCTGTTGAAGGAAAACTTGGCAGGAGGAAAATCATGGGAATCTGAGAAGCCTAATGCCAAGTGGGTTTTTGTGGATGGCAAGCCAAAGAAGAAGTTCCACGCGGGGGAGTTTTGGGGCGGTATGACCAAGTCAAGAAGTGGAAATTGGGAACTGACCTGCCAAGGTAATGTATGGAAAATTGGATTCATAAGTCCGAGATCCCCACACATATCCTGCGGACTTCCTTGATACAAATGCCATGCCAATTTGACTTGGTAAAAGTAGGATTGGGCATGGAACGGGGAGATTCAGGCAAACACTGCAAGCGTGGAAATATTGGTTTGGCAAACCATGACCAAACTTCCGTGAATGGGAGAAATCGGGTCAAATTGCCAAGTGAAGGCACGATCATGGCAAGAGAACGATATTTCCGCGCATGGGAAATATTTCACTTGATTTCCAAGTGGATTTTTATGAATGGTAGGCCAAGCTGAAAATCCCATGCGCTGGTGGGAATTGGGGAGAAATCGGATCAAACTGCCAAGTGAAGACAATATGATGGCTATCTGTCATGAAAACCCCGCGCAGCTTGGAGTGGTCCGAGTCTTTTAGCGAGTTACCAGGAGAATTAAAGTGGCAGTTGCAAATTGGGCGTTGAGTAAACTTCTGATCGATAAGGGAGGATGATGGCGAGATGGTTGAAGATGGGTTGACGTTGGAAACAGTATCCAGTTTCAGGCTCACAAAAAAGAAAACGCCTTCTCATGGAATACCGTAATTGCAGCTTACAGAAGACACAGGTTTCCTTACAGCAATAGACAGATGCCCGACCTGATCAGTTCACCTTTGCCAGCATACTTCTCCCAACTCCGATTCGAGCTCTGATCATTCAGGATGTGAGGCAAAATCCCATGCACAGGCACAGGCATGTTGCAGTATAGTAGAAGCCATTTTTAGCACTTCAAGCAGACAGCTGCAGGAAACAAATATTCACTGCCGTGTATGATGGATTGGAGTCACGCTATTCGAGGCTTCATAAAATTTCCCTGAACCAGGACATGAAGGTTTATTACAATGCAGAATGAAACGATTCATATTGCTCAGCATTTCTTCTCCTAAAATGAATTGAATGTGAAGGTCAACTCTGAAATACCTGGTCGGCTGTTTTGCATGCTACATCCTTGTCACTTGTTAATGGTCTCTTTGAGAAACTCTGAGGGCAGAAGCAATATTTATACCCTTCCATTATGTACGTCCAATCAGACAATAAAATTATTCTGTTACCAGGTTCAGAGAAACTTGTTTTTTACAATGGACTATTATACTGCAGTTTCAAGCTAATTTTATCTAGCTTATTTCTATTAGCTTTGATCCACGACTAAGGAAGAATTCATATCGTTGATACCTGTACATTTTTCCAAGGTTCTCTTGGTTTCCCGAGTTGTTCAATGTATTTTTTTTTGAAGGATCTTTTTAGTTTCTGGAAAAATGAGTATATTGTGTAGCTCACAGCTACCCATTCCATACTAAGATCCCAATAGTGGCATAATTGTTGGTTGGATCCTAGATTGCAGAGTGCACTGCCAAAATACCGAAGGGTTATTTGACCAAAAATCAGTCTTAAGGGTGTCTATCGACATGTTATGGGCACGAGCCTGGTTCATCATCATGGCAGCACTAGGTCTTTATTGATAATGGCATTTTCTCATCGTTTGGAAGGTACAAATTGTGCTTATTATGGAAAAGTCAAAACATTCTTACTACAAGTTTTATATGATGAGAAAGAATCCTGAGCATTGTGGTAAAACCATTCTTTTTAGAAATATTGGGTTAAGCTCGGTATTCAAGTGAGTTTGAGCCAAGGAAAGGTAAGATCATTTGCTGGATGAAGAGCTCGATGACTTCGTAGGGAGCGCGTGGTGATGTTTCATGAATTTTGAACGTGGGATGCATAAATGGCTTCGAGTTAACACAAGATCATATAAGAATCGAGTTTGATAGCTTGCCATTCGAAGGACTCAATGCAAAAGAGCCTGATTACCAAGGCAAGGAAAGAGTTAGTGCGGGGTCAAAATCCATTGCAACACTGAGTTAGAGGATTCAAAAACTCACCGAGTTGAGATTTGTGCAGACTCTATCCACATGGACCCCCTCCTCTTCAAGTCAAACGGGTCAACAGGGGGGTCCCGACATTATGTTAATTAAATTAATATTTTTACTTAAATATTTTAATAATAATATTTATTATTATTATTTAAATATTCTTTTAATTAATTGAGAATACTAGGTCATCAGGCAATTAATGACCCATGATGGAACCTTCTAAGGTGGTTCAACTAACTGTAATAAATACATCATGGGCCTTCAATTTAGGAAGGCAATTATGACCATTTCCTCTTCTTTCTCACATATTCTTCTATAAATGTAAGTTGGAAGCTCATTTCAAAGGGTTCCAACAGTTCAGACAAGTTGGACAGTTATATATCTCAGGCGAGTGTATACTTTTCAAGAATCCTCTCTCTTCTGCAAGTTGTTCTTGTGTGTTGAGAGAACTTTCAAGCCTCCTCTTCAAGACTGTAATGGCAACTATTGCCTCTTCTGAATGTATGATGCATTGTGCATGTTATTGAAGCAATAAAAGTGTATGGTTGTGACTAATCTCGGTCCTTCCATCCTTCTATGCTTCTTTGTGCCTTTCTCATACTTGCAAGTACACTCTGCAAGTTTAAGTTTCTATTGCAGGTTCTTGGAGTTCTGTGCTTATCGAGTGGTGGATTATTGCATGTAGTTGAGTTGTGGTGTCTGTTCACCCTTCTTGAGTTCATCCTTCTTCACTGGGAAACTAGTATATTTCTCGGTCTGATAAAGTTTAACAAAGGGAACACGTGTCTCTTAGTCTGTGGTATCCTGTACCCTCTCTAAGTTGCAGTAGGTGAAGTTGACCTGTGGTGCACACACCCTCTTCAAATTAACCCTTCCTGAGTTTGAAGACACCCTTTATTTGGTGCATCACCATCCCTAGTATAGTTTCATTTCTATAAATCTCTTTCCCTAAAACCCCATGAAATGTTAGCATAGGACTAGATAATCATTTTTGTTACACTAGGAGTAGTACAACACTTAGTTTAGGAAGAGGAATCTGGCCTTCTCTGGAGGTTCACCTCGAGCCCAAGTCCCACAGCTTGAGAGGTGATCCCATGTGTCCCAATCACACCGAACGTCCTATTCACATCCTGGACATTCGGAGGGTGCAGTGATTTGGAGACAACAGTTTTTGGCACGCCCGGTGGGACCGAGTTGGTACTTCTCTTCTCACTTACACAAGTCAAAGTACCTGGCGACTCTATATCTCTAGATTCCAAATCTCAGTGCAGTAACTTATGCGAAGAATTCAGACAAGATATTCTTCAAAGAAAGGAAATTATCAGCATATCGAACTTTCCTTGTCTCCTCTAAAGAGAAGCAGAAGAGGCATTTCCACATCCCCAGTTGCAGATTTACCTAGTAGGGGTCATTCAACTCCTCCTTACGGAAGATTTCCTCCACCCAGGAACAATCAACCTTTCGTTTCTATGGCGAGGAACCAAGTTTTTCCCCCTTTCAATGCAATCAGTCCTCTTATGTTGGCTCAACGTGATCTGATACCTGTTGCGGCACTAAAAAGTTTACCCTTCTACACGGGGGAAACTCACGTTACTCCAGTGGATCATATCTTTGATGTATCCAGCATCTACACAATATATAATATCACCGAAGACAATGTTGCAGTTAGACTTCTTGCTACCTCTTTTAAGGGAAAAGCACTTCAATGGTTTCGCGGGTTAGGTGTTGGCACTATAACCACTTGGGACGAGCTGGGAGAAAAGCTATGGAAAAAATTCGAAGACAAAAGTGATCACCTATCACTTTTGGAACAACTTACTACCATAAAGAGAGCTTCCCAAGAATACATGAGTGATTTCAACTTCCGATTCCATAGGACTTGGAATAGGATTCCGGCGCTCGTAAAGCCTTCTGCACATAATGCATTCTTGTACTATTTGTGAGCCTTGAATAGCGATGTAGCAGTTATGATCCAGTCCATGGGAGGGACTACACTTCTTGATGCTTATGAAGTTGCCATAAGTGTAGAGAATTCTTTGATTCAGGCTGGAAAGATAGCTCCACAACCACCAATGCCCTTTTCTCTAGATCTTATGAATCATCAACCTATCATTGCTCCTATTCCAGTAGACTCCAAGCAACCATCTCAATCTTCCCCTACCTCTTCAAATGACCTATTTGAAGTCAAGTCACTACTGTAAAATTTTGGAAATGAGCTCGTTGCACTCAAAAGGCAACAATTTCAATACAATCGTCTGTATCAGCCACAAAATCAGCAGTATCAAGCTAACCGTTCTCCTTTTCAAGGAAACAATCAGCCTCAAAATCAAACTACAAGTCAAGTTGCAAATGTCAGGCCCTTGAATTTTCAGAACCCTCTTACAGCTAGCTCATCTAGAGCTATAGTACCTGTTCAAAATAATATAGTTCAAGACTACGAATGGTGTTATCCTTGCTCTCAACCTCACAATCAAAATCTTTGTCCCAATGGGGTTCTTAGCCAGGCCCTTATGGTTCAAAGTGTATCTTCCCCTTCAGAGTTAACAAACAATTCATCTATGCAAGAAGTAGTAGATCAACCGCAGGCACCTGAAGAATCCACTTTGCTAAACTGGCAAGAAGAAGATTTTTACAGATTAAATATAGATTCTTCATCAGTGGCAAAAAACACTCGTTCCAAAAAGAGAGCAATGGAGCCTCAACCTCTCGAAGCTGATCTGGCATCCACTTCTCAACCTGGGTTTCAAATGGCAGTTGATAAAAATGTGGGAAAGAAATCACCAGAAACACCGGCTAGCCACGCCGCAGGGAAAGATGGTTCTCCAGGCATCACGGTACCCAACAAACATTTTCCAAAGGAGGACCCCAATACCCAAAAAAGTGTCATCAAATTTGGAGCAATTCCCTTCAGCATAGTAGAACAAATGAAGAAAACCAATCTGAGCGTTACCATGTGGGACGCGCTCTCGATCCCTTCCCAAAGAAACCTGTTGCGAGAAACTCTGAACAGTTTTAGTACAACCAGTGGATCACGAAGCCATGGAGTGAAAAATGCTACAAATTTGTGTCAACCGGAAGGGAAAATCATTCCTACGACAAACAAACCACCGCCATTCTACATTTCCCTGATCATTGGCAACCACCTGGTACATAATTGCATGATCGATTCTGGTGCCAGTAGCTCTGTCATGCCGAAACAAATTACAGATGTACTAGGCATACAATATGCGCCAGTAGCAAGAGGGGTTGTTCAACTGGATGGCACAGCTGTTAAGACTGTTGGGGTTATCAAAGGACTTCAACTTAGCATTCATGCATGCCCAAGTTTGTCATTCACCCAAGACATATCGGTCATCGATCTCCCTCCCCTCTTTTCCATATGCCTATCACGGGATTTCACTACCAAGATGGGTGGTTATCTATCAGCTGATTGGTTGCATATGATTCTTAGGACTCGATACGGAACCAAAGTAACTATAAGGGTAGAACCAATCTGCCATAATCATGTATAACCCTACACTGCTAGTCCCATAAATGGAAATTACACCACCGGCGATCCCGAAGAGGAAGATGCCGATCATGAACCAACCACCCTTGTTGAGGAAGTCCCTGATACTTTGCTAGATGAAGTAAGTAGAGATCATTAGTACGATCCCTACGCTGATGTATTGGTAGAAGAAGAAGCTGGTTTGCTAGTTTTGGAAGAAACAGGATTAGGTACTTACTGTATCCATGAAGAAGATAGGATCATACCACAACTTGTCAAAACACCAAGTGATTCTAAAGGACTGTGGCAATTGTTCTTCGATGGCTCAAGAAGTAAGAATGGATCCGGTGCTGGTGTTATGTTAATTTCCCCAGAGGGAGATACGTACTTCTCATCTTTCTAGTTGTAGTTCAGCTGCACTAACAATGTTGCTGAATACGAGGCTCTTGTGCAAGGAATTCAGCTAGCCCAAAGGAAGGGAATCAAGGCCCTGACTGTTTTTGGAGATAGTGAGTTAGTTGTTCATCAAGTTTCGGCATGTAGTGCATCCAAAAATGATCTTTTAAGATCATACAAGAACCGAGTCTGGGACCTGATTGAAGATTTCGAAGCTTTTGGAATCCATGCAATCCCTAGAGATCAAAATCAAGATGCAGATAGGCTTACTATAATTGGTTCACAATACAACATACTAGTTGATATCATGAAAGAAGGGCAAATTTTTTTTAAAATGGTGGTTCAACCAGTAGTCCCTAATAATGTGAGTAGTTGGCAAGTGTTTGATAGTGACAAACAAATTGTCCTCTTCCTACAAGAAGAGGCGGAGTTTGCTACAAAGAATCAAGATAAGTTGCAGGAGTCATATGGTGAGAAAATTATCCAATTGAAAAGCAACAAGTTACTAAAAGGTTTAGTCACTTCGGAATCCATTTTCAATTCAAATGACCAAGCCACAAGACAAAGCCCTAACATGGTGGTCAGAGAAGAATATTTTGAGGAAGTTGAAGTATCAAATGAAAAAATTCTTAAGATCGGAAAAGTGTGTACTTCTGAAGAGAAAGAAGCTTTCATCAAACTTTTTCAAGAGTATCATGACATCTTTGCATGGAGCTATAAAGATCTTCGTGTTTTTGATCCAGGTATAGCACAACATACCATCAAACTGGATCCTAATGCTAAGCCAGTTTGTCAGAAACAGAGACCAATTAATCACAAAAACCTCATAAGGATTATTAAGCGCACAATGGAGACTAACAAGAGGACTTGGCATACACAGCTTAAGACCGCCTTATGGGCAGATCGAATCACACCTAAAAGGGCCATCATAAATTCTCCTTTCCTTCTTGTATATGGAAGAGAGGCAAAACTCCCGCTCTCATTGGAGTTACCTTCTTTGGAGTTAGCTCATCAACTTGAAGTTATAGAGAGTGATCCTCTGACAATAAGGTTTGCTGAACTCATGGAGTTAGAGGAAGTACGAGACAAGGCTATGAAAACTTTGGAGCAGCATCAGGCTCAAGTTAAGAAATCTTTTGATAAGAAGACGTCCAACAGGTTTTTTCAAGAGGGAGATTTAGTTCTTAAATGGGATGAAGACAGGGCTAAACCAGGCAGGCATGCCAAGTTTGACACTCTCTGGAGTGGAATTGTTTCATATCAAAATATTCATGAGGCAAATTCATTCCATCTATCTAGGCTCAATGGAGAAGAACTGCCCATTCATGTGAATGGGATACATCTCAAAGCTTGTTTTTGAGAAGCGTTCCACCCCCTGTACAGTTAAATTAGGTGTTTTCCTCCAAGTGCTTATGCACATTGTTGTGTGTTGTTGTTTTGCTTTCCTTGTTGTTGTGTTTTGTGTTGTTCTGCACATTGTTTCATCATTGGAAGGTGTCAAGGAGAAGAAAGGTTCAAGGTTTCCATAACAGTTCAAAATTTTCTTCATTCAAATTTTTACAGTGTTCCATGGATGTCAAGCATTCAATAGATTCAATATACTTCATGCTTAGCATTCCAGGGAGGTCCAGGATATCGGCAATGCTCAAAGAAATTCTGGGATGTGTCAAAGAAAATCATACTACTTTCAGGATTCCAACACAGACCTCATGCCCAATGGATGACTTAAGGCTACTGCAATCATGCTTAGCAGACAATCATCCTCAAGAGGTCACCAAAAATGTTATCTAATTTTGCACACCTGGCAAGATTGGACAAGGGGGTCCTATCACGTTCAAAATGAAATAGTAGTCCCAGGAACCCATCTCTAGTTATTATCAAGATACAAAAATTAAAAAATAATTCTTAAATTACATATGAGAGATCACCTAGCATCGAAAGGCACCTAGTTTATCTCAACTCAGTGAAGAGTTCGGGGTCGAGTTGATAAAGAACCCGGTGTCAAATTGATAATCATCTCAGAAATCATCTCAGTAGAGACTCTCAGTTGTAAGAGCTCAACGAGGTCTTGTTAATGCAAAATATAGCTCGTTGAAAATTGACGAATGAAGGGAACTCTATAAGGATCTCGATAGAGATTGATGTAGGCGGTAGCAAGAATGTCAGGCTAGGGTATTAGTGAATACAGTATATATATTTTTGCTGGTGTTGTTTAGACCTTCCTCAGCCGAGCATTCGGTGCACAGGCAGTAGGCATGTTGCAGTATAGCAGAAGTTCTTTTGAGCACTTCTAGCAAGTAGGTCATCCAACGATGTTTTTATCTGTTCAGCATTGAATACATCCTCAAATTCAGGATTTTCCTTCAAGATATTTTTATGAAAATCGATTAAGTGACAGTGAGAGTGTTACCGGGAGACCTGATGAAATTTATTACAAAGATTCTCTATCGAGACCTTACTGGTTTTACGGTGTAACTCATGGAAGCGAATCTCATAGAGGTGGAACTGTTTCATATCAGAATATTCATGAGGCACAATTTGCTTTGCAATTATATGAGCATCTTCAATGAGTCACTAAGTTGTCAGGCATAAACGTTTCTGTCAGAATTATCACACCTTACAAGCTACAGCTGAAATGTTTACACTGAGAGTTTAATGTTATCCTCAAATCTGTTGAAGGAAAACTCGGCAGGAGGAAAATCATGGGAATCCAAGAAGCCTAATGCCAAGTGGGTTTTCATGGATGGCAAGCCAAAGAAGAATTTCCATGCGAGGGAGTGTTGGGGCGGTATGACCAAGTCAAGAAGCGGAAATTGGGAACTGACCTACCAAGGCAATGTATGGAAAATTGGATTCATAAGTCCGAGATCCCCACACATATCCTGCGGACTTCCTTGATACGAATTCCATGCAAATTTGACTTGGCAAAAGGAGGATTGGGCATGGAATGGGGAGATTCAGGCAAACACTGCCAAGCGTGGAAATATTGGTTTGGCAAACCATGACCAAACTTCAGTGAATGGGATAAATCGGGTCACATTGCCAAGTGAAGGCACGATCATGGCAAGAGAACGATATTTCCACGCATGGGAAATATTTCACTTTATTTCCAAGTGGATTTTTATGAATGGCAGGCCAAGCTGAAAATCCCATGCGCTGGTGGGAATTGGGGAGAAATCGGATCAAACTGCCAAGTGAAGACAATATGATGGCTATCCGTCATGAAAACCCCACGCAGCTTGGAGTGGTCTGAGTCTTTTTGTGAGTTACCAGGAGAATTAAAGTGGCAGTTGCAAATTGGGCGTTGAGTAAACTTCCGATCGATAAGGGAGGATGATGGCGAGATGGTTGAAGATGGGTCGACGTTGGAAACAGTATCCAGTTTCAGGCTCACAAAAAAGAAAATGCCTTCTCATGGAATACCGTAATTGCAGCTTATAGAAGACACAGGTTTCCTTACAGCAACAGACAGATGCCTAACCTGATCAGTTCACCTTTGCCAGCATACTTCTCCCAACTCCGATTCGAGCTCTGATCATTCAGGATGCGAGGCAAAATCCCACGCACAGGCACAGGCATGTTGCAGTACAGTAGAAGCTGTTTTTAGCGCTTCAAGGAGACAGCTGCAGGAAACAAATATTCACTGCCGTGTACAATGGATTAGAGTCACGCTATTTGAGGCTTCATAAAATTTCCCTGAACCAGGAGATGAAGGTTTATTACGGTGTAGAATGAAATGATTCATATTGCTCAGTATTTCTTCTCCTAAAATGAATTGAATGTGAAGGTCAACTCTGAAATACCTGGTCGGCTGTTTTGCATGCTACATCCTTGTCACTTGTAAATGGTCTCTTTGAGAAACTCTGAGGGTAGAAGCAATATTTATACCCTTCCATTATGTACGTCCAATCAGACAATAAAAGTATTCTGCTACCAGGTTCAGAGAAACTTGTTTTTTACAATGGACTATTAAACTGCAGTTTCAAGCTAATTTTATCTAGCTTATATCTAGTAGCTTTGATCCACGACTAAGGAAGAATTCATATCGTTGATACCTGTACATTTTTCCAAGGTTCTCCTGGTTTCCCGAGTTGTTCAATGTAATTTGTTTTTAAGGATCTTTTTAGTTTCTGGAAAAATGAGTATATTGTGTAGCTCACAGCTACCCATTCCATACTAAGATCCCAATAGTGGCATAATTGTTGGTTGGATCCTAGATTGCAGAGTGCAATGCCAAAATACCGAAGGGTTCTTTGACAAAAAGTAGTCTTGAGGGTGTCTATCGACATGTTATGGGCACGAGCCTGGTTCATCATCATGGCAGCACTAGGTCTTTATTGATAATGGCATTTTCTCATCGTTTGGAAGGTACAAATTGTGCTTATTATGGGAAAGTCAAAACATTCTTACTACAAGTGTTATATGATGAGGAATAATCCTGAGCATTGTAGTAAAACCATTCTTTTTAGAAATATTGGGTTAAGCTCGGTATTCAAGTGAGTTTGAGCCAAGGAAAGGTAAGATCATTTACTGGATGAAGAGCTCGGTGACTTCGTAGGGAGCGCGTGGTGATGTTTCATGAAGTTTGAACGTGGAATGCATAAATGGCCTCGAGTTAACACAAGATCATATAAGAATCGAGTTTGATAGCTCGGCATTCGAAGGACTCAATGCAAAAGAGCCTGATTACCAAGGCAAGGAAAGAGTTAGTGCGGGGTCAAAATCCATTGCAACACCGAGTTAGAGGATTCGAAAACTCACCAAGTTGAGATTTGTGCAGACTCTATCCACATGGACCCCCTTCCTCTTCAAGTCAAACGGGTCAACAGGGGGTCTCGACATTATGTTAATTAAATTAATATTTTTATTTAAATATTTTAATAATAATATTTATTATTATTATTTAAATATTCTTTTAATTAATTGAGAAGACTAGGTCATCAGGCAATTAATGACCCATGATGGAACCTTCTAAGGTGGTTCAACTAACTGTAATAAATACATCATGGGCCTTCAATTTAGGAAGGCAGTTATGACCATTTCCTCTTCTTTCTCACATATTCTTCTATAAATGTAAGTTGGAAGCTCATTTCAAAGGGTTCCAACAGTTCAGACAAGTTGGACAGTTAGATATCTCAGGCGAGTGTATACTTTTCAAGAATCCTCTCTTCTGCAAGTTGTTCTTGTGTTTTGAGAGAACTTTCAAGCCTCCTCTTCAAGACTGTAATGGCAACTATTACCTCTTCTGAATGTATGATGCATTGTGCATGTTATTAAAGCAATAAAAGTGTATGTTTGTGACTAATCGCGGTCCTTCCATCCTTCTATGCTTCTTTGTGCCTTTCTCATACTTGCAGGTACAATGTACAAGTTTAAGTTTCTATTGCAGGTTCTTGGAGTTCTGTGCTTATCGAGTGGTGGAGTATTGCATGCAGTTGAGTTGTGGTGTCTGTTCACCCTTCTTGAGTTCATCCTTCTTCACTGGGAAACTGGTATATTTCTCGGTCTGATAAAGTTTAACAAAGGGAATGCGTGTCTCTTAGTCTATGGTATCCTGTACCCTCTCTAAGTTACAGTAGGTGAAGTTGACCTGTGGTGCACACACCCTCTTCAAATTAACCCTTCCTGAGTTTGAAGACACCCTTTATTTGGTGCATCACCATCCCTAGTATAGTTTCATTTCTGTAAATCTCTTTCCCTAAAACCCCATGAAATGTTAGCATAGGACTAGATAATCATTTTTGTTACACTAGGAGTAGTACAACACTTAGTTTAGGAAGAGGAAGCCGTCCTTCTCCAGAGGTTCACCTCGAGCCCAAGTCCCACAGCTTGAGAGGTGATCCCATGTGTCCCAATCACACCGAACGTCCTATTCACATCCTGGCCATTTGGAGGGTGCAGTGATTTGGCGACAACACATGCCTGATAGTGGCTTTATCAAATCGAAGAAGACCTCCAGCCGAGCTCACTTCTTCTCCTCTTCTCCAAAAAAGATAAAAGCACCAGTTACTTCTTCCATTATACCTCTTATACATTCCACAAAACAAAAATAGATTCGAAACCTCAAAAATAGCCATGAAGTGCAGTTTAAACTATTGGTTCAAAAAACCAGAGCACATGCATAATGAAAATCAGAGAACATGCAAAATGAAACAACCTAATAAAAATCCGCTAGCATGCCTACCAAGACGGTTTGGGCTCGTTAACCAAAAATAATTAATTTCATTAACTCCATATCTCCCACCTAATCTTTCTTGCCACCGCCTGCCGAGTCTAGCGATCATCAAATAAAAAATAACATGTATTTCCTTTTTTAGTGATACTACCACCTAAGCCTCCACCAATCCAACTAACCCCTACTAAAGCTGGCAGTCCGTATGCATTCACCATCCTTATCAATAACATAAATGCCTTAGGAACCGTTTCCCAAGTGTATGCGACCACTTAAGTTCCCAATTTATATCCATTAGTTTAGTATAGATTAGATTGCTTAGGTAAGATCTTAGGTAGAATTAAAATTTATACCTTAGGATATAACACTAACAACTAACCCCACCTTAGGCCTTAGCAATTAGGTTAGATAAACCCTCAAAGGTAAATAATTCAAAGTGCTATAGTTTAAAACACTAGCTTAGGTTACAATAATACCTTGCAACCTTTCTAATTCTGTTCACACCGAGCTTAGGTTAGAATCATAATTCTATCAAGTGACATAGCTTAGGTAGAAATATATATATATATATATATTTTACCTAGCTTAAGATCCCATAGGTTAGTCCTCTATAGGATCCTAGATCTCTCTTATGCTGTGAACAAGCTAAAATTCTATTTTCATCAGCAATGACCTGTCATGGTTGATCTCCAATGACCCAAGTAAAACAATCCACTAAATGGAAGTACGTTCACATAGAAATCAAAGAACTTGCAACAACAAAGTTCAGTCCTGCGTGTATCTTAACTCATGAAATGTCAATTTTACCATTCATTCAACATAGCAGATTTAAAATATTCCTTGGATCACTGAAATTGATCCAAGGATGAATAAAATAAATAGATAAATTTACAACTCTTAAACTAGATTGCAAATCACCCACCCGAAGTGAAAAATGGATTCAGGGAAGCCATTCCAATTCAGTCAAAGGATATTAAGAGTAGAAAAGACTCATCCATATCAAGCATGATTTCTAATAATCAAAAGAACATATCCTTATGAGGAAAATCACATGTCAACACTTGAATGCAAAGGAGAAAAATAACAACTGTCAATGGTGTTATATGCTTCCTTCCTAAAAAGAATCATCGTCCTGATGATTATCTCTTTTAACAATTTACATCAAGGACAATTAATTCATTCACTTCTCTTATCCTAAGTCAAATATTTCAAAACCTTATAGTTCCAGAAATCAGTATTAAATAACTTTTTATTCAAATCAAGTAAATATCTGCCCAAAACTAGCTTACTTAATGTCACAAAAGATAAAATCATAAATTTTTTAGCAGTTAACAGATTCAATTCTGTTCAAATAGATATGGAAAAGTAGTTTTCATATCCTCTAGATTTTTCCCAATTTGCACTCTCCTTGTTAAGCTGGTCCCACTGGACCTTACATTGACTTATTTCTCTATTTTTTAAATGCAACTGACAATTTTCCAATACACGAATGGGTTTAACCACAATTATTCTTGGGTCTTGGACTTGCAAGGAATTCCAATTTAACACATGTGATAAATCTAAAACGTATTTCTTAAGCAAAGAAATATGGAAAACATCATGCATTTGTGACAAAGCAGGTGGTAGTGCTAAATAATAAGCTATAGGGTTGATTACTTCAACTATTTCAAAAGGTCCCACATAACGAGATGATAACTTGGCAGCCTTGCCAAAAGTTATGGAACTCTTTTTTGGTTTATCCCGAAGAAAAACCTTTTCTCCAAGTTCAAATTTCCTATCAACCCACTTTAAGTCAGCATAACTCTTTTGCCTATCTGCTACTTGTTTCAAGCGTTCATGAATCATTTTAACTTGTTGTTCCATTTCCGTAAGGATTTCAGATCCAGTTACCTCTATATCATCAATGTTATCCCAACTAATAGGGGTATTGCATTTCCTTTCGTAAAGCACCTCAAAAGGTTTTATCTTTAGAGAAGCATGATATGTGTTATTGTATGCAAATTCAACTAATGGAAGGTACTCTTCCCACTTATACTTCTGATCTATATAGTACATCCATAACATATCCTCCAAAATCTGATTTACTCTTTCAGTCTGTCCATCCGTTTTCGGATGATACGCAGAGCTGAAATTCAATTTAGTTCCAAGAGCTGCGTTGAGCGTTTGCCAAAACCTTGATGTCATTCTAGGGTCTCTATCAGATATAATTAATTCAGGCACTCCATGTAATCTGAAAATTTCGTGTACAAATCTTTTAGCCAAAACAGGAGAATCATCCTTTATATTTCCAGCAATAAAATGAGCTACTTTCGTTAGTTTGTCAACTACTACCAAAATAACATCATGTTTATTTTTTTGACATAGGCAATGCTTGTACAAAATCCATGCTTATTACCTACCATTTGTACTATGGTATGCTATGAGGATACAAATAACTAGCTAGGTGCATATGCTCCACTTTAACACATTGACATTCCAGACAATGAGTCACAAAATCAATAACATCCTTTTTCATTCCCTTCTAGAAGTATTGTTGTTTTATATCAGCAAGCATTTTTGTAATGCCAGGGTGTCCAGAAAAAGGTGAATTGTGAAACTCTGTCAACAATTTCTTTCTTAAATCATTAGGCAAAGGGATGTATACTCTGTTTTCATATCGTAAGATTCCTTCATTATCAAAGTGAAAACCTTTATACCTTTCATCCTTCGGATCTGTAGCAAGCACTATTTTTACTTGCTGAAAGTATGAGTCAGATTTCATAACACTTTTTACTTCATCCTTAAACTAAGTTCTTAGTGTTATAAGAGCAGAAATGTGTTTCCTACGACTTAGAGCATCAACCTTTCTATTCTCTTTTCCTTTAATGTAACTTATGTCAAAATCATATTGAGACAAAAAATCTAACCACCTTCATTGTCTTGCATTCAGATTTGGCTGAGTGAAAATGTACTTCAGCCCAAGATGATCAGTTTTCAACTCAAATGGTTTACCTAGCAGATAATGCCTCCAAACTTGAAGTGCATGAACTATGGTAGCAAGCTCTAAATCATATGGAGTATAATTCAACTCATGTAACTTGATTTTTCTACTTTCATAAGCTATGACATGATCATTTTGTAACAAAATACCTCCAAGACCTTCCCTGGATGCATCCGTTGCAACCGTAATGTCTCCATTAGGATCAGGTATAGCTAAAATAGGTGCTAAAGTCAACTGACTTTTCAAAATTTTAAAGGTAGATTCAAATTTATCATTCCAAACAAATTTCTTATCCTTTTTTTGCAATGAAGTTATTGGTGTAGCCACTTTGGAAAAATCCTTAACAAATTTTATATAATAACCTACAAGGCCCATGAAGCTTCTAACTTCATGTACATTCTTGGGTGCAGGGCACTTGGTTATAGCTATAATTTTAGAAGGATCTACAACAATCCCATATTTACTTATAACATGACCCAAATAGTGAACTTCGGTGTCATAGAAAGAACATTTGGACAATTTACCATACAACCGTCTCTTTCTCAGAATTTCCAAAACTATTTTCAAGTGTTCATGATGCTCCTCAACAATTTTAGAATATATGATAATGTCATCCAAGAATACAAGCACAAACTTGTCCAACTATTATTGAAAGATATTATTCATTAAGTTCATAAAAGATGCATGTGCATTCATTAATCCAAAGGGTAAAACTATGAATTCATAATGTCCATACCTTGTTCTGAAAGCCATTTTATGAATATCCTCATCCTTAATTTGTAATTGATGATATCCAGATCAAAGATCTATCTTAGAATATACCGATGCCCCACGCATCTGATCAAATAGGTCATCAATTCTAGGAAGTGGGTATCTATTCTTGATTGTTGCTTTGTTTAACATCCTGTAATCAATGCACAATCTAAGTGTTTCATCTTTCTTTTTCACAAAGATCATTGGTACTCCCCAAGGTGAAACACTTGGTCTAATCAAAACCTTAGACAAAAGTTCTTGCAACTGAGCCTTAAGCTCTACTAACTCTGTGGTAGTCATTCGATAAGGTGCTTTAGAAATAGGTTCAATACCTGGTTTGATTTCAATTGTGAAGTCAAACTCTCTTTTGGGTGGTAATCCTAGTAATTCTTTCAGAAACACATCGTTGTAGTTCTGTAATAGTGGATAACGTTCCATGAAATCGTTCTTTTCTTTCGCAGATTAATTTTTTTTTACTACATATAAAGTACAACCCTTATTATTGGCCTTTTTAAGTTACATAGTTGACAATTTCCTAACAGAAATTTCTCGTTTTACACCCTGAGTCTCTGCTATTTTCTGCAGATCATCTAAAAAACTAATATGTTTTTCAAAATAGTCTACCTTTTCTTTATGCTCTACTAACCAATTTACACCTATGACTATATCTTAAGATCCCAAAGGTGGTACATAGAGATCAACTTCTATGGAAAAGCTAGGTACATCAAGGATTGCTCCAAAAAGACACATACTAACTGTATAAACAAAATTATTACCATAATGTATAGTCCATGATTTATCCATTTTTCTAGCTTCTCTCGTAACTTTTGAAGCAAGTTTACTAGAAATAAAACATTCAGTAGCTCACGTATCAAAAAGAATAGTTACAGGTATGCCGAATAACTTACCAGGAACCTCTGTAGGTGTAACTTGCTTTTCAACTTGCTTGTCAGCTATTGCAGCATGTATCTTGTACAATTGATTACGATCATCCTTCTTCAAAGGACATTGATTCGCGTAATGATCTCTACCATAGTTATAACAGCCTCCTACCGGTCCCTTTTTGGGCTCAGAATTATTTCCAGCCTTAAAGTTATCATTTAGACCTCCATAGGACTTCTGTCAGTAATTATTACTCTTGGCAAAGGTGTTCCGTGTATTTCCAGTAGACTTATTCATTGTTTTTTTCTTATTATTATCAGTAGAAAACTTACTTTTATTACCAAACTTTTTCCATGGTCCTTTCTTAGGTGTAAGAGAAGTTGAATAAGAGTTTGGAACTTTCTTCTATACTTCCTCCTTATGAGTAGAAATAGCCTTTAATTTCTGTTCTTGCCTTATGGATTTTTTAACAACCCCTTCCATAGTGGTTGGGTTGTGAACATCAACCTCTCCCCCAATAATGAGATTTAATCCCATGATGAATTTTTGTATCCTAAACTTCTCATCAGTTTGATACTGAGGTACATACTTGAGTAGTTTCATAAACCGTTCCCAATACTCAGTTATAGTTAACTTCCCTTGAGCCAAGTTTTGAAATTCAGTCATTTTCTGATCATAATAAAGTTGTGGCAGCCATCGTTGCCTAAAATAACTTTTAAATTGATCCCAAGTGATGTTAGTTTCATCAATGTTTAGCTCAGCCTTACGGCTGTCCCAACATGAAGATGCTTCATGGGAAAGCTGATATGCTCCCCAAATAGCTTTGGCTTCCTCCAAGAAGTTTCTTATTACAAAGTACTTCTCCAATTCACTGAGCCAATTCTCAGCACCATCACCTAATGTGGTGCCATCAAACTTAGGTGGACTTATATTTTTTATATCATTGGTGAGTTCAACTACCAACCTAGCCTTTTTGTTTTCCAGCTGGACAAGCACATTAGTATTGTTATTATCAACACCCATATTGGGATTTTCCTCTAGAGGTGGTTGATTGTTATTACCAGCTTCTTCTTCCTCCTCATTACCCATCACTTGTTGCTCGAGTATAGTCAAATGATCCCTTATTTCTAACAGGGAAACAAGTATCTCATCAAGTTTTTGGGTTGTTGCTACTCCTTCCTCAGGTGGAGCATTGTTCGCAACATTTCCTCTTGTTCTAACCATTTTTTATTACAAGAAAATTCAATTTTTTATTAGATTATGGACACAATAGGTCCAAGAGCTACAACCTTAAGCTCTGATACCAACATGTAACATTCCCATTTTAAGACTTTAGAAACAAGGGAATTTTTTTTTTAAGTAACATTCTCTGTTCTCAATACATAATTTAGAACACACATTCCATAACATCCATTCTTATAACCGATAACCATATGTAGTTATAATGACTCGGTGTGCCACTGATCTATTCATGTTTAATGCTAAGTATTGAGTACTTTTATATATACTACTTATACTTGGTTCTCTTACCCTATTTTGGGTATTGAGTGATCTGTCTAAGGAACCTAACTGAATAGTTATTACCAATATTCATTTGCATCATGATCCTTAGGCTAGGTGACATAGGACAACACAATCAGTAGCTTGCGATACTTTGGCCAAAGATTTCTGACATACTATTCGTATTAGTTATTCCTTGATGGCATACTCGTCAATCCAGAATACGTCCTTCACCCCCACTCATTTGTTATCTATAATTTCCTTTACTGACTTTCGTCAGTCCTCTTGCACAAGGTTTAACCCTAGTTCTAGTAAACAACATAGGTTATGATAGGAAGGAGCTCACAAAGACTTAGGATAGATTGGCATACTGGGTCAACCTAAGTCAACCCCGTGTGCTAAGGTACCCTGAGTCCTAGAGGGCTACTTCATATCATAACTATGCTACTACCCAGTCCTAGAGAGAAACTAAGTTCAAGTCCATAACTGTGTAGATCTAGATGATCAATGCAGAAGGGTGTTGCCACATGTCAACTACAATGATGTATCCTTGAGAAGATCCTAATCTTCTTGAAGGTACAACCCTGCAGTTGGCATGTGCCAGCATCCCACAGAACAACCTCATCAAGATATACATACCCCTAGGAGATTATTAATGTTTAATTAATTTGGATACTTAAAGATAGATTTCAACAACTCGGCACAAACTTTAATCCAACTCTCCCTAAGTTATTTTCCAAATCAGGTGCCATTATTCCCGGAAGAACTTCCTTAACTTAATATTTCTTTCGATGTTCGTTAATTTTTGTCTTATCAAACAACTACCAAGAAAAAAGGACAACAACCTTTTAAGTTCCATTAATGTGACTTAACCACTCAAGGAAGTGTAACAACCACCTAGGTTGTATCTTATTAGACTTTATTAAAAGAAACCTAATTATTACAATTCATATCTTCCTTTTGTTTACTTTTTCATGAGAGAGGAAGAGTCTTCCTCTTCGTGGTTAAGTTCTAGGGTTTAACACACCCTTTATGACCTTTATAAATTCTATAGAATTCATTGTAAATTCATTACATGTTACCTTATTAATATGAACTGCTTAGATAAGAACATTGAATTACTGCAACTTATTTAGCTGCAACACGTTTAGGGAAATTACTCTAATTCCCTTTTTCCTACCTATCCAAAAATATTCATATAAACATATAAATAACATGAAGAATATCAACAAGATAGGATTTCATTTCTTTTACAAAGGTTCAAGATAATTTACACAACCCATGCAAGTAAATTCTAATCCTTCAATTCATTTTCAAAACTTATACATTTACAACTTACGAGTTTTAGGCATACTACATGACAACAACCTTCCTTCAAAAGAGAAAAAAAATTCTTTTTTTTTTCAATACAACTTAAGAACAAATCAACTTAGATCAGCCAATGCATCATATAAGTTTTTTCCTTCTTTTCTCACTTACGAAGTCCATCTGCAAAAATTTCTATAACGGGTCAGTTCAATGAACTGAGCATGATAAGCAATAAGCCTTAAAATGAAGTGCATTCCACTAATTGTTCCAATTAAAACAACCCTCAGTTAATGAACTATTAGTATTTCATACTCCCCAATTAGAAGTAATATCAATACAAAGAAGAGCAATAATAAACCAGGATTAACAAAAAGAAGAACAAAGTATATAATATATAAAATCTATCTTACATATTAAGGTATAATTGATCCCATCAATTATCTTTACCAAACAACAAAACATATCATTATTTCAAATCCCACCAAATTATAATACAACACTTATCTTTACTATAAGATACAGGAAGTGTTTACAACATATTCTCTCTTGGATGTTTCATCTAACTTTCAAGTAAAGAAGAAGAAAAAACATTCCCATTATGCCAAAGTACATAACATCCGCAAAGCAAAAATAGGTGCATATCAAGACTTAAACCATTTCCTCTAAAGTTCATCTACTT
This sequence comes from Taxus chinensis, assembly GCA_019776745.2. Classification (NCBI taxonomy): domain Eukaryota; kingdom Viridiplantae; phylum Streptophyta; class Pinopsida; order Cupressales; family Taxaceae; genus Taxus; species Taxus chinensis. The sequence continues at coordinate 132,250,523 of CM034155.1, forward strand.
TAAAATTCAACATTTTAAGGTATTCATCAAAACAGATCCATATAAAAGAAATCCAAGAAGGAATGATGGATTAACAGTCAACAACAAGTTTGCAATTTCTTTTTGCCAACCAATCATCAATATCTTTCTGCTTCATTTCAGTCAAATGACTAGTATAGAAAGACTAATTAAGTATTGATTCTATTTTCCAATAAGAATAAAAATCAGAAGGTTCCAACCAATGAACTTAACCCAACTGCATTAGAAAAGGAGTCCTAATAGAATATGATCCCAATCTATAATCATTTCTTACAACTAAATTGAACAGTTTTACCTCTTCTTATAATTACAGTTTAAGTTCATGCGAGAATTTCCAAGAAAGAGAACAAGAACAACTTCAAGGAAACAAAAAACTTAATTCTATCTTTCTTTCTAAATCTTCCCATTATAATGTATGAATTATACTTTCCATTAGGAACATTATAACATTGAAGCTCATACATATTCCACGGACAGTAAAGATTCTCAGTGTATCTTGCAAAGACTTAACATTCTTTCATTGGACCAGAATAGCCTCAAGATAAGAAGAAAACATGCTTAACTTTTTTCTTTCTTAGAATCCTTTAGTATCAAACAGTGAAGTTCCATCAATCCTTACCATTAATTTTCCCTTTTTAAACTCGATGATAAAACAGTGAAGTTCAAAACACAGCCCGCAAACAAGTTTGAATCGCAAATTATCTTCTATGAATTAACATTCATTTATTGGACCCATTAAGAGACAAAAAATCTGAGTAGATGCTAACACTCAAAATTTCCCAATAGTTCAGGCAAGGCAGAACTATCTCGACAATATTCCAATGCATCACTGCAAGAACTATAGATTGGGTTTCCAAATAAATGACAAGACCAAAACAACATATATAAAATATGTACTATCCAAGACTTGAATTACAAATCTGAGCACAATGTAAAGCATAAGTTCCCTCAAAGGATCAAGATCATTCAAATGCTTATAACCAAGTTCAGGCAACAACATGTTCCATCTTTAGTTTATAAAATAGTCAAAGACTATAATATCTGAACCAACACATCGTTCAGGTTAACATTTTAATTAAAAACACCAAGTAACAAATTGATTATACAGTGTTGCATCACAATATCACAATCAATAATTCATAAATACACCAGCACCGTAATGCTAGATCGAATAAAAATAAATTACCTATAAAACAGTTCATTCTAAGAAAAATGCTTCCATTTTTAGTTAACATCATTTCAAACCCTGTTCCCAACTCAAACGGGATGTAAGATGCTTGATAGAGCTCAGACCAAATGATTTAAAACCCAGGTTCATAAATAACCTCCAAAAACGTTTTATATGGTCATAAGAACAATTATCCACAAGCACCATGTCAAATGCAGCTTCGAACAATAGTCCAATTTATCCCCTATAACAAACACAGGTTCCAAGTTAGATGCGGGTTCATCAACAGTCATAGTTTTTGCAAGATGAAATACAAAAACCAAGCCATATACGGTTTTTCCACACTCCCATTTAACTATGAAATAAAACGCAAGTACCATAGAACCGAGAATCTCTGCTACAGTTCTCCCTACGAAAATAAGTTTCCAACAGAATCTTGAACTTGCATACAATTATTCATAAGAACTGGAGTTCTTTACCCACTTTAGATCACAAAACACAACAAGTTCACAAAACAATAATCTCAACAACACAGGTAGAACTCATAGTTCCTTAAAAACTCATCAAGCAATTATTGGCAACAAATGTCATCGAAACCAAACAACAATTTCCAACATCTGAAGAAGCTAAACAGATTTACCAACTTTGTTCTTATATGCATAGTTATTTTGTGCAAAAGACAATACAACATAAGCTTCCAACAGAATCATATAGACTATGGGTATGTAACCTAGAATGCAAGATTTACCAAACCCTTCAACCAATTTAACCAGATAGAGTATGCAATGCAAAAAACTCAATAGAGTAGAGTTGCTTTAATGTAAACACTTAGAGGAAAGCAAGAGATTTTAACATTTAGAGTCTATCATGCTTGATAGTGTCTTTGTCAAATCGAAGAAGACCTCCAGCTGAGCTCACTTCTTCTCCTCTTCTCCACAAAAGATCAAACCATCATATACTTCTTCCACAATGCCTCTTATACATTCCACGAAACGAAAATAGATTCGAAACCACAAAAATAGCCATGAAGTGCAGTTTAAAATGTTGGTTCAAAAATACAGAGTGCATGCAGAATGAAAATCAGAGAACATGCAAAATGAAACAACCTAACAAAATTCCTCTGGCATGCCTACCAAGACTGTTTGGGCTCGTTAACCGAAAAAAATTAATTTCATTAACTCCATATCTCTCACCTAATCTTCCTTGCCACCACCTGCCATGTCTGGCAATCATCAAATCAAAAATAACATGTATTTCCATTTTTAGTGACACTGCCACCTAATCCTCCGCTAATCCAACTAACCCCTGCCAAAGTTGGCAGTTTGTATGCATTCACCATCCTTATCAATAACGTAAATTCCGTAGGAATTGTCACCCAAGTGTATGCGACCACTTAAGTTCCCAATTTATATCCATTAGTTTAGGATAAATTAGATTGCTTAGGTAAGATCTTAGGTAGAATTAAAATTTATACCTTAGGATATAACACTAACAACTAACCCCACCTTAGGCCTTAGCAATTAGGTTAGATAAACCCTCAAAGGTAAATAATTCGAAGTGATATAGTTTAAAACACTAGCTTAGGTTACAATAATACCTTGTAACCTTTCTAATTCGATTCACACTGAGCTTAGGTTAGAATCATAATTATATCAAGTGACATAACTTAGGTAGAAATATATATATTTTTTACCTAGCTTAGGATCCCATAGGTTAGTCCTCTATAGGATCCTAGATTTCTCTTATGCTGTGAACAAGCTGAAATTCTATTTTTGTCAGCAATGACCTATCATGGTCGATCTCCAACGACCCAAGTAAAAAAATCCAATGAATGGAAGTATGTTCACATAGAAATCAAAGAACTTGCAACAGCAAAGTTCAGTCCAACATGTATCTTAACTCATGGAATGTCAATTTTACCATTCATTCAACATAGCAGATTTAAAACATTCCTTGGATCACTAAAATTGATCCAAGGATGAATCGGATAAATAGATAAATTTACAACTCTTAAACCAGATTGCAAATCACCTGCCAGAAATGAAAAATGGATTCAAGGAAGCCATTCTAATTCAGTCAAAGGATCTTAAGAGCATAAAAGACTCATCCATATCAAGCATGATTTCCAATAATCAAAAGAACATATCCTTATGACGAAAATCACATGTCAACACTTGAATGCAAAGGAGAAAAATAAAAACTTCCGAGGGTGTTACATTTAGAGGATTCCCTCGGGTGCTATGTTGTCTTGTGAAAGGAAAATTTTCTATGTTAGGGTTTGCAAAGATAGGGTAAGGGATTTGGAGGAATTTTATCAGAGTAGTGAAGCTGAGGGATTGGGAAGAGTTTGGGAAAGAAGAAAGGAATATTTTATAAGTAACTGATGAGGAAAATGGCACTAAGGAAGGGATCGATTTTTTTACCGAAGAAGGCCAAGGGAAAGAGAAAAGGAAAACCCATTGTATCAATAAGTTTTAATGAGGAATGGTATGCGGAGATACAGTACCCAGATGGTGTTTTTATGTGAATGGAGTGGGTTTCTCACGTACACAAGATGACCATAAGTGAATATAACAATAGAATGGATACAATAGAGAGGGAGATGGTGTTGGAGTTAGTTCGTTGAATGGGAGAGAGGACATAGGATAATAATCTTGTTTTTGACAAATTGGTGAAAACTACATAGGATAAGGCTGGACTCCTGAAACTCTATGATTTGCCATATTTTGGTAAACTAGAGAGATTTTACCAATGGTTGATGTCACATGTGTATGAGGAGTATTTTTATTTTGTAGGAAGAATAATGCACCTAACTACCCAGTTGATTTCAAAGTACATTGGACTTATATACACAAGAGAATCAATGGAGGATTTTTTGGATGATAAGGACGTCGTCAAGGAAATATCCACAGAGTATGAATATAAGAAGGGTTCACGCTAATTTGATATTAGAAAAATAAAAAACCCAACTATGAATATGGCCATTGCATCTACTTACTAAGTTAAATGGACAAGAGCGTTGGACACAAGTGAACAAGAGATGGTTTCAATGGGAACAATTGAACAAGTTATAGTTTCCAGGATTTGACATGGTTGATCATGATGTAAAAGCAACCACTTGCATTAAAGTCAGTAGAAGAAATTTTGGCATTATAGAAGGCCGAGGAGAGTGAAATGGTACAGGAAACTATAACTCAGTACTCAAATTTCCTTTCCTCAGTAAAGACCGTGGCACACATGGAAAAAGTTGTCTATGAAAACTATGGAGATAGAAATAGAGTGGCGAGCATCTTGTCTACTACCCATAAGGTGGACCTGAAGGAGTTTCAGGAAAAAAGGGTAATAGGGAAGAATGGGAAAAAATAATTGCTATCAAAGACCTAAGGGTCTTGATTAAAAATAGAGTAAAATAATTGTATCCCCAAGTTACTCGGAGGATGGATGCATTGGGAGACCTTAGCAAGGAGACGGAAAACATTGTTGACACATTGAAAGCTAAGGGTGAGGAGTTATCATTTGATGAAGTCAGTGCACTAATATGGGATTTGTTTCAGCAAGAAAAAATGAGTTGGACAACTGGAGTAATATTGAAGAATGCTTAAATAAATACTTCCTAATTCTTCTTCAGCAGTAGGATCATTATTTCATTCTTTTCCACAAGTTGGAAGCATATTATTCCTTCTTCCCATTCTTTATTCTTTGCAGAAGATCAGGTTGTTTCTGAGGACAAACAAAATTTTTAATGTGGGGTGATGTTGGACCATAGAAATTGACTAAATTCCCAAGATAGAGAAAGAGTGCGCACGCCAAGAAAGTGAGAAGAAAGGCGCTCAAGGAAAGGCATGAAGGAAAATATGTTGGTGGGTGGATGCAGAGAAGGATTTGAGGACTTAAACACATTTTTAAGGTGGTATCAGAGGAGAAACTTGTGAAAGGATCGAGTAGGAATGATGAGTGGATAAGGTTTCAACCTGGAGTCTTAGAGGTCAAGGAAAGAATAGTCTATGGAGGGAATATTATTAAGGATGATCATTACAATTAGTGTAGGATTTTCCAAGTTGGCATAACACTCGATCATGGAGGACCACATTTCCATATAGCATGTAGCTTGCTTTTGGATAAGGTTATGGCGATGAAGGAGAAACCTATTATCTATATAAGTAGGCATTCAGATCTATTAGAGGATTCTGGTCATTTTTGAGAGGTATTTAAGAGGGTTTTAGAGGTAATGAAGTTTTTCTAGAATGCTAGAAAGGATGTTGTTAAGAATATGCATATTCACTCAGGTTTGAAACAAGGGATGTAATGGAAAAACATAGTTAGGATATATGTGTAGGGTAGTTTGTAGGATTGGAGTGTTATTCCTTGATCTATATGGTCTGAGATGACCCTTTTTGATGTAATGTGGATATTATAAATGATTATAATCAATATACAGAGCTCTGTTCTAAATATTTGTGTTTATGGATCGAACCCTAGTATGTTTCCTTGTTATTCATGGTTTGGATCTATTTATTCTATGTTGTTGCAATGTTTATGGTTATCTCATGATGCATTCATGCTTAGAACTAGTTCTTATACTTTTGTGTTAGATTAAATGCATATGTTCATGGTTTTGTAACCATTCCTCCATTAATGAAAAAGCATTCTCATAAGGATCACATAAAAGAGGGGCTCGGTGCCCACACGTGCCTTGGGTGAGCACCTAGCTTATGTTGGGTGATAGGCTAACGCGTTTGGGATTTAAAGGGAGCGGGAAAAAAAATGACTACAAAATGATTCTAAATTAAAAACGTATCCAAACATGATACAAGCATTAATTAAAGTGAAATTTATACTAAATTATGTACCTAGTCAGTAAACACAAATAATATCTAATTATATCAATAGTTGATATTGATTTGAAAAGGTTACTGGTTTGGTTGGTGGAATCCTTGTTTTACCTAGATGTATTACCTCTTTGAAGATGCATCAAAATCACATAGTTCATTACCTATTTGAGGTGCAATAGTTGGGATGTAACTACATAACTCTAGGGATAAGTTTGATACTTCATTATGCTTTCTCTAATTTATCATGATATGCTCTTCACTTCTAAATTGGAAATTTTTATCTTGATTAAGTGTTCTTCCTACTTTATAGGTGATTTTATTAGTTCTATATATTATTATATTTTAGGAAAAAATTTACTTTTTATTTAGCTTGATGAAGACAATTTAGTTTCTTATATTTCTATCACATTTCCAATTAGTTGGCAAGTTACCGATGAAGTGATTGAATGAATTAGTTTTTAAGTTATATTTCAAAAAAACGGAAGATAAAGATCAAGAAAAGAAGTACGAAGGAGAGGAAAACAGTGATCCTAGATCGAGTATGACATTCTATAGCTCGACACAAAATGAAACTCAAATCCTGACTATAGAGATATAGATGGGAGGAATAAAAAGTTTTTTGTTTTTTTTAATGACCCAATTACGAGAATTAAGTTAGAAAGGTTTTAGTGGGTACAGAAACATATCCTCTCTAAGAGGTGAGAGATGATTTGGAAGAACGGAAGTTGATGTTAAATAGAAACCCTAGATTTAACTAAGAGACTAATTCAACCACGTGCTAGAGTAACAAGAAATACAAAAAAAAGTAGATGGCCAAATCCAAATCTAAATACTATTGAGTGGTTGCAATATTTTTTAGCATCTTATATATTTAGGGAGATTAGTTGATGTTTTTTTTATATTTCAACAATTAGTGTTTTGTTGAATGATGTTCCTATGTGGAGTCATTTTCGGTATGGTTGGTTCTTAGGTTGTTTTTGTTTGATCCTTTTATTTTCACATATGTTTTCTATTTTTTTTAGGTTATGGGATCCTATAAAAAACCCTTACTTTTACCCAATCTAAAAAACATATTATCAGATTTAACTTAGAAAGAAAAATAAAATAACAATCTATCAAGGGTTTCAAGCATGTATGTACCAATTTTTGCATGCTTGTTTTTTTCTATTTGTGCCTTCTCTCTCTTTTCATTCCTTCCTATAAACTGATCTTCTAGCATTCTTCTCTACTTTCTGTTCCTTGGTATATTTTTGTTTCTCATTCTTCACATTTCCCATGATTCCTCCAGTCGAATAATTTTCACCTGCACACACAAATTGAGCTGGATATGAATTTCTAAGGGTAAATTAAATAGAAAAATATACACATACAACTCTTATTATATAGAAATCTCAATAGAAGTTAGGTTAGAAATTAGGTTATTTTTAATTTCACTTGTTTATAACTTTAAAACAACTTTACTAATTTTAAAACAATTTAAATCTAACATACAATTATTTAATTTTGAAATATATTTTTAAATAAAATAACTATATGTTTTAAAGTTAATTGTATTGTATATAAATAATAAAAGTTATTTTTTATTATTAATTTTTTAAAAATATAATAACATATTATATATTTTTGATAAAAAAACTATAATTACTTTAAATATTTAGTTTTAAAAATAGAATTTGTAAAACTAAATTTAAAACAAAAAAAATTGAACTGTATTTCTTAAAAACTATAGTTTTAAAAATGGATATTCCGAAACAAAAGTTTAAAAATGTAGTTTGGAAGGAAAATCTAAGGGCGGCGTTGGGATAAAAGGTTGGAGGTTAGGGGGGTTCACCTGAAGGAGATTTGCATAAACTCCCTTTAGGTGAATACAGGTTCACGTGAAGCCCATTCGGGCAAACCCCCTATGTGGAACCTATGTGGCATCTGTTTGGTACATTCTGGCACCAAATCCATTTAGAGGATGATTGTTTTCCAAAACGTGCCAAATAGGTGCCATGTAATTAGGGTTAACTAATTAGTAAAATTACAAAATTTTAATACAAAATACAATTTTTTATTAGCTTTCTAAAAATATAATTTTCATTATTAAAAATTCTGCTATACTATTTATTTATTTATTTTTGCTAACAAATGGTATTTTACGATAGTCAATAGCACAAAGTCAACCCAATTTGAAAAATAGAAAAATACATCAAATAAATTAAAAAAATAAACTTACTATTTGTTGAAGTCTTCTTTGTAACTATGAAAATAAAATCAAATTTCAATATAAATCTTAAAAGTTATTGGCATAGACATATATATCTTCACTAAATAATTAATAAAAAATATATACATAAAAAAATTATGAAAAATTTGACAGGACCTCGATATTCAAATCTTAAACACATATCTAAAATTTGATGGTAAAAAAGTAAGTTTTCATTTAAAAACACCACTGGGGGACAATCGTTCCTCTTCTATAACATAAGAAACAACGTATGAATAAAATAAAGAAAAAGACTATTTTTTTTACTATTTTTTTTAAAAAGGGTACATGTATTCTACACTCTAAACACAACATTTCGTTAGTTTGAGGAATTTCATGTATGTGTACGGTTTTTTGGGTGTTACCTTTAGAAAATCAATGGAACTGAAAATTGATGTTTACAAAGGTACAAAACATACAAAAAAGTGGGACATTTTATTGTGCTTTGAAAACTTTTCTTTTGTTTTGGCTCCAAAATTCTGACCCCACTTAATATTACTACTCTTTTTTTTAGTCTCCAATATTTTGAATCTAATCAAATTTTATATCTTTTTTGTTTTTTATAATTTGTTATATATTATAGTAACAATTTCATATTTGTAATTTTTAAGTTTAGGACCATTGGTAGTAGGTCCTGTAGTACCAGGAGGAAAAAATTAACAAGGAAAAAAATTGAACCATAAAAAAAGAAAATGTGAAAGAAAAACAACGAATACAAAGAGTTCAAGAAACTATGTCATCTATCCCTAATGGTCATGTTGAAATCAACTCTACATCACCAAGAGTAATGATTAATGTTGATGAAGCTTCTCTTACAATTTTAAGTCTAAATTAAATTCATGATGTCACATTGAACTATGTTGTAAGTTCACATTCAAACATTCAATTTTTTAATTTTGATATTTTTGAAAATATGAATGTTAATTCATCCCTTAAAACACATATTGAAAAATCTAATTGTGATGAAAATTCTAAGGAAAATTCAAAAGACGAAAATAACAATCAAGATCATATAATGGAACAATAATGTAAAGTAAGGAAAAATGAAGATAATTCAATGAAAGCATCAAATGAAGAAACAAATAAAGAAAAAAAAATGAACAAGGTTTACTAAATAGAACAAATCCTAGGATTATGCTTAGGAAACCCATGTTTTTAATTAAAAATGATGAAAACACTTTTCCACCATCGGTTGATAAAGTTTATGGACATAAGTTTACATGAAAGGATTGTAAAATATGGATTATTTTTTCTAAATTTTTTATTGAGGATAAAGGTTTTTTGGCTGGGGAATCTACCCAATTACAGAGAGGCCAAATCCCATATAATACATTATAAAGTCCAAGAGATCAAAAAAAATCTGTAGCAAGCTAACAGTCAACATGAAGCCAAAAAAACACTAAGCACAATGTAAGAACAATGTTAGCATAAGCACAACAAAAATTCAATCATAATACCGCAAAAAAATAAAAAAAGAGTCCAATAACTAGAAAAGGAGCACAAGAAAAGTTTTTACTTCATTAGATTCTGAAAATTCTTCTTGATGGAGGCAGTTACCTTGTTGAGCTCATTTATTCCTGCATCCTTATTGAAATTATCATTCCCTTTGTGGTCTTCAAGATGATTGGTGATGAGTGAAAGAGAGTCAATATTACACTTAAGGATTGATATTACATCACAATTCTTGGATCTTATGGTTTCAAATTCCTTTTCAATCTTGCAAATACTCAAACCAATGTCATCAGCCAGGGTCTTTCCATATTTGTTCTTCCCTTTATCAGTGTTGTATTTCTTCAACATATATTTAAGTTCCTTGACCTCCTCACTGATACAATTAAACTTTATCTCCAAAACCTCAATGCTGGAAAAGTGGGGGTTTTATTTCCCATGGATAAAATTCTAATAAGAACTTCACCTTACTCCTTAATGGGGTGAGAATGCTGAACATGATTCCCAATAAAGGCATTATCTCAAAAACGTTCCCTAGATATCTTATGAGAAGTGGGGATAGATGAAGAATGCATGGAAGTGGGCATAGAAGAGGAGGAAGGGGAAGAAACATGAGGCATGGAGAAATGAGAGAGGAATTTAGAAGAGACAGGGTCGGGAGGCTTGGAAACGTGAGTGGAGGAATCTAAGGGAGCAAACATGAAGGGCTTGGAAGAGGGGACAACATGGGAATCCAAAGGAGGGAGGACAGAAGGATGGGGTTGGGTGATAGAGAGATTAAAACATTTGTACAGGGGAATAATCACCACATGATGAATATTGGAGTGCTCAAGGGAGTGCAATATGAAACATGATAGGTTGAGAGGGAATTTCCTCCTTAAATGATTAAGGAAAACCAAATGCAAAGATGAAATTACCTGGAATCTCCCCTCAAGATTAATGTATTTCATTACGATAAAATCTATAGTGTTGTAAGGACGAGGGAGTGAGTCTCTGTAAAAAACACACTTCACATGCTTGATAGACTCATATTTACTCATAAATTTATTCTCCTCCATAGTAGTATCAACATTTTTCTTATATAAATTTAAACCCTGTCTAGGAATGTCAGTGACCCAAGTAAAGGCATCATCTATAATGTCAAATTGTCTTCCTTTGTAAGTAACTTTCTTGTTGTTCCAGTTTTTGGATAAATCTATCGAAAGGTGGAGGTCACGACCCTTCACACACTCCATAAAAGTAAAGAAACCCCCTTTACTGAATATGATCCAGATCTCAACATTTTTCTTCCACTCTTCAAAGCTAACATTCTTGACTCTACATCTTTCACCCCCCATGCTGCAAAACCCAAAAAGTCTTTTGCTTCTACTGTGTTTTATTCCAACATAGGCGAGGGTGAAGTAATGGAGATGAGGGTTAAAATCCCAAAGTATAATCCTTGGCATGAGGGAGATCAAGATGACATGATATCTTTGCTAAATTAAATAACACCAAAAAATGCCATTTTTTGTTATTGTAATCAAATTATAGAATACGGGACATACTATGAACACCATTGGTATAAAGACATCTAATATTGATGTTAAAAACAATGAGATGATTAGAAATTTACAAGATGCTTACTAATATGTAGGTTTGATAAGATGCACCAAATATAGTAATATTGTACAAGGTGTAATTTCATTGAGTTTACTAAGCAACAAAATAATAACAATTTTTTTGCTAAGTGAAATTAGTAGAACACTAAACACACGTAGAAAAATATTATGAAAGAAGTTGTAAAATGTGAAAAAGTTGAGGATCCGAGCAACAATGACTTATGGAAATTCTTTGGTAGAGTCCCATGGAAAGGATAAGTGTTATCCGATGCACTAAAATATTTAATTCAATTATTTTAGAAAGATAACACATGTGTGTCAACTATTGAAAGAAATGTATTTAGTAGAATATCTAGTTCACGTAAGCATGAGATATACCCAAAATATTTATTGGATATACCACAAACAAAAATTTATGAAAAAAAATAAAGACAAATATAAACTTACTAAGATTATTCATAGATATTTTGAAGATGGAAAAACATTTCTATGTTGAAATCAATCACACGTGCACCAATTATTGAGGTTGGATACATGTTGAATTTTCTATGCATTACAATATCTTTTTCCATATATGTTGTAATTTGTAGACTAAAATTTTATTGCATGAGTGTAGATTGCATGTTCCACTAATATCATCAAGCGAATTTATTACCACTACTTTTTGTCACAGAGAAGATGGAATATTTTATAATAAAAAAATGTGTTTGGATGGTACATGCAATAGTTGTGATTGAATTTAAAAATTGAAAATTTGTTTTCATAAGGAGGCTTCATGTTACATTGGAAAACAATAATTTAAATGATGGAAAGGAGTAAAAAAGGTGTGAAAAAATTACTAAATAAATCCATGTTTTAAATTTCATCGATGATTTAAGAGAGAAACTTGTGTATGATTGTGTAAGACAAATAGACATAGCTTGATGGTAATATAAATAGTTCAAGTTAAGAAAACACATGTTTACAATTGGTACAATTCATTCAATGGTTAACATTATATAGAGCTACACAATGTTACTTGAAAATGAGGTTTATTCATAGTATTACAACTCAACGTAGATTGTCATTTTTGTGCATATAACATTCATGTGTGCACCTTAAAGTACATAGGAAGATTAAAAGGTATTGAGGGAGCATCATTTATATATTAGTGATGATCCATCACATTCTTCATACTATGTTCAAGGATCTTTTTAAATATTTTATGCTAATTTGAATGAAAGAAACATTAATTTAAGTTAACATTATACATGGTTAGATTATTGTATATCGTAAATTAAGAATACATGCATGTTCTACTAGTTTAGAAAGATGCATGTTTAGAGTGGAGCACAACATATGTGATGATCCATCACATTCTTCATAGTATGTTCAAGGATCTTTTTAAATATTTTATGCTAATTTGAATGAAAGAAACATTAATTTAAATTAACATTATACATGGTTAGATTATTGTATATCGTAAATTAAGAATACATGCATGTTCTACTAGTTTAGAAAGATGCATGTTTAGAGTGGAGCACAACATATGTAGAGTTGCAATAAGGTAGGCCATAAAAAATGGGAACATAATGGTGTAGGAACATGTGTGAAAATATCCCCTACAAGAGAGGAGTTCAAGTATCCAGATGGTGTATATTTGCAATATGAAAAACACATTATTTCATTGTCCCTGTAATAATGGGGTGATTAACCAATATGAGATAGCGAGGACCATTTAGGGAAATCTACTTAGGAGGGAAATAATAAGGGCCCTTAAAATATTGAACAATGTCTTGGTTAGAAGGTCTTATAGGCCTTGGTCTTGGGATGATAAGAGAGTCTCCAAGAGTGGGAATGCCCCTCGTGAGAGGAGGTGGATGAAAAGGGGGAGGGCCATGGAAATGATATGTTTTGTCATAATAAGGAATTTTAAAAACCTGAATGACACCCTTTTTGTTAGGGCCCTTCAAGGCTTTGGATGAAATAGGTGTATTTTTTGAGGCTGAGGATAATGAGGGAAGATGATTTTGGATGATACGATGAATGTAATATAAATGATTTACAGGTTTTAGATCGTTTATGTTTGTGGGCTGAAGACGACTACAACCCACAATTGGCTTAGGTGGAGGTGGTTTTGCTAAGAATGTTTCAAGAGGTATCATAGTTATATTTGAAGATCCAGATGCACGTGGAGTTGTGACTTTACTAGAGGATGTGTGTATAGGCTCAATAGTGGTATGTGATGAAGGCATAGGAATAGTTTTAGTAACAAGTGGTGGTTCGGTAATTTTAAGCTTGTCAGATTCTGGTGTTGGTTCGGGAAGTGTTTATTTAGAAACTGGAAAGGATGAAGGAATGGTTTGAGTGATGGTATTAATAGAGGAATACTCTGTAGTTGTAATTTTAGGCTCATTGGTTGCTAGTGTTTATTTTACATTTTTGTTTCGCTAAGTGACAAGGTGGATTGAGGGATAGGCTCAATTTTCATTATTGTACTAATGGTGTGAAAAAAATTAATTTGCGGTTGATGAAAAGATGAAGGGTGATTCGGAAAAGGGTTTTTAAATATGTTAAGATTCTGATCTACAACTAACATAGCATGTGATAATTGGGCACACATGACCTATGAATTGATTGGGTGAAAATTAAGTGGGTTTGTCACTTGGGTGACCAAGGCGCATTCGCTTAGGTGCTTAGGAGGAAAGAAGTTTCCCAAGCACTCTGGAGGGGCCTACCCTAAATATTTCTTGCGAGAAATGGAGGCCCAATGTATGAATGAGAAGGATAGAAGAAATATGCTCAACTAAAACCTACTCGAAAATGATGTGCACTAGTGGGCTACACATCGGGAGAACCTCTTGGAGTGGCTCAAGGTTAGGATTTCCTTTTCTGTAAGGTATTGTAGGAGCATTTTTCCCACGGCTATAAAATATTATCATGGTAAATAGACCACTTCCTTCCATATCTAAGCATGTGAGACAACCTAGATGGGAAGCACAAAAAATTTTCCACCATCATTATGGGTACATAAGTTATATTCAATACTACAAGGTTGTGCGCACATATGGTATGTCCACTCTAAGACACGCCACCAAACCGAGAATTGGTGGCTGATCTCATCCAATCATTTGAGTATTGAAGCATGAAACCATCAGTGGATAAGGCATAGCAGCTGGTCAAGTGCCTCAAGTGCCTTATGATGGGAGATAGTGTAATGGCAGAGGACAGGATACTAGACTTGCTAGGGGAGCCAAGCTTGGAGGAACGTTTCGGTAAAGATGAATCTAAGGAGGTGCAACTTGAGCACACGTGTGTGGAAAAAGTAAAAGGGAAGATGGTCTACGTTATAGATGGGGATGAATTAGAAGGTCTAGATGTTAACCAATATGTAGGTATGTGTGAGGTGGTAGATAGTACTAATGAGAGTACGCACGCATACCATGAACCTTTGAAAACGAAGAAAGTTAACATGGGGTCAGAAGTGGAACCTAAGGAGTCTTTCATTAGAGAATGTTGGTCAAAGAAGGAAGTCTTTAAAATCATTGATCTGTTACGTGAATTCCAAGATTTTTTCCCACCCGGGTATCATGAGCTCAAAGGCATTCACCATTCCTTAGGGGAGATGAGGATAAAGCTGAAGGACGATGTGAGCCCAATCAGGAAGAGGCCATACCGAATGAATCCCAATTTACGTGTAAGAGTCAAGGAGGAAATTGACAAAATGATAGCATCTAGTATCATTAAAGTTGTGGAAGAATCAGAATGGATAAGCCCAATGGTAATTAGTATCAAGAAGGATGGGATAATAAGAATATGTGTTGATTATAGGGATCTGAATGCCATGTGTCTCATTGACCCTTTCCCAACCCCATTTACTAAAGAAATATTAGAGATAGTGGTAGGGCATGAAGTCTACTCCTTAGCGGATGGGTTCTTAGGCTATCACCAGGTAAGGATTGCAAAAGAAGACCAGCGGAAGACAAATTTTTCCACTGAGTGGGGAAGTTTTACCTATACGTACATGCCTTTTGCATTAAAGAGTGCACCTGCTATATTCTCACGCATTGTGGTGCAATCTTTCAGGACTTCATTCATAAGTTTCTCCAATTTTATCTAGATGATTAGGCCATGTATGGGCTAGTCAAGGACCATTGTGATAACTTAAGGCTAATGTTTGAAAGGTGTCAGTAGTTGAGGATATCCCACAACATCAAAACATGTGTCTTTGCTACCCCATTTAGAACCTTATTAGGACATATCATATGTAAAGAGGGCTTGCTAGTAGATCCTACCAAAGTTACAGTAATTGTGGGACTGGGGGAGCCTAATAGTCAAAACACAGCGCACATATTTCTTGGGCACACGGGATACTATAGGAAGTTCATAAAGGGGTATGCCAAGATCATTGCACCTTTAGAGGAATTTCTTAGACATGAAAATTCCTTTCATTGGGGAGAGGTGCAACAGAAGGCATTTGACACATTGAAGGATAAGCTTCTCACCATACCCATTCTATGTTTCTCTTCTTGGGATAAGCCTTTCCATGTTCATGTGGATATCTCAGGGACAGCCATTGGAGCTATACTTACACAGCTTGGTGAAGGGATTATTGATCATCCATTGTGCTTTGAAATTAGAAAGTTAACACCAACAGAGAAAAATTACACCACTACTAAGTGTGAGGCACTGTTCATGATCTACGCACTTCATAAGTTCAGAAAATATCTACTGGAAACTCTATTTATATTCTACACAGACCACATGGCGCTGAAGTATTTAGTGAACACGCCCATTCTACAAGGGTGCATATGTCGTTGGGTCTTATTGTTCTAGAAATTCAAGTTCACAGTGGTTTTCAAACCAGGAAAGAGTAATTCCAGACCTGACCACTTGTCTAGAATTAATCCAGGAGAGAATGCGCAAAGCATTGAGAATACCATGCCAGACACCCAATTGTTTAGGTTGTGGTGCAAGCCCTCAGACTTATAATATGTTGCAGTGTTTCTCAAAACAGGTGTGGCACCAGATGGGATGAGGACATTAGAAAGAAAGCAGTTAGGTATACACGTCACACCATACATGTTGATTAGTGGAGATTTGTATAAGTTGGGATGTGATGAGGTTTTGCTTCGGTGTGTGCTAGACCATTAATTCTTAGCTATGATAGAGAAGGTGCATAGAGGAAGTGCAGGTGGGCATTACACAGGTTACGCCACTTCACGTAAAATATTGCTAACTAGAATATGATAGGAGACCCTGTATCCAGATTGTAAGGAGTATTGCAAGGCATGTGATCACTGTCAGTGCATGGGAAAACCAGGATGAAGGGATGAAATGCCTTTGCATCCTATTCCCAACACTAAACCATTCAAAAAATGGGCTATATACTTTGTAGGAATGGATCACATTATATAATCACTTGCACGGATTATTTGACAAGATGGGCAGAAGCAACACTAACTAAAGATTTTACAGTGGCTATAACAATAATTTTTATATGGGAGAACATTATTACAATGTATGTATGCTCTTTGATTTTGACTAGTGATAGGGGTATGCATTTCTTAAATGAGACAATAAGGATATTGCTAGTAGAGTTCATGGTGGCTCATCATAAGACTACCCCTTACCATCTAAAATAATATGGTACGACTAAGGCATTTAACAAAATACTGAGTCATACCCTGACCAAAATTTGTCACCTTGGTAGACTAGATTGGAATGACAAAGTATCAACAGTTCTATGGGCTTATAGGATAACCTATAAAATGTTGAATAAATCCACACCATTACAATTGGTGTTTGGCGTGGAGGCTGTCGTACTTGTTGAGTTCATGTTACCCTCTTTGTGTATAGCGCGCACAGGAGGATTGACCGATGAACAAGTGCTGGAAGAGAAAATTGATAAGATAATGAAGTTAGATGAGAGATGGTCATTTGCCAGGTGGAGCCAGACAACTGAGAAAGAAAAACAAAAAGCATGGCATGTTCACCACATTAAGAACAAGAAGTTTGAGATTGGATAGATGGTGTTGCTATATGTTTCCAAGTTTCTGCGCCATCCTGGGAAGTTAAAATTCCATTGGTTAGGGCCCTATATCATCTCGTATATACCTGATTCAGGCGTGTGACAGTTAAAAGCACTCGATGGAGTGAGATTTTTAGGTCACTTCAATTTAAGTAGGCTAAAGCCCTACTATAAATAAGTCTTCTTGGTGTTTGTAATAAGGTAGTATTACTAGATTAGGATTTCCTTTAATACATTTTCTTTCTTTTTGTTTCCCTTTCTCATTGTTTGTTTTGCACCTTGGGTTCCGGTAACCTCATTAGTTTTTGAAGGTTATGTATGCATAGAGGACCACACATCATTTTAGTGTGGGGTGGGTTAATGCAAAAGTAAGTGCAAAGTATGAGGTACTAGGAGGAACTGCATTGAAAAACTTGGCTGAATGGCCATGTGGAAGGAAGCGCATGAAATATAGGTGAACAAAAAGGGTTGGTGTCAGGATAAGATTCAAGAAAAACCATGTACAAGGGAGGAAGAAGTGCAACAACAACACAAGGTAGGAGACAGAAAAAATCAGGTGGATGGAAGAAGTACCTTTGGCACAATTGACGCGTTCGTAAGAGTCTTCTGTCAGATGGATTGTTTTTGTGCCAGAAGGTTGTAGGATTGTCCGCACAAGGTTGGGCACGTGAGTGAAGGTGCTTAAGGCTGGCTTATTTGAAAACTTCACAATTAGTCTTGAGGTATAGTTGTAGGTGAAGTAACATTTAATGCTAAGAAGAAGGAAAAACTATAAATAAGGGGTCAGGCACTTCATTAGTTTTGCATTGTGAATACAAAGAAAGAAGAGCTCTTGTGAACTAGGGTTTCTAGAAGCAATCTGTGTGAAGAAAAATTTGAGAAATTTATGCGTGAAGTGACTAGAATTGATCTACAAACTAGTATGGAAGAAGTACACGAGCGTGGAGGAAGTTGTGGAAAAGCACTGTCTTGTGGAAGGATTATTCCAGTTAGGGTTTAGCAGCTAGGGCATGGGCTTAAAAGGGTTTCTTCACAAGATTGAGATATGAGATTTGAGAGAATAGAAGAGCGAAGCAAGGAGAATAAGTTTAAGTGTTAAGTTAACCTGAACCATGGCACCAAAGAAAGAAACTATATCACCTATAAAGCTGAATGGCAAGGGTAAACAACCAGCAATCACCACAAGCACGAACAAAGAATGGTATGTAGAGATACATTATCTAGATGGGGTATTGCTTGAGAAATAATGGGATTCCCACCAAAGAAAAATGATGGTGAGAGGTTACAGCCATCACACCAACACAACAGAAAAGGAAATGGCATTGGAGTTGGTGCACCCAAAGAATAAGAGGATGTCAAAAGGCATGCCTATCTATAGTGACAAAGTGAAAGTGAAATTAGAGAAGGCAGGATTGTTGCAACTCTATGAGTTGCCTTATTTTGGAAATCCTGAGCACCTCTATAAGTGGCTGATGGCGCGCATACATAAGGAACACTTTTACTTTACAGGGCACATGATGCGCATAAATCCCCAGCTAATTTCAAAGTTCATAGGTCTCATCTATGAGGGAGAGATTATAGAGGATGACTTGAGTGACAAAGATGCCATTAAGGATACTATCGCTGCATATGACTACAATAAGGGGTCGCGATACTTTGACATCGTGAAGATCCCATACCCAGTGATGAGAATGGCCATGCAACTGCTAACAAATATTAATGACCAAGAGAGATGGATGCAAGTAAATAAGGGATGGTTGAATGTATGCCGAAGGATATCAGAGAATGCCATCTACAACTTATCCACTTTCATCGCAGAAGAAATTATTAGCAGTGCACAGGAAGGTGACAAGATAATTTTTAGTAATGTCCTCCTCACCATTGTGTTTTCATAAATCGAGGCACCCGATGGGCCAAATAAGTTTGTAATGGAGTATCCAGAGCAAGATCCATCACCCATGAAGAGATTCACAAAATATACTTGTGAGACAATGATGGCTGCTCACAAGGCGCACCTGGAAAAGTGGTATAAGCACTTAAGGGATGTGTTCAGGGTGGAGTGGAGGATCCCAAAAAAACTACCAGCGCTCATAGATGGAGAGGCAGAATTCATAGTATACCAACACTTCTGCATTGGAAGATTCCACTTCATAGATGAAACAATGAGCCCGTGGTGTAAAATCCCCTTTTCCTTCACTGCTCAATACTTCCAAGCGGGGGTAAATAGGTTCAAGGAAGCTAAGAAACTAAGGTTTGACCTTAGTGAAGTAGACCAAGACCACATGGAATTGCATAGGAAGCTTGTTTACCCAAAGAAGCGTGCGTACATGGAGAATTACGTATCTCAAGAGGGCCAAATATTTTAAGCAAGAATAATTGATCAGCACTCAACTAAAACGTGAACTGAAGAATGAAAAGGCAAGGGTACATCAGGTGTATAAGAAGACAGAGCTGATCACATATGTTATTGTTTTTAAGCATCCAGACCTAAAACCACCCACATAGAAGTATGGATCCACCCTGGAGTGCCTAGAAGACTTGACCCGCATCTTTACTATGGAGAGGCAACCACTAGCCTTGGAGTTAGCAAAAGAAGTATTGGCATGCCTAGAAAAGGAGGAAAAGATGAAGGTTGTAGCAATTATTTTTTAATATAGTAAAATCCTTGCTGATGTGAAGGTTTCCACCCAATTTGTTGAGGCCGCATAAGAAAATTGTGTAGACAGGGATAGAGTGGCGAGCATTCTAGTTGCCACTCATGAGATGGAGCTCAGGGAGTTCCAAGAAAACAATAAAGGGAATAGAGTGGAAAGGGATATGATCTTGGAAAAAGTTGAGAAGAAATCATAAGCCATTGAAACCTTGTAGGGTTTAATTAAAAACTAGCTAAAGGAACTGTACCCATAAATCACAAGAAGGATGGATGTGCTTGAGGATCTGGGCAAGCAATTGGAAGTGGTGGTTGAAACGATGAACACCCAAGGATATGGGCTAGGATTTGAGGAGGTGAGTGCCCTAGTCAGTGACCTCTGCCAAAGGGAACATAATGAAGTTAATACCTGGAATAAGCTAGAGGAAGAATTGAAAAAGGATTTTCCTCTCATGTTGTAAAAATAACAATAAATTCCCCATTATTTCATTCTTCCCCAATTCTTCATTCCCTTATTCTTTCTCCAAATCATTTATTCTTCCATAATATTTTTCATTCTTTATTTTTTATAGAAGTTGTTTTCACGGATGGAGAATAGGTGTAGTGTGGGGTGATGTTGGGTCCCTAAAATATTGGCTGAGTACATAAAGGTGCATGGGAGCGCAAGGCCTTATTGAAGAAGGGTGCGCAAGGAGAAAGCACGCAAGGAAGGGTTCTAGGAGAATTTTAGTAGAACCTACTGTACGTGTCGGTAGAGAAAGACTTCAGGACTTAGCCATATTTGGCATATCAAGTAGGACATGAGAAAATCATGACCCGACTATACATGTAGAGTGGATAAGGTGCCATCCTGGCAATGTAATTCCCATAAAAGGAATATACCTTGTGATAGAAGATTCCAGAAGATCATCATTGCGAAGAGTTAAGAGTTTGGATCTGAAGGAGCATGCTTCCATGGAGGACCACTTGGACACTTGGAAATGGATCTGCAGCCCCTAAAAGGAAAGTCAGTTGGCGAAGAGGCGTATATATACAAGCACCCATAGATGAAATAGCGAGGAAAAAAAGGAGACAGATAGGTTGATAGAGAGCGGAGCTCTACAGAACTGCTGCAATAACTCTGAAGGGTTGGGTAGGAGATCTATAGGAGAAGGATGTATCAAGAGTTGGGATTGTAATTTTTCTTTTTATAAATTGAGGGACACAAGTCCAGTTATGATGTATGAGTTTGGTCTGCCATATAGTATGTAATGGATCTAATGAATTTGATGAGGTTATCAACATGGCTAAATATGAATATAATAGACTCTGGTTTATATGTATATCTCTATGGTTCTGTTTCATATATGCTATGTGAATGAGTATAAAACTTTGTTCATTTCCTTTTCGGTTTAGTTTTATAATCTGTTATCTTACTATTTGGAATGATTGCATTAGTCTAGAAGCCGTTCTGAGCTCTATGATGAATGTATGTCGCATTTCCACTCTCTCTTATTAATTTTCTATCATAGATGATGCTTTCCCAATTAACTCACATAAAAGAGAGACTCGGCTACCGCATGTGCCTCGGGTGAGCGGAAAGCACCCGTTGGGTGAAAGGTCAACATGCATGGGATTCCCTTATTTTTTGGTGGGTGTAAAAATGACTACACATGGCCAATCTGACATGTTGGAAAAGTTAGTTTGATGCCAAGAGATTTCATTTGTAAATTATTACGTCTGAAAACCTTACATTGATTCAAACTGTAGTATTTCACACATTTGTAAACAATAGGAAAATGAGAGTACTGAATGGAGATGAATAAAACCGAGAAATGATTTCATAAATGGTCCCAACATAGAGGTGTTGGATTTGAAGATATGTATCTAGGTGCCACGAAGTCTGAGAAATCACTTATAAAAGATATAGCATTTTTTGTCTTAGTAAGATGAGGTAGCCTGGAATCACCGGGAGTTTTGACCTCTGAAACAACACCTCCCCTATCATTTACCAGGTTACCTCGATGTGTTGGAAAATTTGGTATGGTGCCAAGAGCTTCCATTTTCAAAGTATTGCATCTGACAACCTTACAATGACTCAAAATGTAATATTTCTGGCATTTGCAAACAATATGACAACGAGAGAAACAAATGGGGATGGAAAAAAACGAGAGAGGATTTTGTATAGGGTCCTGACATAGAGGTGTAGGATCTAACGAGACATCTCTAAGTGGCACAGAGTCTGAGAAATGACCTGTTGAAGATGTAGCATTTTTTGGTCTCATGGATCTTAAGGGACTACTCCTAGACAAGGTAGACAAGAAGCACTAGGATCTTTGGCCTCTGAAATGACACCTCCCCTATTGTTTACCTGTCCACCTCATCATGTTTGAGAATTCAATTTGGCACAAAGAGCTTCCATTTGTGAAGTATTGCGTTTGAATGCCTTATACTGAATCCAACTGTAGTATTTTGTGCGTTTGCGAACAATAAGACAACGAGAGAACCAAATGGAGATGGAGAAAACTGAGAGATGATATTTTATAGGGTCCTGACATGAAGGTGTAGGATCTAAAAATAATTCTCTCGGTGTTACAGAGTCTAAGAAATTACCTATCAAATATATAGAATTTTTTGGTCTCACAGCCCTTAAGGGACTACTCCCAGATGATGTAGACTGGAAGCACTGGGAGCTTTGGCCTCTGAAATGATTCCTCCCCTATCATTTACCTAGCCACCTAGACATTTTGGGGAAGTCATTTTGGTGTCAAGAGCTTCTGTTTGCAAAGTATTACATCTGGAAACCTTACACTGGCTCAAACTATATTATTTCATTCATTTGTAAACAATAGGATAGCGAGATAACCGGATGGATATGGATAAATATGAGAGAGGATTTCATAGAGTGTCTTGACATGGAGGTATAGGATCTAACAAGACATCTCTAGGTGCCACAGAGTCCGAGAAATCACTTGTCCAAGATATAGTGTTTTTGGTCTCAAGGCTCTTAAGGGACTACACCCGCATGAGGTAGCCTAGAAGCACCAAGAGATTTGGCCTCTGAAAAAAAACCTCCAATATAATTTACCTAGCCACCCCGATGTGTTGGAAATTTTGGTTTAGTTCCAAGACCTTTCGTTTGCAAAGTATTGCATCTGACAACCTTACACCAACTTAAATTACATTATTTCACGCATTTTCAAACAATAAGACAACAAGAGAACCGAATGGAGATGAAGAAAAATGATAGAGAATTTTGTATAGGTTCCTGATGTGGAGGTATAGGATCATGATGAGACATCTCTAGCTTCCACAGAGTCTGAGAAATCACCTATCGAGGATATAATGTTTTTAGTCTCAGGGTTCTTAAGTTATTACACCCAAATGAGGTATCCTGGAAGCACAGAGAGCTTTGGCCTAAAAAATTACACCTGACCTAATGTTTACCTAGCCACACAAATTTTTTGGTGAAGCCAGTTCAGTGCCAAGACCTTTCGTTTACAATGTATTATGCCAGAAAACCTTACACTGACTAAAGCTGCAGTATTTGACATGTTTTCAAAAAACAGGACAACGAGAGAACCAAATGGCGATGTAGAACAATAAGAGAGGATTTTATAGAGGATCCCTATATGCTAGTGTAGGATTTGACGAGACATCTCTAGGTGCCATGGAGTCCAAAAATTCACCTATCAAACATATAATGTTTTTTGGTTGGATAGCCTTGAACAAAATTCTATTTTACAAAAACTCACATAACTTGAAAAAATGACCTAAATTTGACCTAAAGGTTTTCATGAAGCATCAAGACATGTTCCTCTATCATTTCCCAAAGGTTCTAGATAAGACTAGGTCTAAATTTTTCTATCTTATCTCATTTGCATGCTAGAATAGTGTAAGGTTGTCCGATGTAATATTTTGCAAATGGAAGCTCTTGGAAGCAAACTGACTGCGCCAACACATCTAGGTGGCCAGTTAAATTCTAACAGAGGCTTCAGTTTAGTGGCTAAATCTCTAGGTGATTCCTAGCTACCTCATCTGGGTGTAGTCCCTTAAGAACCCTGAGACCAAAAAATGCTATATTTTTGACAGGTGATTTTCTGGACTCCATGGCACCTAGAGAAATCTTGTTAGATCTTAAATCTCCATGAAAACAACTTCTATGAAAGCCTATCTCATTTTTTTCCATCTCCATTTCAATATCTTGTTGTCCTATTGTTTATAAATGCCAGAAATAATGTAATTTTAGTTAGTGTAAGTATGCCAAATGAAATAATTTGCAAATGGAATATCTTGGCACCAAAACAACTTCACCAGCACATTGAGGTTGAAAGTTAAAAAGTACGTGAGGTGTCATTTGGAGGCCAAATCTCCCGGTGCTTCCAAGTTACCTTGTTCGGGCGTAGTCCCTTAAGATCCCTAACACCAAAAAATGCTATATCTTCGACATGTGATTTCTCAGACTCTGTGGCACCTAGAGAAATTGTTTTAGATCCTACACCTCCATGTTGGGACCCTTTAGGAAATCCTGTCTCAGTTTTTTCCATATCCAATTGGTTCTCTCATTTTCCTATTGTTTACAAACACGTAAAATATTGAAGTTTGAGTCAGTGTAAGGCTTTCAGATGCAATACTTAGCAAATGAAATCTCTTGGCACTGAATGGGCTACATCAACACGTTTCCGTGGCTAGGTAAATTCTAAGGGAGGTTTCATTTTGGAGGCCTAATCTCCAGGTGCTTCCGGGATACCTTGTCCAAGCGTAGTCCCTTAAGAGCTTTGAGACCAAAAAATGCTATATCCTCAATAGGTGATTTATCAGACTGCATGGAACTTAGAGATTTCTCAGTAGATCATACACTGACATGTCGGGACCCTCTTCAAAATCCTCTCTTATTTTTCTCCATTTCGATTTAGTTATCTAGTTGTCATATTGTGTGCAAACGTGTGAAATACTGCAGTATGAGTCAGTGTAAGGTTGTTAGATGCAATAATTTGTAAATATAATCTCTTAACACCAAACCAACTATTCCAAAAGGTTGAGGTGGCCAAGTAAATGCTAGGGTAGGTATTGTTTTGGAGGCCAAATCTCCAGGTGCTTCCGGGCTACCTCATCCGTGCGTAGTCCCTTAAGATCCATGAGACCAAATAACACTAAATCTTCAACAGATGATTTCTCAAACTTCGTGGCACCTAGAGATGTCTCGTTAGATTCTACACCTCCACATTGGGACCCTATACAAAATAATCTCTTGGTTTAATCCATCTCCATTTGGTTATCTCACTATCGTATTATTTGTAAATGCGTGAAGTACTGCAGTTTGCGTCAATCTAAGGATGTTAGACGCAATACTTTGAAAACATAAGCTCTTGGCATGGAACCTAATATTAAAAAAAATCTAGATGGAAAGTTAAACACTAGGGGAGGTGTATTTTTGGAGGCCAAAGCTCCAGGTGATTCTAGGCTACCTTGTCCAAGCGTAGTCCTTGAAGATCCCTGAGACCAAAAAAAACTATATCTTAGATAGGTGATT
This sequence comes from Taxus chinensis, assembly GCA_019776745.2. Lineage (NCBI taxonomy): Eukaryota > Viridiplantae > Streptophyta > Pinopsida > Cupressales > Taxaceae > Taxus > Taxus chinensis. The sequence goes on from CM034155.1 coordinate 132,276,008, forward strand.
TCTCGGACTCTGTGACACCTAGAGATGTCTCATTAGAACATAAACCTCCATGTTGAGACCATATAGTAAATCCTCTCTCATATTTATCCATCTATATTTAATTCTCTCTCTGTCCTATTGTTTGCATATGTGTGAAATATTGTAGTTTTAGTCAGTGTAAGGTTGTCAGACGTAATACTTTACAAACGGAAGATCTTGGAACCAAACCGAATTCACCAACACGTTACGGTGGCCAGGTAAAAGATATGGGAGGTGTTGTTTCAAAATCCAAAGATCCCGGACCTTCTGGGATACCTCGTATGAGATTAGTCCCTTAATAGCCCTAAGACCAAAAAATGTTATATATTTGAAAAGTGATTTCTTAGACTCTGTGGCACCTAGAGACGTCTCGTTAGATCCTACACCTCTAAGCCTAGACCCTGTAAAAAATCATCTCTCGGTTTTCTCCATATCCATTAAGTCCTCTCAATGTCCTATTGTTTAAAAACACGTGAAATACTACAGTTTGAGTCAGTGTAAGGTTGTCCATTTCCAACCACGTGAATAATATAGGCGGTTCATACAATATAGGCGGTGAAATGAGAATTTTAATAAGATATTTTTATAATATAGATGGTGAAATTAAAATTTTAATGAGATATTTTTATAATATTGGTGGTGAAATGAGACTTTATGTTTGTTATTCCTTTCTAATATTTAATTTCCTTTAGCTTCACTTGGTTTCGAAAATAATAAATTCTCTACTAACAGTGCCAACCATGTGAAGGTGGAAGTTTTTTTGGCACCACTAACCTACATAAACATGTTAGTAAGTAATTAAATAAAATATCAAAATCCTATAGAATTTAAACAAAATCATTAATGTAAATATTCAAATTAAATTCATAAATAACATACCTTTATAACTTCAATCTAATAAACCAAATGGATCAACTATACTCTTGAAAGTCGAAAGAATTGCTTCATGATCTGATTCACAAACCTTCCACAGATTTCTTCTCTGATGGCCTGCCTTGATATTTGATCAATTTAATATTTGTTTGTAAGGAACCAAAATGTGAATAGTGAAGTATCTTCCAAAGTACTTCATAGTATTTAAACAACCAAATGTTTTATTTTTTGATTAGGATATCGTTGAAGCCAAGTTCCAGCTGACTACCACTGACCGAGTGGGATACACAAGGTCTTCCACCATCCTTGACTGTGGAAGTCAAAAATTTTTTTTCCCTCTATACAATGATATAAGAATAGTTTGTTCCATCTTCGTTAAATTCCTATCGTAATAACTGCAAAAACCTACCCTATGCATCACAAATTAAATTTGTTCAATTTGAATTTAAAAATACATTAAAAGTTGACCATTTAATAATTTATAAATATAAAACATGACATGTGCATATATGTATTTACCTTGTTGTACTAAATTAAATACTTAGTCAATAGTTAGGCGATATTTTCATTTTATCTAAAGACACAGCAAGTTATAATGCTCATGGAGCTTCATGTACATTGTTCAAGTGGAATTAGAGGTTTACAAGTACATTCATCCACCCACTGCTATGACTCACATTCATTTCACGTAAAATCAATACATGATATATAAAAACATGTCATGCACCTAGTATAAAGTGTCCAAGAACTTGCATCTGAACTATGGAACAAGTGCATAACACTTGATCATGCAACTGTCATACAATGTTCATAGTTTTCTAAATATTGTTCCTCTATCAACCAGAAATATCTATGAACCATTAAATTTTCTCGAGAGCCCATATTATTGACACGTCAATCAAGAATGCTTTTTACATCTGTAAATTTAGCACAATCCTAGAACTGTAACTCTTCTCTTTCAAGTGCTCTTTACACACATGCTCCTGCACCATAATGCTCTCCTTTCCCATTTATTTCCTCGGTAAAACTCTAAATATGTTATATGCTTGTTTCTTTTTGCATCATCCTTATCCAATAAAACATCTGTGCATTCTTAAATTGTGATGTACAACTATTTGACCAAATTTAATTTTGATTAAATAAAATTTTCCTCTCTTTCAAGTTTGCATAAAACACCTGGAAACACCCTTGCACATATTCTTTAGAATGTGTTTGATCATCACTGATGTATAAATGATACTCTTTTAATATTTTTTGATCTTTCTCAATTCTTTCTGTAGAGTGCATGCATTTTATATGCACAAAAATAACAACTCACACTGAGTTATAGTATTAAGATTAAACCTCCATTTATGGCTGCAATGTGTAAATCTCTACGAAGTTAACTACTAAAACAATAGTGCCAAGTGGGAATGTTTCCTTACTTAACTTGAACTTATCATCCAACCATCGAGCTCTATGTGTGAGCCTTGCATGCATACTCATAAAACAATTTCCTCTCTAAATTTGAACATATACTCTGTTACAATTAATTGTTATGTAACAAGCTCACACATCTTAGATTATTTTATATCTTTTAATTGATATGCCACCAATTTATATTTTCTGAAACCAACCAATTATTTTCCTAGCTAATTTTTATTCTCCTCATGGATACAAATTGTCAATTTTGTAAATCCACCACATACGTTGCACATTCCATCCAAACATGCTTTTGTTATAAAAAAATGGCCTAGTTGCTTTTTCATACAAATATAGTAAAAATAAATTCCCTTGGAAGATTTTTTTGGGACATTTAATCCACACACCTCCAACATGATGTCAGTATGCCAAACATGATGTATTTAACAAAAAACATCATAATGCATTGAAAATTTCAACCTGATGCCTGCAACAACAAGTGGTACGTGAGTGATTGATTTTTCACATAAAAGGGTTTGTCTCATTTCAAAGAATCTTTGGCTAATGTTAATTTGTGGATTTTCGTTCTTAAAAATTAGATAATAATTAAGTTTGAGTTTATATCCTAAGAAATGTTTTTCACACGATTCACGATTATGAGAACCTATTCTTATTTTTATTGTATCTCTTCTATTCGGTGAAACCCTTATGTTCTCCATTCCAAAATTTTACAATTAATTCTTTAATAATATCAAATGTATTCTAGTCTTTTCCATGGAATTCTGCTAGAGAAATCCCAATATTCAGTGTAATTTACTCACTTAAGACGTTTGTGTCTCTCTATTTCTTTCATTATGTGTTTTTATGTTTAGCTTTAAAGCACTGCTTGTTTTTGTAATCAAGTGTTTATTAATTGTTTTATCACTTACTATATAATAAGTAAGTGCACGCCATGTAGCATTAGTATCTTTGGTGTGTCTATTGGCACCTACAGTTTGGTACGCTTAATGTATATTTTCAACAATTGACACATTTTTATCAAAAAAAATAGAATTTATTAACCGCAGGGTCTTCATTATAGGTCTCATCTTAATTAATTTCATCAATGTAACAAATAATTGACATATTTTTGTATCATTTACATTCACAAAGTAACTATCCCAAATTCCCCTATATTTTCTTCTCTCATTTATGTCAGACATTTTGGTAGGCATTGGTTTTATAATGTTTTCATCAATTTAAATTAAGTGAATTGGTTTTATTCTCAAAAATGGAAGGATGTATTCTTAGAGGTGAATATTCATTTATAGAGGGTTACTTTCTTCATTCAATGTTTTCATACAAATTTCAAGGATTAACATTTAGATTCTCGGGTAAAGGGTTGAACAATTTTGATTCTCAGGTATCAGGTTCAACATTTGAATTCTCAGGTAAAGGTTAAATTATTGGATTCTCAGGTAAAACTTCAACATTTGGACTCTCGAGTAAAGTTTCAACATTTGGATTCTCAGGTAAAACTTGAGCATTTGGATTCTCAAATAAAGGTTCAACAATTGGATTCATATTAATTTCTTCATCCATACCAACATTATCATTCAATTCAATATCAACATTCATAGAAAAATCGTTATTCCCATATACATTAGATACATTTGATACAACAGATGTGCATAAAACCATGCTCGAAGGTTTTGCATTCCCTTTTCCACATTTTTTTATTCCTCTTAGCTCTTCTAATTTCTTTAGTGTCTTGTTCCTGAATTTCCTCTTATATCCTTAGCGTCAACGTTTATCACCCATGATTAGTAGAAAAATAAATTAGTGGGATAAGGGACAAGATGAACTACTAAAAAAATCGTGCAAGAATGTAGAGAAAATTGTAGACAAAACAGAATGTTTGCAAAATTCCCGTGAAAGAGATGAAAGGGACGTTAGGGGGCCACAATATATAAAAAAAGAAAAACATGTACATGTTATAACGCATACATGTTATGTAACGCGTACACAGTTATAACAATACGCGCTTTGTATTTTCTATTTTTCCAATTCATGCCTCAAGGCTTAGATCCGATTTGGATCCCCAATCCTGAGGTATGGACCTGCAAAAACATAATAAACCACGTGTTTTTTACAGGAAAATGCAAAATTATCTACTTCCTCTATGATATATCAAAATAAAAACGATTGATCCATTTTAAACAAACTTATACCAAAAACGTAGAGCAACTACCTACTTTCTAAAAATATAATTTTTCAAATTTTCTAACTAATATAAGGTTTCCATATTATTTATTTTCTAACAATGCCTTTTTATATCTATTTTTTGAAGTGTAAACATGTCTATATTTTTGCATATATCTTTTTTTTGGCTCATCAAAATTGGAAAAAAAATATACTAGCCAAAACTAGGCCAAATTCTATACACATTCAAAAAAAATCTAATTTTCGATATTTTTTTAGGTAATCAGTGGGGGGGGGGGGGGGGGGGTGGGGCTCGAGTCAAAAAAGGGTTATGTTTTCAATAACATAAAATTAAATTGTACTAGAAAAATCATACAAAAATAAATACTTGCTAAAAAATCTTTTAAGAAATTTAGCGCAAACTAGATGCTCCTACCTATCTTTCTACCAAAGGGTTTTTAAAAACACTATATGTGCTCAAAAAATGGTGGGGGGCATGAAAGTCATTTTGTTATGTTTTTTAAAAAAAATAGGAGCACCTATTGGTATTTTAAATATTTGACCCACTTAAACTTATCGGTTTTCAATAAAATTTAGTAGCTTAGAAACTAGACTCAAAATTCTATGATTCATATTTATACAACATTTTCTGATTTTGAGTGTAACTATTTCAAAAAACTCGTACAAGTTGAATTTTTTTATTTTTCAGTAAAATGCATCCACTTAAGACCTCTCTTTTGGCCCCCCATAATTGGTGCACTTACCCTAGGAACTAGGATCATATCTAGGAGTTGAAGACTTAGTTGATAGATACTAAGCCTCACTAATAGAGCATGCTACAGATGTCATTCTTAGAAGTTAATTGGCATGACTATGAGAGATCCAAAATTTGATAGCATGAAATTTATGAGGACGAAAAATATATGCAAAGCATGGAGATAGTCGGGCTTTCATGAGATACATAGTACGGTATGGACTAGGGGTCGCTAATTGGGGAACAAAATACAAGAATTTTAACTTGAAATTTGGAATTCTACTTATTCCAAACAGGTTAGTAATTGGAGCATGTTTATGAATTAAATGCAATAGAACATATTGTAATGATGGCCCAATGATTATACTATAAATTATATATATAGCTGTAATTCAATGATCAAATACATTCTTTAGAGAAGTAGGAAAAAACCTTGTTTAACAAGTCCTTATATACTGTGGTCATAATTAGGTGAATTCAAGGGCACATCAAAAACTATCATCGTAATTGAATCTTGAAGATTCATCCACAACTAAAGGAACTGATGCTCCCACTCACCTGGTTACCTAAAATTTTGTACTATTCCACTGATGAATATGATTTTGTCATTACATTCATAACAAAAACAAGATTTTAATCTCTTGTACATATTGTCTAGTTATTACTATGGTTCCATAATTCATCATAGAGTGAGAAAGAAATATGGTTTTAGAAGAATCTTAGGACATCCTAATTTGTTCTTCTATCTAATGACCTTTTGATTAATCATGCTTAAAAAATCAATAAAAGTGGTTAAGAATGATCAAAATTAAGGAAAAATAAATTTTTACATGTACAACTCTTTTATGTAGGAAACTATGTAAATAATTTATATATAAGATAGTGAATATGTTTTAAATGATCATATATCTTATACTATAAAACACTCTTTGTGGATAATTTGACATCCTGTGTGAGGTGTGAATCCTGAACTTAAAAAATGTTGGTCTTACACCATTCATAACAATGATGTATTAGGAATCAAGACAGTTCGATCTCCCTGTGTAATCAAAGCTTTGTTTCTTTAGAGCTAGATGTTTATGTAATGAACCTGAGTACATCATGTTGCTATCTTACCCATGAACAATCTATAATGTGTGAAACTCCATAAATGAGGTATTTTGGTGATGATGATGATATCTAATGTAGTGCAAAATAGAATTGGTATGATATGATTTACATATTGTGATTCACAACATATCTGACACAAACAAAATGTTGATCTATTTGTGACTCCTACATGATGCAATATTGAAAAAACAAACCCAAAACAATGCTAAGTAAGTGTGTGTCATGTTACTTGTCATCACTTATATAGAAGATGCATAATTCCACCTTAATCACTCACTGTCACATATGATACTTTCAATTCCATCCAAATCCAATTGTGTAGTGCCTATAAAATACTTGAACCACGATGTGTAATCCAATTGATTAGTATAATAATATATTGTTATTTCAAGATATTTGCCATGAGAAAATGAGTAATTCAAGCAAAATCAAATGAAAATAAAATATGGAACAAAAATAAAAGAAAGATGTTTCTAATATTGAAATTTAATTATAGTAGATCTGAAACTTTGCATAGTGAGAATGGTTTGATTACTAAGAACTAATCAAAATTTAGAAAGTTTGCACTGAATATAACAATGTGGATTAATTTTCTACCATGTCCAAGAGTTGTATTCATTTCCAATTAAAGTGTTGAAATTTATGTATTTGAACCTAAAGAATGTACATAATGGAAAAATGTGTTAGATTCATTTGCAAATGGGAACATAAAAATAAAATAAAATAAGTAAATCCAAATTTAATAAATAAGATCAAAAATTTTCTTTATTTATTAGGTCATTTTCTTGTAGATAAAACCATTTGAATGTATGTCCAGGAGTATCAATTGTTTCTTGAAATAATTTGAGGAAGAACCCAAACTTGTCACAAAACTCGCATTTGATGAGAAGCCATAGAACCGTCCACATGATCATAATATTGTGCAAAGAATAGTAAGCTATGAATTTGACTCACACTTGTGTAGGGTCATGGAATTTGATAGAGACATTTGAAATACTCTCATAACTTTCTTTACACCTAAAAATAACATATATTTTGAAATATTATAAATTGAAAGGTCTCATAAAACAAAATTATATTCAAATTTAGGAGTTAATCCTATAAATGAAAACATTCACCTCTAATATATGTAAATATAATTTTTTTCTACCTGATAGTGCTAATTAAACATCAACGTGAATAGCAGGTAACAACATATTTTTCAAGGATTACAAGAAATGATGATCTCACACATACCAATGGCTTCAAATTCTCAAACATTCATTGATCTAATATTAACAAAGAAAGGAATGTTCTTTGTAAACTTGATGTACATATCATGTTGAGTTAAACACGGGGAGTAATTGTTTTAGAATGTTCATCATAATTATTGGAAGACTATCCTTTGTTTTAAATACAGGTTTGCAAATTTGGCTAAGGATGAGTCCTATCTTATTCAAAAATTAAAATATCTGCACAATATTATCCTCAAAAATTATCAGAATGTGGATTTCTACACATTAGAAAGATCATCAATTTCTTCCATAATAGGAATTATCCAATGCCTTCCTCCTTATTATGCATACCTACATATCACAGTACAATTTCTAGCACATCACCCAATACCTAGTGACCAGTTAGCTTGGTAACATGATGATTCGTTTTTCAGAATCTTCACTTATAGAACTGAAGTTTAATATTCTCTCTATGAGAAATATTCTTATCAGTAGGTTTTTCTACACCAAAAGCTGATATTCATAATTTAGAAACAATCACAAATAAATTATTTGTTCCATATACAGAGTTGTGAGTGTTTCCCATGGTTAAAGTCCAAACTGAAAAATTTTATGTTTCATTGATATCAACATGATTCAAGAATGTAACCAACAAATGTGCTTTAGCAATTGTAGTCAAATTAACAAATTCACCATATATTCTCTCTACACTTTTTGCTTGTTTTTTTTCTTAATAGTGGTTCTTGTTGGGGAAATTCTTTTAATTTTTTGAAATCCATCTTCACCAAGTGTTTGATCATTTTTCATGGGAAGTAATTTATAACTTCTTGTTATCAAATCCTCATACTCTTATGCATCACGAGATCTGTGTCCATAAATCAAAATTTGCAAAAAAAATAGCATACATGTGATTACACCATTCATGAATGATTTAAAATATATATTTGTTAAGGAGCTGTTTTGTTTAGGAACATGAATGTGATTAAACCATTTTAATTTGATAAATATTAGATATCTAGAAGAACATAGCTGATTAATTTGTGAATTTAGTATAAATTGTTAACAATATTTCCTTAAGCTATTTTATTGGAATATAGAGCATTCAAGACAAATGAGTGCCAAACAGATACTAGGACAATATATGACATCATTCATAACTATCGAGGATATATTTTGTGGAGGACACTCGTTAGGATACTTTAAAACTTTCCCATACAAATTCTAACGTCCAACCATGTGATAGGATTGCTTCTTATTGGAAAAATTCCATTGGTAAATCGTTATCTCTTGGTATTGCACTGATAGGAAACATGTAGCCCATACAACTGTTTCTAGACATGAAAGTACATATGTATTTGTATCCACCACAAATTGTACTTTTTTGTAAAAATCCACATATAAAAGAAAAAATTTCATTTATGGCATGGAGATCTCACTAAACTATATTTATACCAATTACTAGAAATTATGTTATAATCAAGATCCTTTTAATCAAACTATCAAATAGTAACATATAAATTCCATTCTCAGAGAACTTTCTAAATTTATGTAATACCAATTTAATTTGCACATGTAACACATTGAAATACTTAGTTAAAAAATAAATAAGAAGTCACATATATGTTTTCCATGGAAACATTTGCATTCATGGATGCAATAATTTATATGTACTTATTTATGATGTGGATTAATGTTATAAAAAGATATTTTAAGTGGAATTAGTAAAAGTAGGGATAGTGGAAAGACTAAAGGTGTTAGTGCTACATGCTACAAAATTTGAGGAGGAAAGGATAAGAACTCAAGGGTTACATAAATTTACTTTAAAGGAAAAATAGACATAATTACAATAATATAATTAGATTCCATTATCCATAAGATTTTATACCTTGATTAATTAAAATGATGAAAAATATCCCTAGAGATATTCAATCATGTGTGATATCTTACTCATGGAAATAAATTTCATGAAGAAGAGAAAATGTAGGCACTATGCAAAAGTTGAAGGATCATAGGGAAGAAGTAATTACCTAAGAATGTAAATAATTTTTGGAATCCCCAAGTGTGTATATGAATGATACTTGTATTTTAAGAGTAGAAAGTGTAGAAAGGAAATAAAAAGATGAAGGAATTTATCATAAAGGAAGGAAACATCCTAAGTAAAAATGGAGTAGATCAACCTAGAAATACATACAAATAAACTTTATAATGAAACAAAATTGATATTTGAAAAGTATGTATATTTTGACAACTAATTAAAACAATTTTAATGGAACATTGAGACATTGTGGAAAGGTGAAAGGTTGGTTCTATCCACTGATCATGCATGTGTGAGAAATATGCTCACACATTTCTTATCCAATGTGTGTGATTTAATAGAATCCATTTTAACATGTTATCTTGCATTAACTAAAAATATTAATGGAATAGAAGGAATAATTTCATCCTAGCTATATGTAATTAGTTTAGGGATCAAAGTGGTTTTCAATATTTAATACATAAGCCCATAAAAATTTGTTTATTTGGACATTATATATTACACATGTTTATTAATTTTTTAAACTACACATACTCTTGTGTGTATTAAAATTTTATGGGTAGCTCGGGAATATCCTCAATATTGTTTTGAATTTAGAAAAACCATTTTAAATATTGAGACAACCATTTGAATTTGTCACAAAACCAAAAATCTTAAAGCATACATAAATATTATAAGTAGTGACATTTCTAAAAGATAATACTATGAGTGAAATATCAACTTAATACGCAAGCATATATAATATACCACTGAAGTCATACCGAATTACACATGAAGAAGTATTAAAATATAGTAATAACACACAAGGTTAATCTATGGTATGAAGGGAGAGTTCATTTAAGTATAATTTATATCACATGATTATAACTAAGTATTGAAAAAGGTTAACCTTATTTCTAATATGTTAATTGGGTTGACCTTACGTTACATCACATTCAAATATGTTATGCATCCTATTAGGAAAATCAAGTTGTTTTTCTACTATTACCCAATTATGTGTAACCTTAAGTTAGACATTAATGCAAGTAATGTTGATCATACACATTACTAGTCATCGTGTTATAGAGATATGGAAATGATTGCATGCATGAATGTAAATATCGAGATGAGGTTGATTTTACTTAGTTGAAAATGATAGGCATATAAAATTTATTATGGATAAGTATGACTTGATGTTGATGAAATACTATGTTCACCATCTTAACCAAATTATGAGATCATATTGTTTTATAAAAAATAGATTATGGAATTTCTTGTGAATTCTTTTTTTTATTGGTGACTTTAACTCTTCTAAATATGTGTTCAAATTAGTGGTGCATGAAAAAAGTGGATTTCCTTTTACCAACATGGGGACCTGATCAATAAGGATCCAAGTTATTTTTATATTTAAACACATTTACTTTGATGTTGAATGTAACTAAGAATGGGATTAACTACGGATCTATCCAAATTTTCCACATTTAGTATTTACCACTCTTGATGTAGATATTATGATCTAAAATTTCTTCACTAGGTTTACATATGCACTTCAAAATTTGGGTCCTTGTAGGACAAGAATTATCAAGTTAATAAATTATTATGGATTTATTTCTCTGATACGATTGATAATATATTTTAAACCTTACTAGATCAAATGGAGGACTCTAGGAATTTGTGTGTGGTTAAGTTGATTTTTATACAAATTGATTTAGAATATGTGATGTACTTCTAATATTTCCATTCATTGATAAAGTACTCTGACATAAAATTTTTGAGAAAATGAATTCATTAGAATATGGTATATTGGAATATAATCTAAATGCAATGGTATGAATTATGATGAAAGGGGTATCATTTGAATATGGTTGTTTAATTATATATTCCATTTTAATGTTTAAGGGGTTTTGTATTTGGAATAACCTTATCTTTTACATATTCTTATGTATCTTTGAGATGATCTACAATGATCAAAGTATATTTCAATACTTTTATTTATGCTTTGATTTATACATATGTTTTGGTCATTCTTGACTATTTCCTTGATTGGAATGAAAATAACTTATGAAATACAAGATGTGAAGGCTAAACATGAAAAGTGGTAATGAAGAAGTAATTTAAGGATGACTATGGAACCTAAAATAGTTATCATCTTTCATGCTTTGTTATGTGTTTCGTGAACCTACTAGAGTAGGTATGTACACTATTTCGTTATTTACGAAAGAATTTTATTTGAATGGAATATAAGATCATAATATGAATATAAAGAATGAGTCTTAGTATGCACTCTATGGAGAAGGAAGATGCCCATATTAAGGTTTTAAGTTATTGTTATATTATTTAACAATTATTAATTTTGGAGTGGAGTTAAGATCTGCTAATTTCCATGCATTTTGACTCTGAAATTTAATAAGAATTATAGAAGTTTAATAATAATTATCAAAGTTGTAGAATCAATAGAAAATTATTTCAATAGGAGTATAAAATGATTGCATGATATGAATTTAAATATCGAGATGAGGTTGATTTTATAAGTTACAAGAGAAATTGATGTCATAGAGCATGGAGGTGAATTTAAAGACATGAATGGGAGGAAGACATAATGAGCAATTTTTGAGATATCCATTACAAAATTGGAAGGGAAATAACATATTGTTATTATAGAAGCCAAAATACAATGTATGTAAGTGGTAAATTGATTACAAATGTAATATAGTTTTTGCATTAATTGAATATTCCATGTATATATATTAGATGGAAATTTTGAAGAGTGCAATATACTAGTTTTAGTAGTTATCTATAAGTATTGATTGCTGAAGGATGTTTTTTCAATTTTTATTTTGGTTGAATAATGTCTTGTTGTTAAGAATGGAAGAAATTATCCTTTGAAATAGAGACTCAGATGTTTAATACATGGAGCCTTTTTGTATTAAAAAAACACATAATACAATTTAAGAACAATAGAGACAGTTTGCATAATATGAATCATTCTATTGTATTTATAATATAATATTCTTCTATCAAGGGTTTTAAGTATGTATGTACCATTTTTTTCAGCCTTCTCTCTCTCTATTTGTTCCTTCTCTCTCTCTATTTGTGCCTTCCTACAAATTGATCTTTTTGCATTCTGTTCTCTGCTTTTTGTTCCTCATTATATTTTCGTTTGTCATTCTTCTGATTTCCCATGATTCATCCACTTCAATAATTTTTACCTGCACACACAAATTGAGCTAGATCTAAATGTAAGAGTAAAATCAATAGAAAATTATACACATGTAACTTAGATTATTATATAGAAATCTCAATAGAAATTGGGTTTTTTTAATCACATACATTTTTCTAACTTTAAAATAGAAAATCACAATAATATTAGAAAATGTTTTGCTTTATTTTAATTACATATTTTTTCTAACTTAAAAAAAGGAAAAAAACAATAGTTTATTAAAAAAAACTTTACTTTAAAATTATAGTTTTTTGCAACCGAATATAAACTTTACTTACATGCAACTGACCATAGTTTAAAATTGGGAATTGTACTTGGCGGCGCTCGGGTGGCAAGTTGAAGGTTTTGGGGGGTTCGCATGAAGGGGGGTCCACGCGAAGTGTACCACCTTTGCGTGCAATCCCCCTTCGCATGCGAACCACCTTCACATGAAAGGGGGTTCATGTGAACCGTATGTGGCACTTATGTGGAAACTATATGGCACAATATAGATTCAAATCCATTCGGAGGAAAATTATTTGCCAAAATGTGTCACATAGGTGCAACGTTTTTAGGGTTAATTAATTTGTAAAATTACAAAATTTTAACACAAAGTATAGTTTTTATTAGCTTTTTACAAATATAATTTTCATTTTTTAAACATTTGTTTTACTATTTATTTTTTATTTTTTTCCAACATATGGTATTTTACTACAATCAATAGTATAGAGTCTACAAAATTTGAAAAATGGCAAAATATATCAAATTGTTTTTCAAAAAATAAACTTATTATTTTTTGAAGTCTTCTTCGTAGCTATGAAAAAAAAATCAATTTCAATATAAATCTTAAAATTTATTGGCATAGACTTATGTAAGCCGTTTATTTGAATATATTTTCACTTAATAATTGATAAATATATATATATATATATAACTCAAAAATTTACAAAAAATATGACAGGAACTCGATATTTGAATCTAGAACATATATCTCAAATTTCATGGTGAAAAAATAAGTTTTCATTTAAAAACTCTACCACGGATAGTCATTCCTCTATTACAAAATGAAAAACAATGTATGAATAAAATTAAGAAAAGCCCAGATTTTTTGCTAAAAATTAAAAATGTACATGTATTTATACACTCAAAACACAATATTTTGTTAGTTTGTGGAATTTCATAAATGTGTATAGTTTTGTGGCTATTACCTTTGGAAAATCAATGAAACTGAAAAATTCATGTTTATAAAAGTACAACAAATATAAAAAAGTGGGACATCTTATTATGCTTTCACCCACTACATCGACCATCGTGACCACATCTCCATCATCCCCCTCTTCTTCCACATCACATTCATCATTTGAATAATATTAGAGAGCACTTAAAATTTCAGAAACAATAGGTGACCCTCTCATCTCATCCACACAATCAGACCCTCTTACAGCCAATCCTTATCTTCCTAAGAACAAATCATGCAAAAATTACTTCCTCCATCAACCACAACACCACCTTCAGACCCACCATTTGAAATCATTGTCATCCTCGCTGAAGGAACTCCTCAAAAATCCAAATCTAAGAACCTTAGCACCCTTTTACAATGATTCCTTATGTGTCCCCATACAAAGATTGAAATTCCTTCAACCAAGACAAAATCTACGTCATCCATTTTGGGGCCACATCCATCTGTCCTAAGACAACCCCTTTCATCAAAATTGATCAAATAATCCAATTTTAAGTAGTTTGACTCCCTCGTAGGACTATCTTCCTTATCAAGAACACATTCACTTACCAATCAATCCAAGCGTAAATAATCGAACCCTTCTTCTTCTAGAACACCGATTACCATTAAAAATTAAATGAAATCACCAAAACCTCGAAACAATCCACCCTCATCCTCGACATCCATATCATCTCACAAGACCTCCACATCCATAGAATATTATGTAGAAGTGCTTCGACATTTACTCCAAATATTTGTCATCACACTTCTGCCTATCAAGGCCTTTGAACCAAACAGTCTTAAGCCCTTATGGTTTGACCCCTACTACATTTACACCTACCACCATACACTGGGTCACGACACTGAGAATTGTAAGGCCCTTTAAACCATCATCCATGATCTTATTAAGAGATAAAACCTCTTTGAGGATAGTCCTTCTCCATTGACCATCTCACATATAACTAATTTGACTCTCATTTCTACTTCACCATCTATAGGAGTCACTAGGTATTCTCCTTCATCCACATCCCCCATCCTCACCAATCCTCGTAGTGAGGGAAATCCTTTATTCATCGATAATTGTTTCCTTGCTACACCACCCCTATGACCCACAATCATCTATCACCAACATCCCTTCTAGATACTCCATTTCATCTCTTCTGACATCCACTAGCTTATCCATATCCCTCTCATTGGGGTAGCATCCCCCTTTCTCATTTACCTTTTCATGTTTTCTTCCTCATTGTATCCACATGGATCTCTTGACACTAGAGGACTTCACTCTATGATTGATCTATTTCCATATTCATTCCTCTTCATACTTGACATCATCTTATCTTATCTAGATTAGCTCATTCAACATTATCAGCCAATGTATCGTTCATATCCTCTTCTTACAACCACCTCCATGGTCATTCTTGTACTTCCCTTGGGAGCACCATGGATTTATCTAAATTCCACCATTGTGGCCATATAATCTCACCCTTAGACCACTTTATTGTCCATTACTCATGTATTTGTGCATGTTTTATGACCTTTATCCAACTCATCTCGATCAAACTAAACCCCAAATATTTCTTGATAAAATATTCTTCATCTCGCCTTCACTCTGTGGGATTATCAGAAAAACATCCATACTTCTATAGGAGATACACATTTTTCTATTTTTTATGGTTCTAAATTCATCCTTCCTCTCAACGTTAAAATTTTGTCTTTTTTCATGTCTCTTTGTGACTTCATCTCTAATGAAAACTATCACCAGGAGCATCTAGCACAACTCAAATTACTGGATGAACACCACCTCCTCACTCTTGAACACTGTAATGTTAATAAAGAGAGAATCAATCATGCTTATAATAATCACCTCAAAGAGTGTGATTTTAATGTCGACGACGTCGTCCTCAAATAAAATCAGAATGTTACTACTCTATAGAGGAGCCAACATGGAAATTTTTTCCCCAACCAGATTGGACCATACATTATCACACATAAGTAAGGATCAGGAACCTATCATGTAGCCTCCCTTGATGGTAAAATAGAAGTGGAACAACTTAATGCATTGCACTTATGAATTTTTTATTATTAGCATGTCTACCATTGAGCACTTAGTCATATCTTTAGATCATCCCTCCATCATTAGCCTCTTCCATCTATCATTGTTATGATTTAGAACTATTGGGTCTATCTTCACTTTCCTAAGTATGACCTTAAATATGGGCACCATGGATCGGACCATAGAATTTTTCCTTATGGATAATTTATCCCTTCCTGGTGAGAACTCTGTAATCGTTACATCGATTACCCCCTTTTTTACCTCTTGAAACCATGCAGAGGTCTCACGTGTGTCTCTTGTACATTCATTTTCCTATCCTAAGTGGTGTACCAAGATATTCCCATCTCCTCTCTTGTTAAAGTAAAAAATTCATGGATGTTATTATTAAAATCAAAGCTATCAAAAATAAATTGATCCCTCCAAGGACAATTGTTCATATAAAAAAACAAAGAAAATCAAATAAATAGACCGATCCCTCAAAGGATGGCTATCATGTATATAATTATTTCCATCTATATCATATATGTATAAAATAGAGACCATACCCTTGAAGGAAGGATACTCTTTGGTATTATGGTATCGGAGGCTTCCCACATTGATCAACCTTTTATTTTATTAGCATCCTAAGAAATCTTCCCGTATTGATAATATTTCTTCTAGAAAACTTCCCGCATTGATCAATTTGTTATTTCCTCTTCCCTAAGTTGGGGCATAGATTTAGGGAACACCACTCATGGAGAACCCTCTTCCTACATACAAGTTGCATCATGAATCCCTTTATTGTGTTGACATCAGGTTTATGAGTTCCTTCCATCCTTGTTTTTCTCATGATCTTTGGTATAACTAACTATCGTTGGTTATATGCTAACATCTAATTTGGCTGAATTTACCTTGTGTTACCTAGATCCCCCTCTTGTTTACCTCCAATGTAGTTGGAGGCATCATTTTACTTGTGCACTCCTCAGTATGACATGGTATCATTCGTACCCATGGGTCACCATTGTTAAGTTGCATTTTATCCCAAGCCTTCTTTTGACATATATATTTTATCACTCCTTTAATACAAATATATTTACTCTTTTATTAAAATCATATCCTTCACATTTGTTTATTTATTCTTACCTATTATATTTTTAATCATCACTCATCATATCTATTTTCAAATTACCCCTTTTGGAAAAATCACACATTATCCATACATATACATCCATCATCATCAATACAAAACATATTACTATCATCAGTTACATATAATATCATTATTTACATTTATAATTTATTGTACATTACAAAACAAACCATCTAATCAAACACCATCATCATGAAATATAAATTAAAGAAAAAATCAAACACCAGTATCACATTTAATCTAAACTATATCATCATAACAAAATTATCACATATTTTCAAACATAATCAATTATGAAAAAAATATATAAAACCATACTCATCATGTCATGAATTAACCTCATCACATCATATAATGAATACATAATTGAGTAAAACACAAATAAATTTCACATATATATCAAAATGTGTATCAATACATCATAGTTGGTCTCTAGGTCCCTCTCCCAAAGTAGAGATATCATAACAACCAATAAATTGTACATCTGATAACCTCAAGCCCTCCACCTAAGGGGAAGGTATAGCACCTGATCCCCACGTATCACTGCCACACTCATGGCCTCCCTCCTTTCATTTTTTCTGAGACACACTAGCCATACTCCTTGACGACCCAACTCCACCTACCACTATCTTCTGCAGATGCTCATAATAGCATAGTATCTTTGGAATCTTCTCAATCAGGATCCCCTCATCCTAATTATCCTTTATGGCTAAGTCTCTATATCTATCTATAGAAATAAGGTTGGGAGGTGCCACTTGTCCTGATCCCTATGGTGTTACCTGAACACCACTCACTGACTCTATTGCCATGATAGTCGATAGATCCCCAAAATGGGCCATGTAGGTCTCCTTCTACCTGTGGTAGTAGTCCCTATCATTCTTGACTCGGTCCCTTTCCTACATAACTACATCCCTCTACTAGATGGAAATGTCCCTCTCCACTCGCATCTAATCCAACTCAACACATAATCATGCAACGTCCATGGATTCTCCTACACCACCATCTCCACTGCCTCCTAGAGCTGCATCTACACTATTATCCACCTCCTCTACCTCCTCCTCTCCTCCCTCCACAACAACACGAGCTTCCTTAGTGGTTGTCATCTAGTCAAAAAATACCACTCCCATGCCTGCATCATAATCCTCATCCCAATGTGCCAATTCTTCATCCACTGGATATGTAATAATACAACTCGACATCTCTCTATTAAGATCCTCCCTCTTGTACAAAATAAGATCACGGGGGTTCATCTTTATGACTCTAAAATGATTTTTCACTTAGTTAAACTGTATGGCATCTATCATCTCTAGTCATCTCCTCTACACCCACCTCATCCTCCTCATACCAGCCAACTCTACATCCAACTCTGCAAGCCGATAAACATACCAATCATCTCTGAAAGCGTGATTGGCCCTCCATCTCAAAAATCCCACTGCTAGCTCTATATGGTCTCTAGTGACCCATGGAAGCCTTGGTGGCCAAATCACAATAATGTGCTCGTAATCCCAATAGTGAAGCAACAAGCCTACATCCAATCCTAATTACCTGCATGATTTGTAAATTGATAGCTCATGGTACACTTGAGCTAACAAGGAATTCCTGAAAGAAAATATTATCTAGTGATCAACAATGTATGCAACCACACCAGCCAACGCCCATGGAAACCATGATACTCTTAAGTATAGAAATAGATTACATGATACAACCATCATAACCAAGAAAATAAATTAGTTGCAAGGTACTCCACCTCATACCTCAGCTCATATGAAAACTCCCCTGAAGAGAATCTAATTTGAGGAACATCATCTCTAAACAACCATGTCAATACCTCCAACTTGCTATCACCTATGATGGGGACTATGTAATCCCCTAGATTAGAAGTCTAAGGATGCGATAAACATCCTCCAGGGTGATAGTTATCTACCCTATCTTGAACCATAAATTCCCCATCTATTTATCCCATCCCTCCACCAATATGATCACCAATCCCCCATCTCATGGGATCCTTTAATAGTTCCTGAATCCACTCAATGTCTGTAACATCCGTTATGATCTACTCATATAGATCTGAAACCTGATATCTCAAATACAAAGTCTCTCTGGCCTGCAACCAAAAATAAAACATACATACATCAAATCCACAAACCAGAATCCATTAAAAATGCATTTGAGGTCATCCAAAATCCACTTTAATCCTAAATTAATCAATTTAACCCTAGTCGATGTTGACCCAGGCTGTGTCAATGTGTTTAGGGGTCAATCTAAATGCTTAAGGGCCAAGTTGGCATCGACCTGTATGAGTCACCACTAATCATCCCTGGCGTAATCTAATTTTTCTAAAAAATGCTAAAAAATAATAAAATATAAATTTAATCTAAAGACAAGCATGGGTTTTGTTAGTCACCATACTTCATACCCTCTAGCATTTCCTCCCTACTAATGTGGCCTCCATTTCTTACTTTTCTCTTTAATCTCTCAAGTCTTTCTCGTTAATTTTACGCATGAAAATGAGCATCATTGGTCAATCCCCAGGTATTATATATCAAGCGACACCAGTTCGCCGTCGAATCCCTTGAGTTATTAATGAATTCCCTTGGAAATAATTATTTTTCATTTTCCCTCCTCTTCCTTACATCCCTTATTAGGGCATCATCTAATATTGACCTTCAATTCCACCTTTGTGATCATCTATATCCCGTCTTTCAGGTATTTTGTTTCAATATTTCACATCCTCCCCTTATCATCTCAAAGTCCACATTTGTGGCCATATTTATTTTCCCTTGAGCCATTTTAATCCAACATGAAAACTATCCCTTTATAATCTCTAAGTTAACCTTTGTGGCCATATTTACTCCTCCTTTGGAAAGTTTATTTCAGAATCCTATCCAATCTTAAGCAAAAAGTATACATTGTGGCCATACTTATCACCCCTTGGGGCATATTATTTCACAACCTTTTTTCATTTTGATCTTTAGTTTATTTTTCATGTCCTATGCTGGGGCACCATTATTTTCATCCCCATCCCTTGAAGACGCATACTTTTCACTAGATTACTTGTGTATGAAGGATTTAACATTATGTTTGAATTTAATTATACATGTTTTGATGTTTATTTATGACCCATTGGTCAACCCAACTCAAATCCATTTGAGAGTTTTCACATTGGATTCCATCCATTTTGTAGTGATTTTCACCCACTCACTAGGCCGTAGAACATTTTTGTCATCTCTATTGAGACCACCCTGTGTCCCCTACCCATGTGATATCAGATTTATCATCAAATTTTTTATTATTATTCCAATTTTTTTTTCTTGGGGCATCATTTTACTATCTTTCTTCACCCACTCGTCCTTCATCATATACCTTTTTAAAATGTGTCATAGATTTCCCTTAGCATCATCGATCCCACATTTAAGGGGGAGCTAATCATCAAACCTTTTTTATCCTTCATCTTACTTTCTCATCATTTTTGTCTCATGGCTTGCTAGCGTAAACCACTTGAAAAAACTAGGAAACATAGAAACCTAAATTTGGTATCTCTACCCTTGTTTACTTGTGTGTGCATATTTCACCATGGTCCTAGCTAGACCCCCTTAATTTAATTCATCCCCTTAACATTAATTTAATTAAATTCCCTCTTATTATCCCTTCACCTTTAATACTTATTAATATTTATTAATAAACATTACTTTATTGATTTTCATTAATTAATTAATCAATATTCCTTAATTATTCCCTAATAGACTTTCCTTTTAGGATGTTTTTATTCTAATTCTACATCCGTATGTTTTTTGATGGATTTTATCCTACCTATCTTTATCCCCTAACTACCCATGACACATCCCTAAATAACCTCTTCTCGCCTACAAGCTTTAAACTGCTTTATCCCATCCTTAAAAACCCTTAAATCCCGATTAAATCACAAAATCAAACTCGTTGGGGAAAGTTTCCCCATAGTGGCCGGCAACCCAACCTAGTCATCATCAACCCTATAAGACTAAGTTCTTCCCTTTCTAAAAAAGACATGCAAACACATAGGCATGCAAAACACTTGATTCTCTTACATCCATCTTCGAACCAGAGCATCTCAACAACTGTACCAACTATCTTACAGTCCTTAGAAGCTCATTTTGATCAACCACTTGACTTCAAGTTGTTTAGATTTCTTTCTTGTATTATATTATGTTATTTCTATCACTATCTTCTTAGAACTAGTGTTTTGTAGGACCAGATCATCTTCAACAGCACCCTGGGCTCCATTGTTATCCTTTTACTCCAATTTCCTTACTTGCAAGTTGCTTTTTCAGTCCATATACTCTCGGCCTTGTTCTACCCTACTACAATCGTCATTTCCCTACGTTAGTCGCCATCGAACAAAGCTCATTTTGTCAACAATTCTATTCAAATCACTTTTTTCTACCATTTTCTCTGCCTCTCTATTCCCAAAATTCTTCTATAGGTCATATCTCAATATCTAGAGGGTTCTATTACATTCATTTTTCATCCAGATCCTTGTAGATTTGTATATTTACCTTTCTGTCAATACCTTCACTTATCGAGGTCACTATCAACTTGTCTCTACATAGTCTGGGTTGTCGTCGACCCATCTTAGATATTTTTATATTAATTTTATTAAGATGAGATCATCATTTATATCCATCTTTGTTACTTTCAAATTTTGTATTACTTTAGTTTCTACATGTTATCTTCTTATCTATCCTTTAATTTTATTTTCCTTATCAAACAGGGGTTGATATTCGTGAGAGGAAGATAACACTTCTTTGATCCGGATTTGTCTAGCATACACCACATAAACTATCTAATCAAATATTATTTCTATTGATTATTATTTGCAGCGTTATCGATTTGCAGTAACGATCAATCATTTGTCATTCGTTCATCTATATTGCACTTTAGAGGTACCTTAAACCCTCCATCGTCTGAGTTTTTTAGCTTTCTTTAGTATCTAACATCATTAATTTGAATGTAATGAGAAACACAACAGTGGGGGTACATTCGAGTTCATTCTCACCTTTCATGTTTAAGTTTTTGAGTAGAGAAGTGCAGCTGAGTGCTAAGTGTGATTGTAGTTGAATAGAGCACCAAACCAGTTGAGATTGTACATATCCGTATTAGAGATCTATTGAGAGAATTTCTTGAGAAATGTGAAGAGAAGGGTTTAAAAAGTTAGGTTTTGAATCGTGGCTTTGGCATGCAACCTCAAGAGTATAGAATAAGAAAAAGGTGAGGGTAAGGAGGTGAAAAGTCAATATGACACCTAGAAGAACACCTGTAACAACTACAAGGGGAAAGAAGAAGAATGCGCTAGAGGTAGAGGTCAAAGATGTACCTAAAGGAAGGTTTTATGAGAAACAGTACCATAAGGGAGTGAACATGGGGTGCGACTGGGAATCCCATGTCAGAAAAGGTAACGTGAGTGACTAAAATCACCACACCAGTGTGAACACAAACTAGATAGAGAAGGTGCTTATAAACAAGACTAGTTTGCACATTTCAGACAATAAGCCCATTTATGATGATAAAGGGAAAAAGACCTTGGGGAAAGATGGGGTCTAGCAGATCTATGAGTATCCATACTTTGGAAAAGTAGAAGGGATATATCAATGCTTGATTTTAAAAGTAGGACTTCTTTTACTTTGCAGGTAGAAGAGTATGAAACACTGCACCATTCATCATGTGACATACATGATTAAGAAGCTTAGGAACTAAAATTGCTAGCGATATTGATGACAAGTATGTTTGGAATCTACAACTCTAGAGATGTTTTACCATATTAAAGGGAATGTGATGCATGTATCCAAATCAACCAATCCCATGGTTAAAATTACTACACATCTTTTGACAAATCTCAATGGACAAGAGCGTTGGAGTTAGGTGAATAATAAATGGCTCCATATTGAAAAGAAAATGTCGTACGGAATTGTATACAACCTTTCTACATTTATAGAGAAAAATATTATTGAGGAAGTAAATAAAGGAGATAATATCAGCTGGTTGCTATCCTTATATCTATTGTGTTGGTAGAAATTGTGGTACCGGATGACCTAAAGGATAAAATGTGACAGTTCCATAAAGAAAAGAAGTAACTTGCTGAGAGGTTTACAAAATATACATGTGATGGAACAATGAGTGACACCTATAAAAATAGGTGGGAGATGTGGTATAGGAGGATGCACGAGGCCTTTGAATATTAGTGGTGCATACCAAAATATTTTCCTGCAATGGTTGATGAAGAGGAAGAGTTTTCAGTGTTCCAACACTACTGTGTTGGAATATTTCATATGAAATATGGTAAATGGATCCCTTGGTGTAATATCCCCTATGCATTAATTGCAATCTACTTCCAGGTAACTTTCCATAAGTTTTCAGATGTGCGCAAGATGATATTTGATGTAGAAAAATTTGATAGCGAGTATCATACTCTCCAGAAGACATATCTTTATTCGAGTAATGCTACATACATAGAGATAATAATATATGATTACATTATTATTAATTATATGACTTTGGAAATTGGAAAGTTGCGTGTGACTAAGGTGTACCTCAATCTTAAGCCCAAACTTGTGAATGGGAAATATATTGAGAATGAATTCAAACTCCATGATTTGTCAAAATGAAGACACATAGTTGGCACCATGTAGGAGAATAAGTCATCTCCTTCCAAAATAGAAGAAAAAAAACTTAGGTATTAAGAGGAGGAGATGGAGGATGTGGGTACGCTTGATCATGGCACCAGAAGACAAATAACTATAGGAGTCAAGAGGTCATGTGAGAGAAATCCCCCAAGAAAGAAGAGGAAATGAGAATAGATATTGATGCTAAGGAGATGGAGAAAGAGGAAGGTGGCACAAATTAGAAGGGTGGAAGAAGGAAGTTAAAAATAATCAAACCTCAGGGTAGTGGCATGAAACAACTTAGGCGGTCACCCAGGTTATCTCTTGTTAAGCCAAGCCCACAAAAGAACATAAATAGAAGACACAAGTATGTGCCTAAGGGTGATAGCAAAGAATAAGTATCCGAGGAGCCCATTCAGAACACACAGTCCACACTAATTATTGATTAGAAGGATAAAAGGATCTTAGGGAGGAAGAAACTTAGCATGATATTAGGATGCATAGTAGGCATAAAGAGAAGAAAGGCCCCATAGGAGAACAATGCAGGTGAACCATCAGGCGAGAATGGGGGTACAATGGGTGAGGGACTAATTTGAGGAGTAGAAACTCATACACCCAAGGGCAGGTAGTCTATTCGGAAGAAGGGGGAAGAAAATTTGAAGATGCCTGACTTGGGATATGTTAATGATCCCTCAAAGATCATTAACACAATGTTTCATAGTACCCTTGTGAATGAAGAGTTATATGTATGGGAGTTAATAGATCCCAAGGGTGTGAATATACACACTAGGAAGCCACTTTCATGGAGTATGCAAACACATATCAACAATCTGTAGTTAGACATAAAAGAGTAATCTTGCATCATGTGTAAGATGAATAAATCACCCCAAGCAGTGCATATGAAAATAAAGCCGACCAAATTTACAGATGAATAGGAAAGTAATGCCTTGATGAAGGTGGCAGTAAAAGTGGCACACAATAACTTTGAAAAAGTGACCACGCTTAGAACATTGTTTGAGGATAATTAGAACAAGAAAAAGAAAATTGGGAAACTAATTGAGGCACGCAGAAGGTCTAAGAAGTGAAAGAAGGATATTCTAGACTTTTCTGTGAAGATTGGTGGTGAAATTTTAGAGGCACTTGACAAATCTGATGAACGGATGAATAAGACTTACTCTTTAGCCTTGATTGTTTTGTAACATTGTATCAATATTTTGCTAAAGGAAAAGCTATTTATGCAGGGAAAGAGAGATGAATAATTGAATAATGAGAAGGAAAGTATTAAGAAGACCATAATGCATAGGATATTAGAGTATGATGCCATACTCCAAACTATGGAAGATGATTTTAAGAAGGCATGTTATGCGCTAGGAAATTTTGGGGATCATAAATAGATCCTTAAGGTATATATAGTGTAGGAAGAGAATGAATTACTAGAATCCAAAAAGGATGAGTCTCTGAGTAGAGAAGAAAATATAGCCATGGTTATAAAAAATCATGATGCATGAAAAGATACAAGGGAACCGCATGAGGAAAAAATAAAGGAGTTTTTTTCCTTTATAGTGTGAATAATCGCTATATAGAAGGTTTAATCTCTTGTCTGGGAGGAATTAAAAGAGTATTGTTAAGCCCTATAAGTATTTAATAACCTGAGGCATGAAGGGTTGTGATGTGTATAAATAGGGCATGAAGGCATGCACAAAGGTATCATTTGGTGATGCGTAAAGGCTCACGGCCAAGAAGGGAAGGTTGATAACTTAGTCACTTTTGGAACTTGGTCAAATTATCATTTTGAGGACACATGGAAAGGAGACCAAATTCAATTATGGTTACCATGAAAGGATTATGAGCTGATAAAGTGGAGTTAGTTACAGCTAGTTGACATCTCCATGCTCCATATACTTGATTAGGGAAATACATGATGACATTTGGCATGTTCATGGGTAATGATAATTCGGTTAGGGGATATTCCTTCCTTGTTTTGTATTATGTATTGATTTATAAGGCAACACGAGAGAGAGAGAGAGATGGATACAGAGTTTAGTGCATGATTGTAAGATTTGTAATAAAGCTACTGTAGAGAACATACTGAGACTTTGTTGTTGTATTATCTCCATTCATAGAATCTTTAATGTATTTGGCTACTATAATGTTGATGAATTAATACAATGAGTGTTATAAACCTTTGAGTTATAGATCTTGATATGTATATTTTCTTTTATTTTTATGGATCCAAACCCTGGTGTTCTTGATAATGCTCATGGCTTATATTTGATTCTTCAATTTTATTGTGATGTTCTCATCTATATTATGGTGAATTTATGATTATATTTATTTTCCTTATTTCTATTAGAATACATACAATTATATTTCTGCATTGTTCCTCTTATGGTGTTAAACATTATTGCAAAGATCATATAAATCAGGGGCTTAGTGCTTGCATGCACCTCAAGTGAGCTCCAAGTCATTCTGGATTATATGTCAATGTATTTGGGATTTGAAGAGAAGTTAGAGGTAAAAAAATACTACATTTTGGTTCTGTTTCTGGTACCTCTTTTAAATTTGTTGTAAAAATGGCGAGGGATGGCAAAATGCTTAACCTTAGATAGTGTGGAAACTTGGTTTAAAAATAGAGAGGATGAGTTTTCTCATAGATTCAACACTACACCTAAGTTTTATTCACGTAAATGGGTAGAGGAACACTTGTATCAAGAGATGTATGAGTTCTTATTTTACTATTTTGTGGTGGAGATGTATGAGTGGTTATCAACGTATACACTGAGGAGAAGTTGGTTCTATTGACCTCATGTGTGGACTCAAGAAGATTATCAGAGGTTGCATGATGCCAATTTGGTTTGGACTCATGTTGTTGATCATTGGTGGAGAGGCGTATTGACTATCTATACATTGGAGTGCATAATTTCCATTTATTCTTGCCCAAATGTTTCTGAGTTTGAGTTCTTGCGAGAACACAAAGCATCTTTCGTGTATGCTTTACCTTTAGCCATAAAGATCTTGATCATGGCTCTAATTTTAGAAGCATTTCTTATGGCTGTCTAAACTCCCAATAGGCACGGGGAGTGAAAGTAGGTGTGGAATTAGATGTCAGATCTTACGACAGAAGTAGAAAGAGAGGAGAGATGGATCAAGTATAATGAAGCTCGAGAGAAGGAGTTAGCGAACCAACATGAGATTGCAGGAATAATGGATATTTATAGGAAGACAATGTGGGAAGGATTTAAGGTTCACATGGAGGACGTGGAACCTACGTAGTCTATGTTACCCCATATTGACAAGCACAGGAGATGAAATCCCTCGGATTGAGAGCTTATCGGATGAGGAAATGAGAAGGGTCATAGGTGCATATTTGAAGCCACATGGTAACCATACCCTTTCTTTTAGTTTTCCAAATAGTGAGAAAGGTATTGTTAGTATAGTTGGTGTTGGATTTTGTAGGAAAGAAGCATCGAGTGAATATAATTTTTCTTTGATTTCAATGGCCACACATATGTTTCCTATATTTGGTGGTATTCGATCTAGTGCATTGTTTTAGCAAGGCGTGGGCACGTAAAATATGGGTATCACATCTAGGAGTAGTTCCATATAAAAAACCATTGGAGCTCAGTTTAGCTCAACGATGGGAGCACAAAGTGGCACCACTTAAATCCATGTACCTGCTATAGGAGGAGGATCTAGTGGATTTGGGAGTTCAGAATTGAGTGGAATAATTAGAAATGGTGGAGGAAACACTCGAGGAAATAAGGGTTCTAGATCTAGTGGACAAGGACCACAATCCCAACAGTATGTTTTCTATGAGATGTCACTCCATTTACCAGATTAAAAGGGTGTTGAGGATGTTGGAGAGCATATTCATATGTCTGAATTGCTATGGCGTGTGAAAGGGATCACTACCATGGAGTTGAATATGAGCCAGTTTGTAATGACGTTACAAGGGTACGTACATAGATGGTATCATAAGTATTACTTGAATCAGATATAAGTGGATCTAACTATGCTACTTAATTCCCTTTTGTGGAATTCCGTGTTCCTGAGTTTAAGCAAAAGAGCATCAACATGTTGAAGGAAATCAAGAAAGGTATAGTAGAGATTGTACGGGAGTATGAGGAATGTTTTTAGAATATACTATCCAAGTTTTCTTATGACATACATATGTTGTAGCATGCTCAATGGCTCATTGGGGGCCTGATCACCCCCTTCAAATAGACACTTTCACATAAGACTTTCAAAAACCCACATGAGGTCTTGGATGCTACTTTACATGCTAAGGCCATTGGAAGTGTTGACAATAGAGTGAACACATTTTTGGAAGTTCAGATTTCTTCCATGGTGAAGCAACTTGAGAAGTTATCTTCAAATTCAGCGCATGAGACTCATAGTGGACAATGTATGAACTGTGAAGTAGAAGGACATACAAAAGATAATTTTCCTTGAAATTCAGTACACAACATGGCACTAGACTATGATATTTTTAATGGTGAGCATGATCCAAGTGGATTCTTGTTTTTGCAGCATGCATTTCGTAAAAACATGTCATGTTATTGTAATATATATACATATACCACCCATGATACTAAGGACTGTAGATTGATAGAAAAAATCCATGATGCCATTGATACTATTGTGCGCCAGACCAACATTGCAAGTAGTTCTAAGGATGAGGATCATAACTATGAATGGCACACAGATGGTGGAGGAAGAGGATGAGGCTTTCACATAGGATTTAGAGGCCATAATGGTCATGTGGAGGAATAGGTGACTTTACCCATTAAAATTGTTTTAAATGCGGATCTACAAAGCATTATAAATATGAATTTCTAGACTTATTGCAATTCTCATGGTGTGGGAAGAAGCATAAGTATGAAGAGTTCCTAGATTTGTATAATCACATGGTTTATAATCTAAAGAATCAAGATAAGGGTGTGGGTATGGTGAGTGTAAATCACACTGAGACACTGTACATCCCTATGGTGATGTCTAATATAGATTTAGATCTTGTTTTGATAACTAATCATGATGAGCCTACACAAACGAGGGAAATGCCAAAGTAGAGGCCTGCTATTACAAGATAGGAAGTATCACATGGGAAGTACCATTCTCCTACCTACCATAAAGAGGTGTATCAAGAGACTATGAAGGTGTAGAATTCTACAAGGATAGACTTAGTGTTTGAAGGAGTAGCCATGGACATTAGAGCAAGCTAATAACGATGAAAATCCTAAAAAGTACATAAATGATATCAAGGATGTGTTTAAGATGCTATGGTAAGAGAACATCATTCCCCTCTTAGGAGAATGGTTGAGAGAAAAATTACCGTGCACTGGAGATGGCTACGAGATGTAGATCCTGAACGCTAACTTACCCCCTCATAGTTTGGACTATGAGAAGGAGATCACATTGAATGTGGTAGTTGATGGATTTCTCTTAAGTAATATTTTTATCGACATGGGTACACAAGTTAATGTCTTCACTCTAGATGCATGGAATCAGATGGGGATACCACCATTTTAGAAATATTCAAATGTCTGCTACATGGAAAATAGGACTAAGGCCACTCCCCTTGGAGTTTTGAAGAATGCTTCAATAGCCATTTAAGGAGTCAAATTTTTTGGGGAATTTGAAGTATTGGCACTTACTGAGGCATATAACTTCCCAGCACTACTTGGGTACCCTTGGTGCTAGGAAAACAATGTCAACCTACGCTTCAATAAATGATACATCAGTTTTGAGAACAAGGAGGAGCGCATGATCATTCCAATAAATGATGGATGGCTTGTGCCTTAGGTGTAACCATTGGGTGAAGAGGACTTAAACAAGATATATGTGCTCACTATTAGGTACCTAGAGTTTATTCAGCCATCAAACGAAGGATTCATTTAGTGGGATGATGCATAATCTATGAGTGATATAACTAGTGTTTCTTGTGACAATTGGGCACGTGGCACATATGAGTTGATTGTGAGTGATTTGAAGGGTAATATAACTCACATAATCAAGGCATATTCAGTTAGGCATTTGGAAGGAATCATATTACCAAGCTATATTGGAAAAGGTAACCCTAATACCTTTTTACATGTGATGGAGGTATATTTGACCTGTGAGATAAAGTGGACTAATATTCTTATTTATACCTTACATGGGATAGTTGTGTGTTGTTGGATGACACATTGTGATAATATTTTGGAGTGGTGCGAGGTAAGGATCACATTCTCCATTAGGTTTATCATAAGTAATGTCCCTACTAAGATACATGACTATTATGGGAAGGGATCTGGCTTGTACATTGTTCAGGGGTTTGAGAGGACCTGAAAGGAAGGCCCGAAAGCCTTATCCCCTTCCTTATGTATGCACAAGTTATATTCCACCTTGTAGGGTTGCGTGCATGCATAATATGTTTATTCGGAGTTACAGAAACAAATAGGAAATTGAAAAGAGTTAACAATAGGTATTATTCAGACCTTTGAGTACTTATCTTCTTAACCATAAGTAAATGAGGCCTTGCAGGTGATCAAGTTCCTTACATTAGGAGATAGTGCCAAGGCAGAGGAAATTATGGTAGATTTGCTGGGAGAACCTGATATGGGAGCATTCCTTGAAGAAGTAGAGGAACCAGATGAAGTAAAGTTTGAGTGCGCCTTCCTAGAGAAGAAAAAAGGAAATTTGGTATACATGATTAATGATGAGGAAGTGGAGAAATTATATGTTGATCATACCAAAGTTACGCATGAAGTATTAGATAGTGTACATGAGAAGGCACGCACCTGCCATGAGCCCTTGAAGATGACGAAGGTCAACATTGGTACTAAAGCGGAACCTAAGGAAGCTATTATTAGGGATTACTAGTCAAATCAAGAAGTGTTAAATATTATTGAGCTATTGCACAATTTCCAAAACTTGTTCCCGCGCGGGTACCAAGAGTTAAAAGGGGTTCATCACTCTCTATGAGAGATGAGGATCAAGCCAAGGAAAGGGGCATGACCAGTCAGGAAGAGGCTCTACAGGATGAATCCTAACCTTCATGTGAAGGTGAAGGAAGAAATTGAAAAAATGTTGGAGTATTAGATTATTGAGGCCATTAAAGAGTCTGAGTGGGTTAACCCCATGGTAATCAGTATTAAAAAGGATGGGAGAATACAGATATGTGTAGAATATAGGGATTTTAATGTTTCTTACATTATAGATCCTTTTCCAATTCTATTTACTGAAGAGATTATAGAAGGATTTGCAAGGAAAAATATATACTCCTTTATAGATGGATTTTCAGGATATCACCAGGTGAGTATTGTAAAGGAAGACCATGAGAAAGTGACTTTCACCACTGAACGGGGAATTTTTTTCTTACAAAGTTATGTTATTCGGGATGAAGAATACGCCTGCTGTCATTTTGTGCATCATGGTGCAAGAATTTCATAATTTCATTCATAAATTTATTCAAGTCTACCTCAATGATTGGATGGTGTATGGGTTAGTAAAGGATCATTCTGACAATCTGATGTTGATGTTTGAGAGTTTTTAGTAGTTGATAATCTCTCTTAGTATTAAGAAGTGTATTTTCACCACTCCCTTTAGTACACTAATTGGACATATCATTTGAAAAGGTCTATTGGTGGATCCTACCAAGAGTGTTGTAATTTTGGACTTAGAGGAACCCACCAATCATAGTGCAGTACACGGATTTCTAAGGCATACAAGATAATACAAGAAATTCATTAGGGAATATGCTAGAATTTTCATGACATTAGATGAGTTGTGTAAGCATAAAGTGATAATTCATTCAGATGAGGTGAAACAGGTGGAATTTGACACTTTAAAGGAAAAACTTACTACTGCTCCCATTTTGTGTTTTCTCTCTTAGGATAAGGCATTTCACGTATACTTGTATGCATCGGGTATGAGGATTAGAGTGGTGTTAGAAAATACTGGAGGGGATTTTTGATCACCCCTTATGTTTTTCCAGTAGGAAGGTAACTCTGGTTTAACATAATTATATTACCACAGAGCGCAAAGCATTGTCAATGATCTATGCACTGCAAAATTTTAGCCAGTATTTACCGGCAACACTTTTATCTTCTAATCAGACCATATGGATTTGAAATTTTTGGTGAACAAGACCATTTTACAAGGGCACATATGTTTTTGGGTATTATGGTTCTAGGAGTTTGAGTTTACGGTTGTGGTGAAACTAGGGAAAAGTAACTCAACACCTGATCATTTTTCGAGGACTAATTCAGGTGAGGATTCTCAGAGCATTGAGGAAACAATGTCAGATGCTCAATTATTCAGGCTGTGGTGTGTGCCCTCTAATTTGGAATATATTTCTATCTTTTTGCGAATGGGTGTGGCACCCACTTTTGCTTCGTGCCCTACATGTCCTACATGTTGATTAGTGGAGAATTGTATAAACTAGGTCGGGATGAAGTTTTGCAATAGTGTGTACTTATACATAAGCACGGATCTATTATGGAGGAAACTCATGATGGTATTGCATGTGGAAACTATGTTGGGAGAGCCACTGCACACAAAATTTTAATGGTAGGTTTATGGTGAGAGATACTATATAAGGATTCCACGGAGTATGCAAAGGAATGTGACCATTTTTAGTGCCTTGGAAAGCCTATGCATCATGATGAAATGTCATTAAAGACAATTTATAGTGTGAAACCATTCGAGAAATGGGTAATTAACTTTGTGGGCCATATTTCCCCACCAACATGCATGACATGTTTGTTTAATGTTATAACTTGTACTAACTATCTTACAAGGTGGGAATAAGTGGCCTATGAAGGATTGTGCTATGACTACAACAAAAAGATTTATATGGGATAATATAATAACCAGGTATGGATGTCCTTTGAGCTTGATGAGTGATAGGGATACAAATGTTTTAAATGAAAATGTTCAAATCTTATTGGCAGAATTCATGGAGGCCCATCACAAGACTACCCCTTATCACCCACAAGTTAATGGGACAATGGAAGCTTTTAACAAATTTTTGAATCACACATTGACCAATATTTTTGATGTGGGAAGAAAGGATTGGGATGAAAAATTGTTTTCCATGTTATGGTTGTATCGAACCACTTACAAAAGGTTGAACAAAGAAACAACCTTTCATTTGGTATTTGGTATGTGGGTCGTGTTACCTGTTGAATTCATGTTATCATCATTGCGTATTGTGTGCGCAGGAGTTTTAGTCGATGAACAAGAACTTGAGGAAAGGATTGATAAGTTAATGTAGTTAGATGAAAGACATAGAATAGCACAAAGGAGTCAGAAAATTGAAAAGGCTAGGTAGAAGGAATGGCATGATAGGCATATCAAGAATAAGAAACTTGAGGTTGCACATATGGTTCTCTAGTATCTTTCAAAGTTTTGTGCCATCTAGTAAATTCAAATTCCATTGGTTTGGACCATATATTATCATGTATACACTTGATTCAGGTTCTTTCCAATTACAAGCACTATATGGCACATGGTTTCCCAGTTTCTTTAATGGGAGTAGGATGAATCCATACTATAAATAAATATTCTTGGTGTTTGTAAATAAAGAAATGTTTCCATTTAGTTTAGGATTTACCATTTATGCGTTTTCCTTTATATGTGTTTCCTTTCTTCATCACTTCACTTTTTTCTTTTTTGTTTGGTGTTGTGTTGCACGTTGGTGCACTAGTATCAAAATGCTTTATAATTGATTCCATGTGCAGAGGACCACACATAATTTTAGTGTGGGGTGGATTGGCGTCTAAATTCAAAAAATAATTAGCATGCCTATAAGGAAGATGAAATGTTGGAGAATTCACTCTAGGAAGAATAGCAAAAGGAATAAGAATGATTTGTGTAGTGGATGTATGTAAAAGTGTGCTTGTGAAGAAGATGTTAGAATTTGTCTCATTATAAAGGTTCCTTGGAGAAAATTTTTAATTGAGTATAGAACACGCAGAGGATAAATGATCACACAGTGTAACATGACATATGTGGCACCATGGGGATCTACTTGGTGGATAGTTTATATGTTATGTACTTTGGCACGGTGAGATGTGTGAAAGAGGTTTGTGGTAGTAAAGTAGTGTTAGTGCGCTAGAAGGTTACAATTGCGAAGCAAGGAGGGAAGTCATGACAGTTGACTTAATTGATAAAAGTTTGGTATTAAAAATTGAAGTTAAGACAAATGGTCAGAGGTACATTAAGGTGTTATGAAAAAGTATAAATAGAGGGTAAAGCTAGTCATTTTAACTACTTTACCTTAATGAATTTTTGTGCTCCAAGCTTGAAGTGCAACGAGGGTTTTGAGGATGAAGTGAGATACTTGTCATAAACTAGTAGATTTATATTGATGCAGCCTAGAATTTACCAAGAACCACCCAGGCGCATTGGCACATCACTCAGTCTAGACTGAGTTCTTAGCCAAAGCACATAAAGGTACTAGGCCCTTCCTTAGAGTTTTTTATGTAGGATATGAACATGATGAAGGGTTACAGAATTTAGATTAGGATTAATAGAGCATTCTATAGAGTAGATATCAGATCTAGATCTAAAGAGCAATGAATCTAAATAATAGTCATAATGAATTCAACCATGCAAGAACTTAATCACAGCCATGTTTAAAATTTTGATTCATCAATAACACTCCATTATAATAAACATAATAACTTTACAAAAGCTTCTTACAATAATTAGCATCAACTCTTAGGCATGCATTAGAACTAACATAACTCCATTTTATATCTAAATGTCTATCTCTACATACATCTCTCTATGTATACGTATCTCTGTGTATCTCATAGCTTACCTCATACATATTTATAAGGGTGGGGACTTGCCCTTCACTGCTTACCTAATTCCCAAAATAGGTCGCATGCTGGAAATAGCTATGCACCTTTACAATAGTAGTCAAAAATGCAAGTGTGCTAATAATAGACCTCTTCTAGTTAACTAACAATGGAAATTCTATTATTAACTTGCACACATGCAAAGCGCTTGACAACAACTTTTCTAAAATTAGCTTATGATTGTTGCGCAAGTCTTTATCCCGTTTGTGTGCTCCATATGCGATCTTCCAAAAATAGCTCGTGAATAATAAAATTGCTAAGTCCTAGATCATTCTATCTTTCTTGTGAATTTCCTCCCCGTTCCTTTCACGCCTCTAAGTATACCTTTCTCCCACGCATGAACCTCCTGGCTATTCTTTCCTTAGCAATATATTGTCTACTCAACATTACCCCACACTAAACTGCATTACCACCCCGACAATGGTTGCCTTTTGATATTGAAATAATAAATAATAATGAATGGATGAATGTAAATAATTACTATACAAATAATAATTATTCACTTTGGTACATATTCACATTTTTTGAATGAAACAATCAAGATATTATTGGATTAATTTATGATTGTCCACCATAAAACTACACCCTATCATCCTCAAGCAAATGGAACTGCTGAGGCCTTCAAAAAAATATTAATCAAGACATTGACAAAAAATTGTGATGTTGGAAGGAAATATTGGGATGATAAAGTTTATACTATGCTTTGGGCATATAAAACAACATATAAAAGGTTGAACAAGTAAAAACTAGTTCAGTTAGTGTTTGACACGGAAGCAGTTCTTCCTATGGAATTCATGTTACCTTCTTTACGTATTGCACGTGTTGGAGGTCTAGCTGATGAGAAAGCATTATAATAATGGATTGAAAATTTTATTAAGTTGGATGAGCGACGAGTAATAAAATGTTGGAGTCAAAAGAAAGAAAAGGTCAGGCAGAAAGCATGGATTGACAGGCATATCAGGGATGAAAATCTTGAGATTGGACAGATGGTGCTTCTTTATGATTCTAAGTTTATGCGCCATCCAGGAAAATTTAAAGTACATTGGTTTGGACCGTATGTTACCACTCATATAATTGAAACAAGAAATTTTTAGTTGGAGGTGCTTGATGGAATATGGTTACCCAGTTACTTCAACAAGAATAGGCTAAAGCCCTACTATAAATAATTCTTCTTGGTGTTTGTAATAAGGCAGTGTTTCCATTTAGATTAGGTTTTCAATTATGTATTCCCTTAATGTATTTCCTTCTTTTCCGCTATGCTTTGTCAATTTAGTTGGGTTTTTTGTGTAATAAGTGAGTTTACGTGCCGAAATCTAATTACTATTTGAAGAATTTTTATGCGCAGAGGACTGCACACATCATTAGTG
Source organism: Taxus chinensis (assembly GCA_019776745.2). Taxonomy (NCBI): domain Eukaryota; kingdom Viridiplantae; phylum Streptophyta; class Pinopsida; order Cupressales; family Taxaceae; genus Taxus; species Taxus chinensis. The sequence goes on from CM034155.1 coordinate 132,312,022, forward strand.
TGGGGTGGTTATTGATATCTAGGTATAGGTATTATTCAAGTTGGAGAGTTGTTAGAAAATAAATTTCTTCTAAAATGAGGACCATAGATGGAGATAAATGAAGGAACAAGTATAACACGAGGTAAGCAAGGGACATGGATACTACCAAGGGAAGGTGCAGTGGTAAGATAATCAAGTGGATGGGAGTGCGCTAAGAGAAGTCTACGGATAGGAGGGCATGATAGAAGGTTATAGCTTGGGTGCGAAGATGTACCATGCAGAAAGAATGAAAATGGTCAATTAATAAGAGAATTGTTGGTAGGTGAAGGAGCAATAAATGCACTCACTTTTTGAAAATATATATAAGGATGGGATGTGAGTTCATTCTTTCCATGGTAATCGCAAGAATTTGAAAGAGCTAAGTGCGAATGAGCTGAGTGAAGAATATTGAGGTGCAAAGAGTGTGAAGAAGACATGGATAAAAATTTGTGCGTAGAAGAATATTGTGTCCACATTGACAAAGGGTTTGAGCAAAGCAGAGCACTACCAAAGAGCTAGGGCATGTGATTTTAACTAGGGCATGTAGATTTAAGTTAGGGTTTGGGTTTGTACATTGTAGAAGATAGACAGAGAGTATTTGAGGATAGAAAATTGTGAGATATAGATGGCACAAAATAAAACACCTACCGCAAGAGCTAAGGGAAAGAAGAAAGTGGAAGTAGAGGTTGAAATTTCTCTTGAGAGAAATTTCTCAAATGTTCAATACCCAGAAGACATAATAATGGGACAAGAATGGGAGTCTCACATCCATAAGTGCAAAATATGTGACTATAACCACCACACATTGGATAACAAGAAGGAGTTGGATGCATTGTTGAGTATGAAGACAAACAAGCATACAATAGAAGACATGCCATTGTATAATGATGCTAGAGTGAAGTTGTTAAATTAGATTGGAGGTTACCAGTTGTACGAGCTCCTGTACTTCAGAAAATATGAACCCTTTTACCAATGGTTGATAAGCAGGGTATATGAATATTTCTTCTATAACGTCAGATGAAGGGTAAGGATTACTGCAACATTGATTTCGACATTGGCAGGATTAAAGGCCAGAGGAGAATATCTAGATAGTGACTTAATAGATAAAACAACAATCCCTGAGACAAGGAAGGAGTTAGGATATACCAAAGGTCCATGCAGAATGGATATAGATAAGATAAAGAAGTATCCAGTGGTATAAGAAATTGTGCACCTGGTGACAAAATTGAGTGTTAAGGAAAGGTGGTCACAGGTGAACACAATATGGCTCCATGTCACAAAGAATATGTATCAGGGAGTCATCTACAACATTACAGGTTACATTACAGAGACCATCTTTGAGGAAGTGCACACCTGTGAGAAGATTAGCTTTGGCGCTATCCTACTGGATTTTGTATTCATGGAGATCGAAGTGCCCGATGGGCCAAAGTAAAATATTTTGGAGTATCCCAAGGAGAACAAGTCATTTGTAGAAATATTTGAAAAATAATTGTACGATGGGTCAATGAGTGGGCCATTTCAGTAAAGGTTAGAGAAATGGTATGATAGGCTCTGCGTGGCATTTGAGGAAGAGTTACACATTCCCAAAGAATTGCCTTCGGTGGTGGGCAAGGAAGTGCAGTTCGTGGTATGCCAACACTTCTACATCACGTGTTTTGCAATGAAATATGGGACTTGAATCCCCTGGTGCAAGTTTTCATATGCCTTCATAGCGCGCTACTTCCAGACATCAGTCTACCATTTTACTGATTCACATTGTTTGAACTTCATTGCAAACAAGGTAGAATGTGACTACCACACCCTTAGGAAGACTTATATATATCCATGTCAGATTTCCTATGTTGAGAGGATAATTTCAGATATGATAAGCATCAAGCCTGTAAGTTTGGCAATCATAGACATTGGGGCTGCACTTATTTACCTTTAGCTTAATCCTAAATTGGAGGGTATCAAGTACTTAGAGAATGAATTCGCGCTCCCAAGGCTGCCAAAGGGTAAGCATACAATGGAGAACATTCCATCCCCAAAACCTGCAAAGACCATAGTGTTGGAAGAGGAAGAGGAAGAAGAACGAGAAGATAGTGGTGGTCGGGAACATAGAGGATGAAGACAGCCCACAGATAAGGTAGATAATGAATGCACGAACACTCCACCCTAGGTACAAGAAGAGGGTTATGAAGAACTAGATGAAGTCCAAGGAGAGTTTCATTTCAAAATGGTATTTAGGAGAACAAGAACCCAAGGTGCTACCCCACAATCAGTACGGAGATCGCCTCAATTTTCTCCTCAAAAGGAGACAACTGGGAGAAAAAGAAGGAAGTTGAAGCTAAAAGAGCAGGCGGAGGAGTCTATACAAAGTGCACATGAATCTCCTACACCACCAGAGGATGTGGAAGATCCATGGGATGAAGAGATGAAAGATGAAGATATGAAGAATGGAGAAGAAGGGGTAAAGGAAGGAGAAGCAGGGCCAGATAATGCTCAAAACATAAATGATCTGACTCCAAATCTTGACGCTCAAATTCCTAAGGTGCCAAGAACTAAAAGAAAAAGTGAGGAGTATATCGTTCTGTCTTTGGGCTATGATGAGGACACGAGTGAGATTATCTACATCTATTTTCAAAGCACGGTGAGCCTTAAAGAGTTATATGGATGGGATTTGATGGATGGAGACATGGCCACTATCTTTGTCTATTCACACACACACATGGATGAGCCAGACGTCAATGTATGCTAGGAGTCCTGTGTGTCAAGGAGATTAAAGAAGGCACCTCAGGCCAGACACGTAATAGTAAAGCCTACTATTATGTTAGATGGACAAGTAAGTAATGCCTTCATGAAGGTATTTACAGAGGTAGTATAGAGGAATGTGGATGTCCATAATGGAATAAATAAAATATAAAGATGAAAAAATAGCACGACTGAAGGGAGAGATGGACTTGGAATAAAAAAAGAATGAGGTATTTGTTAGAATGGTAGAGGAGATTGGAGACCATGTCCTGAAAGTAATACCACACTTGGAGCCCAAGGTACTTGAAAGGTTCCCTTTGGCTATGCAGTATGTGTGTACCTTGGTCGATTTGGTGCTTGATGATGGACTTGTATGTATGGAAATGCCAAAGGGCCCTGAGTAGGAAGAAGATCGAGAAAAGGCTTCAGTGGCTTAGAGAATTGCATCTTATGGGGCACTGCTCAAAACCTTGTAGGAGGAGCTGAACAAAGTGAACCAAGCGTTGAATATTTGTGCAGCTCTAGAGGCGGTGATAAGGATAAGGACCATGGTAGAGGACAATGAAGTCCTGAAAGTGATGAAGGATGAAACATTAGGACACGCAGAGAGATTGACATTGGTAAAGAAAAAGTGTGAGGCCCTTGCAGTGGCCTAGGAACCCCTTAAGGATAGGTTTAATAAGCTTGGGAAACTTATAGCACAGAAGATGGATCTTCTAGAAGGAATAATGTCTGCAATGTCTAACATCATGTTAGTATTACAGAATGAAAAGCAAGAAATTACCCAAGATGAGCTAGATTCTATTGCAGTAGATATCCTAGAAAAAGAAGAGGTGGTTATTAAGAAGACAATATGTTGCTAAAAAAAGATTAGCCAAAAGGTTCGTGCGTGGGAGCAAGGTATACTTAGAGGTACGAAAGGAACAAGGAGGAAATTCACTCCAAAGATGGATTGATCTAGTACTTATCCATTTTATTGGTCACGGGCTATTTTTGGAAGATGGTGTGTGAAGCACATAATGGGATAAAGACTTGCACAACAAGCATAGGCTAATTTTGGAAAAAGTGGCTGTCAAGTTCTTTGCATGGGTACAAGTTAATAATAGAATTTCCGTTGTTAGTTAACTAGAAGAGGTCTATTATTATTGCACTTTTATGTGTAACTACTATTGTAAAGACACATGGCAATTTCCAGCATGCAACCTATTTTTAGAATTAGGTAAGTGGTGAAGGGAAAGTCTCCACCCCTATAAATATGTATTTAGTAAGTTGTGTGAGATATACAGAGATGATTAGTTAGATATATAGATCTATTATGGAGTTATACTACTAGTTCTGATGAACACCTAAGCATTGATTTCAATTATTGTAAGGAGCTTCTATAAAGTTTTTTTGTTTAATATAATGGAGTGTTATTGCTGAATCAAAATTTTAAACATGGTTGTGATTAAGTTCTTGCATGGTTGAATTCATTATGACTATTATTTAGATTCATTTCTCTTTAGATCTATATCTATAATCTGCTCTATAGAATGCTCTGTTAATCTTGATCTGTATGTTTTAACCCTTCTTCATGTTCATAACTTACATAAAACACTCTAAGGAGGGGTCTGGTACCTTTGTGCTCTTTGGGTGAGCGCTCAATCTAGGTTGAGTGATGTGTTAGTGCACCTGGATGGTTCTTGGTAAATTCTAGGTTGCATTATTAGTTCCGTTGTTAGGACCTCTTTTTCAGTTGTTTTCAAGATGGTTAGCGATGAAGACATACAAGTTTACCCTAGCAAGTGTTGAGGAGTGGATACAAGATATGGAAGAAGAGTACACATGAAGATTCAACACTAGATCTGATTTTGACGCATGCATGTGGGTGGAGAATAACCTGTATGACTATTTGTATTAGAGCTTTTTTTTTATCTTTTTGGTAGAAGTGTACAAATGTCTGGTTTCTTATGTATCTAAACTAAACTGGAGATATCAAACACTTATCTAGACACATGAAGAATTTCAATTCCTTTATGATGTTGATTTAGTTTGGACATTTGTTGTGGATACTTGGTTTCATGGCATCTTAAATAGCTATATTATGGAGTTCTCAATTTCTACCTATTCTTTTCCAGAGGTAGCTGAGTTTCAGTTTTTTTGGTATCCCAGGGAAACCTATTTACAGGGCATTCTACTGCAAATCAAGATTTTGATGGTAACCCTTAACTTGGAAGAAAAACCCATGGCTGGCTAAACCTCACTATGTGTGGGGACAGGGACAAGATTGGCAAAATATGGTGGACTTAGTAGTAGAAAGGAAGAGGTAAGAAAGGTGGCTTAAGTATAATAAGGCATGTGAGAGGGAGATATAGAAGTAGCGTGACATTGCAGAGTGGATGGCATTGAAGAGTGAGATGGATCGTGAAGGATTTGGAGCTCATGTAGACTACATGGATCCAGAGCATCAAGAACTCCCCCATATGGGAAATCATGATGAGGAACCCTCCTTGTCTTTACAAGGAAGCATGCAAGTAGAGATGACCTGGGCCGTGGGTGCACATCTGAACCTACCTGACGACCTAGCCCTTGTGCTTGGTTTTCCATTATCTAGTATGAAAATTACTCAATAAGCTAATTTAGATAATAGGGGAGGAGTAAGTCAGATAACAAGTACAATGATGATAGGGCATACATCTTTGTTGATTTTTGGAGGTAATTTTTAAGGCACATCATCCGCACAGAATGCGAGTGTGTGGAATGTTGGATTCACTTCTGGGATTAGTACCACCTCATAGACCATAGGGGGTTAATTTTCATACTACTATTGGGGCATAGGGAAGTACGTCCTCTGATCCGGTTCCAAGTGCAGAAGGATGATCAGGAGGTATAGGGTGTTCTAGCTCTGGTGGATCTGGTGGTTCTAGAGGTAGATGAAACACAGGAGGTTCTGGATTAGGTGGGCAGGGTCCATACCAATTCCAGAACATCTATATGGAAATGTCTCTTTGTTTTCCATAGTATAGGGGCATAGAAGATTATACTGAACATGTGCACATGTGTGAAATATTGTAGTGTGTAAAAGAGATCACAGCTTCTGAGTGCAATGCAAGCCAATTTGCAACTACATTGTAGGGACGTGCACATAGTTTGTATAGGAAGTTTGACCCTATTCAAACTTGTGTGGATTATACAACATTAAAATATGCATTCTTAAAAGACTTCTATATCCCTGAGTTTCAGTAGAAGAGTATATGAGTGCTTAAGGATATTAAATAGTGCACTACTGAGAGTGTTCGGGAGTATGACGCCCATTTCAAAACACTTTTATCTAAGCTTTCCTATGATATTCAGGCAAGCCAGCATGCACAATGGTTCGTTGGAGGTTTAATTACACCTTTTAGAAGGGAAATATCACATAAGACATACATTGATCCATGTGAAGCCCTTGAATCAGATTTTTGCGCTGAGGCAGTTTGGAGTATAGACTAGAGTCATCCCATTCTTGGAAGCATAGATTGCAGCGATGGAAAAATAGTTGGAGAAACTATCAGAAAATTCTGCACATGAGATGCGCTTAGGGGTTTGGTGTAATCATTATGAAGTGGAAGGTCACACCAATGGTAGTTTTCCTTGTAGATCAGCACATTCATTACTATTGGAATGTGAGATATGTCATTTGAACCATGATGCCATCCACTTCCCATTACTACAACATGTGATAAGAAAGAACGTATCCTGCTATTGTAAGATTTTTTGGTCCACGACTCATGATACATAGGGCTATAGATTGATTGGTCATATCCATGATGCTATAGATATTAGTGTAAGATAGACTAACATATCATATAACTCTAAAGGAAATAATGAGCACCAGGATCAAGATCACAATCAAGCATGCTATGATCATAATGAGGAGCATTTTTAAGGAGGATACAAAAGGACGCGAATATGGTGGCGGATTCGGAGGTTGAGGTCGTGGTTGTGGACGAGGCAAGTTTCCTCATGGCACGTTCTTTACATGCAGATCTCCTGACCATGAAAGGTGTGAATGTACCCATAATATTACATGTTCTTTCTGTGGAAAGAATCATAGCTATGAGGAATGTCTAGACTTGTATAAACATCTTAGTAAACAACATAAAAAAGAGAACAAAGGGGCATGGATTATTCAGATCCATTGTGTTGTGGAGAATCAATGGATGCCTAAGTTGACACCAAAACTTGATGCATTAACTATAAAGATTACTACACGTGATGAAGTAGCACGCACCAAAGAGGCATTACCATATAAGCCTACCATCACTAAGGAGGAGGTTTTACATGCGAGGTACCCAGATTCTACCCATTAGAAGGAGGTTTATCAAGAGACCATGGAGGTCCTCATAAATCTTCAAGGTGAAATACATTGTTTGAAGGAGCAATCACAAAAGATGGAACAAGATAAATATGCAAGGAAGGTCACATCTAATATTGATGACTTAAGGGAGGTGTGAAAAATACTGCACCAAGATAATATAATTCTGTTGTTAGGGAATTGACTAAAGGGAAACACTCCGCGCACAAGTATTGAGAATGGATGGAAGATCCTGCATGACAATCTTCCCCTTGATAACATGACAATCTGAATGTTGTTGTGGATGGATGGATTTTGAGCAATATATTGATTGACATAGGTGTAGAAGTCAATGTTCTTATTTTAGATGCATGGGTGCAGATGGGGAGACCTCTATTACATCTGTCTACCAATGTGTTGTTTATGGCTAATCAAACTAAGGACACTCCCATTGGTGTTTTGAAAGATTCATCCATTACTATACATGGGGCCATATTCACTAGCGATTTTGAGGTATTAGCACTTGCAAAAGAAGATAGTTTCACAGCTCTTCTTAGGTGCCCTTGGTGTTACGTAAATAATGTTGATTTACAGTTCAACAAGGGATACATCATTTTTTAGAATAATGAGGAATGATTTGTAATCCCTTTAACAGATGGAAAATCTACGTCGTATGTTGATCCTTTGAATGAAGAATATTTAAACAGGATCTATGTGCGCATTATTCAAGACCCAAAGGTTATTGAGCCTTCTAAGGAAGGAATCCTTCAATGGGAAGATGCATAGTCTATTAGTGATACTACAAGTGTTTCTTGTGATAATTGCACTCACAGTACTTATGAATTGGTGGGGCACGAAGTAAGGAGGGCGTATTCATGGAAAAGTGGATTTCGTTCCATTAGAAGAATAGGTAACTTAGTACCTCAGTATATTAAAGAAGATCTTACAACATTCCTACAAGCCATGGAGGAGTAGTGGATAGACCAGGTCACGAGAAGGAATATGTTAGCATATACCCTGTGCGGTATAGCAATGTGCTGGTTAGTAGTTCATAGAGATAATATTATAAAATGGAGTGAAATTAGGATTGCTATCTCAACATTGTTCTATAGAAGCAACACACCTACTCAAATCTGCACTTATCATGGTAGTCAACATATTCATCACCACATTTAGTAGTGTGAGATACTCTAGATAGAGGGATAGGAAGCTTTACCACTTTCACTCTAGGTGTAAAAGTTATATTCCACTCTGTAAGGCTGTGCACGTGCTTGGTATGTATATGTGGAGCTATATAGAGAAACTAGAAATTGATAGGATTTGATTGCAGGGATTATCCATAATTTTGACTACTTCTCTAATAAACCTCTAGTAGAAGAGGAATTAAAGGTTATAAAGCACTTAACTATGGGAGATAGCACAAAACTAAAAGAAATCATTTAGGAGTTATTTGGTGAGATAGACTTAGGAGCGCATTTTGATGAAGAAGAAGAAACCAACTCCCTGTTACTTCAGCACGCTTTCTCTGAGAAAGAAAAAGACAAGATGCTCTATATAGTAGATTATGAAGAAGTAGAAAACTTGGATGTTGATCATTCAGAAGGGACGTGCAAAGTCTTGGAAAGTGAAGATCAGAATACGTGTACATATAATGAACCTATGAAGACCAAGAAAGTGAATATTGACATGGATACTGAACCTAAGGAGGCCATAATTTGAGATTATTGGTCTTACTCTGAAGTTGAAAAAATCATTGAGTTACTACGAGACTTTTAGGATCTATTTCCTAGGGGATATCATGAATTAAAATGCATGCATGAATCATTGGGGGAGATTAAAATCAAGCTTAAGGAAGGTACATGATCAGTCAGGAAGAGACCCTATAGGATGAACCCTAAATTATGAGTTAAAGTTAAAGAAGAAATTGAAAAAATGTTGAAGTCTGGCATCGTCAAGCCTCTAGAAGAGTGTGAGTGGGTTAGTCTCATGGTTATCTGTATTAAGAAGGATAGTCAGATTAGGATTCGTGTAGATTAGAGAGAACTACATGGTACATGTGTAATTGATCCTATTTCTATACCTATCACAGAAGAAATATTAAAAAGGTGTTGTAGGGTGCAAAATCTATTCTTTCACGGATGGATTCTCTAGGTATCTGTTATCCAAATAACTCTCCCAGTTATTTGGACAACTCGCGTATATGTTCCTGTATCTACAGCTTCTGCGTGCCCTTTCTTCCTTTCCTTTGGCTGTTCTTCCACTTTTCTTCATGACCTCTTCCATGTTCTCACTCTCATTCTTATCTCGTCATGCACTCCTTGCACGCATCTCTATAGACTTACCTTCCAATTGGTTAAGTCCCTCATGTGCCTTGAACTTATGCACCTGACACTTCTCCACGCGCCATGCCTATTTCTTTATAATAGTTATGCATTCATCATGCGTTCTCTCATCACAAGTTTGATCCATTTCTTCGCACGCACGTCTCACATGCCCCCCTTTTATTTCCACTGCACACATCGCGCGTGCCTTCCTTCACCTATTTCCATTCTCCACCCTGTGCTTCCTTCCTCTGCATGCTCTTTATGCACCCTCCCTCACCGAATCCTTGCAGTAAACTAGTGGGTGACACATGGTATAAAATGACAAAACAATTGACCAAGATCTCAGCCAATTCATGCGCACCATGTGTCTTTCATATGCCGATAGTTGTGGTAAATTTATGACAGACGTATCTTCTACTATAGGGCTCCAATCGAGGGGCGCCTGGGCTTGTCAGAGAACTGCTTATGTCAGCTATAGTGATAAACATCCAGATTTGAATTCTCACTAGATCTGGTTGGTGAAATGGGAAAATGTCCTCTAGAGCATTGATGAGAAGATCTAATTTCTCCTACCACCTGATTCTCCCTCCACACACCTGGAAGATTTGTAGGCATTAAATGCCTCTTCTTGGTGGTTGTATTTCAAATTCAGATTTTCCCCCCATTTTCTCTTCTTCTTCCACTGATTCATCTATAAATGTAAGAGTTGGGCTCATTTCTTATGTTGGATACTCTAGACCCTTACGCATTATGCTAAGGACTCCATATTTTATGTATTCTGAGTTGCAGACCTCTAGATATGGCTCTTACATGTGGATATCAGCCTCCTTCACCATTGTAGTAGCACTGTGCATTCCTGGAAGTAATATAAGCATTGTTTTGTTACTATCTCTAGTCCTTGCATGTCATATTCCTTCTCTCTTGCTTTCTCTATTTTGTTGTGTGTTGGTTGTGCCATTCAGGTTCCTTGCAGCTCCTTATTTAAGTTGTGTCATATGAAATTGATCTAGTAAATACATTCTGAGATGTGCTGTAGGTGTCTAGCCTTCTCTCACGCGTTTCCTTTCACTTTTTCTCAGAATAGATAGTGTTCATCCCTTTTTTTTTGTTGCTATTGCATTTCTAGTGTATATTTCCCTTATGTTATCCTTCTATCCCTGGTCCCTTAGCATTCTTAGCTTAGTTTCCTTTTCAGTATTAGGAGTAGCAGTAGTAGTAGAGATAGATAGAGGAACCATCCTTCTCCAGAGATCTGTCCCAAGCGTGCAAGGTCCCACAACTTAGGGATGGTTCCATTGTTTTCTCAAACACCTTCGATCCTTCTGGATCTAAAGACATGGGTGCACGTTTGAACCACCAACAATTTCTGGCATGCCCGGTGGGACCAGCATTGAAAGCTCAAATTTCTCACTTACCAAGTCTTGGTGTGTGGACTGGGTATTTCAGCCTTTTAAGGCTTATTTCAACACATCTGGTGACTCCTAAAAAATTACAAATCTTTGTCTCAACAGTCCTGAGCACCTTTCATGATAAGAGTGCACACAAGAAGAAGCACAGCATGTGAAGATTCTTTCAAGTACCTCCAGCTATCTCCAAGGAGAGTTCATTCTAGAAACCCCGTGTGTGCACATCCATCTCTATCTCCTGTGCTCCGTGCCCATTCAACTCCTCCTCAAAATTGAATCCCCACATGCCTCCCAATGGCACATCAACAAGCTCCTCCAGTTAGAAACTTTGCTAACTTTAGTGGATGCAGTCCTTTGGTTCTAGCCGTGTAAAATGATATGCCAAATGACATGCTCAAAATTATCCCATACTTTACTGGTGAAAATCAAGTCACCCCACAGGAGCATATTCAGGATGTAGCAAACATGTGTTCGTTTTTCCCGATCACAAATGATGATGTAGTAGTCAGGCTACTTACAGTTTCCTTCAAAGGTAGAGCACTTCAGTGGTATCAAGGCTTGAGACTCGGATCCATAATCTCCTGGGATGAGCTTGGAACAGCTCTATGTAATCATTTTGAAGACAAGTCAGATCACCTAGCTTTGGTGGAGCAAATGACAACAACAAGAAGGGTGCCTAATGAGTAGATGACTGATTTCAATATCAGATTTAAGAAGACTTGGGATAGAATCCCTCTTATGGTAAGACCTATACCCCATCATGCGTTTCTATACTATCTGAAGGCCCTGAATAGTGACATTTCAGTCATTATTCAATCCATGGGGGGTAGTACTTTACCAGCTGCCTACAATATTGCAGTAAGGGTAGAAAATAGCCTCATATAGGTGGGGAAGATAGCTCCTAGACCACTTATGCCCTTATTCCTAGAAATTTCACAAGAACCCCATCCTTCTATGGCTCCTATTCCCAATACTAAGAAAAGTGTGCAACTAGTTGCATCAACGTCCTACTCTCCTACACAACAAAAGTAAGATGAAGAATTGAAGGCACTGATTAGAAATTTATCAAATAAGGTCATATCATTAAAAAAGTAGCATGCACAAGCCTTTAGAGGTAGTTCTAATCAGGCACACAACCAAAGCAGTCAGCCCTAGCGGAATCAATATGGAAATCAAAGATACGCACCAAACCAACAAAATGATAGATGGCATGCTAATGCACATCTTCCCTTGCAAGTTGTTCCTCACATGCCATCTTTGCCAGTACCTAGCACAAGTAAGGTGCTTGTTCCAATTCAGAACAATTTGGCACAAGAATATAAAGGGTGCTTCCCTTGTAATATGCCTCATAGTCTATATCACTGTGCAAATTTTGCACTCGTGTAGGCATACATGGTACAAAATGCTTCAGCCTGTGAACCTTCAACAAGTGCCCCTGAATCAGAAGCTCAAGGAAGACCAGAAACCTCCCTAGAAATGGGTTTGATGTTATTTGGTGCTGAAGACTTTTGTGTAATCGACAAAGCTACAAATGAATCAAGCAGGCCATGCACCCAGGTTATGGACAACACAAGATACAAGAAAAGGATGCTAGAATCTGGCGTGCAGGTCATAACTCCAGCAACGCGAGCATATCCTCAGAAACAAAAGGATATAGCTAAGGCATCCAATAGCAAGGTTCTTTATGCCCCTATACACGAGGCTCCATGAAAATATCTAGAGACAGCGTGCACCCCTCCTTTGGTAGGTCAAACCTATGCTATAGCCAAAGTCCAGGCTTCCACACCTGAACAGTCAATAAGGGATATTGTTCCTCAAATGCAAAAGACTGTAGGACTTCCATTTAGCATTGTGGATCAAATGAAGAAAACAAACATAAATTTCACAATGTGGGATGCCCTGACCATCCCTTCTCAATGGGATCTTCTACATGAGGCCCTGTCCCAGCTTCCACGCACTAGTCCAAACATACAGTAGTCATGCGCTTCTATTAATGTATGCCAAGAAGAGGAGAAGCAAGTAAGGTTTACAAACCCCCCCTTTTTATATGTCCTTAATCATAGACAAACATCTAGTGCATAATTGCATGATTGACTCTGGCACTAGCACCTCTGTTATGCCCAAGAAAATTGTTGATGTCTTAGGTCTGAGCTATAGCCCCTTGTCCAAAGGAGTCCTACAACTTGATGGTTCAATTGTCAACAGTTTAGGGATCATCAAGGATCTTGAGTTAACTCTTCATACATGTCCAACTATAACAATAACTCAAGATGTGTCCATCATTGACCTCCCTCCTTTGTTTTCCCTATGTTTATCCAAGGACTTCACTGCTAAAGTGGGTGGTTTCTTTTCTTCTGACTGGTCTCATATGTTACTTAAGACTAGGTATGGTACTCAATTTACCATACAAGCTGAGCCAATATTTTCTTATCATGTAGAGTCATATGTCCCATCCCCTCTCCAAGCCAACTTCTTAATCTAAAAATAAGCTGCAGTTCTCGAAGAACAAACTCTTTTTCTCTTTATTCCTGACCTATTACTTGATGAATGGGTGGATAGGCATCACAAATTTGACCCATATGTTGAGGAACTAGAAGCCTATGAGACTGGGCTTGGTACTTACTGCATTCTTGAAGAAGAAGTTATGCTACCATGCGCACTTAAGAAAGAACAAGTTGAACCTGGTTTATGGAGGCTATACTTTGATGGTTCCAGAAGTAGAAATGGCACAGGAGTAGGAGTTGTTCTCATTTCCCCTAAAAATGAGAAATTCTTCTTCACACATAGGTTACAGTTCACATGTTCTTACAATGTGTCAGAATATGAAGTGTTGGTGCATGGTATGCTGATTGCTAAAAATAAGAAGATAAAGGCATTGCAGATCTTTGGAGATACCGAGCTGGTCATCCACCAAGTGACCAAAAAGTGCAAAACAAAGAATAATATTCTCAAAGCTTATAAAAATAGAGTCTTGGACCTCCTTGAGAGCTTTGATGCTCTAAATCTGTAGGTAGTCCTGCGTAGAATGAATGGTGAAGTTGGCCAGATGGTTGCGCTTGGTTCGCAGTTCTCCCCTGCTAAGGAATTTGTTAAAGGAAACACTCAACACATCAAGATGGTCATCAGACCATCCATTCCTGATAATAACACTAGCTGGCAAGTGTTTGACAATGACATGCAGATCGTCTAGTTATTCTAGAATGAAGCTGAGTTTTCATAAAGCATGCAAGCTGACTTACATGATAGCTATGGTGACCAAGTGATTCAACTAAAGATAAACAAAATACCAAAAGTTCTGGTCACCTTAGAGAAAATGTTTAGCCTTGATGATGAGTTCAAGGGTGAAGAAAGATACATGCACACCACACAAGAAGATTGCTCCTCAGTCATTATCGCACATGGGAAAGAGTTATTGCTCAATAAGGCTTGCGTGCAAATAGAAAAATAGGCCTTCATTTCTCTCTTCTAGAAATACAGTGATATCTTTTCATGGGAATATGAGGACCTCAAAGGTTTTGATCCAAGTGTTGCTCAAGACTCCATTGACCTTGACCCTGATGTCAAACCCATTAGAAAAAAGCAATGCCTAGTCAACCCAAGGATAGAACCCCTCATGAGAAATTATTTGTCCAAAATAATTGAGGAAAGAATCATCTTTCCCATCAAATACTCTACTTGGGTCACAAATCTGGTTCTAGTGCATAAAAAGAATGGTGAAATTAGACTTTGTGTTGATTTCAGAGATTTAAATCATTATCCTTTACCTTCAATGGAACAGATCCTGCAGACTATGGTTGGCGCGCAAAGATTCTCAATGTTGGATGGATACTCAGGTTTCAATCAGATCCTAGTCAAGGAAGAGGATAAATTCAAAACAACATTTACAACCAAGTGGGGAACATATGCATATCAAAAGATGCCCTTTGGTTTATCAAATGTAGGCGCAACATTTCAATGTGCCATGGATATTGCCTTCAAAGGTTACATCAATGAATTCATCTTGGTTTACCTTGATGACATAACGGTCTTCTCAAAGCAAAGCATGGACCATATGGCACACCTGGAGAAAGTCTTTGAGAGATGTAGAGAATTTGGGGTGTCTCTCAACCCCAAGAAGTGCAATTTTGTAGTGGCAAAGGGAAGGCTTTTAGGCCATGTAATTTCAAATAATGGCATCACTATTGATCCTGAGAATGTATCAGATATCCTAGATCTTTTCCTACCAGCACACAAAAATGCTTTGCAGTCCTTACTTGGTAAGATCAATTTTGTTAGGTGCTTCATCCCTAACTTTCAAGGACTGGTAAGGCCAATCACCCTTATGCTAAAAAAAGATTCAACCTTCAAATGGATAGAAAAAGGTAAGGAGAGATTCAACAAAATCAAGCAAGAGATTGCTTGCGTGCCAACACTCATCAACCCAGACTACTCAAAGGATTTCATCCTTTATGCTTATGGCACTGATGCGAGTGTTGTTGTTGTCCTGACACAAGAAAATGAACAAGGACTGGAACAACTAGTGGCCTTCTTCAGCCAAACACTGAAGGATTATGATTTGAGATACAGTCACAAAGAGAAGAAATTCTTCACCATCATGCATGCGCTCAAGAAATTTAAGAGTATGCTCGCCACAAATCATATCAAGGTGTTAGTCTCCCACACCTTTTCCAGAGACTTCATCATGGGAGTAGAAATCAGTGAAAAGAGGGCACGATGGGTGACAAAAATCATGGAGTATAATGTGACTATCAAGGCCACGAAGCTAGTAAGAGGTAGTGTTCTTTGCAGATAGATTGCAGAGGATGCACAAGGTGAATTAGAAAATTCATTATTTCTTGAGGAGTCTCTCACGTGCACAGAAATTGATTAGAATATAAGACCTGGAAAGCATGACTAGATGAAGGACATGATCACATTCCTTTCCGAGGTCACATACGCTCTCAGTTTGAATAAAGCAAAGAGAAGGCATCTAAGGTTGTAAAAAATCTATCCCTTATGTCTTGATTGATGGACTTCTCTTCAAAACGAATCTAGACGGGGTGTTGTTGAGATGTATCAATGGCGCGTAAAATGAAAAAGTTTTAGTAGAATTTCATGATGGATTCTCTGGTGGACACTTCTATGCCAAAACTACAGCAATGAAAATCATAATGGCATGTATCTTCTGGCCTACCTATTTGCAAATGCATATAGGTGGGTCAAAAAATGCAAGGAATGCACTTTCTTTACATGAAAGAAAAGATTAGCAGTGCTTCCCCTCTGACCAATCCAAGCAGATCAGGCTTTTGTGCAATGGGGTATTGACTTCATAGGAATCTTTAATCTACCTTTAAGCGCTGAGAAAAATGGGTGTTAACAACTATAGACTACTTCACTAGATGGACAGAAGTTGTTGCGCTCAAGGAATCCACCGAGTCAGTTATCCTTGACTTTCTTGAGGGGATAATCACAAGGTTCGGCGTCCCTTAGACTATTATCTCTGATAATGCAAAGGAATTTCTTGGGACTAAAATCACTGATTGGGATCTAAATCTAGGCATCTATCTAAATAATTATTCCAACTATTACCCCCAGGGAAATAGTTTGGTAGAATCAACAAACAAAAACCTGATTAGAATCATGAAGTGCACAATGAACATCAGCCAAAGACAGTGGCATACAAAGGTCTCGTGCATGCTCTGGGTAGACAGAATCACAGTCAAAAATGCAATAGGAACTTCACCTTACAAGCTTGTCTATGGAAAGGAGGCTACCCTTCCTTTAAAACTGGAGTTAAACTCATTAGCACTTGCCCAGCAGTTGGAGTTCGAGGCATGGACCAGAGGGAAATAAAAATGGCAAAGCTGGTTAATCTTGAAAAATTAAGGAACTCTGTCATGATCAAGCTAGAGTAGCATCAACAAGCAACAAAAAAGTGGTTTGACAGAAAGGCTAGGCCTAAAGCTTTCAAATTTGGGGACTTGGTTCTAAAAAGGGATGCTAACAGAGCTAAACCAAGGTGCCATTCAAATTTTGATGAAGTTTGGAGTGGCCCATACATCATCAGTACATGCAAAGAGGCTAAGTCTTTTAAGTTAAGTCATCTTGATGGAAGCATGCTGTAAATCCTAGTAAATGGGATCTATCTCAAACCCTTCCATTAGATTCATCATCTTGTAAATACTAGAGTAATTTCACTTCCTCCAAGTGCGCTGCACTCACATTGTCTGTTTGCACAAAGTTCCTTTTTTTCATGCACTTCCTATGTGTGCTTCCCTTCTACTTCTAGGATGTGTAGCTTCTTTTAGCAGTTGCAGGTTTCACAACTAAACTGAGAACAATCTTTAGAAGGCTTCAAGGGTAGTTCTTCAAATTACAGATCAGATTTCATGATTATATAGTAGACTCCATGCCCAATAGATGCTACAGGCTACTGATCTCCTTCATCTAGTAGGTAGATGGCCCCGAAATTCACCAAAACTATTATCTAAATAACTCTCCTAGATGTTTGGACAACTTGCGTATATGTTCCCCTATCTACAACTTTCGCGCGCCCTTTCTTCCTTTCCTTTGGCTTTTCTTCCACTTTTCTTCATGACCTCTTCCACGCACCCACTCTCATTCTTATCCTGTCGTGCACTCCTTACACGTATCTCTGTAGACTTACCTTCCAATTGGCTAAGTCCCTGATGTGCCTTGCACTTACATGTCTGGCACATCCCCTCATGTGCCTTGCACTTACATGTCTAGCACATCCCCACATGTTGTGCCTATTTCTTTGTAATAATTATGTGTTCATCATGTGTTCTCTCCTCACCAGTTTGATCATTTTCTTCATGGATGCGTCTCAGACTCCTCCCTTTTGTTTCCACCGTGCACATCACACATGCCTTCCTTCACCTCTTTCTGTTCTCCACCCTACGCTTCCTTCCTCCACACGCTCTTTACGTGCCCTCCCTTACGTCCTCCTGCACTGAATCCTTACATCAAACCAGTGGGTGAAACATGGCTGAAAATGACAAAATAGTTGACTAAGATCTCAGCCAATTCACGCATGCAACGTGTCTTTTGTACACCGATAGTTGTGATAGATTTTTGACATATGTGTCTTCTACTGTAGGGCTCTAATCAAGGTGCACTTGGGCTTTTCAGAGAATTGCTTACGTCAACTACAGTGATAAACATCTGTATTTGAATTCTCACCAGATATGGTAGGTGAAATGGGAAAATTTCCTCCAAAGCATTGATGAGCATATCTAATTACTCCAACCACCTGATTTTCCCTCCATGCACCTGGTGGATTTGCAGGCATTAAATGCCTCTTCTTGGTGGTATTTCAAATTCAGATTTTCCCCCCATTTTCTCTTCTTCTTCCACCGATTCATCTATAAATGCAAGAGTTGGGCTCATTTCTTATGTTGGATACTTTGGACCCTTACGCATTCTTCTAAGGACTCTATATTTTTTGTATTCTGAGTTACAGACCTCTAGATCGGGCTCTTGCATGTGGATATCGGCCTTCTTCGCTATTGTAACAGCACTATGCATTCCTGGAAGTAATATAAGCATTGTTTTGTGACTATCTCTAGTCCTTACATGTCATATTCCTTCTCTCTTGCTTTCTCTGTTTCGTTGTGTGTTAGTTGTTCCATTCAGGTTCCTAACAACTCCTTATTTAAGTTGTGTGATATGAAATTGATCTAGTAAATATGTTCTAAGTTGTTTTGTAGGTGCCTAGCCTTCTCTCACGAGTTTCTTTTCACTTTCAATCAGAACAGATAGTGTTCATCCCTCTTTTTCTATTGCTATCACCTTTTTAGTGTAGATTTCCCTTATGTTATCCTTCTATCCCTGGTCCCTTGGCATTGTTAGCTTAGTTTCCCTTTCCAACATTAGGAGTAGCAGTAGTAGTAGAGATAGATAGAGGAACCAAACTTCTCTGGAGATCCGTACCAAGAACCCAAGGTCCCACAACTTGGGGACGGTTCCATTGTTATCTCAAACACCTTTGATCCTTCTAGATTTGAGATGTGGGTGCACGTTTAAACCACCAAAAGTATCATCAGGTCAGGATTTCACATGAGGATCAAGAGAAAACAACCTTCACTACTGAGTGGGGAATTTTTACATATACTGTGATGCCATTTAGTTTGAAAAACGTGCTTGCTGTATTTCCATGCATAGTTGTTTAAGCATTCTAGGATTTCATCCACAACATTTTGTAGGTTTACTTGGATGATTAGATAGTGTATGGACTTGTTAAGGATCATTGTGAAAATCAATGCTTAATGTTTGAAACATGTAGAAAATTGAGTATTTCTTTAAACATCAAGAAGTGCATATTTTCTACACCATTTGGCACTTTATTAGGGCACATTATCTGTAAGGATGGTTTGTTCGTTGATCTAGCTAAAGGTGAAGTTATTATAGGCCTAGAGGAGCCTACAAGTCAAAGTGAAGTACATGGATTCTTAGGTCACATTGGGTATTATAGAAAATTTATCGAATGGTATGCTAAGGTTACAATGCCCCTAGAGGAGTTATTAAAAGGAAAAGGGAAATTTTATTGGGGAGAACTGCATCAGTGTGCATTCGAGGCATTGAAGGAGAAACTTACCACAACGTCTATTCTATGTTTTCCTTTGTGGGACCAACTGTTTCATGTACATGTGGACGCTTGTGGCACAACTATTGGCATGGTGTTGGCTCATCCTGGAGAAGGTATTATAGATCATCCTATCTATTTTACTAGAGTAAATTTGACTCCTACATAACATAATTATACAACTACTGAGTGTGAAACATTGTCCATGATCCATGCACTGCACAAATTTAGACAATATCTACTAGCAACACCATTTTTCTGTTATATTGATCACATGGAGTTGACTTTCTTTGTAAATAATCTCATCTTACAGGGTGAAATATGTCAATGGGTGCTCTTGTTCTAAGAATTTGATTTTACAGTTGTGGTAAAACCAAAGAAAATTATTTTTGGGATGGACCATTTATCAAGGATAGAGACAAGAGAAGATGCACAAAAAATTGAAGACACAATGCCTAATGCATAGTTATATATGTTACATCACGCACCTTCAGACTTGGAGGATATTTTTCTCTTTCTAGGTACATGTATGGCACTAGAGGGACTAACAGCTTTAGAAAAGAAACAAATTTCTATTCACACAACACCTTTCATATTGATCAGTGGTGACTTATACAAGTTAGGCTGAGATGAAGTATTGTGCCGATGTGTATTGGAGCATGAGCGTAAAAATATCATAAAAGAGACTCATGGTGGTATTAAAACTAGGCACTATGTAGGTTGACACTATGGAGGTGATTCCACTAGTGGTATTACAGGTGGAGACCTTGTATAAATATTGAAAGGGGTATTGGAAGGCGTGTGATCACTATCAGCATCTAGGAAAACTAGGGCAAAGAGATGAAATTCCTTTGAGACCTATTTATAGTGCAAAACTGTTTGAAAAATGGGCTATAGACTTTGTGGGTCCTATTTCGCTAGCCACACGTAGGACTGGAGAATGATACATACTTACTTGTAAAGATTATCTCACATGGTGGGCATAAGAAGAAACTACCAAGGATTGTACAACAACATATAGGTTTTGATGGGAAAATATTCTCACAAGGTATGGATTCCCGTTAATTTTGACAAGTGATAGAGGCCCACATTTTTAGAATGAGAAAATCAAGATATTATTGGATGAATTTATGATTTTGCACCATAAGACTACACCCTATCATCCTCAGGAAAACATAACTATTGAGGGCTTCAACAAAATATTAGGCTAGACATTGACAAAAAAAATTGATGTTGGAAGGAAAGATTGGGATGATAAATTTTATGTTGCTCCTTGGGCGTATAGAACAAAATATAAAAGGTTGAACAAGGCCACACTGTTTTAGTTAGTGTTTGGCACATAAGTAGTTCTTCTTATGGAATTCATGTTACCTTCTTTGCATATTATGTGCACTAGAGGTCTAGCTGATGTGCCTGAATTAGAAGATTAGATTGAAAATTTGATCAAGATGGATGAGCAATGAGAAATAGCACGTTGGAGTCAGAAGAAAGAAAAGGTCAGGGAGAAAGAATGGCATGATAGGAACATTAGGGATAGAAATCATGATATTGGATAGATGGTGCTTCTTTATGATTGTAAGTTTATGCACCATATAGGCAAACTTAAATTACATTAGTTGGGACCATATGTTGACACTCACATACTTGAAATAGTCGCTTGATGAAATACGACTACCCGGTTACTTCAACGGGAGTAGGCTGAATCCCTACTATAAATAATTCTTCTTGGTGTTTGTAATAAGGTAGTTTTTCCATTTAGATTAGGTTTTTAATTATGTATTCTCATAATGTATTTCCTTATTCGTCGCTATTCTTTGTCAATTTAGTTGGTGTTTTTGTGTAATAAGCACATTTATGTATTGGAAGATAATTATTATTTAAGGAATTTTTATGCATATAAGACTAAACATACCATTAATGTGGGGTGGTTAATGATAGCTAGGTACATGACTATTGGAAAATGGGTACATATGAAGGAACAAATTGTTACATGTGTTATTCAAGTTGGAGAGTTATTAGGAAAGAGATTTCTTCTAAAACGAGGACCATAGATGGAGATAAATGAAGGAACAAGTATAAAAAAAGGTAAGCAAGGGCCATGGAGACTACCAAGGGAAAGTGTAGTGGTGAGGTACTCGAGTGGATGGGAGCACGCTAAAGAGAATTTTACAGCTAGAATGTAGGAGGGCGCGCTATAAGGTTATAGCTTGGGCGTGAAGATGTACCACACGGAAAGAGTGAAAATGCCAATTAATAAGAGAATTTTTTGTATGTGAAGCATCAATAAATGCACTAACTTTTTGAAAATTTATATAAGGATGGGATGTGAGTTCTTTCTTACCATTGTAATCATAATAATTTGAAAAAGCTAAGTGAGATCGAGATGAGCGAAGAATATTGAGGTGCAAAGATTGTGAACAAGACATGGAGAGTATATTTATGTGCACGAGAAGCTTGCGTCCCCATTGGCGAAGGGTTTAAGTGAAAAGAGAAATGCAAAAGAGCTAGGGCATTAGATTCAAGCTAGGGTTTGGGTTTACACGTTACAGAAGATAGAAGGAGAGAATTTGAGGATAGAAAATTGTGAGATATAGATGGCACCAAAGAAAACACCTGCCACATGAGCAAAGGGAAAGAGGAAAGTCGAATTAGAGGTTGAAAATGATCCTGAGAGAAATTTCTCAGAAATGCAATACTTAGAAGATCTGATAGTGGGACAAGAATGGTACACTCACATCCGTAAGTGCAAGATCTGTGACTATAACCACCAAACATCAGATAACAAGAAGGAGTTGGATGCATTATTGAGTATGAAGACAAACAAGCGTACAACAAAAGACATGTCAGTGTATAATGACACTGGAGAGAAGATATTAAAATAGATTGGAAGTTGCCAGTTGTATGAGCTCCTGTGCTTCAGAAAATATGAACCCTTGTACCAATGGTTGATGAGCAGGGTACATGAAAATTTCTTCTATTTCACCGGATAGAGAGTAAGGATTACTACAGTATTGATTTTGACATTGACAGGATCAAAGGCCACAGGAGTAGATCTATATAGTGACTTAACTCACAAAGTAGCAATCCTGGAGACAAGGAAGGAGTTAGGATATACCAAAGGTCCGCATGGAATGGATATAGATAAGTTGAATAAGTACCTAATGGTACAATCAGTTGTGCACCTGGTGACAAAATTGAATGATTAGGAAAGCTAGTCACAGGTGAAAACAATATGGCTCCATGTTGTAAAGAAGATGTCTCAGGGAGTCATCTACAAAAATGTAGGCTACATTATGAAGACCATCATTGAGGAAGCACACACCTGTGAGAAGATTATATTTAGCATTATCCTATTGGATTTCGTATTTATGGAGATGAGAGTTCTTGATGGGCCAAAGGAAAATATTTTGGAGTATCCCAAGGAGAACAGTCACTTACAGAAAGATTTGACAAATACTTATGCCATGGGCTAATGAGTGGGCCATTCAAGCAAAGGGAAAATAATTAGTATGACAGGCTCTGAGCTATGTTTGAGGAAGAATGACACATTCCCAAACAATTACCTTTAGTGGTGGGAAAGGTAGTGCAGTTCACAATGTACCAACACTTCTACATCATGCATTTTGTAATGAAATATGGGACTTAGAGCCCCTGGTCCAAGCTACCATATGCCTTCACAGTGTTCTACTTCTAGGCATCATTCCACCGTTTTACTGATACACCATTTGAACTTCATTGTAGGAAAGGTAGATTATGACTACCACACCCTGAGGAATCCTTATGTATATCTAGGCCAGACGGCCTATGTTTAGAGGATAATTTTAGATATGATAAGCATGAACCTTGTAAGTTTTTAAATCGGAGAAAATCGGGCCATGCTTGTGTACCTTCAGATCAAGCCTAATTTGTAGGGTAACAAGTACGTAGATAATGAATTCATGTTCCCAAGGCTGCCAAATGGTAAACATACCATGGAGAACGTTCGAGCCCTAAAAACTATAGAGACCATAGTGGTGGAGGAGGAAAAGGAAGAAGAATGAGAAGATAGTGGTGTTCTGGAACATAGAGTATAAAGGAAACCCATAGATAAGGTAGAGACTGAATGGGTGACCACTCCACCCCATATACAAGAAGAGGGTGATGAACACTTGGATGAAGTCCAAGGAGAGTGTCATTTCAAAAGGGTATTCAGGAGAACAAAAACCCAAGGTGCTACTCCACCAACAATACAAATATCACCTCGAATCTCTCCTAAGAAGGAGACAATTGGGAGAAAAAAGAGGAATCCGAAGCTAAATGAGGAGGTGGAGGAGTTTTTAGAAAGAACGTCTGAGTCTCTAACACAACAAGAGGATGTGGAGGATCCGACAGATGAAGAGATGAAAGGTGAAGAGGTAGAGGAAAGAGAAGCAATACCAGATGATGCTCAAAACATAGATGATCTAGCTCCAAATCTTAGCACTCCAGTTCCTAAGGGGCCAAGAACTAAAATAACAAGCGAGGAGTATACCATTCTATCCTTGGGCTATGCTGAGGACACAAGTAAAATTATTCGCGCCCATTTTAAAAGCAAGGTGAGCCGTAAGGATTTATATGGATGAGAGTTGATGGATGAAGAAATGGTCACCACATGCACAAGGAAGCAACTATCTTGGTCTATGCACACTCACATGGATGATCCATTATTCGAAGTATGTGAAGAGTCATGTGTGTCAAGAGGGATAAAGAACGCACCTCAGGCTAGACACATAACAATAAATCCTACTGCTATATCAGATGAACAAGTAAGTAATGCCTTGGTGAAGGTATCTACAGAGGTAACATGGAGGAATGTGGATAAAGCTACAAAAATTAGGGCACTAAGGGAAGAAATCCAAGCCAAATATGTAGAAATAACACACCTGAAGGGAGAGAAGGACTTGGAACAAAAAAATAATGACATATTTTTCAAAATGGTAGAGGAGATCGGAGACCATGTCCTGAAAGTAAGACCACACTTGGAGCCCAAAGTACCTGAAAGGTTCCCTTTGAATATGCACTATGTACATACCTTGGTCAATTTGGTACTTGAAGATGGACCTATATGTATCCCGATGCCAAAGGACCCTGAGTAGGAAGAAGAGAGAGAAAAGGCTTCAATGGATGGGAAAATTGCATCTTATGAGGAATTTTTCCAAACCTTACAGGAGGAGATGAAGAAAGTGGACCAAGCATTGAATATTTGTGTAGCTCTAGAGGTGGTCATAAGGAAAGAACAACAGAGGTAAAACATTAAAGGAAGAGATAAAACAAGAGTTAATGGTTGCGTGATCTAGCGGTATAACAATAGATAAAGAAGATAATAGAGAAAATAGGAGTTGCGTGAGAGAGAAGTGGTTTAATTCATTGAGTTTGGGTGTACAAGGGAAAATCAAGAACACCTAGGGCATAGAATGATGAGAAAGGAGATGACACCAAAGAAGGGTAAGGATAAGAAACTAGTGGTGGAAAAGTAAGAACCCATGGAAGTTTATTCATAAATGCAGTCTCCCCCAGGGGTTATTAATGTAGAGAAGTGGAGCTCAAAGTTATACAGATACAAAATCAGTGAGTTCAACCATAGAACCATCGACACAGTGAATTTATGTTTGAGGATCTATATAAAGAGATCCCAGGGTTAGATGAACAAGGAAACCCTAGGGTAGATGATTTGGTGAAGAGGGAGTTGTAGACAACTAGGATTTTACATCTTTGGGAGCTACTATTTTTTGTTAAACTCGCACCACTTTTTAGATGGTTGATGTTGTGAGTGCATGAAGAATTATTCTATTTTGAAGGGAGAAGGATGAAACTCACATGAAATTTAATCCATAGTTTTACGGTCCTACAAAACAAAAGGTGAACACATGGCCCTTGACTTGGGTGACACTACGAAGGTGGAAGAATTAGGCAATAAATTAAACTATGAGAACGGGGAAAGTGCACAAGTTATTACGGATCTCCCTGACCAAATGTTTAGAGTATACTTTTGACTCATAAGTTACAAAATGGGTACATCTGAGAGCTGGACAGACATCAAAAAGAGATTCGTGTACATTGCCTAAAGAATGTCCAAGCAGACACATTTTAACTTTACACAATTTATTGTGGATAGTATCATCGAGGAGGTGCGAGTGAAAAATCACCTAGGAGAAAAAAGAATTTGGGGGTCCATATTATTATTAATTTTACTATGGGAATTTGGTGTCCCATATGGACCATAAGGGAACATGTGGGTTTACCCACCGACGCACCCATCTCCTGCTATATAGTTTAAGTAGTTCACTTGTGATGGGATAATTTCTAATACGTATAAGGAAAGAATGAAGAAGTGGTGTGAGAGGCTGCATGAAGATTTTGAAAATGAATGGCACATCCCACATGAGCTACCAAAAGTTTTTGGGGATAAGATGTATTTTACGGTTACACAACACTTTTGTTTAACATGGTTTAGGATGGCCAAAGGAGAGTTGGGGCCATGGTGCAAACCTATATTTTCATTCACTACTAAATACATGAATTGCACCATCAACTAACTGAAGGACATGTATCAGTTAACCTTTGATGATGATAAGGTAGATGTTTATTTTCATACTCTACACGTGACCTACAGATATAAGTCAAGGACAACACATGTGGAGACCTTGGAGTCTGAATTTTTTTATCTGCATCCGCAGATCAATGTTACCATTAAGGGCTACATCCATAGGATATTTATACAATTATACCCAAATAAAAAAGGAGGAGTTGAAATGGAATTTAGGGATGCCACCTTCCCAAGGCCACAAGAAGTGCCTATCCCACTTATAAAAGTGCTTCAGGAAGAGGAGGATGTAGTAGTAGAAGAAGAAGAGGGTGAAGGGAAGTTAGAAACTTATAGGAAAAGAATATACTATACGTGCTAAAGTAGCAGTGGGTTGTAAGCTCATCACAGTTGGGTAGTTCCAAGGGCTCAGAGGTGGGGCATGAGGGAGGTGATTTACCTAAGGGAGAGGAGCCAGAATATAAGAAAAAAAAAGGTGTATGAGGTTTTTCGTTATGAAGTAGAAATAAGCTCAGAGGAATATAATGTGACCTTCAGAGCATAAATCGAGGCTAAGATTGAGGAAAAAGAGAAGATAAGGGCTGAGGTAGACACCAAGATGGTGGTTGATGCACATTCTAAGGAGAAGGTTCATTCTGTGGAAGAAACTAAGGAGAGTCCAATGTCAGAGTCTTCTCCTACATATCCCACCAATTTGGAGGAAGAAAGTAAGGGAGACTCCTTTTTCATAAAAGAGGATAAATCATTCATTCATGGGTTAAAGAAATAACACACGAAGTGCAAGGAAACAAGGAAGAAGTGGATGCTTATGTCCCCACATATGGACTTCATGGATGACCTCACGAAAGTATTACACGTGAGGTTTCAGGGTACCCTCCCCCCGGAGAAGCCATATGCATGGGATATTTTGGATCAAGAAGGAGGCATGCCAAGGACCAGGAAGATGATAAGACAGAACCTATACTACCATTCAGAGGAGCTTAAATTTGAGGTTAGTAATCATGTTATTGAGACCATTCATCTAAATAAGAAGGGAGTAGAGACATACAAAGTGATAGATCCTATCCACCTCACAGATGAGAAAGTATGCAATGTTCTATAGAAGATTTACTAGGAGGTGATTTGACGTAGTTTGGATGTAGGTGTCACTATTTAGACCTTAGTCATGGAAAAGAAATAAAAATAAAAGGAGTTAAAGAAACTACACTTCAGAATTAAGGGAGAGCACGCATAGATAAAAGAGGCCTATGATAGAGCTAATGCCTTGGTCAAATGTATCTTAGAGAAATATCCAGCACTGGTAAGATATGAAAGGAAAGATTATGGGGATGAGATGGAGTATCTAAAAGACTTTGTCGGGATAATGCTGACTAATGTCAAGAATGGCATGGGGCCAATAACCACAGAACTCGCCAAGGAGAAGGAGAATAAAAGAATCGCAGTTGAGGCCTAATTTTCTGAGTTGGAGGATCTAATCGCCTTGCTCAAGGAGGAAGACATAGTTAAAAATAGGGTCTTAAAAAACTATAGGAAGTGTGAGCCCATAGTTGATGCATGAATACTAGAGGAGGAAGCCGCTCTTGAGGCCTTGCAGGAGAGGATCTTGACTAAAAAGTCTTAATGCACACAGTTAATTGTTGATACTACTATGTAGAAGGATAAATAAAAGATCAAGTGCGAGAAGTTAGAGTTCCAAGTTGGTGAATTTTGAGACTCCATTACCGAATTCATGGATGAGTGAGGGTCTTTTCAAGAATTTGGTGTTGGTGATCCAGGAACTAAAGGAGAAGATAGATGAAATCACATCGAATTAGGTACCCATCATCACAGGGGAAGTGTCAAGGAAATCATTTAAAGAGGTGGAGGCATGGGAAAAGGTGAAGGGGGAAATAGAATATGAACTCCCCAAGTAGTCTAGTTGTTCATATGGGAGGTAACAACATGTATGTTTCTTTTTTCCTTGGCATATTTTTGCAGAATTTTGGTCGTTGAAGTTTTGTTTGAGGAGCCCGAAGGATTTCCGTGGGTAGAAATCACATTAGTATGGGGTGATGTTGAGCCCTTAAAGTATCTAAGTACCTAATTTATGAAGGTTTGTAATGTGTAGAATAAGGGTGCAGAGGCATGTGTGGAGGTAAATTATTGTGATGTGCGAAGGCTCCCGCCTAGGAAGGGAATTTTTGGAACTTAGTAACTTTTGGGCCTTGGTCAAAGTCACATTTTGAGGAAACATGGAAAGGTGACCATATTCAATCATGGATAAGGTTAATTTATGAAGCCTTGCAGCTTAAGGAAATAATATTCATGTGTATCATTATGGTTATCATGAAAGGATTAGGAGCTAATAAGGTGGAGTTAGTTATAGATAACTTGCATCTGCATGCTGAGGATACTTGATTAGGGAAAGGCATGATGAAATTTGGCATTTTCATGGGTAATGATGATTAATTTAGGGTAGATTCATTCATTATTCCTTATTATGTATCATGGAAAAACAAGAGATATGGATAGAGGGTGTAGTGCATGATTGTAATCTCTGTAATAAAGCTACTGTAGAGAACATACTGAGACTCTTTTGTTGTATTATCTCCGATCATGGAATATTTAATGTACTTCACGAATTTAATGTTAATGAATTAATACAATGGAGTGGTTCTAAACCTTTAAGTTATAGATTTTGATCTATATATTTTATTTTATGTTTATGGATTCGAACCCTTACGTTCTTGATAATGCTCATGGCTTATATCTGATTCCTCCTTGTTATTGTGATGTTCTCATCTATATTATGGTGAATTTATGCTTAGATCTAGTTTCCTTGTTTCTGTCTTAGAATGCATATAGTTATATATGTGCATTGTTCCTCTTATGGTGATAAAAATTCTTGGAAAGCTCATATAAGGGAGGGTCTTGATGCATGTGATTTCCTCGAGTGAGCTCCTAGTCAGGCTGGGTGATATGTTGGTGCATTTGTGGTTTAAAGAGAAGGTAGAGATAAACAAAGACTACAAGATATTAAAGATAAAGGGGAAGATATGAATCTAGATTAGATGGGAAAGTTACTCGATGACGTTCTGAATAAGTCAAATAGGGGTATAGAAGAGTGGAACAAGCTAGAAGCAGATATCAATAAGGAGTACCCTTAACTCTTGGTGCTAGCAGAGGAGAAAGACACTAGTGCACCTTGAAATATTTTCCATTATTTATATTTTTTTGTCATATGATTTATGTATTCTTTAATTATTTAGTCATTTTAATTAGAGAGCTAAGTTGAGAAACCCCATTATCGAGGATGATAATGTAATTAGTGTGGGGTAATGTTGGTTTGGAAAAATTTCCTAAGTATCGAGAGGGTTCAAGAAACAACCAAACACGTAATTGGGGCACATAGGTGCACATAAGTGTCAGTTGAAGTAGGGCATGCCCAGGAAAGGAACAACTAGGAATTAGCCAATTTTGCATGATATAGGCTAAAAATAGGAAAAGTGGTTGGAGTTCAGCCCAAGTAAAGATAACAAGAAGAAGACTTCACAAATAAAAAAGATCTATTTTGGGACTAAAGATAAGATCAAAGGTTGGGCATGGATCAATTTAATAATAGGATTAAGAGTAGATTTTATTTATAGACTAATCTATTATTATGATCAATAGAAAAACATGTAGCTACTAGCGCAGGACTATTTTGATCATGTAGTTTATATTGAGATTCATAGAAGGTGAAGGGAAATTACCCACCCCTATAAATATCTAATGTAATCCATTGTATTTTAAATAGTTGATATGGTAGAGTTATGCTACTCTGATGTTCTAAGTGCGCGTGACTCCTTGGTGACTATTATTATGTATTCAACTTTTATAATGTAATATTTTTGTTATGAATCAACCATATTGGATGGATTTTGGTAATTAATGTCTTTGAGTATGGTGATGACATAGTGAAATTGATCTTAGTAATTGTTTTATATACAATGGATCCTTATTACATGTGTTTCCCTATAATATCTGCAATGGTTTGCATTTGAATGTATCCTTGATAATGGTAATCATGAACATGCATTCTAACATATTGAAAATATAGCACAAAAGAGGGACCTGGTAGGCTTTACACACTTTAGGTAAGCATTCATATCTGTCTGAATGAAGTGCCAGCATGCCTAGGAAATTAAGTACAAATAAGTGACTACTATTTTAAAACACAAAAAAATAATGTACCACTACATATTGCTCAATAATTGAAATTGCAAAATAAACCATTTTTCTACTACATCTCATAATTGGGGAGGAGTAAATGTTGTCTTCATCAGCTATGCATGCATAAAATCATGGATAATTTTAAGCATATATATACATTTGTATGTCTTGATTTAAAAAATAGTAAAAAAT
Organism: Taxus chinensis; assembly: GCA_019776745.2. Classification (NCBI taxonomy): domain Eukaryota; kingdom Viridiplantae; phylum Streptophyta; class Pinopsida; order Cupressales; family Taxaceae; genus Taxus; species Taxus chinensis. The sequence continues at coordinate 132,342,344 of CM034155.1, forward strand.
GCATTATTGTTATGTTATTTTAGATGATAAAATTTATCTCACTAAAAGAAAATCATAGATGACTACCACACCTTCTATATTACTCGATGTATGATTGTCACCTTGTATATCTTAAAATTAATGTTAGGTTGTGGAGCCTATTTTCATGTGAGAAAGTGTTGAAGATTGTACAATTTCCACAATTGTCTCACCAGGGTTCGGGGCTGGGCCGGGCCCCGAGCGGGGGTCTGGGGGCGTAGCCCTTGAGAATATTTTTTTTTGGCCTTTAAATGTGCCCGATATACCGGGAAATGTGATTTTCTCATATGGGCGGGATTTTTTACCCATAGGTTTATGGGATGCTTTTGGCCCATTGTTTTGATACCCATGGTTTTGTAAAAATGCTTGAGCAGTTGTCTACTTATGTGGTTTTGTGCATATGGTAGGGTTAATGTAACATTGCAGATGTGTGTGAATTCGGGTGTGAATTCTGTAGAGTTTTTTTAGCATAGCTCCAAACAAATCTGGGTATTGTATTGAGAGAGCGTTGGCTTGTAATAAAATATGAGAAAGTGATTGTTGGTGGATGTAGCCCAAATTGGGTGAACCACGTTAAATACTATCTCTTTTTGTTGTGTTATTTTTATTCTGCACTTTTATTTGAGATCCGTAATATTTTCTACATATTAGTTTCTACTATTGCGATTCTATAAGGGATTATTCCACATATTTCATACCTTATTTTCTAACAATTAAATGTATATTTAAAATAACATTCCTAGTTTGAATGTATGTAATTAAAAAATAATAAATTATACAATATACTTATTCAAAAAAAATCCCATCAAAACAAAAGAGGGTATCATCAAAGATGCGGTGGGGAAAAATGTTCCAAATATCTCTATGAAAAAATAATCTTGAAATGCTTCCTCTATCTCAAACAATACAATACATATAGAGCCACATGAAGTATAGAAACATGCACTACTCATGGGTCTCCTAATGCCCCCTACACACCTTAGTCTCATGGTGATCATGGATGTTGTGATCAACTAGTCTCTCTGTAATAAATCCAAGGGCATATAATGTATCTCTCTAAAGTCTTGTGTATAGAATGAGGGACTACCTTAGGCTCAGGGAGCTTCTAGGAACCGATACTAGAAGGTTGATTAGGATCCTTATGGGTACCCTCTTTAACTTGTGTAGAGCCTTTTCCTCTACCCTAAAATATAGAGTGGTCAAAGAAGTTCATAATATTATTCAGATTAAACTCACAGTAGATTTTCCTCACAAAATAAAGTGTGACCTCATGGTTATTAGAATGTTCCTAATTGAAAACCATTCATTAACACTCCCAAACATTATTTTTCATACAATCATGAGTTCACCAATGTATTCAAAATATTTTAAATTTTAGTGGATCACAATATTCTATGCGATCTAGACTGCTTTATGATTTATTCATCTCCTTCTAACCACTCTGTGCCACAAGACCCCATCTTTGTTGGTGGTATTTCTCTAAATCCTCCAGTTTATTCTTTACAACATTAATCTCCTCTATTACCTCCTCCAACTATTACATTTTGATTTCTCTCCTTGCGTTATCTACACACCTTTCCTTTATGATAAAGAACGTAACATCTATACTAGCTACATTAAGTTTGGTGATATAATATTTTTTTGTCTCCCTCACTTTCCCGCAGGAAAGAACTATATTTGATACAACTTGATGGTGATAAGGATCTACTGGGTACTCCCCAAGTCTGTCATTTTTGAAAGTTTAACAAAGAAGTGGAAATATGTTTATGTTTTCCTTGTATTCATTTTAATGGCCATACAACATCAACATACGATTGTTCTCTAGGATATTATATTCATTTACATGGAGCTTACAAGATTCTTTGGTTTTCCCTAAGACCTAACCTAATACTGGACTATGTGTTTACAAGCACGCTTAACAAAGTTATCTCTCATTGCCACACTATTAGGGAAATGATAGGAAGATCTAATTAAAAAATTAGAGATCCACATAATAAATTTCCAAAGATCATAGATTATGATGTGTAGTTAAATTAACCATCGATTTACCTGTTTATATATTATATATAACAGAATGTAATAACAAGACCTGAAAGAAAATAACATTATAGTAAAGAGATTAGAACACTAGATTTATAGTGGGGAAACCCAAACGAAAAAATTCCCACTAAAATAAAGCACTTCCTTTATTAAGAATTTCTCATAGGATTTTACCTAGTACTTACACTTTGCTCCTCATTCTTCACAGAGATAACAAGAGAACAATTCTTCACAATTTTATAATACAAAGATCATAATAATGAATAGCTATATCAATTCCGTGAGGGATCATCCTATATATATATATATATATGGGTGAATTAGTCTTATCATTTCACTCTAATTGTGAAAGAAAAACATAATAAATTTTATTACATAAACTTTAAAATAACATGGGGTGTGAAGTGGTGGTCCACCTAAACAATATCCCCACTTGACATTATTACCTCAACACTCCCCCTTAGTTTTAAGTGGGAAGAGAAAAAATATGCCAAATTACCTTTTTATACAAAAGGATTTATAGATCCATAAATCATCAACTATGATTCAGGATAGCATGTAAACAAGGTGAATCACACAAATATTCCCATACAAAAAAAACAAGGGAAATCGTACAGATCTTCCCCTACAAAAATTATTAGGAAAAGCACTTTATATGAAGACTTATATAATATTATGGAGTCTTTTATTAAATAAGGAAATCCCATAACTAATGCTTCGCTGGGATTTATAATGAAATTTACATAGTGTGAAGCATTTACTTACCAAAAAATGGAGGAAGAATTGGAAGTTTAGAACATTCTGTTAAGAGGTGGAATTTTCATGCACACTCTCCATCAGTGGCAAATCTGGTATGCCCAACGAGGTACAAAACTTGCAAAACTTCACAACACACAATTTCTTGGTGAAGATATATTCAAATTGATCTCTAATGTTGAACTGGATTCTTTATAAAGAGAAATCCAACCTTCACATAGAAGAGGAATACTTCATTTATATTTCATGTGTATCACTTTCAACAAACTCTTTAGCCACATGGCTCTTTGACTGCTCCAAGTGATGGCACCTACACTAAAAGTACTTGAACACAAATCTAGATGTATATCTAATAAAACATCAACATGGTTAGATTCATAATATCATAATAAGAAGAATATAAATCATATGATTTTACTTTTAACCAAATGTAAAAGCTAAGAACTAGATGTATAACAACTATCATAACAATCTACTTAACAAATAACCATGATAGAACTTTAAAAAAACATATATACCTTCAATATCTTATTCTAATCCTTTAAATAGTGAGATAAGACTTGATATATAATTGAGATGAAGAGATAATATATTCATAAAATAAAATAAGACAAATTATTTTCATTCAGAGGTGATAGATGTAGTTTATAGATTTATTACATCAGCTCTATAATTATTGTCTTCATTTTCATCTTGATTTTGATCTGATTTATTCCTTTTTTTTTACTGAAATTTGACTTCTTTTTCAAGTTACATTCTTCTTTCTTATGGAAAAAAATTCCAAAGGAATGAAAGTTACCAACAAAACTAACTCTTAAATTTCCTTGTTTCTTGTCTTTACTAGGATTTTTAAAAGTTTATTTTTGATTTTTTAATCTAGAAGGTTTAATTTTTTATTATTGAGTGAGAATTGCTTGAGTGACATTCTCTTTAGAATAAATTTTTTTCATAACATACTCTTCTTGAAATAGAAGAGAGAATAGAGTGTCCAAATTAGGTAAATCAGACTCATTATGATATTTAAAGTTTAGAATGGAGATATAGTTTCTCAATTTTTCATGAATATTTATGTAAATAATATAATACATAAGCTTATCCTAAAACAATTCACAATTACATCCATCTAATTATGTTTTTATGTTTTTGATTTTGGCCAGATAATCAAAAAACTTTATCATCCCCCTTCATGGGAGTTATAAAAATTTATCAAATAGGTTTAATTACCTTGGACATAAAATTTCCTTTATGCATAGTCTCTAATTGCTTCCATGCATCAGCAGTAGAAACCATATGAACTATATGCATTAAAAATTCATCACTTATGCTTTGCAATAAGATGGATTGAGCTTCCTACGATATTTAAGAGAAGGAGCTAAGATTTTCAAGATTTTCAAGTCTTTTAATGGGTTATCTTTCCACACTAGTTACAAGATCACATAGCTTTCCTGTCATGAAATAGGATTTTAACCTTACCCTCCAAATATTGTAATTTTTTTTGTTTAATAACTGAGATTTATCCATTAAAAAACAAAAGGAACTAGTCATTTTAAGAAAAATTAAAAAAAATAGAAAAGAGAGGATTAGAATTTTAAATAAAATGGCTTTATATTGATAAAAATATACAAACAAGGTTAAAGAACCAAGAAGGAAGACAACATAACAAAAAATCCGTGCAATACTGCAAGGAAGAGGAGAAAAAAATATAAATTTTTTAAATGTTGAATACAACAATACATAGGAGTTCGAAACCTACGGTACAAAGAAAAAAATTGAAAACCACGCCACAAAAAATATTTTAAAAACTATGGTATACATAAAATTAAAAATTACCATAGACCCCCCTGTAGACGTAAAGTCTCCAGAATCTAATTAAAATAGATAACTTATCAGGTTTGCAACAAAGTTAAAAAAAAGAAAAAAAATTTATAATTATGTTCCAGAGAACAAAAGAAACACCTGGACAAAGTAGGAGGCAGCGCGTGGAGCTAATTAAAATCTAGCAAACACGTGTCACCTTTCCAATAACTTTCCACACAAATGAGGTTAGTTGACATTAATTCTATGGAATTAACCAAAACAGATTGTCTTTCGGGTCCGAGTAATAACACGAAAGTAAAGACACGACAAAATAACTAATCAGACGTTGCCACTTAGTGAAAATATAACAACTGAAAGAAGACACTTGGCACCTTTCTACCCAAATTTTAAGAGATGGCTTCAAGAAAAATTGAAGTCCCCAGAAATAGCCAAAATTAAAAAATATTTCGGGTTTGAAAGACTAACGAAATCAAAAGACTGGTGTTGTAATCTCACTGGCTAAGCACAAAAAGTGACTAACACTCTGAAGGCTAAACATACAATAACAAAGTGAATAAAAAATATTCGTGGATTTTTTCTATTGGTTTACACTTCATAGTGCAACCTAAATGATCAAAGGAAAAACTAAACACATAAGGAGCCTTATTAATGGCTCAATTTTCCCAATTCTGACAAAGATTGAAAAATGTGGCTTATTCTCATTTGATAACACCTACCACAATAAATAAGAATGAAAATTTTGAAATGAAAAAGAGGCTTGGAGAAATTATACTAGATCTAATTTTATAATTGATAGATAAAATAGTCAAATGAATAAAAATGTGAAATATGAAGGAGACGTGGAATTCCCTTATTGGCTCACGCTTCGCAAAAACAAAAAATATCTATAAAAAACTGATAACACGAAGCTAGATGGAGATTAATCATTGGCTCAAGCTTCACAAAATTGAAAAATTCTATTAAAATATCTGACACAACGGCTCTATCTGGACTTGTCTCATTGGCTAAATATTTCCAACAGCAGAATAGATATTTTTAATATCGGGGCATACTTAAAACTATGGGATTAAATGTATTCCAAGGGAAAAAAATTGGGTCCCCTAGATAATCCTAAAAAAAAGTAAAATAAAATAAATTATTTTATATACGATCCACAACTATAACAGCTATATAAAAAGATGTGAAATATTTGAAATAGATGCAGATGATTATGAAGACAAAGAACAAAGAACCAAGGTTGCAGAAACATGGATCTATGCACACAAAATGCACAAAAAAATCTAAACAACAAATTAACCAAATTTTCAAAACTATTTGGGCAGAAATTGCAAAATTAACAACTGATTAGCTTGAAGTTGATGGCGAAATAGCTAGTGTTTCACAGATCCTAAAAACTGCAAGTTATTTTCTCCTGCAAACCAAAAATCATGCAGATCTATCTCTACATAAGCATAACCAGCAGCTCTAATACCATGTTAGGGAAATAATGGGAAGCTATAATTAACAAAATATAGATTCAAAAAATTAATTTCTTAAGATTATAGATTATGATGTGCAGTTAAATTAACCTTGATTTAGTTATTTATATATTGAAAATTACATAATGTAATAAAAAGAGATGAAAGAAAATAACAGTAAAGTAAAGAGATGGGAAAACCATATTTATAGTGGGGAAACCCAAAAGAAAAAACCACACTAAAATAAAGAACCACATTTATTAAGACTTTCTCATAAGTTTTTACCTAGCACTTCCACGTCGCTCCTCGATTTTCAAAGAGATAATTGCAAAATAGTTCTTCGCAATTTTACAATACAATGGTCATAATAATGATTAGCTATATCAATCCCTTGGGGGATCCTCCTATATATATATATATATATATATCAATCCCTTGGGTGAATCAGTCTTACCATTTCACTCTAATTGTGAAAGAATGACATAATAAATTTTATTAGATAAAATTCAAAACAACATGGTGTGTGAAGTGGTGGTCCAACTAAATGGTATCCCCATTTGATAGTATTACCCCAACACACACTCAAATATCTTAGCCATACATTTCAACAACCATGTTACTAACCCCAAAATGGTAAACTCATCCTCATTTTATAGCTACAAACCCTATCATTTTCTTATTTATCTCTCCTCATTTGAATTATCCTTTAGGAGGGTTGACTCCTTCTAAATAGTTCTATATTTCCCATTCATATTTGAATTTTAATTAAGCTTCCTTAATGATACAACCTACCATGACTCTTCTTGTGCCATGTCAACTTGGTCATTGGATTTTTTGACCACCCATCCTAGTCAGCATCCTCGTCAGACACCTTCTCAAATATTTTTTCACTTCCGCCAACTATCTATCACATTATGCACTTCCTTTCTCTCTTTATATATTTACATGCCTTCATCCTCTTTAATTTCATTCTTCTTTACCTAAGTTCCACTTGTAACATACTTCTTTGCATTATTCCTTGGCTTCTAGGAATTCTCCAAATATCCACGCACCCACTAGTCTTCAAGGATTATTCAAACCTCCAATGACCTACCAAAATCCTATGCGCATCTTTTCACCTTATTATTCTTTTGTTGATCATTTTCAATTCTTCCCATGCATTCCTTCTAAAAACTCTCATGAATGCCTTTTGTATTTTTCCTTCTTCCATGGACCACTCTTCCATGTGTTGTGTGATGGGTGTCGTTATTCCCTTCATTTAATCAACTTCATGTTGATGTCATATCAAACCAGGGGTGTGTCCAAAGCTATATGCAACAAGAGTAATCTGATTGATCTAGTAGTTGACTATAGTTATATTTTTGTATTTTCTGGGGGATCTTTTCAATGTCTTAAGGACTTTTGGTAAAACCTTATTCAAATCATACTATTGAAAACTTGTTAAAAATAAACACACTGAAATATTTGCTGAAAGGAAACACACTTTGCGGAATGGAAATAAACACACTTGCTTCTGAAATTAATCACACTTGCATTTGGAAATAAACACACTCAATTTAATATGCTTGAAAATTTTTGCAAGGAATATAAGAATCTATATTAGTACCTACAAGATTTAACACAAAACAGAGTTTAACTGAAAAGATTAAAACAATATAGAATGAACAGATCTAAGTTATTGCTGAAGAAGTATAAATACCAAATAAATGAACGTCCTAGTTCTTGGGGGAGTGGGCCCTTGCTCCTCCTCAAATAAAGATTTAACAACTCATAATTCTCTCAAATATGAATGGCTATTTATTCATGAAACATTTAGTATTACAAAACATGCTGAAAATGAATACTTAATCTATATTTTTGTTCTCTTTCTTTCTCTATATCATATCATCTATATTTTATCTACTGCAGGTCTACTTTTATATACATTTACAATCATAGCTATTTCTACAATACTGATGAAATAGAATTACACCCAGAATGGACGCTGGATCAGATTTTGGTTGATTTGACAGCTGTAAGATAACTTCCCTTGATCTGCGTTCATAATCTTCTTATCCTTTCCTGATTGAAAGGTTCATTATTGCAAAATATCTGGATATGGTTTGAAGTAGATAACCTCCATCAGTTCCAGAACTTCAGAGAAGTTCCAGAACCATAGGAAATTGTTTAGGATCAAAATAGTGCAAGTTCTGGAGCTATTCCAAAGGGTTTTGGAACTTAGTAAGAAAATTCCGGAACCAAATATTAGAGTTCCGGAACTAAGTTCTAAAGTTCCAGAACTAGCTGATGACAGAGTGATGGAGTTTTGGAACTAGCTTGGAAGTTCTGGAACTAAGTTGATGACTGAGTGATGGAGTTCCATAACTAGCTTGGAATTTCTGGAACAAAGCTGTGTGGAGATAGATACTTTCGAAAGCATACTGAATGCCACTTGCTTCATTTCCTCAATTCATTAGACCTACTTTATTACAAAATTGAATTGAAGCACACACTTGTTAGGAATATCAGAGCTTTTAACATTAGAATCACAATCAATCAAAAGACATAAAACTACATCTTAACTCATCTCAGATTAAATAAAAGTCACAAAATGCTACTGAACTTAATAAAAAGAAGAGTAAGATGAGATCATATATTGTACATTTATCAGGCATATACTAGCCTCATCATTTCCCCCAAGCTTTCTTGTTTGTAAGTCCCTTTACAAACTTCATTCTTAAAATGTGGGGTCATACATTTTGCTTTCCATGTGATCACTCAGATCAAATGGCTGGTACTGGATTTCCCAATGTTTGAACTTAGAGGTACTATATCTAGCACCTTCTTTTATTTTTCTTTCCCACTTTTCAAATTCATCAGGGTCTTGATGTCCTCTGTTTTTCCCAGGAGCCATGGGGGTGAGAATTATAGGGGGCCTAGTCTGCATTCCCATCCATATTTGACCGTAGGTCTCATTGACTTTAGGAATTATTGTGCATAATGCCTTTGCCCTTTCCAAACTCCAGAAAAAAAAATAGGGGATACTACCTCCCGTCTTCTCAAGGAAACAGTAAGGAATTCCCACCTCTTTGAGCATCCTTCATAAATTTCATCAAATTTTTCTTCTTCATAAGAGGTAAAGGAATCTATACTCTTTTGTAGAAGGGAAGGATAATTTGTTTTGAACCTCTCATTAAAGGCATGAGTTCTAAAGTGTACACGTAAGGTAGAAGGTTTACCATAGTGGACTCTCATGTAGAGACTAGTTGAGCCAACTTTCAATAAAAACTCATCTTCCCTTTCCTTCCATGCAATTTGGTTCTGTAGAAGAGAGACAAATGCAGTGAGCTGGCTCTCCCCCACATATAAATTAATCACAAATCCTGTGTTTTTCTGCAGTAAAAAGTTACAAAGATAAAATTCACACAGAATATTTTTCTGCTCAGGAGTGGATAGAAAGTAAGCTTCCATGAATTCAGATTCATCATTTATCTCATGAGGAAGTCCAAATGCAATCTTGGATAGTTGCCAGAGAATGAAATGTTCTTCTAAAAACATACTATATGCAGGAGAGGGTCTCCTGCAAGAAAGCAACTTTTGACTCATAATGTAGACCATTTTAATTTTTGCAAGACATTTGTATTTGTTTCCTTCTTCCTTATAAAATTTATCTTCCCATTCTGTTCTTACTTTTCTTTCTTCTTCTATTTTGGTCTTTAATTCTTTGTTTGTTGTTTTGGTCTCTCTGAGCTCCCAAAAAGTGTCATCCCATAGTTGTTTGACTGGTAAATAGGTTAACTCAATTTGTGTAGAAACTGTGGACATGGCATTCAGACATTGTTCTTCTTTTTCTATCAGTTGTTTCTTAGTTGCTGATAATTCCTCAGTTTTGGCTACAAGCTGAGTTGTTAGCTCTTCAATGACCTTTTCCCTTTGTTCCATTTTGAGCTTGAGGAAATATAATTCCTCATCTTTTTCTCTAATGATGAGCTCTTCTCTAGATAAGAACAGAGCCTTTTTAACTTGATGTCTTTCCTCTTCTTCTGAAATTACTTGAGGAGTTGGGCATTCTTCCTCTATCAATTTTTTTTTCATTTTCTTCTTCTTAATGCTAACTCATCTTCTTCATGTGGAAATATCAATGGTTCAGCCTCTTGAAACTCCTGCACTTCAAGTCCCTCATCTCCTCTGTCAATTTCATCTTGGCTGGACTCCGGAGGAGTCATGGCCAAGCCACCTAGAATATCAGCAGCCTCCTCTTCCATCTCCTATTCACTCCTTTCCTCTGAGATTTCCTTTGTCCTTTTATGGATTTTCCTTTTCTGGGGAATTTCAAGATGCTTAGTGGTGGATTTATTCCTCTTGATCCTTATTACTTTTGTTTCTTCCTTTTGTACAAGTGAGCTTCCATCATCAGAGACAAATATTGGTTCCCCTGAAGCTATTATAGAAGAAAGATTGTCCTTCAAAGGCATAGAAGGCTTTGTTGTATTGATTATTTTCAAATACCTTCTTATTTTTGGGATACCTCCTCCTTCTTCAATTTTCAAATTAGATGAAGGGGAGTATAGGGCTGGAATTGACCTTCTGATGATATTAGGGTTTTTCTTGAATTTGCCAAGAAACTTGTCCCACATTTCTTCTCCATTTTTCTTCGACAGAAAATGGTGTTGGCAGACTAACTGAATTAAACCATCATGTTGGATTGTCCTACACCCCAAGAGTATCTCTGAGCCATGGTCTAGATTGAATCAAAAAGAAACCCTGAAAGTTTTACTATGTAATCAGGTTTTGTGGTTCCATATTTCAGATAAATAAGTATTTTTAAAACCTCTTTTCCTACAGACCCAAATTGCCCATCATAGGTTAAATACTTTACCATCCAAAATGCCACCCTATCAAAGGGTTTGGGTAAACTAGTTCTTCTAACCCCTTTTATGATTTTATTTGTATTGTAGATGTACTGGGGTTCAATTTCTTCTCCTTGTAATAAAATTTCAATCAATTCTTTCAAAGTTCCTTTTGCAGGTTATGGAACATGCACAATTGGCACTCTGGATACATGACTTACTGTATTTATAGAAAAAGGGATGATGATATTTCTCACCTATTCCCTTGATTGCTCTATAGTTATGACGAGTTCTTTCACTAATTCATCTTTATATTTTGAAAAATTCCTCAAGAACTCTAGCCATCCTGCATGCTCAAATATAGTTGTTACTTCTTCGTCAACGAGCAGCTAGGAATCATCCTCTGGTTTATATTTCTTCTTAGTCCCCATATCAGCTTCGAGTTTTTTTTTTATGCAAATTGGTTGTAGGCCCTCTTGGTTAGCTACAAAAATGAAGACTCTTAACTGCGGAACCTTGTTCTTAGCTGCGGAACTAAATACTCTTAGTTGTGGAACCTTGTTCTTTGACGCAGAACCCTCTGTTCTTTGCTGTGGAACACAAGTTTAACTTGTTGAATTTTCAAAAATATCTCTATAACTTGTTTCTCTTTGATTTTCCTTAATGATCACCAATAATAAATATGCCACCACTTATCCCATCCTTATCATCTTCATGATTACTTATTTGTAATCATAATGTACAAATTGACGACTCATCCTACTAAACTTTAAATTAAGTCAAATCACACATGAAAACATTTAATTCAACCCTAAATAAGTTAAAAGATATAATTACCATCCCTGATGACTCAATCCTTTGCTATGATGACTCATCATTCCTACAAGTGGAACAAAACACGTTAGATAGGACAGATGGAAATTTTAAAATAATTCCCTTTTATTTGAATTAGCCAAAAGAAGACGTTAACCACCATTTGTTGGTTTTCAATTGACCTTTGAGAGAATTTTTTTTCTTCTTTTTTTTAGGGGGGAAGAAGACGTCATTTACTAGTTTTCATCTTCTTTCCTTTATTTTGGATCTATCATCTAGTTATTTGATCATATGGAAGAAGAAGAAGATGTCATTTACTGGTTTTCATCTTCTTTCCTTTATTTTGGATCTATCATCTAGTTATTTGATCATTTTGGAAGAACTGGGTTCTTCCATATGATCAAATTCTTTTTCTTCTTACATCTTTCTCAAGAATTCATCCTTAGTGGGAGGATTCCTATAAATTTTCATCTTGTGTCCATTGACCAAGAGTGTTTTGTTTCTACCATCAATTGAAAGTAACTAAATTGAACCATTTTCAAAGATATTCTCAATCTGATAGGGTCCCAACCATTTGGTTCTCAATTTTCCCTTGAATTGTTGGTACATAGAATCAAACAACAATGCCTAGTCTCCTACTTTGAATTGCCTTCTCTTGATGTGGGTGTCATGCCATTACTTCCTTTACTCTTGAATTATCTCTGTCTGCTGAACTGCTTCCATCCTCAATTCATCCAACTCATTGAGTTGAATAATTCTTTCTTTTTGGGCTGCATCTAACTCAATGCCCACCTTAATTACTGTCCTTAATGTCTATAGTTCAAAATCTATAGGCAACAAGGGATTTTTCCCATAGACTAACTCATATGGTGAAAACCCTGTTGTATTTTTCCAAGTTGTATTGTACACCCAGAAAGCTTCAGGTAGTCTCTTTACCTAATCTTTTCTCCCAACTTCAACTATTTTGGTAAGGATGTTCTCTAATTCTCTGTTTGTTACTTTAGCTTTCCCATTTAACAGTGGGTGGTAAGGAGATGACTTCCTATGATTGATTTGATAATACATTGTGAAATTTTGGATCATCTTGGACATGAATTGTGGTCCCTAATTTGAAATTATGCTCCTTGGTGCTCCAAATTTTATCATAATTTTGTTCCAAAGGAAATTAGCAACTGCTTCCTCAGTGGCATTTGTCAATGCCTACACTTCTGCCCACCTTGTCACATAGTCAGTACACATAAGAATATATTCCTTCCCTTGTGAAGGAGGATTAAAGGGAAAAAAAATCCAATCCCCATCTCTCAAATGGTTCAACCACAACTTGAGGTTAAAGAGGAATTTCACTGGGGAAAGTTGGTTTTCCCATCCTTTAACAAGGATCACACTGCTTGATATATCTCTTCACATCTTTGTATAGAGATGGCCAATAATAACCAGTGCCTAATATCTTATGAGCTGTTATTTTCACTGAATAATGTCCTCCACTTGGTTCATCATGACATGCTCTGAGGATGTCAAAGATTTCATCCTCGCTTACACACCTGTGCAAGACAAAATCAGGACCACATTTAAATAGCATTCCATTCAACCATTTGAATTGTGCATTAATTTGTTTTTTTGTGAAAGGAAGGAACTTCCCTGTTGCAAGATAATTTGTCATATCAGCAAACCATGGTGTACTTACTAAGATTGCAAATAGTTTTTCATCTGGAAAGTTATCCTTGACTGGATCTTACTCCCCTGTAGTGGTTAGTCTTGAAAAAATATCAGCTACCACATTAGATTTAACTGGATTATCCACAATGGTAATCTAAAATTCTTGCAAAAGTAATAACCATCTAATTATTCTTCCTCCAACTGTAGATCAAGGATTTCGCGCTTGTTACCTGTCCAAGTTAATGCACCAAACTAAACACAAAAACCCTGAAAAACCCCAATGAAATTGATACCTGATGAAGATGTAGACGGATGAGGAAGCCGATGTAGATAAGACGGGTGCACACGAGCAATTCACACAATAGATCCGAGTAACCTGCAAAACACTGATGCTTGACAGAAAAAGACCACGTTAAAAGATATTTAGGTGGACTACCCGAGAAGTGGGTCCGGGAAGCGATAAGCTTCCTCAGTGGATGTCAGTCCACGTTTTCAATTAAGAAAAGAAGCATACATGATAAGAGATGTAAGTGAAAAGCTAGATTTTCTGATTGCAGTAATAAGACAGAATCTAAACAGCAGACAGAAAGTACAGAAAATAGGGAACTATGAAATAATGCTGAATTTGTGTTACCTGTGTCCTTTTACCTATCTGCAGGGAAATCGGCGTCGACTGGGCAGAATCGGCGTCGATTGAGACGGATCGGCGTCGACTGGATATAATCGGCGTCAATTGAGACGGATCGGCGTCGACTGGGTAAGATCGGCGTCGACCGGAGGCAGATCGATCAATCAGGGACTGTGCGATAAGATTCGGGAATTGGAAGGTGAATGTGGTCTGCTGGATGTGCCGAAGTTGGCGAGACACTGGAACAGAGTCACCAGATGATAGATGGTGGTGTGCGATGCTGATGTGACAAGGACAGAGTAACGGTGCTCCTCTCCGGGATTGATTCGGACAGGATCTGCCCTAACTTGATACAATTGATGCTAAGAAGATCTCTCTTTCTCACAACTTGTATCTCTCTCGCTCTCTGTTCGTGCGTAAGTGCTTCCTTTTTTCGTCTGTTCGCTTTTCGCCCGTTCGTGGTCTCTTTTTGGTCCCTAGAACTGAGTTTTGGACTTGCTTTTATAATCGGCGCCGCTCCTATAAAATCGGCGCCGACCATATGGGTCGGCGCCGATCGCAGAATAGACTCCTGAGATGGCCAAAATGAGCGATTTCAAAAAAGATGAGAATTACCCCGAATACGGGAAATATCCCGCTTAGGGAAGCAGAAAAATAGATGTGATACATAGATAGGATAAATTCGGGGTAGATAAGTGATTAAGATGCATGGGAAGAAGTGTAATTAAATATTTAATATTTAATCACTCATGGGTAAGATATGATGGGGTGAATTAAATTTAGAGTAAGTGATTAAATCACAAATTGGATAATATCCCAAGGGGATAGTTGGTGACGTAAAACGTGCCCCAGGTTACCTAAGCAAGTAAATGGATGAGAGGGACACTAAATTGAGTAACCAATTTTAAGTGTCTACATTTTGCCCCTTTTTGTCAAGTAACTTGCGATAAGCAAGGTTATGAGACAAAAACAAAGGGATGGAAGAAGGGAAGAATTTGTGATGATGCGATCCCCCTCAAACTAGGGATGGGATGGGTGATAGAACAAACGATCCCAAGTTTGAAAAAGGTAGATGAAAAATGCAGGATGCCCCAGTCGGATGTCTGGAGTAGATCTGATCATTGATGACGCATAAAAACAAATAAAAAGGCAGTAACCTAAGGAACTCACATTGGTAGCGCAAACTAGCCGGTCTCCTCATGAGACGACGTTAGTGCCTACAGACCCATGAGTGTAAGGAGAACTGCAAAATAGTCAGCATCTAAAGAGAGACACATTGGTAGGGATAACTAGACGGTCTGCAAAGCAAACGACGTTAGTGCCTACAGACCCGTTTAACTCTAGGATGCCAAAAAGTACGAGTGTCCCACGCAAAGGGAACAAAACTCGAAATAGACAATGATATCAAAAAGATGTGCCAAAATGCAACATTCAGCGCACAATAATGACCAGATAAATAAGCCAAGCATCAACACTATGGCAAAGATATTAGCAGATGGAAGTAAACGACGTGGAGAAGCGATACCGCAATCCACGGGAAAAAATGAGTATAAATCGATAGATGATAGATGATGATATAGACATAGACTGATAGATGATGAATAGATGTGATGGGATAGACATAGAGGATAGATAGACATGATGTAACTTGATGTGATTGATATGTGGATTTAATTTGGATGAGAAAAATAGATATAGATAGATGGAATGTTACTTGGATGTACAAGTTTTTAGATGTTTTGATGGATAGATGGATAGATGTGATTGATAGATTTGGTATCCATGTAGTGATGTAGCCTCTATTGGAAGGCATTGTATAGATGGCTTGATTGAAAGCCACCCATTTTTGTTGTACAGACATACATGTGTATATAAATTCATCATTTCATTTGTCATATAATTGTTCTCATGCTTTTGATTTTGATATACATGGATAAATGTAGCGTAATTGTGATGGATATAGATATAGACTGATAGATGATGAAATAGATGTGATTGGATAGATATAGACTGATAGATGATAGAAATAGATGTGATTAGATAGATTGATATGTGGGTATAACTTTGATAGATGGATGTGATGTAACTTGGATGTACATGTGTTTGATGTATGGATTAGATATAGATAGATGTAATGTACCTTGGATGTACATTTTGATGGATAGATAGATGGATGTGTTTGATGTATGGATGTAATTTTAATGAGAAATGAATACAGATAGATGTTTTGATAGATAAGATGAATTTTGATAGAAGATAAATTTTGATTGAATTAACATGTGAAATGTCGATTTAACTAGATGCAAGACAAAGAAATGGGAAATACTCCTTGCAAGAGCCAAAGATGTAAATGGAAACAACCGTGACTTAGAAAAGAAGATACTCGGAGAAGGAGAAAAATGATAAGTCGGACTTCCAACCGACCATAGATAAGATCCAGATAGGAAATCGAAAGACCAAGCATACAAGGTCCTATATAAGATTAAAATAAACCTGACACTAACTAGTCGCAAACCAGAGCTAGAATAGAAACAAAAAGAAAAGTAAGTATCTTGTCGGAATTTACAAGGGACAAAATACATGTCCATAGTGGGAAAATAGGATTCTCCATATGATCGACAAAAGGTCTTAAATCTCAGCTTCATGATTTTGACATAAAAGCAAACTGATCAATGTGGGAAGTTTGCTTGATATGGAAAGACTGATCGATGCGGGAAGTCTTTCAGTGATGCTAAAAAGTGTATAAACTGACTGAAAGGCTGATTAATTGCAAGAAGCCTTGAATATTTCTTTGAGAAATAGCCGTCCTTCAAGGGAGCGGTCTGTATTTTGAATTTTAATGATAGCCATCCTTCGAGGGTATGGTCTATATTTTTGATTCCTTTGATAATGTAGTGATAGCTGTCCTTCAAGGGATCAGTCTATCTTTTGGGTAGCATCTTTTTTTTTTTTTTTTTTGAAACTCTTCTTGGAAGAAGTTGAGTTTAGACCTAGATAGATCAGATGGGGAGGAGAACAAAGAAGAACATGCACTCATGCCCCGAGTAGATCCGATTAAGATAAGTACTTGGGACAGATGAAGTGGTGATTAAGGTATTCCTACCATGAGGAGGAACATATCCAAAAGAAACGTGTAATGAGTAGAGCCGCGATACTCATATTTAAGGTAAACAAGGCAATAGGCGGAGAACCACACAATTTCGAATCACCACAAAAGTAGATGACTGGTTATTAGGATGGATGAAAGATCTGTGTTGCGACTAGATGTGTGTAAGATAGATTTTAACAATAGAAGGGCCGAGATGGTGTCAAAATGCAACATCAGCCGCACAATATGACCATATAAATAAGCCAAGCCATCAACACTATGGCAAGATATTAAGACAGGATTGGAAGTAAACGACGGGTGGAGAAGCGACGATACCAGCAATCCACGGGAAAAAATGAGTATAAATCGATAGATGAATGATGATGATATAGACATAGACTGATAGATGATGAATAGATGTGAATGGGATAGCCATAGAGGATAGATAGACATGATGTAACTTGATGTGATTGATATGTGGATTAATTTGGATGAGGAAAAATAGAATAGATAGATGGAATGTTACTTGGATGTACAAGTTTTTAGAGGTTTTGATGGATAGATGGATAGATGTGATTGATAGATTTGGGATCCATGTAGTGCTGTAGCCTCTATTGGAAGGCATTGTATAGATGGCTGATTGAAAGCCACCATTATACTATGTTGTACAGACATACATGTGTATATAAATTCATCATTTCATTTGTCATATAATTGTTCTCATGCTTTTGATTTTGATATACATGGATAAATGTAGCGTAATTGTTGATGGATATAGATATAGACTGATAGATGATGAAATAGATGTGATTGGATAGATATAGACTGCTAGATGATAGAAATAGATGTGATTAGATAGATTGATATGTGGGTATAACTTTGATAGATGGATGTGATGTAACTTGGATGTACATTGTGTTTGATGTATGGATTAGATATAGATAGATGATAATGTTACCTTGGATGTACATTTTGATGGATAGATAGATGGATGTGTTTGATGTATGGATGGTAATTTTATGAGAAATGAATACAGATAGATGTTTGATAGATAAGATGAATTTGATTAGAAGATAAATTTTGATTGATTAACCTGTGAAATGTCGATTTAACTAGATGCAAGACAAAGAAATGGGAAATACTCCTTGCAAGAGCCAAAAGTAAATGGAAACAACCGTGACTTAGAAAAGAAGATACTCGGAGAAGGAGAAAAATGAATAAGTCGGACTTCCAACCGACCCATAGATAAGATCCGATAGGAAATCGAAAGACCAAGCATACAAGGTCCTATATAAGATTAAAATAAACCTGACACTAACTAGTCGCAAACCAGAGCTAGAATAGAAACAAAAAGAAAAGTTAAGTATCTTGTCGGAATTTACAAGGGACAAAATACATGTCCATAGTGGGAAAAATAGGATTCTTCCATATGATCGACAAAAGGTTCTTAAATCTCAGCTTCATGATGATTTGACATAAAAGCAAACTGATCAATGTGGGAAGTTTGCTTGATATGGAAAGACTGATCATGCGGGAAGTCTTTCAGTGATGCTAAAAAGTGTAATAAACTGACTGAAAGGCTGATTAATTGCAGAGAAGCCTTGAATATTTCTTTGAGAATAGCCGTCCTTCAAGGGAGCGGTCTGTATTTTGAATTTTAATGATAGCCATCCTTCGAGGGTATGGTCTATATTTTGATTCCTTTGATAATGTAGTGATAGCTGTCCTTCAAGGGATCAGTCTATCTTTTGGGTAGCATCTTTTTTTTTTTTTTTTTTTGAAACTCTTCTTGGAAGAAGTTGAGTTTAGACCTAGATGATCAGATGGGGAGGAGAACAAAGAAGAACATGCACTCATGCCCCGAGTAGATCCGATTAAGATAAGTACTTGGGACAGAATGAAGTGGTGATTAAGGTATTCCTACCATGAGGAGGAACATATCCAAAGAAACGTGTAATGAGTAGAGCCGCGATACTCATATTTAAGGTAAACAAGGCAATAGGCGGAGAACCACACAATTTCGAATCACCACAAAAGTAGATGACTGGTTATTAGGATGGATGAAAGATCTGTGTTGCGACTAGATGTGTGTAAGATAGATTTTAACAATAGAAGGGCCGTAGATGCAAGGCATTAAGAGGTTCCGCTTCAGGTATACCATCCATGGAAGATAAACGATAAGCCCCAGACCCATATTTATGAGTGATCATGTACGGGCCCATCCAGTTGGGAGCAAACTTACCACGTTGACTTCTTTTTGAGTGTATGGACATTTTGATTTTCTTTAAGAACAAGATCCCCAATTTTGAAGTCACGGTGCTGCAAGTGCTTGTTATAAGCACGTTTGACACGCTCAAGATAGACTTGATGATGTTCAAGAGCATTGAGACGCTGCTCATCTAATGATTCAAGTTGGGCTAGACGATTTTGACGATAGTCCTCATCGGAGACAAATTCTCTGAGAGAAACACGGAGAGATGGGATTTGGACTTCCAAAGGAAGGACAGCCTCAGACCCATAGACGAGAGAGAAGGGAGTAGCACTAGTAGGGGTACGAATGCTAGTCCGATAAGCCCAGAGGGAAAAAGGGATATGTAGATGCCAATCCCTACCAGCTCGACTAGTTACCTTTGCGAGGATATTTCGCAAAGTTTTATTGGATGCTTCGGCCTGACCATTAGCTTGAGGATAGTATGGAGAAGAAAAACTGAGTTTGATATTGAAAGCGTTGCAGAGATTCTGCAAATCAGCGTTCTTGAAAGACTTACCATTATCTGTGATGAGCTTATGTGGAATGCCAAAGCGACAAATGTTGTGTTGATAGACGAAATCAACTATGGGTTTAGCCTTTGTTGAAGAAAGAGGGATAGCTTCTACCCACTTAGTAAAGTACTCAGTGGCAGTAATGATAGAATGATGACACTGTGAAGAATGGGGATTGATGAGACCAATAAGATCAAGACCCCACTGCGAAAAAGGCCACAAATCCGCCGCAAGTTGTAAAGCCTGACTAGGGATGTGCGTGAGATTGGAATGTTGTTGACACCTGACGCACTTCTTAGTGTATTCACAACAATCTTGATTAAGAGAAGGCCAATAATATCCCAAACGTAAGATGCGTTTAGCCACAGCCAAGCCACTAAAATGTCCACCATAGATACCGTCATGGACCTCCTGGATAGCTTTAGATGATTCATGGGTTTTGAGGCACCGAAGCAAAATACCGTCAAAGCCACGTTTGTAAAGAATCCCGCCTAGGATAGTATAGCGATTGGCACGTTGGACAAAAGACCTTCTACCATTGGAAGTCAGATCTGGAGGAAGGATCGAATGAGATAGATAATCAACAATCTGTTGATACCACTCATCCTGAGTATGGGTTGTGACAGCATTGATCGAAGTTAGTTACCTAAGATGAGATGGTTGATCTAATCGTTGTACAGCCACATAAAGTCGCGAGTCTTCGGTAAAAGGTGGGATAAGTGAGGCTAATGAGGCCATTGTATCTGCGAATCGATTTACAGTGCGAGGAATGGCTTGGATAGTGAACTTATCAAAAGATTGGAGTTGAGAAAGAACGATGTCACGATATTTTTTAAGGATATCATTCTTGCATTGATAGACACCCGTGACTTGATTAACGATGAGTTTAGAATCACCAAAGATGTCAATATGACGAGCGCCGAGACTAATGGCATTTTGAAGACCCAAGACAAGAGCTTCGTACTCAGCCATATTATTGGTGCACTCAAAGTTCAATTTGTGTGCGACTGGGATAGGCGTACCCCAAGGAGGAATCATCACGAAACCCGCACCTCCCCCTTGCTGGCATTTAGATCCATCAAAGAAGAGCTTTATTTTAAATGGTGACAGACCAAAATCAATTTGTTGGATATATTCATCGGGGAATTGAGCAAGGGGGTCTTGGGTGTCCGGAAGAGGAGCATCGGCTAATTGATCTGCAATAACATGACCCTTGATAGACTTTTGCGGGATAAACTCGAGGTCAAATTCGGTCATAAGCATGAGCCAACGAGTGATACGATCATTATGATAAGGCTTTGCATGAATTGTCTTGAGTGGGTTGACACTTGTGACAATGTAAGTTTTTTGGTTAAGAAGGTAATGACGAAGCTTAGAAGTTGCGAAGAAGAGAGCACAACACAGCTTTTCAGCCTCGGAATAACGTGTTTCATACTCATGGAGGGTGCGACTGATGTAATAGACAGCTTGTTCTTTACCACAAGTGTCCCGATGCGAGATCATGGCTCCCAGAGCATGGTCAGTCACAGAGATATAAAGATAGAAAGGCTCCCCCTCGCGTGGAGGTGTAAGCACAGGTGGGGAAAGAAGATAAGCTTTGAGATCATCAAAGGCCTTTTGGCAATGTTCATCCCATTCAAAATGAACATGCTTACGGAGGAGATGATGAAAAGGTTGACAATGGTCCGACAATTGTGAGATAAAACGACGCACTGATTGAAGACGTCCTTGGAGACTGCGGAGTTGCTTTAAGTTAGAAGGGGGAGGCATCTCAAGGATGGCTTTTATTTTTGCGGGGTCCACTTCAATACCCCTGATGGAAATGATAAAACCTAAAAGTTTACAAGTGAGAACGCCAAACACGCACTTAGATGGATTTAGATGAAGACAAAAGCGGATAAGCCTCTCAAAGAGAGGAGCAAGGATGAAAAGATGATCCTGACGACATTTGGATTTACCGAGGAGATCGTCAACGTAATCTTCCACAGTTTTGTGTAAGAGATCATGGAAGATGTAGGTCATTGCTCGCTGATAGGTTGCTCCGGTGTTCTTAAGACCAAAAGGCATGACACGATAGCAAAAGGTCCCCCAAGGAGTTATGAAGGAAGTCTTATGTTGCTCTTCTGGTGCGATGAGGATTTGATTATATCCAGAGAAACCATCCATAAGAGAAAGCATCTCATGACCCGCAGTTAAATCTACGAGTTGGTCGATATTAGGTAGAGGAAAATCATCTTTTGGACAGGCAAGATTAAGATCCCAGAAGTCGGTACAAATTTGAATTTTCCCAGTAGCCTTAGTTACTGGTACTACATTGGACACCCATTGTGGATAATCGATGGGTTGGATGAAGTTAGCCGAGAGCAAGCGCTGTAATTCTTCTTTAACAAGAAGGGCTACTCTAGGGTGCATTTTACGTAATTTTTGTTTAACTGGTTTGATGTTGGGAAGAGTAACGATATTGTGGACCACGATATCGGGATCGAGTCCTGGCATATCCTCATATGACCAAGCAAAGGCTTGATGATGGTTGGAAAGAAAAGTGGTAAAATCTCCTAACTCCTGTGGATTAAGAGACTGACCGACCTTAATGATGCGAGGGTCTTCAGAAGTCCCTATATTAAGGTCGAAAGTGGTTTCGTTGAGAAGGGTGGACGTGTCAGAAGGAATAGTCTTGGGAAGATAAGAATCCTCTGCTCCCAGATAGGTGAGGACAGAATCATCATCCGCACAGTGGATAGTGTTGATAGTAGGAGAGTCGTCTCCAACTATTTCAGGGTAGATTAATGGTATAGAAGCGGACCGATTGTTAGTCTCATAGGCTAATGGCCCTAAGGAAATGGTATTGATCAAAAAAAAAAGTTAGGTGGGATGGAAATGTCATCGTCCACATCAAGTGATGCTTCTGACTTAGTGGGGGAAGATGGTTCTTTAGTAGGAAGAGGCTCATCGAGAATAGTGACGGTGGCTTTTGAAAGGGGTTTAAATCCTAAACCAAATTTCTGATGTGGCATGAGAGTAGGAATGGATTTGAGGTCATGTATACCTTGTTCATATTTTCCTAGACCAAAACCCTTCCACGCGCATCGATATAGATAAGTCTTTGCAAACGTGGGATTCTGTAGATAATCAAACCCTGTTAAGTAAGGTTTGGTCCTAGGAGGAGAATCTGGGCGATAGTGAGGCGTATCAAGACCACCGTAGATGAAATTAGTCTGTTGATTGGGCAGACCAATGGTGACGACGCGACCGAGACCTGGTTGATATTCAGGTTGTTTGTCTGGTCTACCATACTCATTAGGTTTGAGATGGGCATCAAAAGAAAAGAGAGGAAGCTCTCCTAGTGAGAAACGCTGCAATGTCTCTTCTAGATTTTGTAAATCCGGTAGTTTGGTTGTAGGTATGGAAGAAGATGAGGCCCCGTCAGGAGAACATGCATTTTCTTTTAAAGGGGCAGATCTTGTGGTCATGTCGCATTGTGCGGAAGGAAAAGGATCTCCTGGATGAGTATATATTTTTCCCTCATATTGATATTTTAGGCATCGATGGAGGGTGGATGGGACACAATGCATTGCGTGAATCCAGGAGCGTCCGAGGATCATATTATAGTGGAATTTCCCTTCGACAATGTAGAAGAGTTCATGAAGCAACTTCTTACCTACTCGAATGGGTAAGACCACAGTTCCTAAAGTAACTGCTAGCTGATCGTTAAATGATCGAAGGGCGAAAGGCGGGGGTGACACTACATTCTTTGGTAACTTAAGTTGCTCAAACGTGTGCGAGGAGATGATGTTGAGTGCAGCTCCACTATCGATCATAACACGTTTTAAGGTAGTGTTATTGATTTGGACTGTGATAAAAAGGGGAGCCTCCGAATCCTCTGAAGAAAGAGGAGGAATTTCTGAATCTTCAAAAGAAATGGCGGTTGAAGGTCCATTCAATCCAACAACCAACTCGTAGGGTTGGGGCTCATCGGAATTCACTGTGATGCGACACAGATTATCGATTAGAGCCTGGCGATGTTGTGGAGAGGATTGGATGAGGTCAAAAAGAGACATTTTGACCGGAGCCTGGGTGAGTTGTTTCATAACACTCTCCTCAACAGACACGGGAACTTGAGCCCGAGGTGCAGCACGAATAGAGACTCTGGGTCGTGGGGCTGATGAGGAAGGAGAAACGCCTTCAGGGGCTGCAGAAATGACAACCCGTGGTCGAGATGCTGAAGATGAAGATGGGTTAGCATAGTGTTGGGTTCTAGTGGCGATATGGATTGTGTCAATTTGAGAAGGTGGAAGATCAAGTGGAGTGGAATCACTAGAGGTCTGAGTGGATCGTTGGGGCTCAGATGGGGCTAAGGTGACAGGAGGTACTTTTTCCTCCTCCTCCAGCAAAAGGTCACTTTCTTCCAAAAGGTTGTTCACAACAGCTTGAAGAGCTTTACATCCCTCAGTATCATGACCCGGGGTACGGTGGTAAGCACAAATCAAATCAGAGTTAAACCAGGTAAGTTTCACTCCTTTAGGGTTATAAGGTTTAATCGGAGGAAGGGTTATGGATGAAGATTGGATAAGTTGATGAAGGATTTCGGTGTAGAATCCGGTAGACGAAGATGAGGACAGAGATGATAAAGGTGGTTCTTTTACATTAACCGACTGCCGAGGTAAAAGAACTTGCATGTTAGGTTTAACAGTCTTTTTAGGGATCCTCTTATTTGTTTGGACATTTGGAGGAGCAGTCTTGGGCACTTGAGATGGGAGTAAGTGAGACATGATTGATTTTGGTGGAGGGGGAGCCCCTAAAATAGATTTTGAAGGTGATGGAGATGTGACAAATTTTGCGGTCTTTGGAGACAAAGGGGGTTGCTTGGTCGAATTTACTGATGATTTAGATAATGTTGAGGAAGAAGCTCCCAAAGTAGGAGTAATCGGAGGGACATAGGGTGCCCTGGCTTTTGGTAATGAAGATGATGATCCTGATAGAAGAGGTGACGTCCTTTTAGTAGGTAAGTCGGCTTTTCGGGGTGTTGGTGAAGAATGTGTTGTAGAAGAAGATGATGGTTTCGCTAAGTGTGTAGAAGAAGACGCCTTCTCAGCGGGCAAATCCAATCTTTTATGAGGCGTAGAGAGAGATTTTTGTGGAAGAGCACCAAGAGTCTTGATGGTCCGAAATATGGGATTTTCTTTTTCAGGGATGGTGACAACTTCAACGACATAAGGTGATTGTAACCTTTCCGGAGGAAGTAGGTGAGGAGGTACTGATGGCGCAATATTAGATTTTGGTTGTCTCGGTTTAAGTTCAGGAACCGAGCGTATAGGTGTTGGTGCTACTTCTTTTGATTTTCCTTGAATGGGCGAAGCAGCATTAGTGATGGAAGAAGGGGGTGATGAAGAAGCAGTTCCTTGCGAAGGGACTACTTCTGATGCAGTAATCATGGGTGAAACTACTGTAGGAAAAGAGATAGGAAGGGTCAAAATCGAAGACGCTTCCGTCGAAGTTGGCACAATTATAGGTACGTTCACCAATGGCATAGTCGCAGCCAAAATGGGAGAAACAGAGGTAGATGTATCCGCGGTGGAAACTCGAAGGGATGTAATTGCCTCGAGCATTGAAAGAATGTCTGACGATGAGACAGATGAGGATGACACTGTCTCGGGTATGGATGGAAGGTCAGAAAAAGGAGCGGAGAGAGATGATTCCGTGCTTAGTAATGTAGGAATATTCAAAGACGGGCTATCTGAAGATGGTGGAATTTCAGTGATTGGCGAAGTGGAAGGAGGTTCTGATTCGGTTGATCTATTCGCAGATGGCTTGGTTTCAGAAGAAGATTCTTCAGTAGAGATGAAGTTGATAGTATGAGTGTTTGGTTTTTGAGACTCTGAAGCATTATGGTTCGGGGAATGATTGGGAAAAGGTTGTTTAAAAACATCGAGTGCCTGATTTGGGGGAGCATTTGGGTTATCCAGAATGAGCTCGCCTTTATCAATGAATTTCTGGACAAGATTTTTGAAAGTCTGACATCGTTCGATGTCATGACCTTTGGTTCTATGATAATGACAGAAATCATTTTCTCTATACCAGAATGGACGTTCTTGGCTTTCATCAACATTCCTAATGGGGGGAAGTTCGATCATGTGAACTTCCAACATTTTCTCTAAGATAGAGGCATATGATTCCCCCAATGGAGCGAAGGATCGAGATGATGAAGTCCCTTTTCGAGAAGATGAGGGGTCTCTTCGTGGTATTTGATTAGAAGTATTATCGACTCGTGATGTTTTTAATACGATAGCGTTGGTGGATCCTTGATTTTTATCTTTAGAAGGGGAAGAATTTGGTTTGGTAAACCGAGAAAAATCTGGTTTAGATTTAGAGCGAAGTTTTAGCTTCCCTTGTTCAATGGCGCGAGATTCAAGTTTGCGTGCCATCGTGAAGGCTTCTTCAAAGGTATGAAAAGTTTGGATCCTTAAAGTAGAAGAAATGTGATTAGCACAAGATCGAGTAAACAACTCGATTTGTTGGGATTGAGGAAGGGAGAAAGACAATTGGTTGATTATCCCTCTCCAACGAGTGACAAAGTCTGCAATAGACTCATCATCGAATTGACGAATGTTATAAAGATCTGTAATCGAGATCTTATGCGCGATATTTATTGAAAAGTTTTCAACAAACATCTGGGCCAATTGAGAGAAAGAAAACAAGGAATGGAGAGGAATGTTATTATACCAGTCTAAAGCAGGACCTGCTAGAGACATTGGAAAGGTACGGAGCATAAGCTCCTGATCCTGGACTATGAGGTAGCAAGCATGTTTGAATGCTCGCAAATGTTGTTGTGGGTCCTCCCGACTATGAAATTTTGAAAATTTAGGAAGTTCCCATTGGGGAGGATAAGGCTTGAAAGCTACTGAGGGGTGAATGGGTTCATTACACACTTCTTCAAAGGAGTATGAAGGATGAGCCCCTTTTGTGGAGGCTTCCAAGTCTGTGATTTTCTTGAAGAGAATTTGAACCACGTCAGATTGAGGAGGAGGTACATTGGTATGTCCTACATAAGAAGTAAGTGGTGGATGTTGTTGAGGTGTCAATGGAGGATTCATCTGTTGATGGATAGGATGATAAGAGGAATAACCAGGTGTTCTGGGTGACACCGGGTGGGGTATTTGCTGTGAGATAGCTTACGTATAGGCAGGCCGTGAGATAATAAGTGGTTGAGAAAATAAAGGTTGGGTGACGGACGGAGCCTGTGATTGGTGGACTCCTATGCTTGTTGACTGAATCAGAACAGATTGAGGATCATGGGTGCCGATTTGATTGGACATGGTGGGGAACAAGACCTGAAAGAGGCTTTTTACTGCCAGATTAGTTATTAAGGGTGCCGATGTTAGAGGATGGGCGAAGGTCACAGTTACTGGAATATTGGAAGAAAGACCCCCTAGAGGATGAGAAGTAGGAGCCAACTGACTATTTGGAGGGGGTTGGCTCATGAAGAGGTACTGACCTTGGGAAATGATGGAGGGCATAGATGAATTAACAGCAATATGCGGGTGTGCAGACGCATTCATTATAGCTAGGGTAGAAGACCTCTCAGAAGTAGGTTGTGGAATACTCGAGGTAACTGCGGTGTTAGGAATAGGTAAGACTATTTGAGAACTAGTTGATATGGTAGGTGGAAGAGAAAAAGGAGGCATAGGGGCCTCGCCCTTCTCTGTGACTCGAGGCAAGAGCGACGATGCAAACTGCTCTACAAAGGCTTGGGATGATCCACGAGGATAATCATACACTTGTTGGATTGGTGGTCCTTGATCAGATATTTGAATAGACTTGTGTACTAGGTAGTCCATGAGGGCTACCGGGTTGCGGTCGAGGAATGCCTGGAATTCAGGATCCCCGCGAGGAACATACTCCGAGCCAGATGATATTTCCGAAGGACTAGGAGAAGTTGGACGTGATGGGATTGCCTTGGCTTGATAGAAAGGATTATATGACCAGGATGGGGAACCAACTAACAACAGTCCCAAGGAAGATTGGGGGGGTGCCGTAACCTCCACACTAGTGGTGATCTCGGAGGAAGAAGGAACCAGTTGAGCCATTCTTCTAGATTGTGACCGAGTGATAACCATCATAAACACGCAGAAAAGAAGATTGACCTAACTAATGCACAGACAATTCAAGCAGCGCAAGTGATTATCTCCTTTAAATTTTGATTCTTTTAAGAAAAGAAAATGTTAGGGAAGGCTTTTTAGAACAGGAACTATTCAGATAGCCAAACTAAGGATGGTTTGGGTAATGTTTGGTGAGGAGTCCCGAAGGCACTTCAGTAAAAGACCGGTACGTGGCTTGATATAGGGGCCTACCCCCGCACTTCACACACCGCTGCGATAAGGGAGTCGGGTGCTTTGCCAATATATACCAAAATCTTCCGTGAATTTATAGCGCGGCCCGAGTACCGCGTAGGCTCTTCCTCTTGGATATCACTTCCAAGTAGGCGAGGCCAGGGAAGGAATTTTGTTTAAATGCTTTATACCTAGTGATTTTGGCTTTGTGTGCAAGGGTGAAAAATAAAAATCAAATAGTGTCACTACCGATTTTGATCAATTTTCCAACCTAATTAAAACTAGATGAAAAACATGCAGCATTGACAAAGGAAAGATTCTTTTTAAGCACTTAAAAATGAAGTGTTTGATTTCGATGAAAACAAGTCAAACAGATTCTTTCCCAAATGCGATTAAGTTCTTTTTAAGCACCAAAAATTGAAGTGTTTGGATGTGATAGGCAACCGACAAAGAAATCCTAAAAAGGAGAAAACACCGTAAAAGAGGAATACCTGTAGATTTAGCTCTCCAAGGTGTGTGGACTTCAAAAAGCGCGTTGTTGAGCTCTTCCCCTCGAACAATCCCACGAACAAGCAAAGTGCTCCGCAAGAAGAGGTTAAGCAAACACCGAACAAAAATCCAGAAAGATATATCCGGATAATGGTGAAACGAAAAATTTCTATTCTAAGAAAATAGAAAAATTTCAGAATAACGATTCCACATAAAAAGCAAGATTGGAATGATGAAAAGAGATGCTCAAGCAGAACTGATAGAAATCAGTGAAGAAAAAGAACAAAGCTCAAAACTAGAAAAGAAATGAACTTGCCAATAAGGGACTTTAGTTGGGTCCCACCGGGAGTGCCAGAATGTAGATCAAGGATTTCGCGCTTGTTACCTGTCCAAGTTAATGCACCAAACTAAACACAAAAACCCTGAAAAACCCCAATGAAATTGATACCTGATGAAGATGTAGACGGATGAGGAAGCCGATGTAGATAAGACGGGCGCACACGAGCAATTCGCACAATAGATCCGAGTAACCTGCAAAACATCGATGCTTGACAGAAAAAGACCACGTTAAAAGATATTTAGGTGGACTGCCCGAGAAGTGGGTCCGGGAAGCGATAAGCTTCCTCGGTGGATGTCAGTCCACGTTTTCAATTAAGAAAAGAAGCATACATGATAAGAGATGTAAGTGAAAAGCTAGATTTTCTGATTGCAGTAATAAGACAGAATCTAAACAGCAGACAGAAAGTACAGAAAACAGGGAACTATGAAATAATGCTGAATTTGTGTTACCTGTGTCCTTTTACCTATCTGCAGGGAAATCGGCGTCGACTGGGCAGAATCGGCGTCGATTGAGATGGATCGGCGTCGACTGGATATAATCGGCGTCAATTGAGACGGATCGGCGTCGACTGGGTAAGATCGGCGTCGACCGGAGGCAGATCGATCAATTAGGGACTGTGCGATAAGATTCGGGAATTGGAAGGTGAATGGTGTCTGCTGGATGTGCCGAAGTTGGCGAGACACTGGAACAGAGTCACCAGATGATAGATGGTGGTGTGCGATGCTGATGTGACAAGGACAGAGTAACGGTGCTCCTCTCCGAGATTGATTCGGACAGGATCTGCCCTAACTTGATACAATTGATGCTAAGAAGATCTCTCTTTCTCACAACCTGTATCTCTCTCGCTCTCTGTTCGTGCGTAAGTGCTTCCTTTTTTCGTCTGTTCACTTTTCGCCCGTTCGTGGTCTCTTTTCAGTCCCTAGAACTGAGTTCTGGAATTGCTTTTATAATCGGCGCCGCTCCTATAAAATCGGCGCCGACCATATGGGTCGGCGCCGATCGCGGAATAAACTCCCGAGATGGCCAAAATGAGCAATTTCAAAAAAGATGAGAATTACCCCGAATACGGGAAATATCCCGCTTAGGGAAGTGGAAAAATAGATGTGATACATAGATAGGATAAATTCGAGGTAGGTAAGTGATTAAGATGCATGGGAAGAAGCGTAATTAAATATTTAATATTTAATCACTCATGGGTAAGATATGATGGGGTGAATTAAATTTAGAGTAAGTGATTAAATCACAAATTGGATAATATCCCAAGGGGATAATTGGTGACGTAAAACGTGCCCCAGGTTACCTAAGCAAGTAAATGGATGAGAGGGACACTAAATTGAGTAACCAATTTTAAGTGTCTACACCAACCACTAGTTTGTTCATTAAATACTTAATTGTTGAATGATCTGTGCGTACAAATATCTTGTACCCTGTAATGTAATGTCTAAATTTATTGATTACATAAATAACAACAAGAAATTATTTTTCAGTGGTGGTGTGATTTTTTTCAGTGGGAGTAAGATTCTTGCTAAGATAATAAATGGCATACATCTTTCCTTCCTCATCTTTTTGTCCAAAAACTGCACCAATAGAATAATTTGAGGCATCAGTTTGGATATGAAGTGGCTTTTACCAATTAGGTCCTCTTAGTATTGGAGCACTGATTAATTTTTCTTTAATTTATTTAAAATCATGCTGACACTTTTCATCCCAAAGAAATTCACAGTCCTTGGTTAGCAGGTTAAACATGGGGGCAGAAATTTTACTAAATTTTTTTATAAAGCACCTATAGTACCTAGCATGCCCTAGAAATGATTTGATGTCTGTGGGGATCTAAGGAATAGGTAAATATGAAATGATCCTAATTTTTTTTTTATCCACCTGAATTCTTGTTTTTGAAATATGGTGTCCTAAGACAATCCCATCATCTACCATCATAAAAAAAAATTCACCACTAAGAGACAGGTTGTGTTGTTCACATCTTGTTAACACTATGTCCAAATTTCTTAAAGCATCTTCAAATGTATCTCCATGTATAGTGAATTCATCAATATATACCTCAACACAATCATTTGTTAGATCAACAAAGATTGCAAGTATAGCTCTCTAAAAATTTGCAAGAGCATTGCATAAGCCAAATGGTAATACCCTATAGGAAAATGTTCCCCATGGGCATGTAAATGTAGTTTTGTCCTGATCTTCAGCAACAACTCTAATCTAATTATATCCACTAAATCCATCCAAGAAGGAAAAGTATTGTTTACCTGAAAGGTTATCTAGGACTTGATCTATGAATGGTAAGGGAAAATAATCTCTCATTATGGATTTGTTTAATTCCCTATAGTCCACACATACTCTACATTTCCTGTTCTTTTTGGGAACAATTACAAGAGGAGATACCCACTGACTATCTGAGATAGGTTAGATAAAACCTACTTATAATAGTTTTTCAATTTCTTGTTTGACTATATCCCTTAAGGTTGGATTGATCCTTCTCTGAGGCTACCTAACTAGTTTAACATTTTCAGTATAGATGTGATGAGTGCAAATACTTGGGTGAATCCCATTCATGTCTTTGTATTCCCAAGAAAAATCTTTAGTATGCTTTTTTTTAAATCAAACAGTTTAGCTTCTTTATCACCCTTTAACCAACTATTAATGTTCAAAGTTTTTCCTGGTTGAATCTCAACATGCTTGGTTCCAATATGTGATGAACTAATTTGTTAAACGGGGTTCATTAGAGTATTTAATGGACATGCATATGGTAACAACATATGGTATGCAGCAACATGTCCAAAAGTTCCTTGAGACAGAACATTGGACAAAGGACAGTAATGAAAATTATGATACTTATCTCTTTACAGGCCAAACTCCTCATTACTGCTACTTTCCAGAAATTCTTCACCACTTCCTGATGTATTTGAAAGTAGAGCTTCTGATTCATCTTCTCCCCATGAGAGATCTCATTCCTTCGGAATGAAATTATTTCCATTCAAAGAGAACTGTTGTTTTTGTGGTTCTGGAATGAAATATGGTGATTCTGGAACTATAGCCGTAGGTTCCAGAACTATAGTCGCGAGTTCCAGAACTAAGTTCACAGGTTCCGGAACTATAGATTTATTACTCTGAGGATAGAAGCTACTCATCCAATGGTGGATTAAGCATCTCTTATAATTCTCTTACATGATCCTGCAATGTGATCATAGCCAAAGAAGACAATTTTTTCTTATCAGTTTCAGGAGAATCAACCCATAATTGTTCATGATTGTCAGTAAATGGTCATGCAGTAGGATATAAGGAAATTTGTTTAGAATTATTACCATTTGAGATTGTCATATTCTTTGACCTGTAATCAATTAAGGCAGTAATTGTAGTTAACCATGGTCTACCAAAAATAATGGGGTAACCCAATGTTTTACCTTTTAGATGCAGTATAAGGAAATCAACTGGATAGTCCCATGACTCCACTATAACCACCACGTCTTCAGTAATTCCTTCCAGTTTTTCTATAAACTGGTATGTCATCTACAATATTGTATTAGTAGGTTACATACATGTTAATGGTAATGTTTGTAGAGTATCTACTGTCATTACATTGATAGCCACTCCCAAATCTACCAAAACATTATGTATATTCTTATTCCCTATAGAGAAAGAAATAACAGGACTTCCAAGGTCTCCATATTTGGGAAGTAAAATTTTTCCTGCTAATAAATCAGCAAGTTTCTCATCTACTTTGATAGTCTTCGGGTACTTTTTCTTTCTTCCAGGATTTTTCAAACATAATGCTTTGATTAATTTGTTCAATTCAGGAATGTCCTTAATTACTTGTAATAGTGGTATCTCAATATTTAATTTCATTAATTCCTTTACCAATTTACACTCTTCAGCTTCAATAAATTCTTTGAACCTTTCTGGAAATGGAGTCTCAGTAGTGTTGCTATCTGACTCTTTTTATTTTCTTCCTATATCATCTTTTGGAACTATAGTACTAGGGATTTCATTTTCTTTTGTCATTTCAGTGATTATCATAGGTGGACTGCTAATGATTTTTCTAGATCTAGTGTGAATGTCCTTACAATCCATAGCACATAAATCAACTGATTTTTCTGGTTCTGTTCCATAAATAGGATTTGTTTATTTATTCCTTGGGTTTGCTACTGGCTGTGCTGGAATTTATGTTCAGACTACATTTTCAGTTTGTGAATTTTGTGCAGGGGATCCCACGATAGCCTGTTGATTTTGATTTTGATATGTTCTTCCTTGAGCATTATTGCTAGTGTCCCATCTAGGTTATGACCAAGGATTTCCTTGACCAACCCATGGTTTTTGGTATCCCTGAGCATATCAAGCTTGATTTTCCCAATCTTGAGGGTTTCATGTTGGTTGATGTCCCCAAGGTGGTTTTCCCCAATTCTGTGGTACTTTTTGAGCAACCCATGACATTGTCCAGGGAGCAGGAAATGATCTTGGCATAAACTTCCCCTGGTTAGCTTGTCTTTGAACAAAATTCATTTCTTCTATTGTGGCTGATGTACTAGTTTGTTTAAGCTGATTATTTATGACTAGAAGTAGAGAACAAACATCAGTATCATGTTCTTTAGATTCATAGATAAGACACATTTTTGTTTTATCCAAAGGACATTCTCTTAATGCATCCTTCTTCCTACATCTAGGAAAATACATAGCTAATAGTCCAGTTTTGGCATTTGCTTTAGCTTGTAATCCATCCATAGTAGAGGTTAATTGAACTAAAATGCATGTTTTAAAATTTGTTAATTCATCAATTAGTTTTTTCATATCTGGATTTAGACTTTTCATTGATTTTCCTTTTCTAGATCCACCCCTTGTTCTAGAATAGCTTCTACAAACCTCCTTAATTTCAGTCATTCTTAACTGATCAATGTTTTCACCTCCTATCAAGTTAAGAGTTTCCCTAGATTCTTCATCCAAACCTTTAAGAAAAATGGTTTTACTTAATTCCTCTTGAAGTACAAATCCACATATTTTTCCCACAAAGAGAAATCTATCTAAATAGTCTTCCAGATTTTCATCTTCCTCTTGTTTGATTTTAAAGAATTCTTCTTTCCTATTCCTCCCTCTATAATAATCTTGGTATTTTTCTAGGAAGGTAGTTTCCATTTTTGTCCAAGTGCAAATAGAGTTAGATGTTAATCCCATGAACCACCTCATTACTGCATCCTTCAAACTGGATGGAAACAACTTGAGTTTTTGATTATCTTTTTTATAGTCATAGGTCTGACATAGCACCTTAAACTCAAATAGAAATTGGTCAGGGTCTTTAGATGACATCCCTCTAAAGGTTCGTAAATGTGTAGGTGAGATATTCTTCATTGATGTTTCATCATCTTCCAATTGAATTGGATAAGTAAAGGTTCTATCAGGTGCTCTTTCAGCCTCACCTGTCATTCTTTCTGAATTTTTCTCCCAATCAATGTGATATATGTTATCACTTGGGGGAGGTGAAAAATCAGCAGTAGGAGGTTGACTACTTAATTGAGAATCAAGACTTACCATAAATGGATCTTGAATAATAAGCCTTTTTCTAAAATTTCTACTTCCCACAGGTGACTAATCTAAGAATTCCAAAGGTGGAAATTTTGTTTCTTGTCTGACAGGGGATAATGGTGCCTCCAAATATGAAAGAGGGTTTAAAACCTGAAAGCGAGGATCACGAGGGATGACATGCACATCAACGGATGTGCGAATGACAGCGTGAAGAGATCTCAGGAGGAGCGAGCATCAACTGAATGTGCATACAAAGATTTGAAACATGGGTAGAACCTAGTTAATCCATAAAACTCTCCTCTATCTCATAGATCAAATGGGGTGTACATATAGGAGGTGTTGAGTAACCCCCAGTGCTACAATCATGACAACTCAAATAGATAGGGGGAGTTACATTCCCAGAATAGAAGTGTAACTCCCAATGACGCATATGATGCACTGACACACTGACATGCTGACACACTGACGTGTAAGAGAATCTCATGATGACCCCTAAATGACACATGGACCTATGATCTCACCTAAGTGAGATGACTCACCTAATGATGTGGGAAATAAAAACACCAACACCCCCCTTCATTTTAACGTAGGATGAGGTGGCAAGTCAGAAATGAGAAATGGGTCTCGGTACAAAACTTGATGAGGTACCCATGTACAAGAAAGAAGTCCCAAGTAGTGAAGGAAAACCTAGTGGGAAAAACATCCACCACAAGAGAACAAAACACACTCTAATCTAAGAAAGATTCCAAAAATAGATCCTAGCCATAGACAAGCCAGAAAAGGTACCCATGTATAAAGAGGAAATCTCTTGGAAAGAAGAAGAAGAGATAAGAAGAGGAAGATGAGAGGATTGTAGAAGATGCCATGGACGGATCTGAACTCTATAGCTCTAGGGTGTCTCCCAGAAGAATTTTGATGACGAGATCCTCTACCTCTGGATTGAAGAAGAGCCACCCATAACGAGCTATGTGCCTGCCCTTAGGAAGGATAGAAATGATGTGCTGGAAGTCCACCCACTCCACAAAGGAAACTGAAGGTAGAAACATGAAGAAATCTAATTCTGGTGCACGGAAGTGTGACATAGGTCTAGTGAGTGAGTGCCAAGGAACTGAAGGTAATGCCATGTGCGTAGAACTATCAGAGTGAAAAAGAGGAACACCCGCAGAAAGGATGTCCAAGTGATGTGAAGGCAACAAAACATCCTCCACAACAAAAAAAAGGATCCACAGCTGAGGGTGGATCAATGAAGGTCTCTGGAAATGTGGAAGTGACATGATTCCCGAAAGGGGAACTCCACACAACAGAGATGATGAACTCCTCTGAAAAACTTGTAGATGGATGAGGGACCTGTAGAGCATCACAAGTAGACTCTACGAAAAGATGACTAAGGTCAGGTAGATACTCGTCCCAATGAGGGGGCTCAACAAACAGAAGAGCGATGTTAGATAGGTATGAGTAATCTAATGAAGGTAAAGGAGTGGAAGGGGCCTCACACACTGGAAGTGGAAAGGAGGCGAGTGTAATGATGGTGTGAGATTGAGTAGGAGACTGCTCGATATCTGATGAGATGTGGGATGTGAAAACACTATCTGGAATAGTGATAGAAAGAGGAGAGAAGTCCTCTGTAATGCTTTCGACATCATAACTAGGTGCACAATCCTCGTCATCAGAAGTAGAAAAAAAAATTTCTATGTCAACAGAACTATCATCACATGAGGAAGAGGAGAGAACTAAATCATTAGCAATAAAAACGGCTGCAGTATGTGAAGGGTCTCCATAGAGGGACTGAAGAATGCTCCAGGCATGGTGGGGTCGATCTAAGTCTGCCATGTGAAACCAAAGATAACGAGAGACATGCATCATCATGTGAAAAAATATGTGGTCACAAGTGTCGAGAAATTCCTCTACATGACGATGATCAGCGGGTGTAGGAACTGGCCCAAGTAATAAGGGTGAAAGACCCTCGTGAGAAAAGTAATGTTCCATGGAAGCATGCTAGGCTGAATAGTTCTCTCACCCGGTGAGAAGTGGTGGAGGCTATAAAGTGATCCTACAATACTCAAGTCTAGAAAGAGCACTCTCCATGATGAAAAATGCAAGATGCACAAAGTCAAGACGTTAGACTCGGCCGATAATGCGTCTGCGTGTGAAAGCCCAAGAGTACTAGCCAACCCCCCAAAATGCGGCACTTTATAAAGTAGTTCATTTACAAAAATGATAATCCCATCATGTAGAATGTGAAAAAACATGCAACTTTGACTAAAGAAGTGCTCAGATCCGAGCAACGAGTCAAAATTTATAGCAAAAAACAATTCTTGTAATTGATGAGAAAATGCTAATAAATGTTGCAAGCAAATTAAAAAAGTGCCCGAAATGGGTGAAAAGGGTGTCGTGTGGGTACCCATTGGAAACAACATCAAATTTTAGGAATTTTTTTTTGCTTGTGAGGGGGGATTAGCCTCTTGCCAACCCCGGACCTTGCCCTCAGTCTTCGACGCTCGTAGGAAGGTAAGAATACAAGCAAAAAACAACCTAGAAATTAATAACAATGCCATGGAAATGAATGTTTTTTTTTAATCTTAAAACATTAAAAAAAGATAGGAGGGGGGCCCACATTTGGAATGTCAATGCCACATAAGGAGTAGGTGTTTGAGTGTAACCAACAGAGTTATGCAGGCCGAACTGTAGAGAGTGGAAGCCCATGTGGCAGAGTTTGGATGTAAGGAAACAACGGTCGTAAAGGCCATACCAGACCAGGAGCAGGTATGACAATAGGACCAGGAGCTAGTAATGTCTTGAAACTGTCGGTGTGGAGAGGTAATGCGGGTGGGAGCGATTGGAGCCATCGTAGGGGTCGCCATGGATTTGGGTTGGTTGGCGGGAGCAACCATGGCAGTGCCAAGTCTAGAAAATCCATGAACACAGTCAAACGAGGGTCACGTGATCGAAGCACGAGTTGATCCAAAGAAAATCCACTGTGATTAAAAACATCCACACATAGGTAGTTGAAAACCCCAATCATAGCCAAAATGAATGCAGGAGTGAATCAAGGAGTTAGAGGAGTCAAGATAAGGCCACGGTAAGAAAAGCATAGCAGAAAAGTGAACCACGAGCTGACAAAAGTAATATCCACCAATCACAATGAACCAGTGTAGTCAAGGTATGAATCATAGTGGAAAAGTAGGGACCAACAATGGTGAGGGCAGTGCATGAAATGTCAAACGATTTAGCGAGCTCCTACATAGCTTAAGATGTGTAGGGAGAGAAGTCTCAAGTAGTGAGCATGAGGTCTGATAGTCCAACACGAGCATAAACCAGGATGGTAAGGAAGGTATCACCCGAATGGTCGAAGATGGGTTCAAAAAACTGTTGCAAAGACAAAACCAGTGCAGACCGAGTTCAAAAAAATGTACAGGGTGAGTTAATTGATGAGCTAGGAGGGGAGCTTGGTTCCCATCTCAACGAGCTGGGGCCAAGCTAGCCCTTAAACATAGCTTTAACACCAAAAAATCTCAAAACCAGCATAAAAACCTAGATCTGCAACCTGGAAAACTCAATAGTCCCAGGAAAACACCTCCAAATGCGCATACAAACCCGGAGAATCGAGTGGTCAAAGACACTAAACTCAAAAAAACACTAGAAACTTAAACAACCACCTCAAACAAACCATGATCAAACCCGTGCAAGAGGTATAACACCAAAATCAATGCAAGAAGAGCACGATAGAATATCCATTACGACACACGCAACAAAATCTAGATGTCACATCAAAAGTAAAAAACACATGAAACACCGAAGAGTGCACGGATCCACAAGATCCACTATGATACCATGAAAAATTTTTAAAACCCGCAAGCGAGGATCATGAGGGATGATGTGCACATCAACGGACGTGCGAATGGTAGCATGAAGAGATCTCGGGAAGAGTTAGCATCAACTGAATGTGCATGCAAATATTTGAAACATGGGAAGAACTTGGTTAATCCATAAAACTCTCCTCTATCTCATAGATCAAATGAGGTGTACATATAGGAGGTGTTGAGTAACCCCCAGTGCTGCAATCATGACAACTCGAGTAGAGAGGGGGAGTTACATTCCTAGAATAGAAGTGTAACTCCCAATGATGCATATGAAACACTGACGCACTAACACACTGATGCATTGATGTGCTGACACACTGACGCGTAAGAGAATCTCATAATGACCCCTAAATGACACATGGACCTACAATCTCACCTAAGTGAGATGACTCACCTAATGATGTGGAAAATACACACACCAATAAATTCTTGATCAATTTCCCTATTTGTGAATTCTTGTGAAGAGGTTTTGGGGAGGAATATACCCTTTGAGTCTCTTGGTCTACTCATATATTTGTATGATATAGTAGGGAAGATACTTCAAATACTAAATGTATGATTGTTTCTCTTGCTAACACTGCATTAGAAAA
Source organism: Taxus chinensis (assembly GCA_019776745.2). Lineage (NCBI taxonomy): Eukaryota > Viridiplantae > Streptophyta > Pinopsida > Cupressales > Taxaceae > Taxus > Taxus chinensis. The sequence goes on from CM034155.1 coordinate 132,381,342, forward strand.
TTTCTAAATGTGTCTCCGGCAATGGCGCCAAAAATGATGGGTGTCATTATTCCCTTCATTTAATCAACTTCATGTTGATGTCATATCAAACCATGGGTGTGTACAAAGCTATATGCAACAAGAGTAATCTGATTGATCTAGTAGTTGACTATAGTTATATTTTTGTATTTTCTGGGGGATCTTTTCAATGTCTTAAGGACTTCTAGTAAAACATTATTCAAATCATACTATTGAAAACTTGTAAAAAATAAACACACTGAAAGTTTTACTGAAAGGAAACACACTTTGTAGAATGGAAATAAACACACTTGATTCTGAAAGTAAAAAAACTTGCATTTGGAAATAAACACACTCAATTTAATATGCTTGAAAATAATTGCAAGAAATATAAGAATCTATATTAGTACCTGCAGGATTTAACACAAAATAGAGTTTAACTGAAAAGATTAAAACAATACAGAATGAATAGATCTAAGCTATTGCTGAAGAAGTATAAATACCAAATAAATGAACATCCTAGTTCTTGGGGGAGTGGGCTCTTGCTCCTCCTCGAATTAGGATTTAACAACTCAGAATTCTATCAAATAGGAATGGTTATTTATTCATGAAACATTCAGTATTAAAAAATAGTTGAAAATGAATACTTAATCTATATTTTTGTTCTCTTTCTTTCTCTATATCATATCATCTATATTTTATCTACTGTAGGTCTATTTTTATATACATTTATTATCATAGTTGTTTCTGCAATCCCGATAAAATAGAATCATGCCCAGAATGGACATTGGATCGGATTGTGGCTGATTTGACAGTTGTAAGATAACTTCCCCTGGATCTGTGTTCAGAATCTTCTCATCCTTTCCTGATTGAAAGGGTCGTTACTGCAAAATCTCTGGATATGGTTTAAATTAGATAATCTCCATTGGTTCCAGAACTTTATAGAAGTTCCAAAACCATAGGAAATTGTTTAGGATAAAAATAGTGCAAGTTCCGGAGCTATTCCAAGGGGTTCCGAAACTTAGTATGAAAATTCCAGAACTAAATATTATAGTTCTAGAACTAAGTTCTAAAGTTCTGGAACTAGTTGATGACAGAGTGATGGAGTTCCAGAACTAGCTTGGAAGTTCTGGAATGAAGCTGATGACTAAGTGATGGAGTTCCAGAACTATCTTGCAACTTTTAAAACTAAGTTGTGTGGAGACAGATACTTCCGAAAGCATACTTAATGCCACCTACTTCATTTCCTCGATTGATTAGACGTGTTTTATTGCAAAACTTAATTGAAACACACACTTGTCAGGAATATCAGAGCTTTTAACATTAGAATCATAATCAATCAAAAGATAAAAAACTACATCTTAACTCATCTCAGATTAAATAAAAGTCACAAAATGCTATTGAACTTAATAAAAAGAAGAGTAAGATGAGATCATATATTGTACATTTATCAGGCATATACTGGCCTCATCATTGTGCTCACCTCTTGAATCCTTGCACCCTCATTCTTACGTGCACTTATACTTAGAAAAAATTGTACAGGATTACACTAGACCTTGGATGTTCTCTCATCACAAGTAAATATTACCAATGGTGGCCATTATTCTAGGATTCTATGTGATAATATGCATATTATCAACACTACCACACATGGGCACACTTATTTTCCTTTGAATCATACACCCTTGAAAAGAGGGTGCGCTCATCATGATTTATTATACACCTACAAGCATATTATATGATAGAAGAACATGTTTAATAGGGTAAAAATCCTCATAAATAGGAACATATACTCAAAAGTGATAGAATAAAATAGAAGTCAAAATAAATACTGTAGTCAAGACAATTGTATGTTTCATACCACATTATATGTTCCCAGATAGGGGGAACTATAATAAATCAACATTCTCATATTCTATCAAATATTTATTGAATTATTAGAAAATATCAAACATAGATTACTCAATTTAGAACATTATACAAGGGCAAAAGTATTTTAATATTTATCTTTTATACTACTCAGGCTTAGTTACAATATCAAAGTTTGAGGCATGTGCCTTCTTCTACTTTGCATCATTCTAAAATTTATACAATAAATCTCGTTTATAAGAAACATAGTGGTTGCATGGCATATTCATTTCTTTTTACTATGTTTTTTATTTACAAAATTAGACCTAGATCCATATATAGTGGTGTGTTTTGTGTGGTTATGGAATTTATATAAGAGTTTAAGTTCTGCATAGGAATTCCTTCCTCTCATATTATTATGATACATGGTCTTCTCTCTTAATAAGGTTATGTTGTTAATCTCTCTCTCCTTTGGTGTCAAGTTCCATGTAATTAATTCTCCATTTCCTTTTTTGGTAAAATTGGTAGTGATTACCCCCAATCATTTAACATCTTTACAACAATTCAAAATCCCCAAAAGTATAAAAAATGGAATCTCCTCCCTCCACAAAATGAATAGGTATATTTATTCCATGTTTTGAATCTCCTTTACTTTACTCTATGTAAGTTCAAAGTTGTAATTTTTATTTATAATTTGACTTATATTTTAGTTTCTATCATATACACTGACTGCACTCCATTTTTCATGTTTCACTATAGAGCTTTTCAAAACCAATGCATTGGAAGAAAACTATCAAGAAAATATAAAGTTTTTGTACAAAGTCAAGTATATATTTCCTATACACATGCAATTTTTAGTTACACACTTAAATGGGAGTGTGTGTAGACACTCAAAATTAGTAACATATCCTTTAGAAATGAAAACTTTTCATATGATCCCTTTTTAATACAAATGCTTACATTTTAACTCCAATTAGTATATTTACTTAATTCATTCTTGACTTACTCATCTCCACACTTTTCTCTATTGAAAAATAATAAAATATTAATTAATCAAATCAATAAATAATATTTGTACATTATTCCAAAAAAAAATTCATCGTATGCTTCCTTTCAAGGGACATGTGCACTTTGGCCTGGATAAATCGTATGGCCATGGATGACTTGTATAGTCCAGCCTCGTTTTATCTTTAAAATTTGATTTGAATTTGAATATATTTTATGTATCATTTCATCTTCATAGGTTTATCCTTATCATAATATGTCACCCATAGAAGGCTACATACACAACTTAATATCACTTTATAACTCACTTGGCACTCTTACAAGAAACTATTAAAAATTTCACTAAAAAATGATTCAATTCTCTCCTATATCTTCCTAAATCACTTGCACATCATTTAGAGAAGCCAATAATATATGTATGAAGCACTAAATAATGTAAAATAGTACAGCTTCCTTCATTTTCAAGTATGAAAAGTTCCTAGAGCCATGTATTAAGAAGAGAAAAGTCACTCTAATAATTGGAAAAGGTTTTTAAGGGAAAAAATCATTTATTCACACAACTAAAACACACTACTACTACATTGGGTACATTTTTTATTCTATAGCTATCCCATTATCTTTATATCAAGAAACAAAAGGGAACTTATATGGGGTTGTATTATATCACACCTATACTTGCATGTGCAATTATGAGAACTAGATGAGGCTTGATCCCACATGAGGACATGTAGTTAAACATCTAGATTGGTTCATAAGGATTGAATACCAAGGGTATTCTAGCCTCACCACACACATGATTTATAATTTTTTACCTATTACTTTTATGAAGGATGTTATAGGAATTTAGGGTTTCCTTTCTTGTACAATTTATTACCTGTAGTTTTGCAAGCAAGACTGACATATAACAAGACACATTTCTAGGAAGGAAATGTACAAGAAAAGTAAAAAAAGCTCACAGTGAAGGGGTCTGAGACCGTGAAAAATGATCAAGACTATATAACCATTCATAGTAGAGTTGTGTAATCTTGCACTACATCAAAATTTATTTCCATTATCAGTAACAAAGTATTTATATTCTTTGATTACCATGGTCCACCGTATCTGTACATCTAAATATCCTATGTTCTAACTTCTATAGTTGATTCTTCATCTCATCTTGTGTGTTTGAGTTATAAATCCATTTTTTCTCATTATTTCAAGTATTAATGCATTTATCTAATTATGTATGGTTAAATTTAAATTAATTAGATCATAATAATCTCTTATGATGAACCTTTTCATCCTATATATTTTTGTTTTCTTTCCATGGCATAATTTAATTAGGGTATAAATAGATTAGAAGTTTTCACTTAATATTAGCTTCCAAATTCTGTTTATTTGCATTGATTAAGCGAATTAAAATATTATAGGAAGATGTTTTCTAGTTTTTTAGGCCCATATGTACAGGCTTGTAATTTCCATTGATAAATTGGGCGACTCAATCAAAATTTTCCACCTCTTATGAGAAATGTTTCTCCCTAAAACACATTTTGGTTACAAGATAAAATTAGCGACCAATTTTCCATTATCGTGGTCTAGAGATATTCCTCACTAATATTATTATATGACCCACAAATGTAATTATAGGATTTTATGGATTATCTCCATGCCTCCTAGTTTGGGCAAAATCACATGTCAAAGTTTGTGCTATTTTTTAGCTGAGGATGGGAAGGTTTCTCTCAAGAACCATATTTGGATTTCTATATTCTATATTATTCAAGGATATTGATGGACTAGAGGAACGTTTTTTTAATATTTAATCACATATGGACATTCCTATTATAGTAATTTTTACACCCACCAAAGAACAAGGGAATCCCATGTGCGTCGAACTATCACCCAGCGGGAACTGGGTGCTCACCCGAGGCATGTGCGGGCGTCAAGTCTCTATTTTATGTGAGTTAAGTAGGAAAAATCATCTGTTATAGGAACTTAAAAAAGAGTGAGTGGAAAAGAGACATACATTTATCATAGAACTCAGAACAGCTTCTAGACAAATGCAATTATCCTAGACTAAAAGGCACTTAACAGATCATAAACAGGAACCAAAACAGAAATGAAATGCATTTGGATTCATATTCATTCCATAAACATTGATGAATCAAACTGTAAAGAAATAAGTATGAACCAGAATCATTAATATTCAATCGAGTTTGGTAACCTCAGTACATCCATTGGATCCATTACAAACTACTAGAGTTGTGCAGACCGAAGTCATACATCATAGTTGGACTAGAGTCCTCTTAACATAAAAGAAAATTTTCATACCCACACCCCTTGATACATCCTTCTCCTACAGATCTCTACCCAACCCTACAAAGTTCCTTGTAGCATTTCTACACAACTCCTCTCTCTAAAAATCTCTATTTATCTTCCTCTCGAGCGCTTGTATATATAGGCTTCTTGAAGTGCCAAATTGTCTTTATGTGACTTCAGATCCGTTGCCAAGTGTCCAAATGTGGTCCTCCATGGGAGCATGCTCCTTTAGGCCCAAGCTCTCCACTCCTTGCATAATGGTCTTATGAAATCTTCTATCCCAAGGTATATTCCTTTCGTGGGCCTCAAGTTACCAGGCTGGCACCTTATCCACTCAGCATGTGCGGTCGGGTCATGCTTTTCTCATGTCCTACCTGATATGCCAAATATGGCTAAGTCCCAAAATCTTGCTTTTCTATTGAGTACCACGGGTTCTTCTAAACTCCTCCTACAACCCTTCCCTGTGTAATTTATCCTTACGTGTCCTTCCTTACTAGGCCCTGCGTAGCCATGCACCTTTCTATACTTAGTCAATAAATCAGGGTCCCAACATCACCCCACACTATGCCTATTCTCCACCCTTGGGAACACCTTTTCAAATAATAAATAATTACAATAGATTCCATAAGAATAAAATATTTGGGAAAAAGAATAAGGGAATGAAGAATTTGGAAGTGGTGTTACTATTGCAACAAGAGGGGAAAATATTTCTTCAAGGTGTCCTCTAACTTATTCCAGGCATTGACTTCATCTTGTGCTTTTTGGAAAATGTCTCCGACTAGGGTGCTTACCTTCGCAAAAATTAGTTCATCTCCTTGAGTATCCATTGATTCAACACTTCTTCCAGTTGCTTGCCCACATCCTCAAGTGCATCCATCCCCCTTTTGATATGTGGGTACAACTCCTTTAGTGAGTTTTTGATTGAACCTCATAAGACTTCAATCACTTCCAATTTATTCTCAACCTCAGCTAAGATCCTATCCTGCTCTACTATGTTCCCTTTGTTATTTTCTTAGAATTCCTTGAGCTCTACCTTGTGAGTGGTGACCAGAATACTCGCCACTTTATCCCTATTTACAGAGTTGTCATACGCAGCCTTATTAGTTTGGGTAACAATATTTACATCAACAAGAACATTGTTGTACTTGGAGATGATTTCTATAACCTTCAGTTTTTCTTCCTTCTCCAGGCGTGCTTCTACTTCTTCTGTAGACTCTAAAGCCAATGGTTGCCTCTCCATGGTGAGGATGTGAGTTAAGTCCTCCAGGAACTCTAAGGTAGATCCTTACTTTTGCACAGGTGGTGATAGGTCTCGATGTATCAAAATAATGGCATATGTGATTGATTATACCTTTTTATATACTTCACATACCATTACATTATCATCCCTTAGCTCATGCTTCATTTGAGCATTGACCAACTCTTCTTTCTTCAGGTCCTTTGTTTTCTCAGCTAGCTCTTCTTCTTTCTTTGCTAGTTCTGTCTCTAGAAATTTTACCCTATCATTTCTCCCAAAAATCCTAGCTTCTACCTCAACCAAGACTTTGTTGAGTGCATTGCATATTTTCTCATTCAAAAGCTATTAGGCATTCACCAAGGGGTTGACTCCTTTTGACTCTAGAACTGTCATTACTGCCCCTTTGTACACTTCAAATTTTGGCTCATCGAGGTGGGACTCAAATTCCCATGAAAGCATTTTCCTTGTCCACGAGTATGCACCTTCTGCATCAAATGAGGTCATTACAGGGAGTTATTCTATTGGAATGGTGATCTGGAACCACATGTGAAACACCTTGTTTGGATCATCAATATAACCCATCCTTTTCCTCTGGATCTTTGTGCACCTTCCTCCTAAGCGCATTCCCTTAGGAACAATTACCATCAAACTAGGACCTCTTGTGCTTATGTGATCTTTTCCAATTCTTATTTATTTATCTTCATTCATAATTATCTCATCACTGTGCTCTAACTCTTGTACTACCAATTCTTCAATTATCTTTGGCGCTTGTATCTCTACTGCCTTGGTTTCCTGCTCCTTTGTGATGCTTAGAGTCCTCTGATTCTTCATGTTAACTTCCTCACTTCCATCCTTGTCTTGGGCAGCTTCCTCCTCCTGGCTACCCTTCCTCCGCACGAAGAGATAGTCATTTTTATCTCCTTCACCTTCTTCCTCTGAATCATGCACTTTGAATACATGTGGTCCTTGGGCTCCTTCTAGTTTATCTTCCTCATCATCATCCCTCTCACCCCTATAGGCCTCCAATATCTCTGTGTCCTCCGAATCAACCTCTTCCATTACCTTCTGCTTCTTCCTACCAAGGGATTTCAGTATAGGATATTCCACTCTTTCTTCCTCCTCTGGTAACTTCTCCTTCATGATAAGGTTTTTTGGTTCTGACGTCTTCTCCCTAAATGGAGAATTCTTCCTACGTGTGTAAATACTTGTCCTACCACTTGTCTCTGGGGTGCCCACAATTTGAGTAACTTATACACTTCGCACCTTCTTCTCTACCTCTTCTCTCTCCCTCTTCTTGGGCATGGGATTCCTTCTACCTATGGGGTCATCTAGTATAGATACATCATTTTATAAATACACACCCTTCTCAAAAATTTCCTTATGTGAATATATATGTGTGTCGCGGTCCTTCCTGTAATTAGTAGAATCAGGGGCCTCGTTATTTGAAATTCTTATGACACGTACTTATCCACGCTTCTTAGGGTAGACCAGCTTCCTGTGCATCTCCCTTTGGTCCCAATGTACTTCACTAAATTCAAACCTTAGTTTATTGGATTCCCTGAATCTGTTTACTCCCTCTTGGAAGTATTACGTGGTGAAGGAAAAGGGGAGTTTACACCATGGGCTCATGGTTTCATCTACCAACTTGAATCTGCCAATGCAGAAGTGTTGGTATACTATGAATTCATCTTCTCCCTATGTAAGTGCTGGCAGTTGTTCTAGGATCCTCCACTCCACCCCGAATGTGTCCCTTAAGCGCTTATACTATTTCTCCAAGCACGCCTTGTGAGCAGCCATCATGGTGTCACAAGTATATTTTGTGAATATTTTCGTGGGCGAAGGGTCTTCCTCCCGATATTCCTAAACAATCTTATCTGTCACATCTGGCACTCTGATTTCTAAAAACACAATTGTCAAGAGGACATTGCCAAAGAGTATCTTATCTCCTTCCTACGGACTGTTGATAATCTCATCTGCAATAAAGGAAGATAAGTTATAGATGGTGCCTTCTGATATTTTCCTGCACACATTTAATCAGGACTTGTTCACTTGCATCCATCTTTCTTGGTCATTTAGCTTTGTAGTTAGGCACGCGGCCATTCTCATCATAGGTTTTGGGATGTCAGCGATGTCAGAGTATCGTGAAAATTTCTTGTATGTATACACGGCCACTATTTATTTGATGGCTTCCTTTTTGCTCAATTCGTCATCTATACTCTCTCCTTCATAGATGAGGCCTGTGAAATTTGAAATCAGTTGAGGAGTTATGTGTATCTTACGCCCTATGAAGTAAAATTTGTCCTCATGTACATGCGACATCATCTAATGATAGAGGTGATCAGGCTTTCCAAAATAAGGAAACTCATAGAGTTGCAACAATCCTTCCTTCTCCAAATTCACTTTTACCTCATCACTGTAAATAGGTAGATCCTCTTGTGTCCTCTTATTTGTTGGGTGCACCAACTCCAGTGCCATTTATTTTTTTGTCATGTTTGTACAATGGTTATAATTTCTCACCACCATTTTCCTCAAGTGGGACTCCCATCCATCCCGAGTAAAACCCCATCCGGGTACTGCATCTCTGCGTACCATTCTTCATTGGTACTTACGGGGATTTCCTATTAATTTGCCTTGCCCTTTCCCTTGCCCTTTGGATTCTTAGGTGATATAGTTGGTTTCTTAGGTGCCATAGTTTAGGTTATCTTAAGACTTCAACTCCTCCTTGATACTCTTCTCTTCTACTCTCTTTAGTCCTAGATCTCAAATTTGTGAAGAAACCCTTTTTAGCCCATGCCCTAGCTGCCAAACCCTAACTGGAATATATTTGTCACAAGATGATGCTTCTCCACTACTCTTTCTACGCTCGTGAACTACTTCCTTCTTTGTTTGCAGATCAAATCTAGTCACTCATGATTAAATTTATCAAATTTTTCTTCACACAGATCGCTTCTAACAACCCTAGTTCGCAAGAGCTCTTCTTTCTTGTATTTTCAATGTAAATAATGAAGTTCCCAACCTTCTATTTATAGTTTTCCCTTATTTTTAGCATAAAATGCTACTTTACCTACCACCATAATTCAACACTTATTACAGATTTTCTACTAAGTTGGACTCTAGCACCCTCACTCACGTGCTCAACCTTGCACGACCCATCCTACAACCTTCTGGCATGCAAAAACTCCATCTGACAGAAGACTCTTACACGTGCATCACCAGTGCCAAAGGTACTTCTTCTATCCTTTTCATGATTTTAACTCTCACCTACCTCATGTTGTTTTTGCACTTCTTCCTCCCTTGTATGTGGAACCAAGATATAGTCTTATCCTGACACCAACCATCCTAGTTCACCTTTTCTCCCATGTGCTTCCTTCCATAGGGCCATTCAACTGGGATTTCTAATGCAATTCTTCCTGGCACTTCACACCTTGCACTTTCTTTCAAATTATTCCACCCCACACTAAAACAATGTGCGGTCCTCTACACATTCATAACCTTCAAAAAGTAAATAGGTTACTGGCACCCAAGGCAAAGAACAAAACAACAACGTGAAAGGGAAACATAAGAAAATAAAATGTATTAAAGGAAACCCTAAACTATCTTGCAACACTACCTTATTTACAAACACCAAGAAGACTTATTTATAGTAGGGCTTCAACCTACTCCCATTGAAGTGTCCTAGTAATCTCATCCAATCCAGTGCTTGTAACTGGCATGTGCCTGAGTCAAGGATGTACAAGATGATGTAGGGACCCATCTAATGGAATTTTAACTTCCTAGGATGGTGCAGAAACTTGGAATCATAAAGGAAAAGCATCTACCGAACTTCAAACTTCTTGTTCTTAAGGTGACAAGCATGACATGCCTTTTGTTTTGATTTCTCAGTCTTCTGGATCCACCTGGAAAGTGATCGTCTTTCATCTAATTGAATTAACTTGTCAATTATTTCTTCCAGCACTTGTTCATCGGCCAACCCTCCTACACATGATATACGTAGTGAAGGTAACATGAATTCAATACGTAGGACAACCTCCATGCCAAACACCAATTGAAACGATGTGGCCTTATTTAACCTCTTGTAGTTTTTCCTATACGCCCATAGAACTACTGATACTTTTTCATCCCAATCTTGCCTACCAACATCACAAATTTTGGTTAGGGTGTGACTTACTATTTTGTTAAATGCCTCCGTGGTTCCATTTGCTTGTGGATGGTAAGGGGTAGTCTTGTGATGAGCCACCATGAATTCCGCTAACAAGATCCTTACTGTCTCATTTAAGAAATGTGTACCCCTATCACTAGTCACACTCAAAGGGCATTCATACCTTGTAATAATGTTCTCCCACATAAACCTTGTTGGTGTAGCTCCTTTAGTAGGTGCTACTTCTGCCCACCTTGTCAAGTAAACTGTGTAAGTGAGTATATAGCTTGACCCAATCCTACGTGTGGCTGGTGTAATAGGGCATATGAAGTCTATAGCCTAATTTTTGAATGGCTCAATGCTGGTAATAGGGAACAAAGGAATTTATTCTCTCCTTCATTGTTTGCCAATGTGCTGACAATGATCACACACCTTGCAATACTCCTTGCATTTTTGATACATGGTCTCCCCCCATAATCCAACCATCAATATCTTGTGTGCAATGGCATCACCTACATAGTGCCCACCTGCACTACCTCCATGCACCTATTCTATGATGGCTAGTCACTCATGTTCTAGCAAACACCAGCACAAAATATCATCTTGTCCTAGTTTGTATAAGTCCCCACTAATCAACATGTAAGGTGCTGTTGGTCCGAAAATCTGTCGGGTGGACAGATCTATGGATAGATAATCCAACAGTGTGTAGGGCATAGCCCCTCTTTGAGTCAGCAAAGTGAAACTAGTTTATTGCTAGTCTACCAACAAGAATCTGTGTAAGTCTCACAATATTCTACCTTCGGGGGTTTGGGATCTCATCCCAGTTGGGGTGTTTCCGACTGTGAAAAGAAGGCAAAGAAGTGAAGTGAGGAGATATGATAGATCCGAAGGGAGAAAAGAAATGAATTCCAAAGCAGAAAGGTCAGAGGGTCTATGTTTTGGGCTGGTAGTAAACAGAGCCGAACCTACTTGCATAGACGAACAAAGCAATACTGATGAACAAATGACAAAAAAGTAGAGATAGATCCAATAGAATAAACGCATAGATTTGACATAAGAAAGATCATATGCCCATAACACACATATTCAGCACAAAGTCTTAATATTTGTATTAATGTTTTCTTCTGTTACAAAAAGTACAAAGCCTTTTCTTCTCACTTATATTTTTCATCTAAAAAGTGTCCACCACTTGAATACAACAAGTATCCAAGTATATATAGAAGGAGAAGAGAGAAGGCAAAAAGCAACCAACAACTAATTACAAAATATCTACAAAATATCTAAAAGTTAATGTTGACTTTGGGCAACTTGGTGGATGACAACATCCCATGATGTAACATGGATTATGTCATCGTTTGTGCCAACATACTCTTAGATATTTACAATAAAGGAGCTAAGAGGAAGAAGGCTATTCGTCGTCGTCTCATGGCTGAAAGGGGGTATCTTACTTCTGTTGTTGTTTGGGAGAGGTGATGTGGAACTGAGTCTGATATTCCATGAATTTACTGATCATTGGCTGAAGTTGATCCTGGGCAGGACCCTTCGTATGATCGCCAATGACCTCACAAGTCTCCCGTTCATCTCTGAGTTTTTCAGGGAGTTTAAAATATTCATTTCTTGCCTCCATCAGGAACCCCACAAAATCACGGCAAGCCAGAAGGTTGTTGATACATTCAGTGTCGAAAGTGGCTTCCGGCCCTAACCCTTGCGAGATGATCTCCTTAAAGATCCAGATAGTTTTGTCTGTCTTCCTCAAGGTGAAAGGAGTAAGCAAGCCTGGAGACATTCTTAGAACAATTTGCTCCATTTGATCCATTACATCCAGGGCTTCCTCCTTGACTTTGTCAATCTTTTCCAGGATGAACTCCATCTGATCGACCCAGTAATCCAATGCAGCAAGGATCTTGCTGGGTACCCTAGGGTGATTGAAAATGCTGAATTTCACCAGATCATCGACTAAGCAGTCGAGCATTTTCTGGAACATCTCGTGTTGTAACCTTGCGTGGTCCAACTCTTCGGAGATAGGTCCTGTGATCACCTGGAGATCTTTGTTCACCTGACTAATGTTCTGATACAATTCAGTGAACTTGACTATTACCTCTTCGCTATCTTTGAGGATTTAATCTCTCCAGGTAGAAACTGCCATACCTTGTTTGCTAATTTTAGCGTACTCGTTTATCTTATCCTGGCTTAGGACCTCAGGAGTTTCAGTGGTAATTGTAGGAGGTGCACTGCCCATTTTCTGCAGGGCGTGGAGAAGATGTTTGTTTTGTTCTTTTAGTAACCTCTTCTCCTCCTTTGCTTCTTGTAGTTTCTCACAAAGGGCATCCACCGCAGATAGGGCCTCTCCTTGAAGACTTTCAGAAGACATCCCCATTGTGACTTGGGTCATTGTATAATCTATCAGAGACAGATCCTTTTTACCCTTTGAAGGATAGGGATATGTGATCTCCATTACTCTTTCTCCCGATGCACTCTGAGAGAAGCAGGTTATAGGCTTTTGCTTCTTAGCCCCCTTTGCTAGGATGACGGAGAAGTCTATCGGTGCGATGGGGACTTTCGTCTTTTATTGGATCAAATGTTGGGAGATCCATGTTGGGATTAAGGGAACGGGACCAGAAGTAGAAGAGGGAGTAGCTGCAGTGGATGAGGGGAAATGGGTAGAGACAATTAGTGGTGGCATCGAGAGGGAGGCCGAGAAAGTGCTCACGGGAGGAAGGGATACTGCAGGGGAGGTAGACGTGGGAATGGAAGGGAGCTGAGAGATGAGAGAAGAAATGGTGGGGGACATCTCTACGAGAGAATAGAAGATGGAGGACGAGGAAGGGGGGACAGTAGAAGATGGGGGAGAGGACACGACCAAAGGAATGGTCACTTGAGTCACGTGAGGAGGAGAAGGAAGATAGGGAGAAGGGATAGAAGGGACCTCAGTAGTTGTAGTAGTGGCAACATCCTGAGTGGATTTTCTCATTGGGACACTCACCGCCACTTCTTTCTCTGGGGATGCCAAAGTTACAACCTATTCTTGTGCGGTAGAAGGAGGGCTCTCAGGAGTTTCTTCTTGAGTAGAACTTGATTTTCCCTCTTTGTCCTTACTTTTACCCTTAGGCAAATGCTTTGGCCTGATAGGTGCATTTCCCAATGGGGACGTAGTGAAATCTACTCTGAGGTAGATGAGGCCATTCATTCTGCACTAGTGTTTTATTCATTGCAAGGTCTCCTTAACCCTTACCTCAATGGTCTGAGGTGCTTTTGTTCTATCAATTGCAGCAAACAGCCAATTGTCTCCATCTGTGTCCATATACACCTGACAAACTTCTTGATTGGTAGTTTGATAACCCTTTGGAACAATGGCCACGCCGTATTGAATAATCTCTGCCAAGGCCAAGTGGGAGTGATTCTTCCTTCTAAGTTTGACCTCATGATACAGGTCGATATAGATGTCCTCAATATTTGGAATGTGGATTGGATCGAGTTTTGCCTTGGGAAGGCAATTCCTTGGATCAAAAGTGGGCCTCGCTGATAATTCGTGCTTTAGATTGAGCAGTTCTAGCTCTACAAACATCTCCTGGGATTTGTGGTGAGAAAAATAGGTGTATCTGCCCACTGTAAGGGGGAAAGGAGTTCCACCCTTCTTTCTCTTCAAACATTTCTCATGGTAGGTTATAAGTTGTCTGGACAGCTCCAACAGGATCAACTTGGGGCCAACATATCTCGGCAATTTGGTGGGCTCCCCCAAGAAGTTGGCCACTCTGAGATAGTTGAAGGTGGGGAATTGGGTAAATAGTTCCCCCCACTTCTCAGTTGCTATGACTATGCTCTTGGTCGTCCGACCATATGTCATATTTGGCCTCAAAAGGTAGACGATGCCATAGAAGAAAGCATCGTTGATCTTAGTAAACTGCGAGATGATGTTCTCCAGCTTCAGCTCTAGGTAGTATTCATATATCTTTACCTGAGGCCAAACCCCGCATCGGCTCAGTGCTGGATAATCCCTCTCCGAGGCTGCAGCGTAGACTATGTAGGAGTTCATGTAGAACCTCCCCGTTATGGTGAGTTATTGGAGATGCTCGGATATGGTGATGCTTATGATCTCTGCCCACTCAAATCGTTGATCTGGCACATTCTTATTCATAGTTTCAAGGTACCTAAGCATCCATTTGTGAAAGTAATGGGCATCAAAAAGCCCAAAAACTCTACTTAGGAATGTGATGGTGTCACTCAATTCCTCAGAGAAGTCACTGTGGTGAATAACTTGTGGCCATCTGGTTATCACCGTCTTGTTCTTTAAGTAGACTTCGTTCATCAGTTGCATGCACTTATCTTCATTATCCTCCCATGCCTTGGTGCATTCCTCTTGGCTTACAGCCACAAAGTGTCAGTGGTGAGGAATGCCCAACATGATCTTGAAGTGTCGAGCAGTGAGGTTGATTATGACCTCGACCTTTTCGTTTTCGACACACCTTGTGTCTTTGTTGTAACAACGGGCTACCACCATCATAAATTCATTGTTTACTGCACTAATGGGGGTCCCCCCAGCAAAATGTAGTCCACTGCCCACCATCTTGTCCATCCAAGGACTTCCTGTGACTCTCCTAGTTCTGGCCCAGAAATCCTCCATGTCGATGTGACCGAGTTCAAAGTCTCTTATATCCAGGTCACATTCTGCCTGGGACTCGAGCATTCTGACCCTCTGGTATTTATACTTCATCTCTTCTTCTGTAAGCTTAGCCTTACCCTTTTACTTGGTTGGCTTTTTCCTTGATGTAGACATATATGTATCTAAGTTCAGTTACTGATCTGCAAGAAGAAGGAGTGAAGTTCAACGCAAAAGAGCCATGTTAGCTGTCAGATCTTCCATTAAAGCACTACAGAATGAGGAGTTAGCAATTTTAAGGCCTCAGGGTATAGGGCACAGGAACACTGCAGGATGCAGAGTTAATAAAATGATGCACTAAATCAGAGTGTTACAAGAAACAAATTAGCGCCAAAGGGTGCAATGCGCAAGGATTTTGCATATGACATTATTTTTATTGTAAGCGGGGATGCGCCTGTGCCATTTATGCAGTTTTATAATGGGCGTAAATAATTTTGGTGTTGCATGGGGGCAGGGTGTGCCAATAGCGCATGCAATTTGCTTGTAACACGAGACTCTGGTGCGCCGAAGGGTGCAAGATCAATGTGTGTAACACCAAAATTGCATGCGAACAGGGGGACTTTGGCGCGGCACAGGGATTTCTTGCATGACATTTTGTTGTTGTAAATGGGGATGTGCCTGTGCTAGATTTAGGATTTTACTTGGTTTTCACATGGCACAGGAACACTGCATGTTGCAATCAAGGTCGATGCGCCTTCTTGGCGTGACTGTGTTTCTTGTAACAAAGGCGGCGATTGCGCCCAGAGGAAAATACAGCCCGAGGACAAATTTCAAGTTTTCTTCCCTCTTTAGTTCGTGACTTTCAGGTTTTCTTAGTATGATTTGATAGTGGGAGGAACACAGCAAAGAGGTCAGGATTTATTTTTTTAGGCAGAGCCCCCTTCTGGCCAACAGATCTGGAAAGAGGATAAAAATGGTTTGGGGGGGAGGGGAAGATTGTAAGAATGGCAGGAGGGGTTTAAAGCTTCAGATCCATTTCACCAAATTCACAAACAACCAGCAACATAAAACACAAGAGGGATGAGGACCACTTACCCAGAAATATATAGAAAGTGAGAGACGAAGCGGGGTTCACCGACGCGATACGAGGAGGACGGGCGTGCTGACAGGTGCAGAGGAATAAAAATTTATCACGTGTTTTCAATTGTGAAAGTGATAGGGCGGATGCACCTATATATAGGTAAAGGTGCAATAAATGTGCCAACCACTTTTTCAAGGGGTGCACCAAAACATATGTCGACACGTAAAACTTTGTGCCCTTGGCACAAATTTAGTACTGTCAACACTTCATTTTGAGCGCCTTGGCGCACCAAAACATGGCGCAAAAATTTAGTTGTTGACATGAAGGTGCATGTGCCTTGGCACATACAAGAAAGGCGCATCATGGGGAGGTGCAACAATTGATGTGTCAACACTTCAAAGGGTGCGCCAAAGGAAATAAAGGGGGCGCAAGTTTGTTCTATGTTGCACAGTAAAAAGGTGTGCCCAGCCAAAAAAGGACCAAAATGACTAAGTCCAGAGAACTAGATTTCCCGGAAAGGGATTTTATAACATTCTGAATGTTGAGGGGCCCCTGATTAGGGACCAGGACAAAATTTTGGTATGGTTACCTGTAAAATTGCCCTCGTCAATTTTATTGGATAACAGGTGCAACTCGTATAACTAACTGATTTTTCTCTAATTTCTTCATTTATTTTGGTGCCACACCTCTTTTGAGGAATACTACAATATCTTCTAAGTATGAGGGTACACACTATAACCTAAATAGTTGTGCATCTGGCATGTTATCCGTAATGCTTTGTGTGTCCTCCCCTGAATCAATTCTTGACAAATGATCAGGCCTGAAATTACTTTTTCATGGTTTGACAACCACCGTGAACTCAAATTCTTGGAACAATAGTACCCCTGACATATGTGCCCTTGTAGAATGGGATTGTTCACTAAATGTTTCAATGCCATATGGTCAGTGTAAAATATGAAAGGGGTTTCCAATAGATATTTTATGAACTTGTGAAGCACGCAGATCATTGACAATGCCTCGTGCTCAGTCACAGTATAATTATTCTTCGTTGGTGTCCGCTTCCTGCTTGCAAAGAACAAAGGATGATCAACAATATATTAACCAAGTTGTGCCAGTACTACACCAATGGTGGTCCCTAAGGCATCCACATGAACATGGAAAGGCTTATCCTAGGTTGGGAAACATAGTATAGGTGCGGTGGCAAGCCTATTCTTCAAAGTGTCGAATGCCTTCTTCTGCTCCTCTCCCCAATGAAAGGCACTTTTATGTCTAAGAAACTCTTCTAAAGGTGAAGCAATCTTGGTATATCCCTTGATGAATTTCCTGTAGTAACCCATATGCCTAAGAAATTTGTGCACTGCACTTTGACTAGTAGGCTCCCCCAATCCCACAATTACTACAACTTTGGCAGGATCTACTAACAAGCCTTCTTTACATATGATATGTCCCAACAAGGTTCCAAATGGCGTAGCAAAGAAAAACTTCTTAATGTTGAGGGATATCCTCAACTTCCGACACCTCTCAAACATCAATCTCAACTTATCACAATGGTCCTTGACCATCCCATATACGGTCCAATCATCTAGATAGACCTAAAGAAATTTATGGATGTACTCCAGAAAAGCTTGCACCATAATGCGCAAGAACATAGTAGGTGCATTCTTCAACCCAAAATTCTTTGTGGTGGAGGAAAAAATTCCCCACTCAGTGGAAAAAAATTTCTTCTTCTAGTCCTCCTTTGCAATCCAAACTTGGTGGTACCCTGAAAATCCATCCATAAAGGAATAGATTTCGTGCCCATCCACTCCTTCCAAAATTTCTTCAGTGAAAGGGGTTGGAAAAGGATCGATGACACAAACTGCATTTAACTCCCTATATTCCATGTAGATCCTTATCCTCCCATCCTTTTTGATATTAATCACCATTAGACTTATCAATTCCAGCTCTTCAACAATTTTAATGATGCCCGACGCAATCATTTTTTCTATTTCCTTCTTGACATTTACGCACAAATTGGGATTCATCTAGTGTGGTATATTCCTGATTGGACACACACCTTCCTTCAACTTTATCTTCATCTCCCCCAAGGAATGGTGGACGCATTTAAGCTCATGGTACCCATGTGGGAAAAAATCTTGGAATTCACGTAACAGATCAATGATTTTAGAGACTTCCTTCTCTGACCAATAGTGTCCAATGATAACCTCCTTGGGTTCTGTTTCTGACCCGATGTTAAATTTATTTGTTTTTAATGGTTCATGGTAGGTGCATGCTCGTTCATCTGCAGTGTCTATCACTTTGCACGTCCCTATAGAATGGTTAACATCCAAGCTCTTCGTTTATTCCCCGTCAATCACATAAACCATATTTCCTTTTTCTTTTTCCATGTATACACGCTCAAGTTGTGTGTCTTCAGGTTCTACTTCCTCAAATCACATCTAAAATCTAGGTTCACCTAGAAATTCTAGTAGCCTATCTTCTTCGATGGCACTATCCCCTATTTTAAGACGTTTGACAACCTGCAGTGCATTATCCATCGATGGTTTCATTCTTTGATAGTCAAATGTTTTGATGAGATCAGTTGCTAACTCTTGCCAATTCCCTGTCTGGTGGCATGTCTCAGAGTGAATTTACCATGTGCGTGCACAACCTTGTAATGTAGAATACAATTTATGTACCCATAGGGATGATGATAAATCTTACGTGCCATCCCTCCAGGCCTTGTCACAATCTTGTATATGGAAAGAGGTTACCATGATAGTCTTTGATGGCGATGGGCACATTTCTTCTAGAGAACCGGAAAGAGAGGGAAATTCTCACCTCGCTCCACTCCAAGAGGTTCTCACAGTGTCTAGCCCACCACCATGCTGTTGTTCCAAGAAATATATATCTTAATATCCCTCGTCATCCATCCTCCTTCCCCTACTAAGCTTTCATCTCCTGTAAAAAGATCTCAGGGGAGGCTCCTCCAGAATACTTAGGAAACTTCTTTTCTCCTAGATGCCTAAGCAAACGTGCCTTGGTCACCCATGTGAAGGATCCTCTCATTTGTTTCTAAACCAACTCATAAGTCTCGTGCACCCAATTGTCACATGTTATGCTAGTGGTATCACTTACAGACTAAGCATCTTCAAACTGGATAACCCCGTTCGTAGGAAGAGTAACTTCAGGGTTCCTTATGGAGCGCACATAGATTCTATCAAGGACCTCTTCCCCTAAGGGCTCCATGTAGGGCACAAAATTCCCATCTGTCAAGGGTATGATAACCCATTATTCTTTTTTTCAAATCTGATGTATCCCTTATTGAATCATAGGTCAGCATTATTCTTGTAGCACCAGGGGTGCCCAAGCAACGTAGGAAAGTTTTCCACCTCGGTGAGCGCAAAGACTTCAAATTCCCTAGTAAACTTGGCCCCCTGAATGGTGATAACTGTATCTTTTAGGACCCTAATGGGCATTGCCTTAGTTTTATTTTCCATGTACAGCACATTTGAAGATGGCTATAATACAGGCCTTCCCATCTGATTCCATGTATCAAATTTCAGAACATTGACCTCAGCTCCTGTGTCAATCAATATGTTACTGAATAGCCATCCATCCACAACTGCATTTAGTGTAATTTCTTTGTCATACTCTAGGCTATGAGGAGGGAGGTTTACATGTAACACCTACCTTTGGCACTTCGCTCTAATGTGTGGTACCTTCTCCTGAAGCCATTCTCCTAGTAGGGAAATAATATTCTCTTGCCTTAGCATTTTACATACTTCCTTGACCTCATCCAAGTCATCTTTTCGGGCCTCGACATTCCTTCTTTGATCGTCCTTCCTGGACTGATCCTTTAGACAATGGATTTATCCTTGTAAAATTCTAATGACATCCATGGTTTCTCTATATACCTCCTTCTTATGGGTAGGTCTGGGTACTTCCCATGTACCACTTCTTCTCTTGAAACTAGGGTCCTCTGCTTTGGTATTTCCTTAGCGTGTGTTGCTTTTACTCTTGTTGTCACTAGAATAGGTTACAATCCTGACTCAAACATTACCTGTAGCATCCACTATGTGTCATCCTTCTTAATGTTTACCATTACAGTTCCATTGTCTTTTCAGTGCTATTGAATCATGTGCTCAAACAACTCAGGGAACTCCTCATACTTGTGCTTCTTCCCACACCATGAGCACTACAATATCTCTAGGAACTTGCACTTACAGTGGTCTGTAGACCCACAATTAAAATAGGTTCCTTGAGGGAAATCAATTATTCCTCCATGGGTACCATGACGATGGAATCCTCCAAAAAAAACCCTTCCACGTATGCCTCCATCTACATGCCCCTCATAACAGTGGTCATCATCATTCGAGTTGCTTGTAAGGCTAGTCTGGCACACCCCAAGATCAATAGTGTCATGAATATGATCAATGAGTCTACAGTCTTTGGTGTCATGGGTTTTGGATCTACAGATATTACAATAGCAAGATACATTTTTATAGATTGTGCACTGTAGTAGAGGTCACCTACTTGCATTATGGTCCCCATGGAAAATTTCATAGTCCAGCACTATAGCGCTTACTGACTTCTGGGGGAATCTATCCTTTACACGCCCCTCCACTTCAAAGTCTATACACCATATACCATTGTGAGTCTCATTGGCTGAGTTGGCAAACAAATTCTCTAGCTTCTTATCCATAGCAGTGATTTGAGCTTCCAGAAATGGGCTAACACTAGTATCAACGCTTCCACCAGCTTCAAATCGCAGAGCAGCTTCTAGCACCTCGTATGGGTCTTTAAAAGTATTTTGATACAATTCCCTTCTAAATGGTGTTATCAACCCTCCAAAAAACCATTGAGCAGGTTGTGAAGGGCGAATTGCATATGACAACTTTGACAGGAAAGTTTTGAACCATACATCATACTCCCGCACACTCTCTGCCATGCCCTGTTGGATTTCCTTGAGAGTGCTAATGATCTTCTTCTCAAACTCAGGCATGTGGAATTCTATAAGGAAGGAATTTTTCAACGCTATGTAATCTACCACCGTCTAATGGGGGTCATACTTCCTATACCAACTATGTGTGTTCCCTTGCAACATCATTGTAAATTGACTGGCCTTTTGATCCAAGGTTGTGATTCCCTTTAAATGTCATAGCAACTCAAATTTATGCACATGCTCTGCAACATCTTATCTTCCCTGGTAATATGGCATACGTAAAGAAATCTCAAAGAAGAATTGAGGAGGTGGCTGGCACCCGTACCCTCCTAATCCAGTTCCTTGATTACCTCTGGTGTTTCCTCCACCAGATCTACTAGATCCACTAGGTCCTATTCCCCTAGTCCCACCGGTTCCACCTCTAGATCCTTTTGTGAATAGTAATGGGTCTGAAGTGGTCGCACCTAATGTCCCCAACATCCAGCTGAACTGCACACCAATGTTCTGCGATATTGTTCCACTACCAGATGTGTTTCCCACCCCACTCCCCAATGCATTACCCAAGCCTTGTGTATTTTAACCTTGTCTAAAAATTCCTCTGAACACTGGAATAGTATGTGCAGCCATAAAATTCCCAAACGAGAAATTTTATCTCCTGAGCGTAGATCGGTCACTTTGACTGATACCACTTGCGTTAACGATACTTCTCCTTTGTGTTGGAAAACCAAGAGCCAAGGATTTCTCACTAGGTGGGTTCAGATGTGCACCAACGAATCTTCTTTCTCCATGTAATGAACTCTCATCAGAATATGAAGGGTTCTCTCTCCCACACTTGCCAAGATGGGGTAGCAAAGACTACTCAAGTTCCATGTCCTCTGCATGAACCTCAACTCCTTCCTACAACGTTTGCCTCCATAGATCCATCACACTTATAACCTCATGTTGTCTATAAATCTCCCTTTCACGTGCTTCGTTATACGTGAGTCACTCTCCTCCCTTTCTTTCTCAATCACAATTTCTTCCATCTTCCTCCAACCTATCTTCCTCACCCAGTGCTCAGAAAGGCTTATCCGGCCATTGAAAATGCCTCTAAACTGAAGGTAATGATCAATATCTTCATTGCCAAAGGAATAACACGTAGAAATGATCCTCTGGGACCCTGTAAAAAATTGAACTCAACAACCTCTGGACAAGAATACATAGAAATAACATATTCCATGGTGTAGCTAGCTAGTACTTCTTTCTAGAACCCTACCCTGTGCACTTTCTCCTTGTGTGCCCTTCCTTACGAGGCCCTACACGACTGTACGCCTTTCTATACTTAGTCGATAAATCAAGGTCCCAACATCTATGATGTCCATTCATTGGTTGAGAACTACGATCAAAATTTTTCACCTCTACTGAAAAATGTTATCTCTAAAATCATGTTCCCATTGTGAGATAAAATTCCCACTAATGTATTTTCATTATGACCTGGAAACATTTCTCTCAAGGAATATTAGATAAACCTAAATATATAATTGTATAATTTATAAGGGTTTTACCTCGCACCTCTTGGTTTGGGAAAAATCACCTATCAAAGTTTGTACTTATTTTATATTAGGCCAAGAGGTTTATTTTAAGAATTTATTTCGGTTTCTTGTAATTTTAATTATTTAGGGGAACTACATAATAAATGAATATGTTTCTTGTATTTTAGGAAAATTCAAAAATTCTTGTGACATCCATTATTTGATTGGGTACCCGATCAAAATTTCCTCTTCTACTGAACTTTTTTTCCTTGAAAAAAATTTGGGTTGTTAAAGAAACTTTCCACAGATTTCTCATCATCGTAACCTAAAAATATTCCTCTAAGGAATTATTAGGAAACCTACATGTTTAATTGTAGGATTTTATTTTTTTCTCCATGCCTCATGGTTTTGCAAAAAATCATGTTTCAAAATTTTTGGTATTCTTTTTATCAAAACCATTAGGTTTCTCTTAAGAACCACTTTTAGATGCTCACAGTCTACATTTTTATGCCCTTATTCCTAGGTCATATATCAGAATATGGATAGCCACCATATAACTAACATAATATCTTATCACTTCATGTCATTTATTTAATGATTTCATATGCTTATTAGGTCATCCTTGGTGCTTTACATAGTGTAGTATGATATAAATAGAAGCTAGAAAGAAGGATATTATCATCATATTGAGCATTTAAGTGTTATTGTATGGTTTGGAGGTATCCCCCTCAAAGTGGTTGAATAATTATACTTTAATATTGTGGTCATTTCTCTATACTTTGGTGTTATATTTTTGTTGATATTTAGATCTATATAATTTATTTCATTACAATTCACAACAGAGTGTTGATCTGACAAGAATTGGGTCAAAACTCTAATTTTGAAGATTTGGTTAAATCTCCAAAAATTAGTGAATTTTCAAACAAAATTATATGAAGTGGGATAATTATTTAATTAAGATTCTCTCCAAATTTTAAGAGATATAGAATTCTTGTGCACAAGTTATAGCCATTTTAGGGTTTTTCATAAATTTTCTCCCCATGACACTACTTTGGGAATTTTTCTAAGTTTCCTATATTTTCATAAATATTTACATTCATTAAATAGGGATTGTTTATATGTTTATCTCTTTTCATCCAATAACTCGTAAAAAACCCAAAACCCTAAATTCCTACTCTAATCCTTATATCCCAAGATCAAAACCCTACATCATATAGGGAGATCAACTAGAGGCTAAGGAAAGGGTCAAGAAACTCCATGAATGAATCCAAATTAGGAATATATAGATTTGGATTCTTCATCTTCTAGAGGTTTAGAGGTATTATATTAAATTCAAGAAAGGGATAATAATATTGTGAGTAAGGAGGACTTCCACCATGATTTTCAAACACTATAAGTTAAAATTCAAGCACTGCGAGGTATCATTCAAGCTATGGAAGGTAACCTTGACCAAGGTATTCAATAAATGAAGATTGAAAAGCAATTTGGGTTGGAATCAATAAGGAAAGAGATGGTGAGTACTCTTTCTAACATTAATATGGGCATGAATTCCCATTCAATTCACATGAGTTCCTCAATCAATACATCTCTAGATCTACATCAAACAAACCAAAGAGGATCCTCTACACAACCTATTGGATCTTTTATCTAGTGGTGAATATTATTCTAAAATTGGAAATGTGCAAGTTCAATGGGAATGATCTAATCACTTGGATCAACAAAATGGAAAATGTATTTATAGGCATCAAGTCAAAAGTGGGTAGAAGGTTGGAATTACATCTTTATATCTAAAACTAGATAAATTCACATGGTATCATTGGTTATGCACTTCAAAGAAAAAGAACGATCTTAGTGTCACTTGGTCATTTTTTATGGAGGATCTATAAATTCACTATAGTATTAGTGTCTCCAAGAACTAATTTATCTAATTAGTAAAGCTATGCAAAATATGGTCAGTAAATTATTATATTCAATACTTCTAGAGATTCTCATTATGTGTGGATATAATTTTAGATAAGGGATTTTTCCTATGTGGTCTTAAGGATCACATCCAACATGAGATATAAATGTTTGTTCCACTTAGTGTTATTTATTATATTATCATATCATGTAGGGTAGAAGAAAATTTCGTTACCATGAAAAGGAAAAACTTCAGTAACATTAATTATTGTAGCACCTTAGTACCATCATTCCCTCAACCTTCATGGTTGAATCCACAATAAATTGAAGTGAAACAAGTAAAATGGATATGTTATATTTGTCATACTAAAAGGAGTAAATAATATAAATTTGTTGAGAATAAATTATTCTACATTAAGGGCCTAAATGAAGAGGAGGAAGTGGGTGAAGATTTTGTAGAAGATAAAAAAGGTTCCTGAGATTGTGACTAAGGAATCTCAACCAACTATATTCTTTAGTGTGATTTATGGAATTAATACCTCACAAACTCGAAGGTAGTTAGGTTTGTGAAGAAATAAAGGGTAACGATATGGATTGAATTTTTATGTACTAATAAATTCATCACTCACAAGTTAGATTCACACTTAAATTAATTTATTTATGCAACACCATATTTTTAGATCATGGTTCCAGATGGTGGTATAATTAGTTGTTTAATAAAATGCATTAAGATTAAGACATCCATGGGATATTACCTTCTAGAAGGTCCTATTATAACAAAAAGTAGCACCCTAGGATTTTCCTATTACAGATCCATATTTTTTATTAACATGGTATTGTCTCTAAGTTGTGAGACTTGTGAACTGAGACAGACCTCCAAAGAATTCCGGTTCCTCTACCTAATCCTAATGTTAAAACTACTTCTAAAGAAGGAAATGTAACTAAATAATCCTAAAGTAAAAATTATAAGGGAATAGGGAGAGAGAGAGAGAAGGGTTATAAATGTGCATGAAAGGGAAATCCTAAGATAATAGGGTGATGACAGCACTAGAAAATGGTGGAGAGACACTCTAATGAGGGATAAGGGAGAAGGGAATGAAGAAGGGAGAGGCTATACATAAGTGACACAGACCTAAAATACATCCCACATCTATTCTCACATGAAACATAAAAAAATGAACTTGCAAAGGATAAATACATGCAAAAAATAGTACGTTAAGTAAAAGAGATGTAATGTTGCATATAAACACGAGTTAGGGTTGAGAAAACACCAAAAAAAATCTTTATCGCAATAAAAGTATGCAAATACAATTATAGTTGCAGAGTAAGGAATGTGAACACATTCCCAATCCCAAAATGAAGTTTCTAAAGCTTAGAGAATCTCAGGAACCATTTTGACATAGTTCCTTTACATATTAGAATGTCCTCCTCAGGAATAAGCATGTTTTTACAATATATAGAGAATGAAAGAGAGAGATATAGAGAAGAGGGAACATGGAGAGAAATATATCAAATTTGATCTTGTCATTAATGAAAATATTTTTCTTTCCCTAAAATAAGTGTTTCAAACTTCAACCACCATCAATCATACATTAATATCTGAAAAATATCATGGGTACCCTGTTAAACTTGTTGTTGTGTGTTATTTTCCACATCATTAGGTGAGACATCTCACTTAGGTGAGATCGTAGATCCATGTGTCATTTAGGGGTCATTATGAGATTCTCTTATGCGTCAGTGTGTTAGCACATCAGTGCGTCATATGCATAAATGGGAGTTACACTTCTATTCTGGGAATGTAACTCCCCCTCTCTACTCGAGTTGTCATGATTGCAGCACTGGGGGTTACTCAACACCTCCTATATGTACACCCCATTTGATCTATGAGATAGAGGAGAGTTTTGTGGCTTATCAAGGTTCCGGCCATTTGTCAAATATTTTCATGCACATTTGGTTAATGCTCACTCCTCCCGAGATATCTTCATGCTATTGTTCACACATCCGTTGATGTGCACATCATCCCTCATGATCCTTGCTTGTGGGTTTTAAACCCTCTTTCATGGTATCAAAGTGAATCTTGTGGATCCGTGTGCTCTTTGGCATTTATGTGTGTGTTTTCTGGCTTCTAGCATGATATTTAGTTCTTGTTACATGTGTTGTAATGGTTATTCCAACCCTTCTCTTCTTGCATTGATTTCAGACGTTTATACCTCTCTTTGGGTTTATTCGTAGTTCTTTTGGTCATGTTCAATTTTTTGGGTGTTGCCATTTTCTAGTTTTCTAGGTTATCCACCTTTACATGCATCTTCCGAAGGCATTTTCATAGGATTGGGCTTCATATTTGAGTTCTTTTAGTGCTATTTTAAGATTTTTAGAGGTGTGTCTATTATCTTCAAGGGCCAACTCAGCCCCAACTCATCGAGCTAGGAACTAAGCTTCCCTCAGCTCAACTTCTCCAACTCGCCCTGTACCATTTTTCAACTTGGTTTGCCCTTGTTTTCAACTCAGCTTGAGTTTTACTTCTATGGTGTTTTTGCGTGAACATGTTTGCTGAAACTCTATGGATATGGTTTTGCATTCAGTGCATTGTTATTCTTGGTTGAGCTTGCTCTTGGTCTTTCACTCATGGGGGTTCTTTGTGGATCCTTGACCTACGAGTTAGATCTGTGCTCTTTTCACGTCCCACAAGGTTCCTAAAATCCACCATTTGGCTCGGCCTTCTAATTTGGTGCTTCGCCCTACGTGGTTTGTGTCATTTCTACCTCTGGCTACACATTCTGAGCTTCCCCGACTCTCCTGGCTAATCATTCCCTTGGTGGATCTGTTTTTGTGACCTGGTTCTTGCTCCCTGTGTCTGTTTTGAGATTCAATTGTGTCGTCGATAGTACCCTTGACTTCTACCATTTCTCTGAGCTATTCACTATCTCGGTCAGCTCACCTAGCACAAGATTCTCTAAGAAACTCGGCATTGGATCCTTGGCTACCTCAACATTTCCTTGCCTCAAGGTTTGCTCTGTCAGACTCCCAGTGTATCTCCTGGTACCCTCCTTGAGTTCCATGCGACTTGAGATTCCTCTACACAGTGGCCTCACTTTTAATCAGAATGTGGCTTTTTGGCTTAGCTTGGTGGTTACTACCAACTCAGGCCTGCGACATACTGCCCTCCCAACACTCCTTGGCTATTTCAACTCTGCTCAACAGTTATGAAACACAACCCAACTCAGCGGCTTCACCTGTAGCTCCAACTACCTTCTGCAGACCTGCAACACCTTAGCTCAGCCTAACCTATTTGACTAGGTGGTTTACACATGAATCTTGTTGTGTTAGCTCATGGCATCAACCTCCCAACTCGGTGCATCCACATGGTAGCCTCCAAACCGACTCCACAACTTTGCACACTCAACTCGGTCAATAGCCACATGGCTTGACAATGTGGGCACCCACTTCCTTTTAGACATTGTTTAGAGGTAAAAACAATCCTTATTTTTTGATGTTTTGAGGCAAAAACATTATTGATGGCATTGTAATAATTTTCAAGGCTGTATTTTTCTTGTATCATGTCCTTCATTCATGTGTCGAAGATGGAGGGCGAGGTCCGAGGTTGGCAGGAGGCTAATCCTCCCTCGTAAGAAAAAAAAACCCTTACTAAAATTTGATTATGTTTCCAATGAGAAATCACACGATACCCTTTGCACTTGTTCCAAGCACATTTTTAATCTGTTTACAATGTCTATTGACATTTTCCATCAATTGCGAGAATCGTAATAATGTCATAACTTTTGACTCGCAGCTCATTTTTGAGAGCTTCCTTGGTCAAAGTTGGATGATTTCCCACACTTTACGTGATAGAATTGTTATTTTTTTAAATGCACTACTTTATAAAGTGCCGCATTCTAGGGGGGTTGACTAGTACTCTTAGATTTTCACACGTAGACACATTATCGGCCTAGTCCGACGTCTTGCTTTCGTGCATCTTGCACTTTTGATTCCGCATCAAGGAGAGTGCTCTTTCCAGATGTGAGCATCGTAGGATCACTTTACAGCCTCCACCACTTCTCATCAGGAGAGGGAACTATTTAGCTTAGCGTGCTTCCATGGAATGCTACTTCACCTATGAAGGTCTTTCACCGTTCTTACTTGGGCCAGTTCCTGCACCCACTGATCATCATCGTCTAGAGGAATTTCTCGACACTTGTGACCATGTTTTTGGTCACATGATGATACATGTCTCTCGATCTCTCTGGTTTCACATGGCAGACTCAGATCCAACCCACCATGTTTGGAGAATTCTTCAGTCCCTCTATGGAGACCCTTCACATACTACATTCGTTGTTGCTACTGCTGATTTAGTCGTCTCCTCCATTTCTTCGTGTGATAGCAGTTCCACTGACATAGACTCATTTGGTTCTACTTTTGAAGATGAGGATTGTGAACCTAGTTATGATGTAGAGATAATTATAGAGGACTTCTCTCCTCTTTCTCTCACTATTCTAGAGAGTGTTGACACATCCCAAATCTCATCAGATTTCGAGTAGTCTCATACTCAGTCTCACACCATCATTACACCAGCCTCTTTTCCACTTCCAGTGTGTGAGGCCCCTTCCACTCCTCTACCTTCATTGGATGACTCATACCTATCTGACATCACTCTTCTGTTTGTTGAGCCCCCTCATTGGGATGAGTATCTACCTGACCTTAGTCATATTTTCACAGAGTCTACTTGTGATGCACTACAGGTCCCTCATCCATCTATAGGTGCTTTAGAGGAGTTCATCATCTCCATTTTTGGGAGTGCCCCTTCTAGGAATCATGTCACTTCCACATTTCTACAGACCTTCATTGAGCCACCCTCAGCTATGGATCCCTTTTCTGTTGTCAAGGATGTTTTTTTCCCTTCACATCACTTGGACATCCTTTCTGCGGGTGTTCCTCTTTTTCACTCTGATAGTTATAATCATGTGGCATTACCTTAGGTTCCCTGGCACTCACTCGCTAGACCTATGTCACACTTCCGTGCACCAGACTTAGAGTTCTTTGTGTTGCTGCCTTCAGTTTCCTTTATGAAGTGGGTGGACTTCCATCACGTCATTTCTGTCCTTCCTAAGGGTAGGCACACAGTTCATTGTGGGTGGCTCTTCTTCAGTCTAGAGGCAGAGGATCTCGTGATTGACCTTCTTTTGGGAGACTTCATAGAGTTGTAGAGTTAAGATCCGTCCATGGCATCTTCTGTATTCCTCTCATCTCTCTCTTCTTCTCTCTTCTTCTTCTTTTCGAGAGATTTCCTCTTTGTACATGGGTACCTTTACAAGCTCGTTTGTGGCCGGGACCCATCCTTGGCATCTTTTGTACATTAAAGAGTGTTTTTCTTTCATTGGTTCGAAGATCAGGTCTTTCCTCTTTTATCCATCGCTAAGCTAAAACCAATGAGAAATATTCACACATGTCTCAGTATCATATTTAGTTATAAAGACCTTGTTAGACTGTGAAACACATACCATGTAATACCTCTGTCATAATTGATATCTTAACCTATTTCTTCAGTTGAAATTTGCAAACATAGATATATGATTATTTTTCTGAGACATTTTACCCTCTTGAGTGTTGGTCATGTTTTCTATTGATTAAATGATTTTGTTTCTAACTCTTTTTAAGTCATATTGTAGCAGAATGGTAATAACAATTCATATGCGTCATTGGGAGTTACACTTCTATTTTGGGAATGTAACTCCCCCTCTCTACTCGAGTTGTCATGATTGCAGCACTGGGGGTTACTCAACACCTCCTATATGTACACCCCATTTGATCTATGAAATAGAGGAGAGTTTTACCTTGGCTTAATCGTAGTGCTTCAAGGAAGTGTCTATCAAATCTATTGCATGCACATGTCGGTTGATGCTAACACTCCTCCCGAGATCGGTCTTCATCATCATGGGTTCACACATCCGTTGACTGTGCACGTCGTTCATTTCAATGATCTTAGGGGTGTGCGGGGTTTAAATTATCTTTCAATGTGATCACTGGTCAGTTTGTGGTGTTTGTGGGGTTGTGTTGTACTAGCATTTGGTCTAACCTAAGTTTGAGGGTTGTGGAAGAATTTAGGAAGGATATTGACATTCATAACATTATCCTGAAGTGTCATGATATTAGTTTATTGAAGTCCTTGAAGTACAAGGAAAATCTGTGAAACACTTTGAGCCTATATGGGAAGGCGCTTATCCATTAAATTAAATTAATGTAGGATTAATACTAAGCTTGCTAAGCTCCATGGTTTTATCTAATGAGAAGCCATGAATACCTATGAATTCAATCCAAGGCTACGAAGATCACAAAGAAGGTTAACTAGCTATGCTTCAAATGGAAATATCATGGGTCCTGTAAGGAGGACTTGGTGGCACCATTTCAAAGGTGTACTAGGATTTTCTAAATGTGGGTCATTTTTATGCCTATATAAAGGCACTAGCCCAATTTCCTTGGCAGAGACTTAGTCTCAAAGCTTGAATATTTAGCTAAGAATCTATACTGCTAAACTTTAGTAAAGTGCGGCATGAGCTATAAGGATTGTAACTAAACTATGATTGGTAGTGATGGCATGACATGAGACTATGGCCTCATGGAAGTGATCAGTCTCACCTGTGCATGCTATTATTCTCAACCATTGAGAAAAATCAATATAGTTGATCTATTTCAAGATGGTTTGGTCGAAAAGGGAGCATATTTGTTTTATTTTACATATTTTATATATTTTCGAGCTCGTAAGGATTTGCATGTAGTTTTTCCTGGTTATAAGATTATTACTCTTCAATTTTGAGCACCACAATTGTAAACTCGTCATTTCATGGTGGTAAAAATGAATGAAAATTTTCTGGTGTAAAGGATATAAAGAAAGAATGGAGAGTATTACCCAGTTTATACCATGTAAGATATTGTTGCGTAATGGTGGACCATGCATCGACTACATCTGATGAGAGGGGGGGAAATCAAAGAGGCTATGTGTACCAAGTTTGAAAGGAGTGAGGCTCTAACTCATTATGATATTCTACTATATTGGGGATTAGTTCTCATGAGAATAACTTATGTTTCATATGTTGAAATGTGAGTTTTAAGTCGCCCTTGTTTGGTTTGCATAATGACTTTATCTAGATCATAGTGAGCTGGTCGAAGTTGTCTCAATGTCAACTTGTCTTGAAACACTTATGGTCTCTGGGATATCGAACCTCTCCTTGATTCTTGTTTAATAGAGGTATAATGTTTTAAATTTCATTCATCCTAAAAGTGGTTGAGTTTGGCTCTGACGTAGCTTGTGGGGAAACTTTTGTCCAATGGGAGCAACTATTTTTTCTACACTAACTGAATGGAGATGTTTTCCTGGACGTGATCTCCTATTGTCTTTGAAGCTGATTAAGATTCGTAGGTTTTCAAATGAAACCCAAATAAAAATGGATTAGTCCAATATTCTTTGGAATTTGTAACATTTTGATTGTTGACAATTTTAAATTTTTTCAGTTGGTGTTAAGAAGACCATCATTGACAAAATTTTGGTCAAATTTATGCAAAATGATTTGAGTTGTTCAAAACCCAAAATCTCAGGGTTGCGAAAATCCTCCATTATGCTGCATTTTACTTATTATGGAATGTAAACTCATTTTGTCAGAACAAAGACCGATATTAATATTTGTCGCATTGACTCTTTTCGGCTAAACTTCATATGGAAACATCAGTAGGTCTTAGATGAATCATACACATAATTCATAACTTAGTCTATTTATTTATAGAGAAACTTAGAAGTTCCTAATATTGATCTTTCTTGAATCTGAATGGTTTGAGGTAACTCTATTTGAAAGTTGTTGTTAATATGGACATTATAGGTTTAGTTGAGAATGAAATCCTTGTATTATTCTTATTTGTTGATCCTTTGGGGATTTTGGTTGATTCGTTCCACCATGGGTCAGAAAAACTAGGTTGAATTATTGTGGTTTTTTGGTTGTTATTGAGCTTTATCAATCATTGGGTTGACACTATATGAGGACAATATTCTTGAATCTTGAACTTATATTAAAGCATGTTTATTTGATGTATACGAATGAATGTGAAACATTACTATTTACCTCTTGTAGAGGTCGATCGAATAATTAGGAAATTGACTGTAATAACCTAAATACTCCTTTTTGATTCCTTGTACTCTAGTATTTATCTGGACATGAAATATATTTCAATTTGAATGAGGGTTTTACTTGTTATTAGTTTGAATCTTGTTCAAAAAAAACTTGTTGTATACGGTTATATTGATTCATTTTATTGATTATATATTAGCTTGAATCTATGTAATGAAATTTTTTGATAGTGTGGCAAAAGTGAAAATAATACAACTTGTTGTAAGTTGAATTGAATTACTAAATTGATTCTATGACTGTTATGAAAATTCGATGAAAGGTTAAGTTAGTAATATGTATAATCTGGTTATGATTACAATTTTTCATTCCAGATAGAATATACTCCTTAGTATATTAGGAGACTTAATTTTTTAATCACAAGTTATTATTTGATTGCTTGATTTACCTTTAATATCATTACTTGCAAGTAGTAAGTTAATTGTTAAAAGATTGGAAATTAAGATGAATGGATATAGTTTTGGATTCCAAACATGTAATCTTTATGATTACCTGATTGTAATTCCAAAACTAATTTGACCATTCAGTTTGATTGTTAGATCAATGTTTTTACTTGAAGGATCTCTAAATTTTTTCAGTTAAGGAAAATGGTACATAAAAGGGTACATGTGGCTTCTTTGTCTTAACTTGGCATTGTGGGCATATTAGGCATGCTTTTTGGGTAAGGGAACTTGGAACAATTTCATGAAATGGAAGGGTTATTTTCATGAAATTGATAGATATTATCATGTTGTTCTAATATGTTAGTTCTTATCATGCTCTTCTCATGAACTGACACATGCTAAAAAATGTGAAGATGGAATTTCTGAAAATTGAAAGGTGAAAGACTTATAAAAAGTTGCACTTGTTTTACTAATTAAGTTCATTTTATTCAGAGGATGTTTCATTATGATGAAAGGCTCTTGAAAGGAAAAATGTTTGAAACTCAAAAGGACATAAAGCTTTAGTGATTGTAATTATTTTGAAAATTTGTCATTAGTGACTGCAAAACTTATGAAATGATTATTAAGTTTGAATAAAGAGATTTCTACCCTTGTTTGAATAATTTGAGGTATGATTAGAATTTGATGATTGATTAATCTACTTTGTATGATTATTGTAATATGATTTCTAAACTTAGATCTTAAAAACATTTGACTTATTAGTTGACTAAGCTTATGGGTATTGCATAGATAAAGTATAGTAAGTATAAGTCAACTATCTTTGGACAATAATGAACTATAGTCTGAGTTATAAA
This sequence comes from Taxus chinensis, assembly GCA_019776745.2. Lineage (NCBI taxonomy): Eukaryota > Viridiplantae > Streptophyta > Pinopsida > Cupressales > Taxaceae > Taxus > Taxus chinensis. Next base: position 132,415,279 of record CM034155.1, read on the forward strand.
CCCAATTATCTTGATGCTTAATCAGAGATGAGTAACATTATGAAATTAATTTTGAATTGAATGATGTTAACATTTTGATCAAAGTTAATACCTATTATTTTAGTTAATAAGTTTTGATTAAGATAGTTATTCTTAATATGGGAAAAGGGAAAAATACACAACTCATAAAATTTTATAAGGTAATAGTGAATGTACCTTACTTATGTTGATCATTTATATGTATTAGTGGAATGATTGAATGATCTATTATATATAGAACCATTAAACACAATAGTGGAAAGACTAAGCAGTATTGGTTGAAATGATAAAGATAGTTTATTCTAACTTATTATAATATCAACTTGTTGATATGATTATTTGATTTCAACTAATAAAACCTAAGGATGATCCTTATCTACTCTGATTAAATATTAAGTATAAATTATTAATGGGTAATGAAGGGTAAGTTCATTGAAATAGATTGCAGACACAATCTGCATATATTAAATTAATAATTGATTATTAATCCTTTCTTAAAGGATTATTCCTATAACTAGGTAGCTCCTAGGTGCAGTTGCTTATAATTTATTTTAACTAATTTAACAAAATCTGAAATTTAATTTAAGCCTGGGAATTCATTAAGTATGTCAGTTCCATTAAGGAAACTTGATGGGCTGATATAGATTAGTTGTTTTTGCTCAGTACCCACCTAATGAAATTAAAATTAGGTGGATACTATGAAGAAACCATTAAGTTCCACCATTCCACTCAGATCCTCTAACTTAACTATCATAAGGGGAATTTCAGTTCACAGTTTCACTCTAATTTGGGATATATATCTAGTCTAGTGTTTGTAGTCAACTGTATGTTGACCTAAGGTGAGTATACACACCCGAATCAACGTAAGTCGATTCAAGTATGTATAATTATCCTTGGTAACCATAGGTGGACCTCCACACTAGACTATGCAGGTTTTTCCCTGTTTAGCATGGAACTTTAATTTGAAATTTGGTTGACATAAGTCAAGGAAGACTAATCTAGATAACATATCAATGTGGGATGACGGATACATATTCCTTCCGATGAGTATGTCATCTAGGAATATATGCATGGGTAAAAATGACCTACAAACTTTGGCCAAAGTATAGCAAACTACTGGTTGCGTTGTCTTATGTCACATGGTATAAGGTTATGGCATTTCAGATGGGTATTAGTAACAGATACTCATATAGACATCTTAGACAGTAAAACTTCAATGACCCGTAAAGGGTAAGGGAACCAAAGTATACTTCATATACACAAGATAACAAGAAAAACAGGAGAGATTGGTTTTTAAACTGAGTCATGTAATGAGGGATCGGTATAACACCGAGTCATTAAAAATTCATATGGTTTTCTGTTATGTGATGGATTAGAAAAACAAATGTGTGTTCTAAATTATGTGAATTTAGAACAGATAACATTATATTAAAAAAAAAATCCCCTATTTTCTAAGTCATAAATGAGGATGTTATATTTTGGTATTAGAGCTGAAGGTTGTAGCTCTTGGGCCTATTGAGTCCATATTTGATAAAAACTTAATTTATCCGTTAACAGAAAATAGTTATAACAAGGGGAGGTGCTACAAATAATTTTCCTCCAAGTGGTGAGGTAGATATAACCCAAAAACTTAATGAGATCCTTTTTGCCCTATTAGACACAAGAGATTGTCTTGTTGTACTTGAACAAAAAGTAGTGGGAAATGAAGAGAAGGAACATGATGCTAATAATAACAATCAACCACATCTAGGAAATAACACTAATGTTGGAAATCTTAGCGTTGATAAAAATAATGCAGTAAATAAAAATGTTACAAATGTTTATAATAACGCTGTAAATGTACCTAATAAGAATGAAAAATAAAAATGTAATATTGACGGCTACAATCACTAATGACATAAAAAGGACGAATCCACCAAAAATTGATGGCTCTACACTGGGGGATGAGAATGATAATAGGCTCAATGAGATGGAGAATTAATTTTTATATAAGGAAACTTCTCAGAAGAAACCAAGGCAGTATAGAGAGCTTATCAAATTTCCCATAAAGCATCATCTTGGTGTGACAACCATAAGGTTGAGCTGAATGTGGATGAGGCCAGCATTACTTGGGATCAATTTAAGGGCTATTTTCAGACAAACACTAGTCTTGCCACAACTCTATTATGATCAAAAGATGTCATAGTTCCTAAATGTAATCCAAGGAAAAATTACTGTAACTAAATACTGGGAGAATTTTCACCAAACTTATCAAATATGCACCATAGTACAAAAATGATGATAAGTTCAGGATACACAATTTCTATTATGGGACTAAATCCCGTTATTGGTGTGGAGGTAGATGTACACAGCCCAAACACCATGGAAAGGAGTTGTAGAAAATTCCATTAGGCAAGAACAAAAATTGAAGGCAATTTCTGCACATAAAGATAAGATTAGAAAGAAAATATCAAACACTTCTTCATCACTTGCACCTAAAAATATGGCCTCAAAAAATTTTAGCACTAAAAGAAATTTTGGAACTGATAATGGTAAGAAAATAGTAGAAAATAAACCTGTTGCGAATAACATAAGTAATTTTACAAGGAATAACTACAATGGGCATAAAGCTTATGCCAACTAAAACAATAATTTTAAGGCTGAAAATAATTTCAAACCAAAAAGAGGACCTGTAGGGGGATGTTACAATTTCAAAAAGGATCGCTATGTAAATCAGTTCACTCTAAAGAAAAATGACATCAATCAGCAGCACAAGATACATCCTGCAGTAGCTGATATGCAAGCTATGCCAATAGAGGTGTCAGGTAAACTATGTGGTATACCTGTAACCATATTTTTTCATATTGGTGCTACAAAATGTTTCATTTCTAGTAAATTAGCTACTAAATTAAAATGGAAATCTAGAATAATGGAAAAATCATGGACTATTCATTATGGAAATAATGTTGTTCATACTGTTAGTAAATGTCTTTTTGGAGCATTTTTAGAATTTCCAAGTTTTTCTACAGAAGTTGACATGTATGTGGCTCCTTTAGGATTATATGATGTCATAATCAGTATAAATTGGATTTCTGATCATAAACTGAAAGCTAATTGTTTTGAAAAAAAAATAGATGCCTTGATGATCTGTAGAAAACAATAGACATTCAAGGGGTTAAACGAGAAATTTGAGTTAGGAAACTTACAACTATATAGCTTAAAAAGGCCAAAAATAAAGGCTACATGTTTTATGTAGTAAAAATATCTGAATCAATAGATGAAAACATTGATTTTATTGAAAAATATTTGATGTTACGAGGGTATAATGATGTGTTTCTAGATGAACTACCTGATCTTCTACCAAAATGAGAATTTGACTTCTCTATAGATGACAAACCTGGGATGGAGCCTATTTGCAAGGTACCTTACCGTATGAATACAACAGAATTAGTAGAACTTAAGGAATAGTTATAAGAAATTTTTTCTGAGGGTTTTATTAGATCGAGTGTCTCACCTTGGAGAGCAATGCTAATATTTATTAAAAATAAACATGAAACACTTATACTTTGCATTCATTATCGGATGTTGAATACAATAACAATGAAAAATAGATATCCTCTTCCTAAGATTGATGATCTGTTTGATTAGATGCATGGTGCATAATGTTATTCCAAGATAGATCTTTGATTAGGTTATCATCAATTAAGAATTAAGGATGAAAATATTCATAAAACAACTTTTAAAAGAAGGTATGGACATTACGAATTCATTGTGTTACCTTTTGGATTAACAAATGCACCTAGAGATTTCATGAAGTTGATGAACAATATTTTCAAGAATACTTGGACAGTTTTGTGCTTGTATTCTTATAAGATATTCTTAACTATTCTAATAGCATTGAGGATCATAATGAACATTTAACGATTGTACTTGATATTTTGAGAAAGAGAAAACTATTTGGTAAATTGTCAAAATGTTCCTTTTACAAAACTGAAGTACATTACCTAGGGAATTTTATAATAAAAGATGTAATTTCAGTTAATCCATCTAAGCTTACAACCATAATTGAATGTCCAACAGCTAAGAATGTTCATGAAGTTAGAATCTTCATGGGGCTTGTTGGATACTACAAAAAATTTGTTAAGGACTTTTCAAAAGTTGCTGCCCCAATTAGTTCATTACAAAAGAAGGACATAAAGTTTGAGTGGTGTGATAAATGTGAGGAAAAGTTTAAAAATATAAATGAGAAGCTAGCTACAACACCTATTTTGACTATTATGGATCTAAACTGAAGCTTTACAATAGTTAGAGACGCTTCTAGAGAAGGATTAGAAGGTATATTTCTACAAAATGATCATGTTATAGCTTATGTCATTCATACTTATTACCTGTCATGTTAAATGAGTTGAATTATACTCCCCATAACTTAGAGATTTGTGCCATAGCTCATGCACTTCAAGTATGGAGACATTATCTCTTAGGAAAACCCTTTGAGTTAAAAATTGACCACCTTGGGCTGAAGTATATGTTTACTCAGCCAAATCTGAATGCAAGACATCGAATATAGTTATATTTTTTGTCACAATATGATTTTGACATAGGTTACATCAAAGGTAAAGAAACTAGAGTGGCCAATTCACTAAGTCATAGGAAACATATTTATGCACTTCTAACTTTGAGAAATTTGTTTAAAGATGAAGTAAATAATGCAATTAATTTTGATTCATATTTTCAGTAAGTAAAAACAACACTTGTTGCAACTGCTAATGATGAAAGATATAAAGGTTTTATCTTTAATAATGAATTAATTTTAAGATATGAAAATCGGGTGTATATACCCTCAACAAATGAGTTAAGGAAAAAGTTAATGGCAGAATTTTACAACTCTCCTTACGCAGATAATCCTAGAGTGAAAAAAATTCTTACTAATGTAAAACAATATTTCTGGAAAGGTATGAAAAAGGACATAATAGATTTTGTTTCTCATTGTTTGGAATGTCAGTGGGTTAAAGCTGAACATATGCATCCATCTTGTTTACTATATCCTCATAGCATACCACAATATAAATGATAGGTAATAAGTATGAATTTTTTTTAGGGATTTCCTACGTCTAAAAAATAAACATGTTGTTATTCTATAGTTGTGGTTGAAAAATTAACTAAGGTAGCACATTTTATTAATGGTAATCCTAAAGATGATTCACCTCTTTTAGAAAAATTATTTTTCCATGAAATGTTTAGATTGCATGGTGTTCTTGAACTAATAATTTTTGATAGGGACCCAAGGATGAATTCACATTTTAGGCACACACTAAATTCAGCCTTAGGAATAAAAATGAATTTTAGTTCCACATATCATACAGAGACATATGGGAAAATAGAAAGAGTAAATCAGGTAATGGAAGATATGCTACGAATGTATTGTTCATATGTCCCAAGGCCTTTTACTAACTTTTGTGTCTATTTGGAATTTTTATTCCACTCCATGGGGTTTCTCTAGTCTTAGGAAGTCCAATGATAGCCCTTCCCACAATTTCTTGAAGTTTGTATTTTTTAATGAACTCCTAAAATCACCTTGGGATGTTTAATTGAATTTACTAAATCACCCAGGGGAATGAATTAACACCAATTGGGAGGTTACTGTACTGAATGGGTAGACTCGAGGTGCCTTGGAATGATAAAACATGAAAAATTTACTACAGGGATATTATTGTCATGCTTAGAAATTGTTGATTTCCCTATTGCACATTTACACGAAAACAACTGGCTCTAGCTTGGGGACATGAAATGGAATGAATACAGGGAAGACATGACATGGGGAACATATAATTTCAACTTTATACCATATGATCTATTGACCAGTGCCTTATCCATTGGGCCCTGCAGAGTCATGTACAATTTACAAGAGATAGAGAGAGCAAAGAAGGAAACACACACGCACACAAAAAGCATCGACAAGAAACACACAACACACATGGAAAGGAAAAGACACACATAACAAAATGGGAGACACACCTAGAAATAACCTATGGTACAAGTTGGGGTATAACCTAATTTCATTGAGGCACTTTTCATTCCTTAAAAGATAATCCTGAGTGGAAAACACTGAGTGAGGTTGTTCCACGAAGCCATTGAATGGTTCCACAAAGTAGCCTCATTTCCTTAACTTTTATGAAATCCATGTGCTTCCATGATTGTCTATGTACTTGGTAGGAGTGAGTCTACATGAGCTTCTTGATGCTCATACCTTCTCTTAAAAATTCCATTTCATTCACGCTCTTTGAAATCAGTTTCATAGTGCCAATTGCCTTCCATGTTTATCCACATAGCCGATCCTTTATTGAGCATCGCATCGCTGCCCCAAAGCTGATTTTCATTCAAATTTATTGAATATTCTAAGTTACTTTATTTCCAAGGATTATGCTCATTGACCTCTTTTCCATGAGAAACTCTCACTTATCCTTTTTCTCTACTTCACTGTGAGTTGTTTGAGTATTGACGGGAGGACCGGAAGTGACCTCATACTTGTCTTGTATGGTCATAGAATGAGTTAAGAGATAAAGAATCATCTCGGGGTCTTCTATAAATTTTACTGCATTCAATAGTTCTTTCATAGAGATCTCCTTTGTTACTTTCTATAGCTCATATTTGTATGCCTTTGAAGGATATTTATTTCGTATCTCAAGTAAAATATCCAGAGGGATTACTTGATCATCTTAGGAATCGCTGTATTCTATCACTCCTTTGTCTAGAGGAGCTTCAGCTTCAAAGGCCTCAAAACTCCTTGTTTCAATTTATTCGTCATGGAAAGAGTCTTCCTCTTTAAATGGGAAAGAAAATACCTCAATTTCATCATTACATCCATCAACCATTCACTCAGGAGGGCCATCATATTTCTCCTCTTGCTTTATTTCAACATGGCCGATCTTCACACTTGTCTTGCAGATTCATGGATTGCATTAGGAGTTCGAGACTGAGCTCAGGGTCTTATGTTTCTTCCGTGGCTCTTAGCAGTTCTTGTATAGATGGTTCTGTCCCACTATTCAAGGGCTCATTGCATAATAGCTTTGTCTCTTCCTGGGTGACATGATTAAGGGATTCATCTTCTTAAAATGGGAATGAGAATATCTCTTCATCATGGATAACCACATAAGCTGATTTTACTGTTTGAAAATCATCAAGAACTGTTTCCACTTCTTCATGGTTTGCATCATTCGACAATTGAGGCTTCCCTCTTATAAATTAAATATCCATACCACTTCTTCAAGGTCCATACCTCTCTGGGATGGTATGTCTGGCCCTATCAGGATGGGAATATAATCTTCCTCCTTGATTGACACAAAGTGATTCATCTTCCTACTATCTTGATACAATATATCATTTCCTTGACTTTTGTCCTTCAATACTATGTACCTCATCTTCTTCTCTAGAGGTAAGTTCTCCATGTCTCCCTTCATTAGTATTGTTTTGGAAGACCAATTCATCTGAATTTTCCCTCCCAAGTCTCAAAATAAGATTCGACTTAGTAACATTCCAAATGAAGCTTGGATTTTTACTCACAAGATCATCACTAAATTTTCTTGTCTAGAAATATAACGAGATCCACCTATGCATATTTTACCTTCCCTAAAAGTGGGACCTCTTCTAATTTCAAGAAATAATAAGAAACACTGGGTGGAGTCATGGTGAGCTTGAGAACCTTGGCGACCTTCAAAGGCATCAAGTTCTCTGAGGCACCAGAATCTATTATGTAATTATTTAGTACATATTCTCCAACATGAAGGGAGACGTAGATAGGATCGACCTTGTCAGTCTTGGATGTGCTCAAGGAAAGCATGTTCTGTGAGGGAGGCATAGGTCGGTTTGGTATTAATCCTTTAGAATTGGGTGTTAAAATTCCATTCCTGGTATATCAAACAAAACTCTCAAATTATTCAAGGAGAGTCCACAAATATTTGGTTTTAGTAATCTGTTCTTTGGATTTATTCATGTATTATGTGAAGTCAATAGGACTAGATGGGGGTGAGGGTGATGAAGCGATTTCTTTATTATTTAGGATAGGTTTTGAAGAAGGAGTAGATTTTTGAGGGAACAAAGGGGATCTTGAAAGGTACACTAGGATCTTTTAAAGTACTAGTTTTTTACAAGAGCATATTTTGATTTAGAAGTAGAAGAGGCATTGGAAGACTTACTTGAAACTACTAGATAATTCTTATTTACTACAGGATCAAGCTTCAATAATTAAAACTCCATGGAGGGTGGGAGCAAAGATCCTCGACTGATTATTTTGTTTTGCGGAATTACCACAGGAGGATCTTCAATCTTATTTTTCTTTGCAACAGTGGGGGAAGATCCTCCTTTCTCAGACCGAGAATGAGTGAATACTACACATGAGAAGATATGTGAATCTTCTTCATTCTCTTCACCTCTTCTAAAATATTCATAGAATATGATTTGTGTATTGTTCTAAAACTCACCACTTTCTAGGAAATCACCACCTTCACTTTCTTGTTCAAGATCATCTTCATTTTCCTTACTCCTACAACTTACATTGATAGGTGGGTCCTCCAAGGAAATTCTTTGGGGTGCTCCTGCAATCTGATTTCCATTTCTTCTTTGAGAAGAAACTCATTCAAATATTTCCGTCCTCAATGATGCCATTTCATTTTCCATTTTATGCAAAAAAAAGGATTGGTTCTTTCATCTCCAAGATGTTGAGATTTACCCTTTGAGGGAATCTTGATCTTTCCAGATAGGATGAGATCATCATCAAGTTCAATGACCAATCCTTGTGCTTCTTTAATATAGCTTAGCTGAAATCTTCGTAGAAAAAATCCTACCTCCGGTGATTGAGAATTAATAAAGAATCTCTTGATGATATTTTCTCATGGTCAATCCTCCTCTGATATCTTGTGGAGTAACCAGTAAAAATGATTCATGAAGTCAATTATAGTTTCATTTTTTCCTTTAATTATTTTTTCCAATTGAACAAGGAGGTATTGATAGTCCTCAGTAAATATAAATCTTTCCTTGAACTTCCTTTTGATGTCATTCCATCAATTGATGGATTGGGAAGGTATGAGGTAGAACCATTCCGCTGCTTTCTTTTTTAGAGAATCCATGAACAATATTATAGAGACATCTTCATGTTGGACACCAAGAATTCCATATGATGTGGTTAAGGATATTATGTGCTCTTCAAGGAGTTGTCTTCCATCACCATTGAAATTTGGAAAGTTCTTGCGGAAACTTGTTGGTAGATCATGAAGAGGTGGTTCAAGAGAAAGTGGCCTTATATTTCTTCCCCATAGAAAAATCCATTGAGTTCTTTCTACTTCATTTGCCATTGTTTCCATTTTATCTTCTACTTTAGATATTTCTTTTACAAAATCTTCTTCAAATTCTTCTTACTCTAGGAACTCAATGTTCAATGACGGTTGAAAAATGGGGGAATTTGAAGGGGGATTATCCACAAGAGTTAGATAGGATTTCCAGGTGAGCTACTTGAATACCCAGATGGGGATGAGGCTTGAGAAAAATACTAGGGATTGTCTCTAACACGTCTTTCCTGATTTTGCAAAACCTCAAAAGTGGAGTCAATAATTCCTCTCAAACTATTTAACCTAGTGTATCTCTTTTCAGCCATATTTTGGAAATTCTTACATTGGGACTATGAAAGGACACTATGAAATATGAAAGGTCACATGTAGGAATTTGACAGTGTATCTTTCAGTAATGGATTATCATAACTATTTTTTTTAATTTTTGGACCTTGCAGTCATATTTTGGTTGCAAATGCTATTGAATCTGCCCCACGGTGGGAACCAAAAATTGTTGCTGAGAAAAAAAATCGGGGGAGAAATTTTTGGGTTTCTTGCCAATGCTCTGGGTATCTAAGTCCCTCTACTTAACTGGTGTAACATCTTTATATGTATGCACAAGTATAGGTGGATTTTCCTAGTGGCCTTGTGGCTAGGGATCCAATGGGGGTACTCCAGTGACCCTGTGGAAAAGCTAGCAATTTCTTGCTAGAGAGGAATTTATCAAGAGAGAGGGAAATGGGAGTGAGAAATGAGATAGGAGAACTAATTTTACAAGTAGAAAATCAGATTCCTACACACACTAGTTATAAATTTCAACACATGCATTTATGAGAAGAAACAACTCTGTAGATAGCAACACGACAAATTATAATTTATGAGCACAAAGTATCAATAAATCCCTTAGTCAAAAATGGCTAGAAACTCCTTCTTATATTGATTTCTTAAACAAAAGTTACACATAGTAGAGAAATGGAGGAAATTTGAGAATGGGGGAATGGAAGAAATTTGACTATCTCCTTTGTTCTCTAAATGCACTCTTGAGTTTACAAAATCAATCACCAACCCTTTGAAATGGGAATGGATTTACAATTTATAGAATGGGAGGTGACTCATCATCTACCCCCCAATGCCTTTTCATATGCCCTCGCACAACTTAAAACTTTTCAATTTCCTAGGAAACTTTTAAGTCCCTTTTTATAACATAAAGGTGAATTATTACATTAGGTACATTAAAACATATGAAAAAGTACAATCCCAACGTGAAATTAGAATATTGGTAAGTGAGAGAAAGTTGAGGGAAGAAGAGAGAGAAATTGAGAGAGAAGAAGAAGAGGAAATGTTGTTCCGGATGAAGTCTATTGATCCTTGTCGTTGTAAAACTCCAACTGTAGTGAAAATATGAATCTTTGAACTCATTGCACCTTTTGAAACTCCTTTAGGATGGTTCCAGGAAACCCTGGGTTGAGTGTTTAAGAAAACTATTGAATGAATTGTTTTGTCGATGACCACAACTTCCACCTTGCACACGATGTACTTGTGACCCAAACCACATAGTGAGTGTCAAAAAACACTATCGCGTTCCCTGAGATGTATCTTGAATGCCCTGTGAGAAATGCCTATGATGATCTCAAACTATCATGTTGACCTAAATAATCATCCCTTTATGTCCCATTGTGCCAAAACTACCCTTTGAGTGTGACTTACTATTAATAGCAAGTGCCCAGATGGGAGACTTACTATTTTTCTAAGAGGTAATTTTTTCCTCTTCTTGACCATCGTGATGTGATGAAATCCTTCATTCACTCTTGCGCACACTACCTTCTCCTTGAACACTTCTTGGGGTGAATTACTATTTTTAGTAAATACCCATATACGGGGCTTACTATTTTTAGTAAGTGGTCATTTTAACTATTTTTTTCTTTAGACAATCATTCTGGCTTCCTAGTGATCTTCAATACAACTTCCTTTTCCATAACCGCTTTTGATGGTGACTTCCCAAACATAGCAAGTCTGTATAAGAAAACTTACTATTTTTAGAAAGTTAACTTCCACTACTTGGTTCGTGATGGAACCTATTTTTCAGAATTGGCTCATGTTCGTGGTCACGTCCTCCGAATTTCACATGATTTCGTGCACTAGAATGCTTAGAAATAAAATTTAAATTTTCCTCTAGTAGTGGTTTCGAGCACGGAGCTTCCATGGTGGCCATTAATGGAGATTGAAATTTTTAGGTCTAGTTTTTGTCTCCGATCATGACGAAATAAACTCCATTGTGATCTTTTTTTCATTTGGGGTCTTTGTGTAATTTTTTATCTCGATCTAACTATCGTATTGATGGGAAATCTGAAAAATATGAGTCAGGACATAAAATGGAATTTATTTTAGAGAAAACGTTTTAGGGCACCATTCAACCTCCCATTTATTGCATCTTAATCGTCTCAAAAAATGAGAAAAATTGAAAAAAACAGAATCTCAATCCGACTTGTATTTTGCAAGATATGAAGATTTTTTGATTGGGTGACTTCGTGGTTATCTCTCAAAAAATGTTCGTTTCTTCAACTCTTTTGATCAATCCTTCCTCTTAAACCTAGGTATTTTCATGGAATTGAGGATTTTGTGGCCATAACAGAGCTGGTTCAAATCAGTAATGGAGGATTGGGTGTTTGTACAAACATGAACAAAGCCATGGCGAGATGTGAAGCTATGAAGGAGAAATTGGGGGAAGTAATGGCTAAGTGTCATATTTCAAACATTTAAAAATTACATAGCAAGGGTGGGGAAATATTTTTCAGGTCTGATTTCCCTCACCTCAAAGGGACATGAGGAACATCAATTTACATGACGCGTCAGGTGATGACACGTGGCACTTGATCTGACGGTTGAGAATGAAGGATTAGCAAGCACCTAGGGGCTGGAAATTCTCTCTTGAAGAGGTCACATGGTCAACCAAGAGTTTCCTTAAAGGGGTTGGGAACATTTTTTCATGTCACATATCCCTCACCTCAAAGGGACATGAGGGACATCAATTTTCATGGCACGCAAGGTGATGACATGTGGTAGTGATTCAACAGGGAAGGCTTTGAGCTCTCGTAAGCACTTGGGGATTGAACTAGAGATCTTAGAAGTTGCATGAGGGTCCAGAGGGCTTATTAGGGCTAGGAAAATATTTCCAACCTTTATTTCCCTGACCTTCAGTGACATGAGGTAAAAACAATCATGCCAGGATCCTTGAGATGACATGTGTTCTTCCAAAAATTGACTAACTCTCGAACTCGCTCCAAGAGGGAAACTTGAAACGGAAATAAATTGATCTCCCAATGGACTTTTCTGATGAAATGTTATATTATCTTGACTTAAAATTGCCTTATGGATCCAATGGGGGTGTTTCAAGTCTTTATTACACCATTTTATCCTTGGAAAAATGGATTTGTAATTTGGTATTCCATTTGTGAATTAGAAAACCTGCTTGTAGACCCCTTACACCAAAGTTTTTTGAAAAAAAATAATTTCACCCTATTTTAGGGCTTGGAATTTCATTTTGAAATATGTTTCGTTTTTCTCCTAACTCCATCCGGAGCTCCTGGAATCACCTTCGGAATGTCAATAGTTGTTTTTTCCTGTGCACTACCTAGGCCTATGAACTATAATTTTGGTGAAACTGCCCCAAATTATTTGAGTCCAACCTGAATCTTCCTGAATCACTTTCATGATGTCTTAAGGTGTTTGAATCACTTCTATGTCTGGCTTGGAATAATTATTTGTTTATCAAACTCTTATTTGACTGATTGATTTACCTTTAGTATAATTACTTGGTAATTGTAAGTTAATTGTTAAATGATGGAAATTAAGAAGAATGGATTTAGTTTTGGATTCCAATCATGTAATCTTTATGATTACCTGATTTTAATTCCAAAACCATTTGATCATTCAGTTTGATTGTTAAATCAATTTTTTTACTTGAGGGATCTCTAACTTTTTCAGTTATGGAAATTGGTACATAAAAGGATACGTATTACTTTTTTCTCTTAACTTGGTATTGTGGAATTTTTTGCATGCTTTTTGGGGTAGGGAACTTGGAACAATTTCATGGAATGAAAGGGTTATTTTCATGAATTTATAGATGTTATCATGTTGTTCTATTGTGTTAGTTCTTATCATGCTCAATTCTCATGAAATAACACATGCTAAAAAATGTGTAGATGGATTTCGTGAAAAGTGAAAGGTGAAAGACTTATAAAAAGTTGCACTTTTTTTAGTAATTAAGTTCATTTTTTTCAGATGTTTCATTATGATGAAAGGATATTGAAATTAAAAATGTTTGAAAAGAAAAAGGACATAAAGGTTTAGTGATTATAATTGTTTTGAAAAGTTGTCATTATTGACTGCAAAACTAATGAAATGTTTATTAAGTTTGAATAAAGAGCATTCTTCCCTTGTTTGAATAATTTGAGGTATGATTGGAATTTGATGATTGATTTATCTACTTTGTATGATTATTGTAATATGATCTCTAAACTTATATCATAAAAAAACATTCGACTTATTAGTTGACTAAGATTATGGGTATTACATGTATAAAGTATTGAAATTATAAGTAAACTATCTCCGGGAAAGTAATGAACTATATTAAGTTATAATCCTAATCTAATGATCCTTAATCAGAGATGAGTAATGGTATGAAATTAATTTGAAATGAATGATGATAACATTCTTATCAATTTCATAGATCTTATTTTAGTAATATTTTTTTATTAAGATAGTTGATCTTATTATGGGAATAGGGGAAATACACAACTGGTAGTAGTTCATAAGGTAATAGTGAATGTACCTTACTTATGTTGATAATTTATATATATTAGTGCAATGATTGAATGCTCTACTACATAAGAACCCTAAAACACAATAATGGAAAGGATAATCAAGATAGGTTGAAAGATAAATATGCATTATCCTAACTTATTTACATATCAACTTGCTACTATTATATTGGTTTCAAACTAAGAAAACATAGGGATGATCCTTACCTAATTCTGATTAAATATTAATTCTAAACTATTAATGTGTAATGAAAAGTAAATTCATTGAAATATATTACAGACACAATCTACATATCTTAGATTAGTAAGTGATTATTAATCCTTTCTTAAAGGATTATTTGTACAACTAGGTGACCCCTAGGTATGGTGATTATAATTTATTAAGTTAATTAACAAATATGCAAGTTAATTTAAGCCTTGGAATTCATTAATTATGTCACTTTTTTTAAGGGAACTTGGTGGGTTGATGTAGAATATTTTTTTTTACACAGTCTCCACCTAATGATGAAGGTAATTAGGTGGATACTGTGAAGAATCCATTAAGCTTCACCATTCCACTCAGCTCCTCTAACTTAACTGTCATAATAGGCATTTTAGTTCAATGTTTTAATCTAATTTGGGATAGAAATCTATTCTAGTATGGTAGTCAACTTATGTTGACCCATGGTGCACACCCAAATCGACGCAAGTCGATTCAAGTATGTCTACTTATCCTTGGTCACCACAAGTGGATTGCTACACTAGATTATGTAAGTTATCCTTATTTAGCATGGATTAGTGATTTGAAATTTGGTTGACAGAAGTCAAGGAATTCTGATCTAGATGACAATATCAAGTGGGGTGAAGGATGTATTCCTTTTGATGAGTATGGAATCCAAGAATAAAGGCATGGTAAACATGACCTTAAACTTTGGCCAAAGTATTACAAATTTCCTAATGCATTGTATTTTTTCACCTGGTCTAAGGTTACGTGATTTCATATGAGTATTAATAACATATACTTAGATAGTGTACTTAGACACATAACATTTTAATGTCCCGTAAAGGGGAAAGGAACCAAAGTATACTTAGTATACACATAAATAAGTTAAAGATGAGAGATTAGGATAAAACTTGAGTCAACACCAAGTCATTATAGTTGAATATGGTTTTTTGTTATGAGATGGATTAACACATGAATGTGTGTTCTAAATTATATGATTTTATAATAGTGAACATTATGTTTAAAAAAAATCTTCTATTTTCTGAAGTTAAAATTAAATGTTTTATACCAATGAGAAAGTTACATGGCCTCACAATGTCAGACTGTTATTTTACAGTGATTGATAATCTTGAAATGTGATCCAATGAGAAATTTCCATGATCTTTGGAATGTCAAAACTTTTATAGCCCCTTTTGACCGCTGGGAAACATGAGCCATTGAGAAAGCTCCATGTATAGCACATTTTCCCTTTTCATTAGTTGTGCCTTCATAGTGTAATTCCTATCTAGGTGGACTTAAAAATGGTGGATCCATTTAATTGCAAACAAATGTCCCTATTGACCTACCAACCACCCAGAATCGAAGCTATATTAAACTTGGTTTATTCTGTGGACTTGAGGTTCACAAAATGCATATGCATTGAAGAGTGCCAGAATGGTGAAATGTGTCCACATTAACCATTGATCTTCTACCACCTATCATCCCTTAACTCTGCCATGTTTTCTCTGACCTTCATTTACTTTTTCTGCCATGTCGCGGGCACAAAGCATTATGGAATGTGGCTTATTCAGTGGGTCTCACATTTGCCAAATTCAAAAACTCTAAGGAGAGATGAAATCCAGCCATGTTTCATGTTGCTTGATGTTTGGTGTTGAAATTGATAGCCAAATTAATGTCACATGGCCTTTTAAAAATAATCTTCTTCCTCTTAAAACCTTAGTATCCCATGGATTTTTTTAATGCCAATGACTAGTGCTTTGGAGAGGTGGCATTTGACATTCGTTTAAACGTATTTTTTCCTTGAAAAATGGCTAAGTCCATTTTTAACCTTTTGTTAAAGCCAAAATAACTCTGGGAGGTATTTTGGGATAAACATTTTTTGACCTCACAAAGTAATTTTCCTGATAGATTAGACCAGTAGCCTTTATGCAATCCATTGGGAATGGAGTCGAGCCTAATAAACATTAAAAATGATATGAAATTTAATTTTTCTTATCCCTAAGCCATATGAAGCACAAAATAAACTTAGCATGATCCGTGGAGTTTTTAATGATCTTTGGAACTACTAAAACTATTTGATTCCACCATTAAACATGTTATGCCTTCTAAAATGGACTAAATTGATCTCATGGGCTCTTAATAAAACTTGGAAGTTGCCCTAATTATCTTATTTGGCCCTGAAATGAATTGTTCATGGCAAAAAAGGCACAAAACTATGTACAAAAATGAAAATCATACATGTTCTAAGTGGAAACATGTAGAGTGTGCATAAAAACTTATATTTTTAAAAATAAACCAACCTATTATACTCTAACCATAGGAAAAGGAATCTAAACAAAACCTACCACATGTTATGAGAAATAAAATCCTTTCCTCATAAAATACGGATATGTGATCTGTTTGATATCAAAACCACATGGTGGGAATGAAATAATTCCTTGCACTTCTTATTTCCTTAAAGTATCAACTATAAAAATGATGAATACCTGCTCTAATTTTTCTGCATTTGGTTGGATGTGTTGAAGTTGACCTTTAGTACTTTGATGATCATCTTCATGCTCTGAAATGAGAATGAATGGTTGCAACTCCTTTTTTTTGCTCTAAAGAAGCCATATACCTTATTGGGAAAGGGTTGGTCCTTGAAGTTTTCCCTCTTATTTGGATTCAACTCTAAGAATGGAGTTGGTATTCACATTTTCTTAATTTTCCTCATCATTGAGTATGTCTATAAGCTGATTTAAAATTTATTATGCTTCCACAAATAGCTATGTCTCTTCCATGATGATCTATTATTTTGAAATGGTCTAATCATTTTTTTCATCTTTTTCCCCATCATCCATCATGAAGTTTTAAAGATCAAACTCTTCTATTTTCTCTTCACGAGGATTGTTTTGGGTAGTAGGCTATTTTTTATGTTCTCCTCCATGGTAGGTTCATTAATATAATAATACTCAACAAGGGATGAAGGAATAGATAAATATAGATTATTACCATCAAAATAAAGTAAGAATATTTCAATAATATCTTCTTCATCCAAGATTTATGAATCTGATATTTTCCCCTCTAATTATGGCACTGCAAGATGAGATAAATCAACAACCACTAAAATTATAGTTCCATGATGCAAAATGCATTCGAAGGATAGATATTTTTCATCATCTCCTTCCTATGCTTGCTCTGCAAATTCAGTCTCTTACATTTTTTATTTAGTTCCAACCTCTGTTAAAGGCTTAGCCAGGTGTGGCATCTGATTGGACTCAAATTTTAAAGCCCAATCCTTCATTTTTTTTGTAATTTATTCTTGGTTTGGTTTTATAAATTATTGACCTCCTTGACAAATTTTGTGATTTTTTTCTTCCCAAAATGGGTTTAGGAATGCAAGAGGAGGGGTGGACTAGGTCTCAAACTTATTTTTTAATGGATGTAATGAAGAGAAAGGTGCAAAATATTCTTGTAGATGAGTGGAAATGGAAGGAAAACCTTGAGAAAGATAGGAAATTTATCCTTAGGCTTGGGCGGTTGATAAAATATGGGCCTTGAATACTGATATGGAATTTTTTTAGGATTATCACATTGACAAGGTTATTTAACCTCAATTTTATTAGCATCTAATGCTTGCAAAGATGAATTAAACTCAACCATTTGATTGAAAGATTCACTCATTACCTTAATATTTTCTTTTGGGATAAACCAACTAGGTATAAGACCTCCTTATAGATAGGGTTTCTTATAACCAGGTATTTTAATATGTAATATTTGTAGATGCTCCTTGACAGCCTGCAAGATCTCCTCCATTATTTGAACTCTATCTTAAAAATCTTATGTTGGAGCTCAAAATTACACCCTAGATATGATCATGAAAGACCAAGAATTTTCATGCAACATGGATAATATCTCTAAGTTGTGGGACTTGCTACTTGAGATTGACGTCCAGAGAAGGCCGGTTCTTCTTCTTAATCTAATGATAAACTAATCCTACTCATAGAAAGGAAAATTCAGCTAGGTAATCCTAAACTAACCATGTCAAGAGACCATGGAGAGAGAGAGAGGGTTAGAAATATGCATGAAGGGAGATCCTAATCTAAAAGGTGGTGATAGCACCATAAAATGGGTAAGAGACACTCTGGTGAGGGAGAAAAAGAATGAAATGAAGATGGGAGAGGCCAGACACATTAAAAATAGACTAAAGATTCATTTACCATATGTTCTCATATGAAAAACAACATAATGAACTTGCAAGAATAAATAAATACACAACACAATGTTGTAGCTAAAACAATCTAGGATAGAAAAATGTGTCACAAAATAAGCTTTATTGCAAGAAAATTTTACACAGACCATTACAGTTGCAGAGGAAGGCACAAAAAAACATTTCCAAGCCTAAAATAAATGTTTGATGACTTACAGGTGCTTTGGAAAAAAATTAACGGAGTTCCATTATAGTTTTTGAATGTCCATATTTTCCCAATAAAATATTTTTACAATATATAACTCAAATGAAAGAAAAGGAAGAAAGAGAAAAGGAGAGAGAAGAGGGGGGTAGCTTTTTAGTATTCAACCACTGACATTCTATCTTAAATACCTCTGCAAATCACATGGGCACTACACAGAGGCATTACTATGTCAATTGTGTCCTATAAAATAAAATAGGTCGGGTTTCATCAAGTCAAGAGGTTGGGCTGTCTAATTTAATTGTTTGCATGCCCAAACAACTTTCTCCTACCTCCAAAATCAGTGTTTTCCATTTTGAAAATCTAAAATCCACTAAAATATGATTCTAATGTTGTTAAATTGAAGGGCTCGATGAGAAATTTCCAACGATATAAGATTTGTCTGATTTAGAGATCAGGATTAAAAGATATGGCCATTTGAATATTTACCTCTTGAGAGGCACAAAACATTGACACGTGGCATCCTTTAATTGGTTCAGGGATCGACCTCTGCCAACATCTACTTTTTCACCTTTTATCGAGTGTAATTCTCCCACTGATTTGTAATATCGGGCTTTACTTCTCTACTCGCCATCTATCCTTTCTTATTTACCTTTTATGGGCTACCTTTATGAAAGTACAATCTATTAGAACTTTGTCACGCTCCTCTAGGATACCAGACTGTCCTTTTCCTTTGTTAGTCTTCATGACACGTAGACCAATTAAAATGGTCCACGCTCCTTCACATTTCAGACCTTGTCAGACCCCCATAAACACAAGCCAATAAGAAACAACCACTTTTCTTCACATTTTCCCCTCGAATGACAAATGTGAAATGTGAGCCAATGGGATGGATCCATACCTTAAGTGTTGTTAGAATTTTAATAGTCAATTTGTGAAGTATGAGCCAATGGGAAGGCTTTACGCACTTTGCATTGTCAATAATTTCTTTGATCTCCACTAACAACTGTGGAACGTGAGAAAATGAGGAAACTCCACATTTCTATAGTGTTAGAACCTATCAGTCTATCTTTGTGCTTAGATGTGATTGGATGGACCTTCACATTTGTCAGATTTTTAAAATTTGAGCTAATGAAATGGCACATTGTATCGCTTTACTTCCTTTTATATCGCGTCTTTCGGACCCGAGGAGATATAAATTACAGATTAGTCCCGTGGACTTAGAAATTTTAGCCCTTAGAATTACCATCAGTTGTCTTTGACCTTGTCTGACTTAGCCAGACTGATAAGCTCTTGCCATGTATTTGTGTTGATGTTGTCATTGAGTTTGACAGGAATTTTTACGTTGGTTGAATTTTCTTAAAATAGCCCACTAATAAAGCTAGACCACCTGGTATTTTTGAAAGCCAACAGGTAGGTCTTTCAAGTTATATAAATTGACAGTCGTTTAACCGTCACAGACCTGTAAAAATGGCTAAGTCCATTTTAAAAGCTTATTCAAGTCAAAATAACTAGGGGGTAATTTTGGATAATAGTTTGGCGACCTCTTGCGGTAATTTTCTTATTATATTAAATCAATAGCCTTATGCATCCATTGGGCATGGAGTGAAGCCAAAAACTTAAAAATTGATCTACAAAATTGAAATTTCCTACAATGGGGCTGTATTGAAGAATGAAATGAACTTAGGAAGGTCTTGAAGCTTAAAGTTGATCTATACGGTTCTAAATGAATTTTTGCAACTTCTTCAACTATCTGATTTTCCATTAAACACTTCTCAAGCTAAATTAGGGCTACCTTGGTCTTCCCGTCAAGCTGGTTGCTCAGGATTTTGATGTATAACATAAAAAACTATTCCCAAGAACTATTTTTGACCAAGAAAGAGGCACCACATACCTTCCTAACTGAAACTAATATTTAAGGTTGAATAATTTAGCATTTAAGCTTGCCCCATATCTAATTTGGCTAAGAAAGATTGTCTGAACTAAATAGAACTATGCAACATGTAAAAACTATGTACAAAATATGAAAAAACATACATGCTCCAAGTGGAGACATGTAGAGTGTACACAATGCACTTTGTCTACTGGAAACAAACCTACCTACCCTATCCTAACCAAAACAAGGGAAAGATAAACAAAACCTATAACATGTAGGGAGAAATGACTTCCCTTCTTTATAAAGTGCAGACAAGTAATTAATTTTGCAATGGACATGAACTGTAATAAGAGTGGAAAATTTTCTTCCACCCAACTAGCCCAAGTATAAAAATACAAGATAAATACCTCTTTTATTTTCTTTGAATTTAAACTTCCGAGGCATTGTTGATGATATTTGGTGCATTGAAGATCATCCTTGTGCTCTGAAGTGAGCATGAGTGGTTTTGTCTCCTCCTTTGGTTCAAATGAAGCCAAGTACTTGATTGGGCATGGAACCTTAGGAACCAATGGGATGATCCTTGAAGTTTTCCCAATGCTCTGAAACCTAACTACAAGAATGGAGTCTTCCCTTCGACCTTCCTCCTAAATGTGATTGTTTATATGTTGATTTGGAATTGGTATTGTCTTCTCAAAAATAGCCTTGTTTCCACTTTCATGGCTGTTAATTTTGCACTTGTTTTTCCATGGCTTTCCCCATTCTTTGTTCAATATTGATCCTCCATAAAAAAAGCAACAAGCTCTAGACATGTAGAGAAATGAGGATCATTTAATTCCTTAAAGACATCTTGCTCACTTTTAATAAATTATTCTATGAGGCCTTGGGTGCTAATAGTGTTTAAAAACACTTTCTCCCCTTCCTTGGCCTGGCTAATTTGATTTTCCTCTAAATATTCCTACTCTATTTTGGCATTCAACTACTCTTTTTTCACAGGTTTCACAATCTCATCCTCCCAATCTGAATCAAACCAATCTTCAACAGATATGGAATTATTTGAATTGGTTAGAAAAGATGTATAAATAAGGGACTGTTGATTTTTTTCATTCTTGGGTAGAGATGTTTGATGCACACAAGACCTGATTTGATCAAATGACCCGCGAAAACATGCCCCCAGCCCGGCTGATTTTATTTCTTCAAAACAAGTGTATGATTTTAAATAGAAACTTTTTGTTTGGAGTGTTGCATGGGTTGTTCCCTATCTCCAAAATCATAACAAACATACATTTCCACCAACCTCAATGGATAAATTTCTTTAGTGAGTGTTGTATAGAAGGTAGGGACATCATTTGAAATACCAAAACCTCTATAAACATTAGTGCATGGTTTAGTGAATTTGGGTAGTGTCCTAGGTGGATATGGGAAGGATTTTTCCAAAGTGTGGGGAATGATTTGAGCATGAAAAACTTGTGAAAAATCAAATAAAGGAGAAGTACGCAAAGTAGCTTCCTGATTTTTCAGTATTTGCACATGGAGAAGGAATAATATGAGGTGGTGAAGGAAGAATTACAGCAATAGGGATAGGTTTTATTTTTCTAGCCTGAATGAGAATCTTATTAGTTTGGGATTCAATGACAAAATCTTGAGGAAGAATTTTTCCCCCTAATGCCTGAATCAATACAACTAAATCACCATCAAAGGACCTCAAATAATACAAGAATTCCATACCTTGAGGGGGTATGTATTCTTGAGGAATTATGTGCCATGTCCTTGTAAATATGTTGTTGAAATCTAGAATAAACTCCATTAGAGCCCATTGTATATTTCTGAGATGTTCTATGAGACAAATGACATCTCCATTCTCCTTGAACCAGTTGTGAAGTTTTTCTACTAGCTGATTCGATGTGGAAATGGATTGTGGATTCAAACTGTTGTACCAATCTTTTTCTTTTCCTTTGAAAGATGAAACAAGAATTATAAGGCAAACATTCTCCTCTATGATGCAATGAATGACACAATAGTTGGAAATAAATTGAATATGATCAATAGGGGATTGATCTCTATTTCTATAGAAAAGTGGTATATTTTTCAAGGTTGTTTTTGGGATAACATCCAACTGCTACAAATGAAGTGAACTGGAACTGAAATGAAGGAATGGAAAATCTCTTTGGAGAGCCATAACTGAAATGGAAACATTAAAATGAATAGAATAAAAAATGGCAAGGTATACAAAAAAGATAATGGGTTGTTCGAATTAGTGAAGTCGCTATATATTCTTAAAACTTTCCTCCAAAGGATGAGATCTCACCAAGAAAACATCAAACTTGCTGAGGTGAATATATAGACTAACATACACACCTATGAAATATATAGATTTTACCTGCTCGTCCCACTGGGCATGCCAAAACCATTGGAGCTCAAAATTTCACCCTGGATATGATCATAAAAGACCAATAATTTTAAGGAAATATGGGTACTATCTCCAAGTTATGGGACTTTCTACTTGAGATAGATCTTTAGAGAAGGTTGGTTCATCTTCCTAATCTAATTCTAAACTAATCCTACTCATAGAAAAGAAAATGAAACTATCTAATCCTAAACTAACCATGCCAAGGGACCAAGGAGAGAGAGATAAAGTTAGAAAGATGCATGAATGGAAACCCTAAACTAAAAGGTGGTGATATCACTAGAAAAGGGGTGATAAACACACTAGTGAGGGAGAAAAATAAGGAAATGAAGAAGGAAGAGGACATACACAAGATAAAATGACCAAAGGTTCATTTACCATATGTTCTCACATGAAACACAACATAATGAACTTGCAAGGAGAAATAAATGCACAACACAATGTAATTAGAAAAAGAGAGGCAAGGTTGCAGCTAAAATTAGCTAGGATAAACAAATGTGTCACAAAACAAGCTTTATCGTAGTAAAATTATGCACATATCATTACAGTTCTAGAGGAAAGCACAAGAACAAATTTCCAAGCCCAAAATTAAGGTTTGATGACTCACATATATTTTGAAACAAATTTTATAGAGTTTCATTACAGTTTTTGAATGTTTATCTTTTCAAAATGAAAGAGAAGGAAGAACGAGAATAGGAGAGAGAAGAGGGGGGACAAATTTTAGGTCTTAAACCACTAAAAATCTATATTAAACACCTCTTCAAATCACATGGGCACTTCACAGATCCATTACTATATCAATTTCATCCTGTAGAAGAAAATAAAGCCATGCTTTATCAAGTCTGGTAGTTGGGTTATCTAAACTGATCATTTGTGTGCCCAAACAACCTTCTTCTACCTCCAAAAGCTGTGTTTTCCATTTTTACCCACCAAAATCCACCAAATCTAGATTATAATGCTGTTGAATTGAAGGGCTTGATGATATCTTTTGAACAATAAAATATTTGTTTTATTTGGAGCTCGGGATCAAAAGATATGGCAATTTGAAGATTTACCTATTAGGAGGCACAAACATTTGACATGTGGCAGCCTTTAATTGTGCCTTTTTCCAAGTTTCAGTCTCCCACTAGTTCACAATATTAGGATTCACTTCGCAACTTGTCATCTATCATTTCTCCTTTACCCTTTGCGGGCTACCTTTATGAAAATACAAGCCAATAAAAATTCGCCACATTCCTTTGAGATGTCAGACTATCCTTTTCCTTTGTCATTCTCCGTGACATGTGGACCAATGAAAAGGGTCCATTCTCCTTCGCATTTCAGACCTTATGAAACCCCTAGAAATTTGATCCAATAAAAAATGACCATGTTTCTTCGCATTTTCCTCTCTATTGATAAATGTGAAATGCGAGCCAATGAGAAGGTTCCATGCCTTAAGCATTGCCAAAATTTGAATAGTCAATTTGAAAAGTGTGAGCTAATCGGAAGGTTCGACGTACTTTGCGTTGTTAGTAATTTCTTTTATCTCCACTAACATTTCTGAAACGTGAGAAAATGAGGAAGCTCCAAGTTTCCATAGTGTTAGAACCTATCATTCTGTCTTTGTGCTTGGATCTGATTGGATGGGCCTTCACATTTTTCAGATTTATGAAAGGTGAGCTAATAAAATAGCACCGCATATCCCTTTTCTTTCCTTTATATCACAGCATTCAGACCCAATGAAATATAAATTTTGGTTTAGTCCCACGGACTTAGAACTTTTAGCCCTTTGATATTCTTCCAGATGTCTTTGACCCTATTTGACTTAGTCAGACTACTAAGCTCTTGGCACGTAGCCCCACTGATGTTTTCATTGAGTTTGACAGGTATTTGGATGTCAGTCTACTTTTCTTGATATAGCCTTCTATTGAAGCTAGACCACGTGGATTCTTTGAATGCTAATGGCTAGGGATTTCAAGTATTGTAAATTGACAGCCATTTGACCGTCACAAACCTATAAAAATGGATAAATCCATTTTTAAATGATGTTAAAGCCAAAATAACATAGGGGGTAATTTTGGATAATATGTTATTCAGGTGTAGGGTGATGTCCAAAGTTTGTATACTCATAAGAACATGCATATTCAATCTTATTTTGTCCATAAAACTAATCTTGAGGTGTATTATAGTAGCTTGAAGATGGATTTTGGAATGTTGAAGGTGTACTTGAATGGTAATGCTGAATAAATTGTTAAATCCTTTGAGGAAATGAAGTCATGATTGCACAAATTCACAGGAAAGAGAAATGAAATTACAGAAATAAAAGAAAACGGTCTTTTGAATGAGAAATATGGGTTATTTAGACCAACAGAGTCACCATATGTGCTTAGAATTGCCTCTAAAGGATGAATCTTACCATAACACATCAAACTTTGTGAAATGAATATGTAAATATCTTCAATACTTATCCCACTAGGAATGCCAAAACTGTTATAACTAAAAATTGGTACCATAGGATATGATTGTTATAGATATGTATTTTTTTGTAACATGGGACTATCTCCAAGTTGTGGTACTTCTAAACTGAGATAGACCTCCAGAGAATTTTGATTCCTCTATGTAATGCTAATGCTAAAACTAATCCTAAATAAGTAAATTCAACTAACTAATCCTAAACTAACAATTCCAATGGATCAGGGAGAGAGAGAACGGTTAGAAAGATGTATAAAATGGAAATTATAAGTTAAAAGGGTGGTGATAGCACCAGAAAAGGGTGGAGAGACATTCGAATGAGAGATAAGGGGGAAGGAAATGGAGAAGAGAGAGCCCATTCATAATTGACACATACCTAAACTACATTCCACATCTATTCTCACATGAAACACAAAAACATGAACTTGCAAAGGAGAAATACATGCAAAACACAATATGTCAAGTAAAAGAGAGGCAATGTTACAAATAAACATGATTTAGGGTTGAGAAAACACCAAAAAACAAGATTTCTTGCAATAAAAATAAGCACAAACCATTATAGTTACAGAGGAAGGAAAAAGAACACATTTCCAAGCCCAAAATGAAGGTTCAACAGATCACATCTTCTCAGGAACCATTTTAACATAGTTACTTTACATATTAGAATGTACTTCTTTGGAATAAAAATCATTTTACAATATCTAGAGAATGAGAGAGAGAGAGAAGAGGGAACGTAGAGAGAAAGAGATCATATTTAATCTTGTCATTAATGAACATATTTTTCATTCCCTGTAACATGGATTTCAAACTTCAACTACCATAAATAATCCATTAATCTCTAAAAACTGTCACGGGAACTTTGTTAAACCCATTCCCCATTGTCCTTTTTCTTGTAGAAGAATGATGGAGGCCAAATCACATCAGATTTATGTGGTTGAGCTAACTGAATCTATATATTAATGGCCCAAACTATTTTTCTTTTTTTCCCACTAAAAAATACTAATATCTGAATCAAATGATTCTGAATTGAAGGGATCTATGATACCTTTCCAATTATATAAATTTTGTAATATTTGGAGTAAGGAATTGAAAGATATTAGCATTTGAATATTTACTCTTGATGAACATGAGAGTGACATGTGACATCCTTTGATTAGCTCAGGAATTTACTCTTCCTACATATTATATTGCTTTATCTTTTCCGCATGTTGGTATTTCATTGGTTTGGAGACCGAGCCTTGCCTCTTTTATCCATTGCGAAGCTTAAACCAATGAGAAATATCAACGCATGTCTCAATGTATGTCTTCAGCTATAAATACCTTGTCAGAGCATGAAACAAAGACGAATGATAAAGTTCCATGCTCCTCGCAATATAAGACTCTTCTTTTATCTTGACTGATAACTGTGAAACTTGGGCCAATGAGAAAGCTCCAAATTCCTTGCAATTTCATAACTTTGATATCCCCTTTTGGCTGTTGCGAAACATGAGCCAATGAGAAAGATCCATGTATGTTTGGCCTTGCATTAGTTGTGCCTTCATGTTGAAATTTCTATCTAGGTAGACTTAAAACTGTTGGATCAATTTAATTGCAGCCACATGTCCCTATTGACTTTCCAACTACCCAGATCTAAAGTTTTATTAAACTTGGTTTATTCCACAGACTTGAGGTCCACGAAATTCATATGCCTTGAAGAGTGCCGAAATGGTGACATGTGTCCACCTTGACCATTGATCTTCTACCACATGTAATCCCCTACTTCCTCCATTTTTATTTTTACCTTTGTTAAATCTGTCAAGCCTCTACGGAACTAAAATATTATGGAATGCAAATTAATCCATGGGACTCATGTATGACGAAGCCAAAATATCTAAGAATATTTAGAATCCTACCATGTGGCCTGCTACTTGGTGTTCGACATTGAAATTAATGGTTAAATGAACATCACACGACCTTTTAGATATAACCCACTTAGTCTTAAAAATTTAGTCTCTCATGGGGTTTTTAAATGCCAACTGCCAGTGCTTTAGAGATGTGGAATTTGACGACTATTTGAACATTTGTTTCCTTTAATAAATGGCTAAGTCCGTTTTTAACCTTGTTAAATCCAAAATAACCCTGGGAGGTATTTTGGGATGACAGGTCCCATGTATGCCATTTTAATGGGGCCATATACATTGTGTTGTTGTTCTAAATGCTTAAAACATTGGGAACCATAGGGATGAAATTCTAGGAAGTGTTGATGTTGTTTCATTATGAAGGGAGAACATTTTAGTAGCAAGGGAGGCATGTAAAATCTTTGTAATAGGTAAGTTCTCATCAAATGTTGAATTTTCTTAAGAAGGGTGTTAATCGAGTTGTGGCACAGCTATTTTCACTAGAATCTTAACCATAAAAAGTAACTATGCCATTAGATCTATAATACATTATTTATAAACACTTAGTTCATTTAATGGATATGTTGAAAGGGTTACCTCATAAACATATCATGACAATACAATTTAGCTAGTACGAGGAAGCCAACCACCCAACATTCAACCTTATAGGTAGCCTTATATTAAAAGAGTGGGAATGAAAATATGGTACAAGATATGTTGGAAGAAAGTATTATTCACCATAGTTAGAGTGCTTAATCTTCTCTAGTGGTGATGGTAAGAAAGTTAGATGAAGGTTGGTGCATGTGTCTAGACTATATGGATCTCAACAAATACACTAAAAGATAGGAATCCTATTTTTATCATTAAATATCTTTTAGATGAATTATGTGGTTTTTTTTATTTTGAAAATTATATATTCAATTAGGATACCAATAAATAATAATTTTTGATGAATATATGTGTAGACACTAAAAATCAGGACAGATTCCCCTAACACTCGTCAATTAAATAAATTCATACTATACCCACTCATGTCCCTAGTACACACATGTTAATTAATTTAATTACAATAATTAAATTAATTAATTACCTTAACCCTCCACCTCACATATATCCAACTCACCTATCCACCCCACTCAAATACCCATTCACAGTCCATTAATTAACTAGGACTAATTCTATACCAATCCTAACCAACTAAGACTTAGTCTAAACCTAACATTAACTCCCACTACCTCTCCTTAAAGAACTCATACTTATTTGGGTGTACTCTATCACTTGAGACCCAGATTAAGGATATCAATCATGCTAAAAATAGTAAATATCAGGATATATTTTCCAAACCTAGGATTACCAGCCTTAACTGACACCGGTTATTCCTCAACTGGCATCGGTTACCTAACTGCCATTGGTTAGGTTAAATATGTTTTCCGAACTCTTCATCTGGGTTGGTTAGAGGGATTAATTCATAACATAGTCATTTTATATTTGTATTCTAGAGCACACGTACGAATAGATGACAAACCAGAGCATTCCAAGCCTCCATCAACACTCACCTTCTTCGTCCATGGTCTTAGATCATGCAGTAGTGCACACCGTCTCTACTACCACGGTATTGGACATGATCACGCTTCTTATTGGAATTTCATCAAACTACCACAATCTTCATCAACACCTATAAATATAAAATCAGATAAGTATCTTAGTTCTCTATATTAAGCTTTTATTTTGATAGTTAGATTCCTTATTTATCTATTTCTTATACCAAATCCTTTGTCGTATAACCACCACTCAACCAACTATTCGATATAATATCAGCCAGATCATTTCCCACATTCCAAAACATCTACCAACCTTCCAGAACCTCCACATAAATCTTACCACCCTTCTCAACTCTCATACACTCTCTGTGTAATCACAGAGAGACCCAAAACCTTTTTTTTGGGGATTTGGACCATATTTCCCCTACCGACGTCGGTTACCTAACCGTCATCGGTCATATCCCTAATGGACATTGGTTGACCCACTGATGTCAGTCTCTCTATCATTTAACAGTCTCTGACCATAAATATTCCAACTCAATCAAAATCAACTCAGACCTCACCTAATCAATTCCAGACCCCTTATCAAATCATTCTAAGTCTTGCAAAGCCGAGTACAACCTATCAAATCATTGTATCTAATCATAAATTTGTATGTTAGATTAGATTTACTTATTGTATTTGAACAAGATACCTAAATTGTATAACTATAGTAAGATTTCCTTATTTCATGATAGTTGCTACATTAAGTTGTCTTTGAAAGTGGATTGATAGCCTCCTAGGAAGCACCTTGTTTCTTGGATATAGAATTTTGCTAGACAGTCCACTAACCTATATTCTTAATATTATTTTGTGGTCTTGTTGTGTTTCTTAGAGGTTGTTCCTCCTAGCTAAAGGGAATCTCTCTACGATCAGCTTGGATCAAAATTCAATAATGTGTGCATTCAACCAACAACCTTCTTCATTTAAAACAGGTATCCCTCCTACATGTTAACCTCTTATTTTTTTCGTCTCCCCCACAAAATTTAGGTGAAACATCTTTGCATGCTCAGTGGGACCCTCTCTTGGGTTCATTGCATTTTATTCATATATGGAAATATTGTGTGTTAATTTCTCGCTGAAAATTCACATTTAATCTTCTCCCTAGTAACATTCTCTTCTTCTAATTATCTAAAAGAATTTTTTGATTTGGTGGTTAAAATGAATCCTTTATTTCTTATTACATTCACATAGTATTGAAAGAGCATACGATTGACCTATTCATCATTTTCTACATCGAAATAAATTATCAATTTGGGTTTTAAAATATTTGCATCTAATTTCTACCTGTTGCATTGTAGCTCATCTAAATTCTAGGCAACCTATATGCTAGAAGTCATTCCCAACTAATTGTTTAAAAATTGAATCACATTTTGCACAATCTTTATACCAAATCATTGAAAATAAACCACACATTTCTTAAACAACATTCTTCCTAGAATAATTTATCAATGATCACATGATCAGAGGATTGATATTGGGCTCCAGCTGATTTTCTAACAGGTCATCATATCAGAGAAGGATCCCCTAGCAAAAAATTAACTGAAACCAATCATAGTTGTCAGTCCCTGTAGGCAACCTTTGTTAACCAAGATTTCTATTCTGCTTACAATCAGTCCTAAAAGGCATAAGTCACAACATAAATTTCACAACTTAGGATTTTGTGTTTGTTAGAATTTTTCTGATTCCATTTTGAGGTGTGAGTTGCATTTATTCATTCTATCTCATCCTTTTACACCAAAATCATGACTGGTGTATTCCAGTTTATTCTAGGCGTATTAGGACTCCTCATAGCAATATTCAGTCTCTGGGTTGGTCCTTTTATTTGATCTAAATCACCAAAACTTCATTTTTATCTCTCTTCCAAGATTTCACAGTAACCAATATCAGTCCAGTGACTAGCATCAGTTACATCATCTCACCAGCATCAGTTAACTAACTGACTTCGGTATTGTGCTTTTTTGGTTAATTTTACCAAAATAGTAATTCTCCATCTTTTTGTTATTTTCGTGGCTTGTTCTGCTACTTCATCACACTTTTGAGTCTTTGATATCATCTTTAGAAGTCTAGGTTGACCCATTTTCACCTTTCATTATTAGATATTTGAATCTCCTTTTGCACAGTAACTAACATCGGTTACCTTGTTCACTGGAATCGGTCATAAAATCGACGTCGATCTTTTTGTTCTAATTTATAATTAAAACAACGACCAATTTCCACCCCGTAGATCCATTATGGTCCTTATTTCTATATTTATGTATCATTGACATAGCTCATATTATTATTTTTAACATCAGTCACATGGTTTTGAATCATAAATAAGCCAACACACTCATGTTTCACACTAGCCACCAACCGCTTCCACCTAGTCCATCCTTACCTTCTATTTTATCATCCATGGTCCCGAACCAGCCTATTACCATACACACCAGTGATGAGGATTTTGCGAGACTCCTTAATCAAAACTCGAGACTCTTTAGGGAAGCTTATCTAAAGCATGCATGTATCCATTCCCCTTTTTCTGATGCCTACTTTTGCATCCACCACTACTAGTACATCATTACCCACTCTTGACACATCGCCTGTGGTTTCTCAACTTGACCCCACATCATTGGTATTTTTAACACCTATGATAACTATCGTACCCTCAACTTTTGTCGCCCCTATGACATATTTCATACCATTATTCACTTCATTTATGCCTTTTACATCCTAACCACCTTTAGTGTCTGTAACCCCTACTCCCTTCCACAACCTTGTCCTCTTCATCCCACAATCTCTTCCATCAATCACCATGAGGTTTTTTACGTCCAAACCACCTATTTCATCTACCACCTATTCTGGGTATTTTCCCATGACATCCATCCCGTCACATATTCCCTCATCAGAATTTTTGTACTCATTACCACCACTTGAAGGAGATTCATCCACGTCATACCCATCTTATCTCCCCCTGATACCTTAGGGGATGTTCTGTCATCATAACCTTCAAATGATATCATTAAAATGATGATGGAAAAAATTTAGACATTAGAAGCCTCTGTCTCTTGCTCACATAACTCATTGACTTATGATGATATTTGTAACAGTCCTATTCACTTTTTGGTGCCAATTCATCCTTACCATATGCATTGGTAAATGCTAAAATTCAACTGATTTAATAGAAAAGAAGACCCACAATAACATTTATGGTCTTTTAAACACATGGTATCTCATCACTGACGATGATGCTTTGCTATTGTGAACATTCCTAATGTCTCTAATAATACCTATTTTAGATTGGTATAGTACGCTACCCAAACACCCTATATTTTCATTTAATCAAGTAGCTCGGGCATTCTTAGATCATTTTTCTATCAATATTGTCAAGAAGGTCATAATGACTAACTTGTATGTGACATGCCAATATGATGATGAATCTATCACAAACTTTATCACACATTGGCACAGCCTGATCAATCAAATTGAATTTTAACTACCCCATGCCGATTTGATAGAATTGTTTACCCGAGATTTCACTAGAAACATCTCGTTAACTCTCCAAGTTTAAACTTTTCACACATTTGACAAGGCATTCAAAATGGCATGAAAACTTTAAAAAAATTCTATCAAATAAAAGAAGATTCAGTTACACAACAAGAGCTCTCCCTTCAAATAAAATGAGTCTTCTTAT
The DNA here is from genome assembly GCA_019776745.2 of Taxus chinensis. Lineage (NCBI taxonomy): Eukaryota > Viridiplantae > Streptophyta > Pinopsida > Cupressales > Taxaceae > Taxus > Taxus chinensis. Next base: position 132,447,870 of record CM034155.1, read on the forward strand.
TCTTGTAAGCCACAAACCAGTCATTCTCAAAACCATTCCAAGGTTAAGGGATCCACCAACATGGTGGTCTTGTAGGCTGGCCCATCTCATCCTTCAAACCGACCAAAACCATCTTCTACTCTTTCTCTGGTACAAAATTTCCAATTCAAATGGGAACAATGAAAATACACTCCCATAGGAGAGCCTTACTCCTCCTTGGAAAAACTTTTCAAAGTTAGGGCCATTGAACTTCCCCCAATTAAACCACATACTGGTTTTCATCCATCTCTCCCTTTCCCCACATGGTACAAGGAATCTGATTACTACAATTATCACTACGTAAGAGGTCATAGTGATGGCAATTGTATAACATTTAAAAACATCATCCAGGAGATGTTATATAATGGTGAGCTTGTTTTAGATAATCCTAACGCACCAGCAAACCAAAACCTTCTCATTTTTAGGAATTCATTCCCCAACAACAATCACACATCAAATCTAATCGGTGAATCCTTTGGCACGTAAGCAGATGAGGTTCACGTTATTTTTGATGTTGTCACTTAGTTACCCGTCATCCCTTTTGTTGAACAATATACTAACACGAAACTTATTTACCCACAGAGGATTCCCTGTTCCATCTACTCCCCTACCTACGAAAGAGTTTTTCACACCTAGCTCTTTTTTTATAGAGGAAGCCACTGTGTCCATGCCTTTTCTCATCACAGAAATTTTCGTGTCCGCTCCTCTACTCATGGAAGATCCGATCAGTGCACCACCACTCGCGCTTCGCTATTGAAGTTGTTTCATCTAGTTCCTCCACCCAAAGAGGATTTCTGTTATCACCTACTTCTCCAAATCAAAATGAGCTTAGCTCGTATTCAACCTTGTTACCCAAGGAAGAACCCATACAACATGTGATTTCGGTCCCTCCACCCATAGAGAATCCATTCATACCCTTCCTACCTATAAGTGACACTTCCCCTAAGATCTTCTAGGATCCGGTTGATCTCCTCACGTCACTCTTGCCTATTGAGGAGGAAAAGACCTTTCCTGTGTCCCTTAGCTTGGAATCTTGGATGGGTGTCACAACACGATCATCACGATTTGAGCCATAGAATTTCTCATGATTGGCTAGCCATTTAGATTATTTTGACAATTTTTTGCTTTTGAGACGCCTTCGGCTTCCTTTCCCCACTCAGAGGAAAACATCGTTTGCTGACACTTCCAAAATTTATCCAAAGGTGTCCTAAGGACAGCCAAAACTATCATGCCTATCCTAATTATAATCACCTCTTCTTCATCATCCTTATCCACATATAAACCATTATCATCAACCAAGTTGTTACTCACGTAAAAAACCCTACTGACATCCATACCTTCATCTGTATCTAAACCCATCACCACTTTGGGATTCATCCCGACGTCAAGCTTAGTCCATTCTCCTATCAAACTGGATTTAGCCATACCCTTGCAAATTGTCGCAAAGATCGTTCCCTCACCTAGGAGAAAAATCCAACCTTTTAGGCTGCATACACCCATTTCACCCAACTACCACGCAATGTCTCCTTCACCATTGTCCATCCTATTCCTCAGGGCCTCACCCATCAACCTTGGCCAAAAAAAAATTTACCCAAGGAAAACCAAAAACGTGTCATCCCACCTACTCATCATGATCACCTGTCTCTCCTAAACCACCTACATTACATGTGCTCTCATTGTTACCTAGGCCCTTACTACCTCCTATATCTACAACTTTACCGATACCCTCATTATTACCCCTACTAATTCCCCTTCCATATTTCCCTTCACCACCATATTTATCTTACCTCCATTATCACCCTGGTATAAGTCATCCCCTTCCGCCATCTGCCTTCACTTATTCATCACACACTTCTTATGTACCTTTACTTAAGATGGGCCCCAAACTGAAGTTCAATACCTCTCTACCTTCCAAAAGAGTAGGGAAGCCTACACTGCCTCCCACAACCATCTCATTAACTACACGTTTACCCAAGAAGGTGCACCCTAAATATAAAACCACATCATTTACCAAAAATTGGTCAAAATTACTCACACGCCCATGCCACCGTGCAAAACCACTGCTCGTTTCGCATTGTGATCCATTGGCAGGATCTTACGTCAACATTCCTAGCTAACCTTTTAGAAAAATATGTCATCACATTACCACTACTTAGACCTTATAACCCACTCAAACCCAAACTAATAAGGATTTGATGACACAAAAATTTGTGTCTTACCATCGTGTACCACGGCATGATTTAGAAAAGTGTAAATCTCTTAAGACTATAATTCTTCACTTATGTCCGCTCGAAAAAAAAATTATTATGACGATGACCTTTTAAACGAGGACCCCATTCCACCTTCGCATATCTCCATACACCCTAACCCCATACTTAGTCAGCAACCTACATCTCCACTTCCACAACCTTTTTACCCTCCTCCCGTATTCGAGGTCAACATGGTTTGCATTAGTGAACTAGCCAAAACCCTTATGAAATGTTTGTGCACCCAAATGCTTTCACAAGAGCTTGTTCCTTCATCATTATTTTTTTCCATCATGTCGTTACACCTTTCACAACACACCTTCTCCATCACCAGTTATTCCTCAAATTAATATGATTTAATTTATTACTCACGTACAGGACAAAGAGAAAGAGAATACGAGTAGTTCATCCGCAGTGCCATTACCCAACATTCCATTTGCACCTGTACCTAAAATCACCATCCGTGGATCCACATACCCCATTTCAAATAGATTTTTCCATCGTACAATGATTAAGAAATTAGCGCAGTCACCTCTAAAGATTTCGTAATATGATCTCATCTAAACATCTGAATCTCATTGCCTGGCTCTCCTCGTGATCCTGCAAACCATCAAGGTATTACCCAATGAACCTTCACTGGTCAATGCCATATTGACCCCTCACCACGTAGCTACACTTATCACTTCACCTAAAACTCCTCTCCCCACTACCAACCATCAAATTTCCACTGTTAGTTTCTCTAACTTGGAAATTTATCCTTTTCATTCAGATGATCATGATCGATCTCTCTTTATCTATGTTCACACGTCGATGATACTCGCGTTCAACAAGTTATGATTGATGGGGGGTGCAAAGTATCAATATCATTTCTTCACGTGCATACGAGAAAATGTGCATACATACTAATTACATGCATAATAACTTGGTTATGTTGTGCTCATTTAATGATGCCATCACTTCCACTCTTGGCACCATCATCCTCTATGGCTGTATGTAACCTCGCATTCTTCCTGAGATCTTATATTTTCTTGAGGGTGAATTCTAATATAACATGTTACTTGGCCAACCTTGTATTCGTGCCATGTGTTGTGTCCCATCAACCCTTCATTGTTGTATTAAATATGAGCATGAAGGACACTCATATACCATTCCTACAGAGCCTTCCCCTTTTAAGACCTCTAATAAGTTATACCACCCAAACGATGTCTTGATTTCGGTGAAGGCATCTACCACTACCACCACTTCTTTTGTCGTTGTTTCTTCTTCTGATGGTAGCTTCACCATCTTCCATGATAGACACACCTACTAGCTGTCTACCACACCTACCAGTTCAGCCACACCAGTAGTCCATCCAATGGCACATACCTTCCTACTACTATTGTTACTTCTAAAGCTAATCCATCACCATCTTCCCAAGTTTTGAGTAGTTCATCTATCTTAGCTTCATAGGTCCCAACATTTGATCCCTTGGTATATGTTTTTCAGCATCTTTCCTTGGGGGAATATCACCTCTATAACATCAATTGTTTCCTTATTCCTCTAGAGTATGGTAGCCTACTCTCAACATCCATATTATGACCAATGATATAAGAGAATTTCTTTCATATGGTTCTCTTTATCTTGGCACCAATTTAACAGTATGGGGGACCATATGTCACTTCTTGTTCACTCAAACCACCAACCACAACACACCCCTTTTCATCAAATTTCATAAGCCTCACTAACCCTCTTTTTTCCCATACCTTTCTCCATCGTTATGCTTAGAAGGGCTTTTGCTTTAGTCTTTATGAACAAGGTCATCACACAATTATACCTTGCACAACCCGCAAACATAAATATTGTAGTGGTGTTGGCTTCGCTACACCACCTAGTCCAAAGAAGACTTGCGTTCACCTCATAGAAGCAACACAATCTTCACTACCTTCCTTACCTCATATATACCATCTTCGACACCATCTTCGCATCTCACCCCACTTTCCCCTACGGAGTCTATGGATCTAGAATCTGTTCCTCCTAGATTTTTTTTTACATAAACAATAATCTCCTAGAGACCGCTGACCTATCAGCGCGATAGCGAGGCTTCCTGTCTTCCCTTTCTTCTATTCCACTCCTTTATCATGACATGTTAGATCACTGACAACATTCCATCTATTAATGTGGTTCAATGTAAAGATGACGATTCCCTACTTACCTATCTTGGTGTGAGATAATTCCTACATTCATAGGTCAATTACCATCCGAGACATAAACCATGTTGAATGAATAAACCATAGAGATTAAAATTCACATCTCAAGATTGACCCCCACATTCTCATTATTATCCAATCATTAGATCCCACTGAGAAAGAAACTTACACTTATTTCCTCCACGATCATAGCAACGCCTTTTGCTTGGTCATATGTCTGATATTCCTATTATTGACCTGAATATCGTGGTCCACTATATTGTCACCCTTATTAACACTAAACCTGTGAAACAAAAGTTGCAAAAAATGCATCCACGCATTTCTCTTCTTATAAAATATGAACTCCATTGCCTCCTTTCTATTTCTTTTATTCTACCCATTGATTATTTTTGATGGATTTCTAACATTGTTCCTTTCACTAAAGCGATAGGGGGACTCCACATATGTAAGGATTTCCATGACCTTAACCTTGCTCTTACCCCAAGGATGATTTTTCTTTACCAAAGCATTTGACCAACTTGTTGATCTAACGACTGGTCATGAGATGGTATCTCTCATGGATGGGTTCTCAAGTTATAATTAGATATTAGTCGCACCGGAATATCAACATAAAACCGCCTTCATTACCCTTTGGGTAACCTTCTGTTATTGGGTCATGCCCTTTCAGGTTCGAAAAATGTTGGTGCCACTTATAACCATATAATGACTTATATCTTCCATAATATTATGCATCGCATATTGGAAGATTATGTTGATGACCTTTTAGGTAAATCCAAAAGTTATGTTGAACATCTTCTTATTCTTAAGATCATCTTTGATCGTCTCATAAAATATTTCTTTCACCTTCAACCAAAGAAGCGTGTCTTCACAGCTTTCTCTCTAGAAAACCTCCTTGGTTTCATTGTTTCCTATGAGTGTCATTGAAGTCGACCCTGCTAAAATCAAGGCAATACTTGAAGATGCTGCCACCTACTAATCTTCTAGGCAATTACATAGTTTACAAGGAAAATTGTAATCTATTCGACGTTTTATTTCCCAATTATCATATCAGTGTCATCCCTTTCATCATCTTCTTAAAAATGATATATCCTTCCACTGGAATGAAGAGTATCACAAAGATTTTGAATCATTGAAAGAATATCTTCTTCAACCACCTGTGCTCATTCCATCTCAAGATGACAAATCTTTTTACCTCTACATCTTTGCCACTAACCATTCATTGGGGACTCATGGTCGCTCATAGTGACAAGCAACATAAGGAACAAGCAATTTACTACATAAGCTGTATGCTTTTAGACTATGAGACTAGATATACACACACCAAAATTTTTTTTGTCTTGATTTATTCTTTGTGGCTATCGAGCTTTGCCACTACCTTCTCGACCACAAAAATTTCGTCGTCACTGATACCGACCCTTTACATTACATGTACGTACTAAACCTTTTCAACACCAACACACCTGTTGGTGACTCATACTTCTCACCAAATTAGACCTAGATTTTTTCCATCAAAAGTCTATCAAAGGACAAATTTATTTCCAGACCATCTCACAGACGTGCACCACTCCCTAGACATCAATCTTCCAACTTTGAATTCCCAAATGAATCTATTTCTACCTCTATCCCTTGATGATGTCACCTGAGGGAAACTATTATTTAACAAATTATCTTATTCTTTGATGGTTCCAAATGTTAACGTGGGGGTGGCATTTTTTTCAATCTCATTCCTCTTGACAATGAGCCCATGCCTTTGTCATTCAAACTTGAATTCAAATGTATGAATAACATAGTTGAATATGAAGCCCTCGTATTAGGTATCCAAACTGCCATTACCTTAGATGTTGAATCCATTAACATCTTCAGTGACTCACAATTAATAGTGAACCAAATAAATGATGTCTATCAATGTCGTAATGAGGTCCTACAAAAGTAAAAACATCATGTCGACCTACTTTTGAACATGTTTGATCACTACCACATTCAAATTACACCTCGCTCCATTAAAATTTTTTTAGATGCCATGGCTTACCTTACCTCATAGATACATGCTTCACCCACCAGATTAACATATATTTATCATAGTATAATGATTGTAATCTCCTTCTTATATTACCTATGGAGTACATTTTATGGGATGTATCAAAACCGACTCACGTGACATTTGGTATAAGTAATACTTTGATTGCCATCTCTTTTCAATCATACCTTCAAACCTCACTCGCAATGGTTGATGATATTTTCTTCAAAGAATCTCTCATTACGTCGTTCATGGGAGGTTTCCTTTATAAATGCAACTTTGACAATATCCTACTTCGATGCCTCATTGGTTTCAAAATCCTGTACACCATAAAGGAAATCCATGATGGAATTTGTGGTGGTCATTTTGGTGGCCTCGTTGATGCTAAATGCATCCTTCACCTCAGCTATTATTGGCCACCCCAAATCAAGACTATTGTGAATATGTTAAATGTTGTGTGAACTCTCAGCAACAAGCTAATCTTGAACACACCCCTAGTCACGCCTTACAGGTCGCAAGATACCTTTGGCCTTTCTCTTAATGGGGTCTCAATCTCGTTGGTGAAATTAACCCGCACTCTTCCCAACACCATCAATGGATTATTACTGCTACTAAATATTACACTAAATGGGTGGAAGATATACCTCTCATTTCTACCAAATTCAAGAAAATTTGTGAGTTTCATTAATCATCATATCATTTGTTACTTTTTTGTTCATCATCATGGATCATAACTGATAACGGAAAACAATTCAAAAACAAAACCCTACGAAAAATTGTGTGATGCCTTTGGCTATTCAACATAAGTATTTCTTCACCTTATTACCCGTAAGAACTAATGGCCAGGCCAAATCAACTAACAAAACTCTTCAATAAAATTATTATGGAAAGTGGTTGACGATATTGGCAAGGATTGTCATACACACATTACTTTTTCCTTATGAGCTTACCACACTAGTATTTACACCTCCATTACCCCATATTTTTTTTCTTTGGTCTATGGAATGGAGGGTGTTTTACCTTCTCGAGGCCCAAATTCCATATCTTCGTATCTCACTCAAAGTTATGCTCAATGATGACAATTTTTTCACTAAGATTGTTCGACACAACTTGAGCTTATTGGATGAGCGCCACCTAAATTCTCTCAGTCACCTTCAAATCTACCAAAAATGTATCAAACGTGCTTATGAAAAATGTTTCCTTGAGTGAGCCTTCAAGGTCGGAGATCTTGTCCTAAAGGAAAATCAACATGTAACTAAAGTAGAGAAAAGCAACCGGGTTAAATTCACTCCTAATTCACTTAGACCCTACATTGTTACCCACGCCTATGGATCAGGTGCTTATCGTTTATCGTCACTTGAAGGTAAACCTGAACTTGAGCCCCTTAATGTCTTACATCTTTGAATATTCTACTATTGAATAGATTACTACATCACTTTGTGTCACTTATATGCTCGTCCCTTAAGAAAACCTTTTCCCCCCGTCTACCTTCTTTAAGCACCAATGATTAAACTACAATTGTGTGATTATCCATCACCATTTCAACCTTGTCTTAAATATGAGTACCACAGCTCTACTCATGGCATAATTCTCATGGATAATTTTGTCCCCTTTTCAGGATGGTATCCTATGGTCATTCGTTGCTTAAAATCCCACTTTTTCATAACTAACTTGTTCATGTTATGGTTTTTCCCTCATAAAGGAGGCCTACACTCCTTTCTAGACTTGTCCATGAGTTTGAGTCTGAAAAATAAAATAATAAGAATAAGAATAAGAAAAGACCACAACAAATATGGGATAAATGAACATACAAATCTTTGATTCGAACTTCCTACAAATAGATGAAATCCCTAAACAAATGGACATCGATGTTTCTCTTCTTGCTGTCTATAAATAAACTTACTTCCTCGAAGGACAAACTATAAAAAGCCGATCGAAATAAATTATCTTTGAAGCTTCTTGCATACGATCAAGCTTCACAAAGACCTCAAGAGAAATACAACTATCCAATTATAGACTTTCGGCATCGATCAAGTCTATACGGTCATAAAAAAGAGGGGGGACATAAAAGGAAAAGTTAAGATAATAACGCTTTTAGTCATGTTCTTGTATGGCTTGGTTTTTGGTAAATTGCAGAGGGGGCATATTGTCCCACAACAAGGTTACGCTAAACAAAACCTCTAACCCTTTCCCTAATTTTTCTAATCTTTTAAACACCACTGAAGGGATGTAGCGTGCAGTTTACATGTTGTGATCACATAAATTCTTTCACCTATAGACCTTTCGTATCTATAGTGTATCTATGGTCTTATGTTAAAATAAGTCCATAGGTTAACACTTAGGGTTTTTGCCAAGTTTGGGTAAATCAACCCTTTCAAATTCTTCCCTTTTTATGGGTTGATCTTTTAACATGGCATTGCTATCAACATCAACACTATCTATCTGATATTTTCATCTATACCCAAATCCAAGCCTTATTCACTTTACCTATTACCTATTTGACATTTTCATTATGGTCGTACCTTACCAACCTAATTAGCCAATTCACCTATACATTGCACTAACTCCATCTCATTTTCCCCCAGTTTAAGGGAGAACTACATCGGCCTGAGGCCCCTTTCACAAGGGCTATATAGGCAACACTCTTAGGTCATGGGGCCCTTTGAAGTTAGCTTGGCCACTCTTTTCCTAAAATTACTAATTTCATAAATCAGACACATTATTCATTTTGTTTCCATAGAATCAATAATTCAGAAATCAAAATCACCCTCACCTTTAAATCACATCATGTCTACTATCTAAAATTCCATAACATTTACATTTCCTCATACCCAAAATGCCTAACATTTCAAACAATATCAATAACTTCACAATCAAACCAAACCATGTAAACCAAATCATATTTTCATAACAATAGTACCTGGGAACTGTTTCAACTCCACCATGCCTAGACAACCTCACTCCACCATGCCTAGACAACCTGACTCCACCATGCCTAAAAAACCTAACTCCACCATGCCTAGACAGCCTGACTCAACAATGCCCAACTGACTTGGTTTCCATAGTAATAATACACTAAAAATGAAACCAAGTACATCATCTATCCAATAACATAATCCAATATATAAAGGGAATGTCTATATACTCAATACCATGCCTAATACACCTAGTTTCCATGAATAGCAATGACACTAGGAAATGAAACCAAGTACATCATCTATCAAATAGCATAATCCACTATATAAAGGAAATGTCTTTGTATCAATACGTATATACATAGGTATGGCTGATAAATTGTATCTCAAAAACTCTCATAATACAATCTCACATCTTCAGCACGCATACCCTGTATATATTTCAAAACATCAAAATCAATATATCTCATCATGTATTAGCCCCATATCGGGCCCTCATCCTCACTATCACCACCACCCTCAACCGGTTCAGTCCTCCACCCTGCCTTCATTTCTCCACCTGCGGTTTGGTCCTAGTCTCTGTGAACTAATAACCTAACCCTGACCCTATCCATGGGACCGACAACCTCTTGTGCTGCTAGAACTATGGATCCAGGATCGGGTCCTCTCACTTGTAGCATGTTGAGCCTTGTACTCAGCATATGACATAACATGTAAATTAGCCTGTAGTAATCGATCCTGGTAATACATGACTTCTAACACAACATATTTGTAGGTGGTCATGGCTTTAATATGAGGTGGGCCCATAGCCCGCGTTGCTCCTTGTAACTATACCTATCCTTATACATATACTCGTCCCTGTACATGTGTCGAAACCTATACCTGTGTTGAAACCTGTACCTATGTTAGAACTTGTACCTATGTTGGAACCTATACGTCAGCCTTTACACCTGCTAGTTATTCCTATAATTTGGCCACATGTAGGCCTGAAGGGTGGAATCCAATGTGCATGTAATCCTTCCAGCTGTCCACCATCCCCTAGCATGTGCCTAAACTAGCTGTGCCTAAAGGATGGAAAATTACGCCTACAATGTGGCCACCTATCCTCCATCATGTGCCTGTGTTGGTTGAGCCTGTAGTGTAACCACCTATGCATGTAAACCAACTACCTGACCCTGGAGAGTCATCACCTGAGCCTATGACTACATTAACTGTAGCTGTAAAGCTACTACCTGACCCTATAACTGATTCCTCTGCACTATCACAGTGGCCACATCTGGTTGTCTGGGTCTAGGAGGTGCCACCCATAGATGCACTACCCACCACTGCTGGTATGCATCCATGTTGCCCACATCATCAATCCATCATTCTACCACCTAATCGTGTTGCCCAGTGGGATCATTCGGATGTGGTGGAGACATAGGTCTCTCCATGTCATCTCTACGGTACTATGGAAATGGTGGAGGCACGTATTGCTGTAGTCCAAACTGTCCCTCTGACCCTATCCACTGGAATCAACTCATGCTCCTTGGCACGCTGCCCCTGTATCCATCTCAGTAACTGCAGCCCCTCTAACTCCTTAGCCATGCCTCTATATGAAGGAAAACTCACATATGGACGCCACATAATATCAACTGTTTATAGGCCACCCAACAACTGCTTGTAGTATGTAACATCATATGTGGCCTTAGCTATCGTCAAGTGTGCCCCGAATGACACCCATCTCCTAAAACCCAATCTATACAAACCACCCCCGAACCAGTCCTGTCATGGTAACCCAAATTGACACACACATATGATGTGCTCATACACGTAATAATGTAACAAGTATGTACAACACATACCAATCCTCTTGTACCTCTCATAAGCCCATAGCTCCATATACAGTTGGACTAGGAAAGCTTGTGCCTAAACAAAACATACCTGCTCCTCAATTATGTCCTTTAACACCCCTATCAGTGTTGGTAGAAATATTCCACCCTTAAAATCTAGAAGAGCAAAACAACCTACTGCCGTAATTATCAGAGTAGATACTTTGGTCTCATGTGGATATGGCACATACATCTCCCCATAACTCAGACTCACATTGTGATACCTCAGCGTTCCCATCACCTCACCAAATATCGCCACTATCAGCTTCACCAACGCCTCAATCAAAATCAAATACACTAGATCCCCAACAATAGGAAGCCACATGATCCTATACATATTCTCCAATGTGATGATCATCTCCTCAGTCGGTAAATGAAAGGTATTGGTTGCGGAGTCCCATCTGTCGATAAGAGTGAAAATCAAGCTATGATTTCGACCTATATGCCCATAATGCCTGATCACATTGATCCTCACATCTACTCTGTGCTCCCACTCCTCATCCATCACATTGCGTCACATCTGTACCAATAGAGGTGGTACTAGGTCTCTCATGGTCAGTTTTTCTCTCACCCGCATCATCCAAACCAACATTTTCCAGTCAAGACCTTCTCACATGACCTATTCATCAAACCTTAACTAACCTCATACTTAGCCATTTTTTTACCAAATCATACCTTAAAACCATCAATCATACCTACCCTTCACCTGGTTTCCATACCTAACCTTTACTTATTTCACCTAAAACCCTACTATCTCCATGATGATACTTACCCACTATCATCAATCATTTCACCTACTTACCTATCACATACACCTGCACAATCGTGTGCTACCTACACTCACATAGCCCTTTTCCACCTACATTAGTCTTCACCTACCCCTTCCTCACCTTTTTCTTCTTTCCCAACTAACTTTGCATTAACCTAGTCACTTTTTACAGTGACCAGCATCGGTCGCCTTGACCGATACTAGTCATCTTGACCGGTGTTGGTCACCCTGTAACCAATTGATGCTAGCAAAACCTAACCGACGTTGGCCAACTCCTGACCGACGTCGGTCACTATTTCTGTGATAAACCAAAACCATACGCTCTCCCATTCCAAAAAATACCAAAAAAACCACTAACAACTTATCCTACCCCACCCAAATTATACCTACATTCATTTCCCAACCTATTTAACCTATATTTTTCATTACCCACCTCAATTTCACCCCTTTTCACCCATATTTTTAAAAATAAAAACTTTCCCCCCAAATGCATTCATTTACACCAAAATTTTAAACTAAAAATAAGGGTTGAGGAAGGCCTCCTACCTCTACTCGGCATTGTCTCTGACGGTGGCACCTTGGGTCTCTATGCCAGTGGTCCTCCTCCCTCTCCCAGCTCCACCATGGCCCCAAATACACTCCTCTGCTCACAACCAATCAAATCGATTCACTCGATCTCATAGGCCCATGTCTACTATATGCCAATCACCTCCTTGCAAATTGTTGACTTCGCTCACGCCTTGGCACTGTTCTTTTACACTTCCACACCTCTCACTTATCATTTTCTATAAATGGAATTAAACAAATGAATCTGTAAAAAGAGGATTTTTCCTTTCATAGCCCCAAATTGATATGAGCAATGTCGGTCACATCATGCCCTAGTCAACTGATATCAATTGACCTTTAACCGACATCGGTCACCTCAATTAACCATATGGCCTCAAAAATGCATGTTTTTCCCCAAAAAGAAGTCATTTTTAGACCCATTACCCTTAGTGTTACCTATTAGGTTCTCTCCAAAGCCTTACCCACTTATTCAGCTCCCTAATTTCCTTTAGGGACATGTTATTTGCATTAGTGCCAACTTGACATGACTGTAGTCAACCGATATCGGTTAGCCACTAACCGACATCAGTCGCCACCCTTAAAATATATAAACTTCGTAATGTACATTTTGCCTCACCTAATATTTCCCTTTCACCCATTACCCTTAGCATACCTATTAGGTTCACCCAGAAGCCTTACCCACTTATTCATCTCCCTAATTGCATTTAGGGACATGTCCTTTGCTTATAACTCGGTCGTACTCATGACCCCACCTAAACACCCTGGCATGAACCTTTTATTGGACATTCAAATTCGTCACCTCATTATACCTCGTGATGACACTACCTAGTTTTTTTAGCCTACCAACATTCCCTTGCCTAATATCATGTTATTTATCTTGACCTAACCAAACTTACTGGTGTTTTGAAGACTATACCTAATACCCATTCCTACATCTTGCCTCATTATTTTACAAGACCGTATCATGTACCTTAGATACCTGGACCATATCAACCTTGTTTGGATAAACAATGAACCTTTTGCATAGGGAGAGATTTATATGCTCTTCAATCTAGTCCCTTGTCACATTTTATACATGTGTATCTGTTTGAATGCCTCTACCTAAAACCCACACCTAACCTTATAACTGGTCATTTCCATCTCGTACCCTCATTTTCAACACCTACCACATTATCAAATCATTCACCGCTTCTACCTACAACTTCAACAATTCCTTGTTTGAGGGGGGATCACCTTCACTCCTACCTGGGATAACCCCACCCTCACCTATATTATGGGAAGACACTTCTATTTTTATCAACATTGTTTAACAATATAAGCTACGTGAAAAAAATGAGAAAATGTAGACACCGAAAATCAAGACAAATTCCTTTAGCCCTCATCAATTAAATAAATTTATAATATACCCAGTCATGTCCCTAGTACACACATGTTAATAAATTTAATTACAATAATTAAATTAATTAATTACCTCACCCCTCCACCTTACGTACAACCAACTCACCTATCCACCTCACCCAGAGACTAATTCATAGTCCATTAATTAACTAGGACTAATTCTATACCAATCCTAACTGACTAAGACATAGTCTAAACCTAGCATTAAATCCCACTACCTCTCCTTGAAGAACTCATACTTATACGGGCGGACTTTATCACTTGAGACCCAGATTAAGGATATCAATCACGCCAAAAATAGTAAATATCAGGTTATTTTTGGAAAACCTAGGATTACCCGCCTTAACCAATGTCGGTTATTCCTCAACCGGCATCGGTCATCTAACCGCCATCGGTTATGTTAAATATGTTTTCCTAACTCGTCATCCTGGGCTGGTTGCTAGGATTAATTTTCTGACATAGGGCATTTTGCATTCGTATCCGGAGAACATACATGTGGATAGATGATGGATCAAAGCATTCCAAGCCTCCATCAACACTCACCTTCTTCCTCCACAGTCATGGATCACGCAACAGAGTACACCAACTCTACTACCATGGCACTAGACACAATCACACTTCTTATTTGACTATCATAAAACTACCACCACCTTCATCAACACCTACAGATCTAAAATTAGATAAGTGTCTTATTTCTCTATATTAAGCTCTTATTTTGATAGTTATATTCCTCTATTTACTTCTTTCTTCTACCAAACTCTTTGTCGTATAATTGCATCGCTCACACCAATTATCCGATATATTGATCAACTAAATCATTTCCCTCAACTTAACATCTCCTCCAACCTTCTTGAACCTCCCCATAAATCTTACCACGCTTCTCAACTTCCTTATACACTCTGTGTAATCACAGAGAGACCCAAAACCTTATTTTTGGGATTTGGACCATATTGCCCCTAGTAACGTCGGTTACCTAACTGTCATCAGTCATTTGTTTAACCAACGTCGGTTAACCCACCGATGTAGGTCTTCATGTCATTTAATATTCTCTGACCAGCAAGCCTTCCGATCAACCAAAACTAACTTAGACCTCACCTAATCATTCCTAGACCCTTTACCAGACCTCTATCAGACCTACAAAACCCATAATAACCCACCAAACCTTTGGATCTAATCATAGCTTTTCCTGTTAGATTAAATTTATTTATTGTATTTGCACAAGATACCTAAATCGTATAACTACACTAGGATTTCCTTATTTCATGATACTTGTTGCATTAAGTTATCTTTGAAAGTGGATTGATAGCCTCATAAGAAGCACCTCACTTCTTGGATCTAGAATTTTTATAGGAAGTCCACTAACCTATATTATTAATCTTATTTTGTGGTCTTGTTGTGTTTCTTATAGGTTATTCCTCCTAGCCAAAGGGAATCTCTCTACGATCAACATGGATCAAAAGTCAATAACGCACGTATTCAACCAAAAATATTCTTCACTTAAAATAAGTATCCCTCCTACGCCCTAACCTCTTGTTTTTTTTTTCTTCATCACAAAATTTAGGTGAAACAATATCCATAAAAAACATTTATAACACATGAAGGTCACTATGAATTGTTTGGTAATGCGTTTTGGCCTTATAAATGCACAATATACATTATATACTTTGATGAATTCATTCTGTTAGCCATTTTTTATGATTTTTTTTTTTAGTATTCTTTACTGAAATATTAATCTATAGTAATACTTGGGAATAACATGTACACCGTTTCAATAAGGTATTGAACAGTATTAAATAACAACACATTTACGCCAATACCTCCAAATTTTCTTTTGGGGTAAGGAAGGTAGAATAATTGGCTCATATTGTGTCTCATGAAGGGATAAAATTGTATCCTCATAAGATTCAATCCATGATGGATTGGTATATTCCTAAAACCCTAAACAATTTCAAGGAATTTTTAAGGCTTATGGGTTATTCTCGCACATTTGTGAAGAATTACATGGTATAATTGCAACACCAATAAAAAATTTATTAAAGAAATAATATTTTCATTGGAATGAGGAAGCTCTTTTAATTACAGTGAGGAAGTAACATAATTATTTAAATCAATGAAGAAGGTCATGTATACCACTCCAGTTATGGCTACACCATATTTCTCCAACACCCTCATTGTTAAATGTGATGCTTCAGGGTGTGGCATAGGTGTATTACTTATAAAAAAGGCTCACCCAATTTTTTTGAGAGTAATAAAATAAAAGGTTAGGACCTATCAAAAATAATTTATGATAAGGAAATCATGGCTATCCTACATGTAGTTAAAACAATGGAGAATCGTATCTCATGGGTCATTACATCAAGGTAAAGATAAATCATGAAATTTTGAAATACTTATTAGAGAAAATAATATCATCTAAAAAACATCAAATTTTTTTTACTAAAATGTGTTCGTTGATGGACTACCCATGAGAGATGAGTCCATAAAGGCACTTTTATGTGTCTTGTCCATATTAGCATCAAATTGGGTAGATCATGCAAGATTAGAATGGAAAAATGAAAAAGAGACCCACAGTCTCATTCAGAATCTCCAACATGATCCAAACATTTCAAAAAAATTGATGGAAGGGGAATGCATTATGGTACAAGGACTATTTTTACTTATGCAAAAAATATAACCTTATAATTTTTGTTCTCTAAAAGATCCATGATTCTCCAATTGGTGGAAATTTAGGATTCTTAGTAATGTATCAAAAAATTAAACAATATTTCTTATAGGAAGTATTTAAAGGATATGTCCATAAATTTGTGGTAGAATGCTCGGTGTGTTATTGTAACAAGGGTAAAACCATTAAATCTTCAGGCCTTTCTTACTTTCTATTTATTCCTAGTGAGTTGTGGGTAGAGGTTTCCATGGATTTATTCAGAAGATTACTGAAATATAAAGGGAAAAGTGTAATTATTGTGTTTGTGGATAGACTCACTACGTATGCTCATTTTTTTCCTTGTCTCATACATTTATAGTAAGTATTATTTTCATATATTTTATGGATAAAATTCAGAAGCTACATAGAACACCTAAAACTATAGCCAGTAATCATGATCCTATATATATTAGAATTTTTTAGACTAATTTATTCTTGTGTTTGGGTACTCAATTGGATCATATATCATCCCCAATATAATGGATAGAATGAGGTAGTAAACAAATATTTAGATGGTTATATACAATTTTTCTTTAATAAATAGGAGAGATGGATCAAGGGGTTACCACTTGCAGAATGGTTCTATAACAGTTCATTTCATACTCCATCCAAAATTTCCCCATTCTTGGCATTATACGGTTACCATCCACCATCCTTCACTTTCATATTACAGGTCCAAACTAAAGCAAGACCTTTTGAATATCATATTCAACACCAACAAGAGGTACTCTCAAGCCTTAAAGGGGAATTGATATTAGCAAAAAAAATTATGGAGTAATAAATTGATCAATAGTACAGTGAGTGAGAACTGAATTTAGAGACTTTTGTTTTGTATTATTTCAGCCATATAAGAAACTATCTTTGAAACAATAGAAATAATATAACACACTTTCACCTAGATATTATGTCCCTTATCAATTATTGCAAAAAAATTGTAGTGTGGCATATAAACTGGATCTTCCTCAATTAGCTAAAATGCATCCATTTTTCCATGTTTATTTCTTGAAGAATTTCATTTAGTAGAATGTGTCTTATTAGTAGGTGTTACTAGATATTGATGAGGATTGATCTGTCATCTTGGAGTATTGAGGAATTATAGAGACATGTATTAAGAAATTGAGGAAAAGGGTCATCATTGATAATCCAATCAAATAGAATAATTTGGAACTTGATGATGCAACATTGGAATATGAAGTATTCTAATAGTAACATCTAATGTCACACCTCGTATATTCATTTTATAATAATGATAGGGTAAGTATTAAACAAATGATTTAAATGTTTTATGTTCTATGATATTTCCTTAGCTTGAGAAAACTTATCATATTAAATACAATATTTGACGGATGTGGCTTCTTTGTAAGAGGTTTTTGCTGAGAGTTAAGGTACAAATTGACTACCTAGGAAAGGTCCTTATCATAAGCTCTACTAATATTGGTGATCATAATTGAACTTATTAAGAACATTGGAAAGTAATGATCTTTCTATAATGATTAAGGAACAAATTATAACTGATAGCAATATGGTAATATGATCATGTTGTTTTAATTCATACTGGGACTATGTTTGCATAAAAGCTCACTTTGGGATTAGAAAAAATACTCATGGTTATGATGACTCATGTTTGATAAAATGATGAGTTATGATATGAGGTAACAAAGTAGACCAATATAGGTCACGTTATTCCCAACTTAATAAATTCAGATGAGGGATACGGGGTAGCAACCCCTTTGGTATTGTTGACATTTTAATTCTTAGGTCCATTTATACTGGAAGGACATATTAATGACTAGTAGGTTTTTCTTGGTTATAAGCATGATGCCAAATGATTTAAACTATTTGATGCAGCCTAGAATTTACCAGATAACACCCTGGACTCGTTGGCACATCACTCAGCCTAGACTGAGCGCTCACCCAAAGCGCGAAAAGGTACCAAGTCCCTCTTTAGCGTTGCTGTAGCAGGATGATAGCATGATAAAGCAACAAATATATATAGATCCATAACTAATCCAGAGTTCTATAATGCATAATAGATCCATATCTAAGGAAGAATAAATCTAAATAACAATCATGATTGAATATGAACAAGCACGACTCAATCACACATAGGAATGAAACTTAGATTCAACCAATATCTTCCATCTATTAATAATGGCAATTTATGCCAAAGCGTGCATGGACTTGATACAATAATCCAAACTCATGCACATGTCTCTATATGCTTATCTCTTACAAACTCATACTATATCTCACTTTCTATCTAATAGATAATTCACTACATATATAGGGTGGGGAATTTCCCTTCACCACTTATCCATTCCAAAAATAGGCCGCATGTTATTAATATCCACGCATCGTTTATAGGCATAGACACACATGTAAGTGTGCTATATAAAGACCTCTTACAGTTAACTGAAATGTCAATCCTATTCTTATCTTATCTCTATGAAAAATCACTTTGAATCTGCTCCTCTAAAAATAGGTAATGTGTGGCGTGCATGTCTTTGCATCGTTTGTGTGCTCCGCACACCATCTTCTAAAACTAGACTTCATGATTGAAAAATGGATAAGTCCCGAAAGTTGAACTTGCCCACTGCACGTGGGTCCTTCTTGTCCCTTCATACACTTGAACCTGGCGTTCTCTCCCACGTGGACTTCATGTGTGAGTTTGGTCAAGTATTCTCTGATTAACATTACCCCACACTAATCTCATTATCATCCTGAAAATGGGTATCTCCAAAACTGAAGTAAGTAATGTTGAATAGAAAGAATCAGAAAGAGTTTAGAATGAATAAAGAATATATTATGTGGCAGCCTCATCTGTATAATCTTAAAGAATTAACTCTAGATACTCTTCCTTTATTTCAGCCTCCAAGGCTTGCCACTTGGTGAGAACCTTTTATGCTTGCTATGGTATGTCTACAATAATGGACTCCATTTCATCTTGTGTCACCTCACCCTTTTCATTCTGCAACACCAACATAATGCTGGACATTACAGTATGTGTTCCTTTTAGCACATCCATTCTCTGTGCAATGAGTTTCCCAAGCTCATAGCCTCATCCAATCTTTCCTTGGGTGGCTCTTGTGATGTTGTCAAGGTATCGAGCTTTTGTTTTACAATGGTTAAACTCTCTGTGTGGCCCAAGGTATCATCCTTCTTGGCCTTGTGGACTTCATTATCTTCTTCCAGAGTCTACACCTTTATCAATGCCTCTGGGGCTGTGCATATATTCAAGGCATTATGTGTCTTCTTCATCCATCTTTAACTTCCTTCTCCTCTTCAAATCGGTGGGATCCTTATGTGGCGAGAGACAAAGTGATTTCCTTACCATTTACGGGGTTCCACCTTGAGTCTTCGTGTGTCTAAAAATTTTCTTGAACCAGTTCTCCACTCACACTACATGTGTATCCTCTTCTTCATCCTACCTTTGAGGTGGAATGTTCACACGCTGTGACTCTTTTCTATTAGATGGTTACTTTCTTCTATGCTCTAAGCCTCCACTATCTTCACACTCCTCTTCCTCATCCTCTACTTCATTTTTTTATACGGGCCTTTGTGCCAATATGTTCTCCATCATATGCTTACCCTTCAGCGGCCTTGAGAGTGCGAACTCATTCTCCACATACTTATTGTTCTCCATCTTAGGCTTTAGCTGAATGTATACCAATGCTGCCCCAGTATCCCCAATAGCTAAACTCATCAGAATTATGCTCAACACCTCCTAAATGATCCTTTCAATGTATGCTCTCCACCCTTGATACACATATTTCTTTCTCAGGGTGTGGTAGTCACAGTCTACCTTATTTGCATTGAAGGCCAGGTGATACATATCTATGAATCTGTGGACTACTACCTGGAAGTACCTTGCTGTGAAGGTGTAAGGTAGTTTACACCAAGGGCTCCAAGATCCATCCTTCATTAGGAAGCACACGATGAAAAAATTCTGATAGACAACAAACTCAACTTGTTTTCCTACTACCAAAGGTAAATCCTTCGGGATGCGCCACTCTTCCTCAAAGGCCGTGTGGAGCCTGTTGTAGAACTTCTCCGCCCCTTTGCTTGACATCTTCCATCATGGAGCCTTTACACAAGTAATTTTTGAACCTCTCAGCTGGTGATTTATTCTCCATGGGGTATTCCCATATCTTCTACTTTGGCCCATCTGGTACCCCAACCTCCATGAATACCAATGATAGTAGAACAACTCCAAATCTGATCTTTCCTCCAATGTGTACTTCCTCGACTATCTGATCTATAATGTAGCTGACAATATTGTAGACTACTCCTTCCGACATGTGCTTTGCAACATGTAGCCACATAATGTTTACTTGTGACCACCTCTCCTCATCATTTAACTTGGTAACAAGGTGTGATTCTGTTTGCACCACTGGACACTTCTTAATTTTATCATTTTCCATCCTGCGCAGACCCTTAAAATACCCTAACTCCTTTTGGGTTTCCAAGATCGTAGATTTATCTACTAATGTATTCTTTATATCCTCTCATGTGGCCTTCAAAAATGTCACTGTGGAGATTAGCGTGGATGAGATTCTAACCCTATATCCTACAAAGTAAAATAAGTCCTCATGCACTCTGCTCATGAGCCACTGGTACAAGGGCTCATACTTCCCGAAATATGGAAGCTCATATAATTGGTACACTCCAATTCTCTTCATAAGTCTTTCACCTACATCATCATAAACCGGCATGTCATCTACCATGCATTTTTCTACCCTTGTGGTAAACAAGGCATCAAGTTCCTTTTTGTTATCCATGGTTCGGTGATTTTATTTGCTCACTTTACTCTTTCTGATATGCAAATCCCATTCTTGGGAAACAATGATTCCTTCTGGATATTTCATTTTTGAGAAATTACTTTCAGGAGTCATCTCTTCCTCCTCGGCGACCACCTTCTTCTTTCCTTTTTTTCCCACTACTGATGCCTTCTTGGGTGCCATTTTTACCTTGAAATCCTCTGTATACGCTTTCCTCTACAACTTTGCAATTCTTGAATCAAACCCTAGCTTGATTCAACCATGCCCTAGGTGAAAACTTGTTCCCTAGCTCATCTCTATCATCCTGCTTCATTTAAACCCTTCTTTGTCAGGGATACAAGTTTCTTCTACACATAGATTTGCTTCTCACACTTGGTTTCACCTCCTTTGCACCTCGAATCAATTACTCGGCTCTTCGCACTTATCTCTTTTTCAAATACTCTTAGTCACAATGGTAAAAATGAATTCGCATCCCCTCCTTATATAGATTTTCAAATTTTAATGCATTTATTTCTCCTTCACCGACCAAATATCCTCTCATTCATTGACAAATTTTGTTCTTTCCACGAGTTACATATTCGCGCCCCAGCTATAACCTTCTAGTGCGCTTTCCTCCCCTCTGGTCATAGACTTCTCTTCAGCACATGCCCTTGCACCCAAGTACCTCATCACTGTACCTTCTCCTAGTAGTTATCATGGCCTCTGCTTACCTCTCGTTATATTGTCCCTTCAATCATCTCCATCCTTGGTCACTTTTGAGAAGAAATATTTTTATTTTAAAATCACCCTTAGCAGCTTATTCCTTTAGCTTCCAATTTCCACAACATTATACCTGGATATAACCAACCATCCCACACTAAAAGTATATGCATTCCTTTGTGCATCAACATGCTCCATATTGTAGTTAACTTCATGCATGTAAGCATGCTTATTACACAAGAAAAAAAACTAAATTGACAAAGCATAATGACGATGAAAGAAATATAGAAATGGAAACCTAATCTAAATGGTAATATTGCCTTATTACAAACACCAAGAAGACTTATTTATAGTAGGGCTTCAACCTACTCCCTTTAAAGTAATGGGGTAGCCATGTTCCATCAAGTGATTCTAGCTGGCAAGCACCTGAGTCAAGTATGTAAGTGATGACATACAACCCCAACCAATGTACCTTAAGCTTCCCTGGATGGCGCAAGCACTTAGAGTCATAAAGAAGTACCATTTTTCCAACCTCAAGCTTCTTATCCCTGATATGTCTGTCATGCCATGATTTCTTCCTGGCCTTTTCTTACATATGACTCCAATGTGTTATGGCACGTCGCTCATCCAGCTGAATCATCTTCTTAATTCGATCTTCTAAATATTTCTCATTATCTAGACCTTCAGCGCAAAGGTAACATGAATTCTATAGGGAGAATGGCTTCTACTCCAAACACCAACTGAAACAGTGTGGCCTCGTTCAATATTTTATAAGTTATTATGTATGCCCAAAAAATAGCTGAAACTTTATCATCCCAATCCTTTCTTCCAATATCACATATTTTTGTCAATGTCTGGCTCAAAATCTTGTTGAAAGCCTCAACAGTTCCATTGGCCTAAGGGTGGTAAGGTGTAGTCTTATGGTGTGCCATCATAAACTCATCCAATAGAATCCTAATTCTCTCATTCAAAAAATGTGTTCCCCTATCACTTGTCAAACTTAAAGGACATACATATCTTTTAAGAACATTCTCCCATAGAAACCTAATTGTTGTAGTTGTTGGAAAGTCCTTTGTAGGTGTTGCTTCTACCCACCTTGTGAGATAATCTATGCAAGTAATGATATAGCGTGATCCAGTCCTACGTGCGGATGGCGAAATAGGTCCTAAAAATTCAATGGACCATTTCTCAAATGGTTCTACACTAGTAATAGGTCTCAAATACATCTCATCTCTTTGACCTAGATTTCCTAGACGTTGACAACGGTCACACACTTTGCAATACTCTTTACAATCCTTATACATTGTCTCCCACCATAATCTAGCAAGTAGGATCTTTCGCGTAGTTGCATCACCTACATAGTGGCCATGTGTAATACCATTGTGTCCTTCTTCCATTATATCTTTGCGCTCATGCTCTAATACACAACATCGCAATACCTCATCCCTTCCTAACTTGTATAGGTCACTGTTGATCAACATAAAAGGTGTCACATGCATAGAAAGTTGTTTATTTTCCAATGCCTTCATTCCTTCTTGTGCTACACCAGTCCTTAGAAAGATAACAACGTATTCTAATTATGATGGAACACATTGTAACCTATATAACTATGCATCTAGCATGGTTTCTTCAATTGTCTGTGCCTCTTCTCTTGAGTGAATTCTAGGCAAGTGGTCTGGTCCAGAATTATTTTTCCTTGGCTTCACCACAACTGTGAAGTCCAAATCTTGAAATAATAGTACCCATATGCATATATACCCCTGTAAGATAGGATTGTTCACCAAATACTTCAATGCCATGTGATCTGTATAAATTACAAATGGTGTTGCTAACAATTACTATCGAAACTTGTGCAATTCATAGATCATTGAAAAATCTTTGCACTCTTTAGTTATATAATTCTATTCAGTAGGAGTCAACTTTATACTAGCAAAGAAAATCAGATGATCTACAATACCCTCTCCAGGTTGAGCCAAAATTGAGCCAATGACCATGCGAAAGGCATCCACATGTACATGAAATGGTTTGTCCCATGAAGGAAAGTGGAGAATAGGTGCGGTGTAAGTTTCTCCTTTAATATCTCAAACGCATGTTGTTTTGGTTCTCCCTAATAAAATGTACTAGCTTTTCCTTTCAGTAACTCTTCCAAGGGTGTGCCAACTTTCACATATCCCTTGATGAATTTTCTATAATAGCATGTGTGTCCAAAAAATCTGTGCACCTCACTCTGACTAGTAGGCGCTTTTAGGCCTAAAATGACTGCAACCTTAGCTGGATCAACAAGGAAACCTTCCTTACAGATTATGTGTCCCAAGAGTATTCCAAAAGGTGTAGCAATATGCACTTCTTGATGTTCAAATAAATACTCAACTTTCTACATCATTCAAACATTAAGTGCATATTATCAGAATGATCTTTCACAAGCCCATATACTTTCCAATCATCTAGATAAACTTATAAATTTTTATGAATGAAATCCTTGAATTCCTGAACAACTATCCGCAAGAATACAGCAGGTGCATTTTTCAATCCAATGGGCATCACAGTATAGGCAAAGCTTCCCCATTCAGTAGTAAAGGTTTTCTTTTCCTGATCCTCTTGAGCAATCCAAACTTGATGATACTTGGAAAACCCATCTGTAAATGAATATATTTTGCGCCCTACCACTCCTTCCAATATTTCCTCAGTGAAAGGTGTAGGAAAGGGATCTGTGACACATGTAGCATTCAGCTCCCTATAATCTACACATATTTGAATTCTACCATCCTTCTTGATACTTATCACCATAGGACTAACCCATTCTAACTCATCCAAAATTCAAATGATTCCATAATTTAACATCTTATCAATATCTTCCTTTACCTTTTTGTAAAAATTAGGATTCATTCTGTAAGGTCTCTTTCTAACTGGGCACGCACCTTCTTTAAGCTTTATCTTCATTTCCCCAAGTGATTTATGCACACCTTTAACTTCATGATACCCTCGAGGTAATAAATGTTGATAATCCCTCAGTAACTCAATGATCTTTACAACCTCTGATTCTGACCAATAGTCTCCAATAATGACCTCCTTCGGCTAAGTCTCCATCCCAATGTTCACCTTCTTTATCTTCATGGGTTCACTATATGCACGTGTATCCTTGTTTGCAATGTCCAAGACCTCGTGCACCCCTTGTGAATGTGCAATATCTAGGTTCTCAACTTCCTCATCATCCACGATGTAAACCATCTTCCCTTTCTCTTTCTTAAGGCAAGCTCGTTCAAGTAATATGAATTCCTCTTCTTCTTATTCAAAATGCACTTCTGACTCTATCTCACCAAATAATTCCTGAATAAGCTCCTCTACTTTTTCACTATCTCGAATAGTTAAGCACTTGAAAAATTTCAATGCTTCTTCTACTGTGGGTTTGGTTGAGAAGTAGTCAAAGTTTTGGATCATTCCTGCAGTCAAATATTTCCAATTTCCAATCTCTTTATGTATTTCTGCATAGACATACCAAGCATGTGTGCATCCTTGTAGATTAGAATATAATCTATGCACCTAGAGTGATGGTGGTAATGCCTCCTATCCCATTTTCTAGAGTCTCTCACACTGCTAAATTTGATGCTAAATAGGTTAAGCACCATTATATGTGTAGATCTGCGTAGGTGCATTGCTCCTTAAAAACCTAGTAGATAAGGCAATTCCAATCTCCTCCCATTCCATAAGGTTATCTCTGTGAACTACTCACCAGAACTCTATTGTCTCGCACAATGTATATGTTAAGATATCTCTTCTCTTAACTTTATCTGACCATTGTGTCTCCATGGCCTGCAATAATATAGGAATATCTTCTACTTCAGTATACCAAGGTATTGAGCCACCTATCCATCTAACAAAGTGAATTCCACTCTTCTGCACGACCACGCTTTTAACCTCGCACCCTACCATTTCATATGTACTGTGAGCCCAATTATCATAGGAAATACTCGTAGTATCACTAATATACTGAGAATATTCCCACTAAAGAATGGCTTCCTTTGATGGCTTATTGACCTCTAAGTCGTGAATAGCGTTTACATAGATTCTATCCAAGTCCTCCTCACTTAGAGGCTCAACATATGGTGTGGAATTTCCATTTGTTAAAGGGATTACAACCATTTCCTCCTTGTACTGAAAGCTGATGTAACCCTTATTGAACCTCAAGTCAGGATTATTTGTATAACACCAAGGGCATCCAAGAAAGGTTGTAAAATTTTCTGCTTCCACGAGTGCTAGTACCTCCAAATCCCTTGTGAACTTGGCCCCTTGTATTGTTATAGATGCATCCTTCAAAAATCTTATGGGAGTAGCCTTAGTCCTATTTTCCATAATTAACACATTAGATGATGGCTGTAATGGAGGCCTTCCCATTTGTACCCATGCATCCAATGTAAGCACATTTACTTGCGCACTTGTATCAATCAAGATATTGCTCAGCAACCAACCATCCACAACAACATTCAAAGTGATCTCCTTGTCATAATCAATACTATTAGGGGGAAGATTTACATGTAGGATTTTCCTTTCATTCTCAGTGCTTGCACATGGGGTATTCCCCTTCAACAAATTTCCTAGTAACGGAATAATGTTCTCCTAGCGCAACATTCTACATAACTCCCTAATGTTATCAATACAATAGGGGACTTTTTCTGCCTCTTTCTTCTGCTCCATCTTCCTTGACTGCTCCTTTAAACATTATATCTCACCTTGAAGATATTTGAGGACCTCCATGGTCTCCTGATAAGCTTCCTTCTGATGAGTAGGATCCAGATACCTTACATTCAAAACCTCCTCCTTAGTGATTGTAGGCTTCTGGTGTAATGCATCTCTTGTGTGCACCACTTCAGCTCATGTGGTAATCTTCACAGTTAATGCCTCAGGTTCTGGTGCTATCTTGGGAATCCACTGATCGTCTACCACACGCTAGATTCTAACCATCCCTACACCTTTGTTCTCTTCCTTATGTTACTTACTGAGATGCTCATAAAAGTCCAGGAACTCCTCATAGCTATGATTCTTTCCGCAGAAAGAACATGTAATATTCTGGGGACATTCGTGCCTATAGTGATCAGGAGATCCGTACATATAACATGTTCCACGAGGGAACTCACCTCTTCCTCCACCATGGCCTTGTCCTCCATATCCACCCCAATATCCACATCCTCTTCCACGACCTCCTTCAAAATGCCTATCATTCCTATCATAGTGCATTTTATTATGATCCTGATCTTGGTGTTCATTCTTACCCTTAGAACTATCTGTCACACTTTTCTGTCGTACCCCAATATCTATAACATCCTAGATCTGACCAATCAACTTACAATCCTCAGTATCATGGGTTGTTGACTGAAACATTTTACAGTAACAAGATACATTCTTCCTTATCACGCGTTGTAACAAAGGACAATGACTAGCATCATGATTCAAGTGACATATCTCACAGTCTAAAACAATGAATGTATAGACCTACGAGGGAAACTATCCTTGGTGTGACCTTCCACTTCACAATATGTACACCAAATCCCTGAGTGCATTTCATGGGCTGAATATTCTGATAGTTTTTTCAACTGATTTTCCATAGCTATAATCTATGCCTCTAAGAATGGGCTAACACCATTATCAATGCTCCCAACTACCTCAGCACATAAAGCTACTTCCAGTGCTTCACACAGATTAGTGTATGTCTTGTGTGACAACACCCTTCTAAATGGAGTAATCAATCCTCCAACAAACCATTTTTCATGCTAGCTTGCATGAATATCATAAGAAATCTTAGATAGGAGTGTTTTAAAATGGGAATCATACTCATGTACACTCTCAGTAGTGCCTTGTTTGATCTCCTTGAGTGTGCTTATACTCTTTTGCTGAAATTCTAGGATAAGAACTCTTTCAAGAAAACATCCTTTAATGTTGCATAATCCACACAAGTTTGATCAGGGTCAAACTTCCTGTACCAGCTATGTGCTCATCCTTGTAGTGTAGTAGAAAATTGACTTGCCTTACACTCTGAAGTTATGATCCCTTTCATGTGCCATATGATTTCACACATGTACACATGTTCAACAACATCTTCTATGCCTCTATACACTGGAAGACAAAGAGACATCTTCTTATAGATATTTTGTGGTTGTTGCGGGCCTTGCCCACCTAATCCAGAACCTCCTGTCTTTCATCTACCTCTAGAACTACTGGATCCACCAGAACTAGAACCATCTATTCCTCCTGATCCTCCACCTATAGCTAGAATATGACCTATAGATGTACTCCCCCATGCTTTGACAGTAGTACTATACTGAACCCCTACAATCTATGAAGTAGTTCCACTTCTAGAGGTGAATCCAATGTTCTGTGTGCTTACATTCTGTTAGGATGATGCACCTGAAAATGTTCCTCCAAATAATATTGAAGTCATTTGTCCTGCCATTGATGTACTTACTCTCTGACTTACTTTGGTTCTCTTGTTTCCCAAATTCACTTCCTGACTATTTGTTTTACCAGATACTGGAAAACCAAGCGCAAGGGAGAGGTTACTAGGTAGGTTCTGATGTGAGCCCGTGGCCTAGGTCATCCCTGCTGGCACGCTTCCTTATGAGGCTAAGGAGGGTTCCTTGTCATGCTTTCCCAGTGTTGGTGTCCATTTTGATCTTACAATGCTTTTGCCCTAATTTTTCTTTCACTCTGCATTTACGGAAATGTTTTTTTCAATTTGAATGGGTGAAATGAAATTGCTTCTTCTGTTTCCATGCCTTAGTCCATTTGAAAATCATTTTCCATGCCTCATTTGTGAAGAAAAATCCATGCATGCCTTGTTTGTGCCCTAATTTTTCCAAATCTGCGGCCTCTGCCATTTTTTCCCTTTTTCTTGATCATGAAAAATCAAAATTGATCAATTCATACTTGTGTGTGATTTAAAATCCAATCCTAAGATTGAAAATTCCTTAAAAACATGTTCTAGTTGCTTCAAAATTGAAAAAATTGTCGTTCTTGGCAAAACAAAATCGAATTCTAGGGCATTTTCTGTATGTTGACGTTCAGACGGGTGTCATTTTCCTATCAAATTCTACCTCAGCATGCATTGGCAACATGGCGGGTTCTAATTGGCCGAAGGGCAGTAGAAAATTGTTCTAACTTGTCATTTTTTGCTTTCTTGACAAAATGACGAAAATGGTTCCACGGCTTTGCCTTTTCCAAAATTACCTACGTGGCATGTTTTCATTGGTTGAGAATTAGCGGGCGGTTGGTTTTCCTTAGATATTTTTGACTTTATATTGTAAAAATTTTAAATTCAAAAAGGGCCCGAAACCTCGCAGCCAATCAGGAGTGGACACGTGTCCTAAAAATCAAAAAGGGAGGAGTGGGCCGATGGAGGACTTAGAGCTTTTTAGCTCTATTTTTCTAAAATTACAAAATCATTTTCAGCCCTGCTCCAATCAGAGAAGGACACGTAGCAAAATTTTGGTAGAGGGGATGCGGATGGCAGAAAACTTGGTAAATATTTGTGTTTTTGGGTTAGAAAGTTAAGGTGAAATTTTGGAGCATAGCCCCGTTGCCAATCACAGGTGGACACGTGTCCATGAAAAGCAAAAATGGAGGAGGGGGCTGATGGAAAACTTAATAATTTTTTGGCTTTGTTTTCTAAAAATTTAAATATGGGATGCAGCTCCACTCCAATCAGATGGGGACACGTGTCAAAAAAATCAAAAAAGGAGAAGCGGGCCGATGGGGGACTTAGTGAAATGTTTTCTTTTTGGGTAAAAAGAAGCAAATGTTGTGATGAAACCCACATTTCTACAAAGGGAGAAATTTTTATGCTAAGGGGAAAAATGGAGTTTTAGGGGGCTTTCAAGTTTTTTTCCTTTTTTGGCAAAATGGTTTAAAGTTAAAATTGTGAGCGCATCCCTGACCAAGTGAAAATTTGAAGGCTTGTGTGGGAGCATGAGCTGCCGGCGAGAAAGGGGAAATTTTGCCTTTTGGCAAAATAAGTTAAAATTGTAAAAAAGGAAGCATGCCCCGCAGCTAATCCAAGTGAGACACGTGGCTAATTTTTAAAGTCAAAGGAGAGCGTAGGCCACTGGTGAGTTTTGAATTTTCATTTTTTGCAAAGGAGGTACGATGGAAAAAAGGAGAGACATGGCCACGCAGTGAATCAGTAAGTGCCACATGGCAGGGATGAATTCGGAGGTGTGGGCCCATGGAGGTTTTTGGGAAAATTTTCCTTTTTCCAAAAAGAGGTAAAATGAGCAGAATTGTCCCGCGGTTTCATTGGGACCCACATTTTGGACACATGGCAAGCCCATGAAGGATGTGGGGAAAAATGGAGAAATGTTCCAATTTTTCAAAAGGTTATAAAATGAATATTTTTAACCCTAGAGCCATTAGAATCATATTGTGCCACGTGTCTAGCATTATCAAAAAATTAAAAAAGTGACCCAAGCATATTTTTAAGTCCACATTTTCCACGTGGAGGGCTAGGATTAAAAGTTGAGGTTAGATCAACAGTTCCTGTATGTCGCACCATTTTTGTTGCCATGGGAGCTCCAGGAAGCTTGGAATTGTGAATTTTGCATCAAATTTTTGGTGATTATGTGTTTTTTTGGCCTTCCAAGATCATTAGGATCACTTTCATGGCTTAGTTTGTTGATTTGAGATGTTTTTAAAACAAAATTTTCCCTAATCCATCCAAACACGTGAAATGTCAAATTTGAAAGTTGCAGACGTAGTTTTAAGAGGTAAAAAGGTTAAATGATGAGTGAAAAGGCATCTGCATGCCTTCATGATGAAAAACGTGCCTCCAGGAAGGATAATGATCCGAATATTTGTAATGATTCAACCTTTTTACACACCTAGCATTTTTTGTTGTGAGTCTATTAAATGTCATTTTCAGTGAATCATGAGAATTGTTTGTAAAAAACTTGATCCCTTGGCATATTCTTTGCTTGGGAAAGAAGGATCAAATGTGGCAAGAGATATATAGTGCATTTTTGAGAAATGCAAATTAGGGGGAAGTTCAAAATCATGAGAAAATTCTGAGAAAAATCTCATTTTCTGAGAAATCCACCAAAGAACTAGGTTAATGTCTTCTGTGTTGGATATTCATGTATGTGAGTTGGTTACAAGTGTATAGCCATCACACAACTCTGATATTGTCCCTAAAACTCTCCCTTACTGATGAATCTAGTGAGCTTTTGAATTAAATTTGTGTTATTTTCGGCAACATGATGTCTGTTATCATTTTTAAATGTCTGCAAATAGTTTTCTTAGTTCTTGCTGCAATCTTACATTGAAATATTTAAGAATCACATAGATCGCATCCTTATTGATAGTTTAGTGGTACTTTTAGTTTGGTTTGTCAAAAGAGCTTTCATCTGGTATTGAAAATAAGCAGTTTAAAATCACTCCACCTTCATTTGTTGATTGAGGTTGCTTGTAAGCCTTTGGGGGTACCTTAAGCCTGATTTGATCAAAGATTTTAATGCTTAATTGAGTCCTTCAATTCAAGCTTTTGTGTTGAAGTTTTCAAATATTGTGTGAAGAGTGCAACCTGGGTCTCTATTTGTGCATCTTTTGGTTGAAAGAACATCCTGATTGTTTGAAGCATTTTATCTGATAGTTGTTCAAGTATTATAGAGGTTGTCAAAGATCTGATATATCCAAGGCTTTCTTGTCAATACCCCACCAAAAAATCATCTAAACAACATATCATACCTTGTATTACCCTTGATTTGCATTGTATACACACAAAAGATCAAAATCCATTTTCAGAAGTATGCATAACAGATCAGGATTTCAATGTCTCTAGTAACCTTTTCCTTGTGTTGAAAACATACCCATATTCTGGAAGTCACAACTCGTGAGAGTCAGATCTGGGGTGTTGATCATGTCTTCATCAAGGTCTTCCTCATAGAACTCAAGCAAGAGAAGGATATCTTCATCTCCTTCCCCATTAGAAGGCTACAAAATAGGTTCTCTTACCTTGGTTGCAAGGCATAACCTAAAATAGTTAGGACAAGATCAAGTCCTATTAGAGTGCTATCCATCTCTCCACAAACCTGAGTGCTAGTTATATCATATCCCCAGTTACAAATGACATACAACATGGTCTATCTGTCTTTAAGCTTCATGTCATATCTTTGATGTTGCTCAACTTGAAAAGGAGAACAAATTTGGGTGCCAACATGAGTGGCGTCGTTTCCGGGGACATTTGGTTCAGTTTGATCCATGTGCATGCATATTTTAAGGTTTCTAGATGCATATCAAACCCTAGTAATGTTTCTTTCAAGTTTTATATATACACACATTTGTTGAAGCATCATCCTATACTTGGATTTGCAAGATTTAGGCAAATGCTTCAAGCTCTGTATGCAATTTTATCAGTTCCCAATAGTTGTTGCACTTGGATTGCATTAGGATTGATTGATTCAAGTTAAGAGAGGGTGTCATTTACAAATTTTTGTAAGATATTAGTGCTGACTGACATTGGATAGATTACTTTAGTGCATTCTTGCACAACTAAGGTGAAAGTCCTTAGTGGCGAATCTATGCTGATTTGATTTTAATAATACCAGTGTCTTAGCTTTCTATCTTTTGAATTTTGGTGCTAACCTCTGAAAAACTAGAAGGAAGAAGATCTGTCTTCAATAGAGACTCTGCTAGGAAGTTGTTTGTTGATTCAGGGAATGCTGAGTTAGAAGGAAGAAGAGTTTGGAAGGTTGTTGGAGAGAGGAGCTCAAAGAAAGAGGTCCCCATTGTTGAACTTCAAATTGATCATCATGTTATTGAGGACTGCAGTTCCTCTTCAAGTAAATATGAATCAGAAAATCCTCTTGTAGATTTACATTCTCCATCTAGAGAGGGACCATCTTTTGTTTTTGAGAGGATTGCTCCTAAATATTCCCTCGTATTTTCCAAGTCTGCTAGAGTTCATCAAGAAGATGAGCCTTTAAGGGATATCCATTTTGAATATTTCATTTTCATTCCCCAAAGACCTCTCACTCCTCATCATTTTATTTCTCCTCCAAGATCACCACCACAAAACAACATGGCTTAGCCTCCACATAGGCCCCCATTTGTTGTTAACACCTTTGGTCCTATCAATTTTATAGGGACGGTTGGGTATCCAAATGTTGTTCCACAAGATGCAAGGAATAGATTGTCAAAGTTTCAAGGTAACAATGTTATGACTGGTGATCAACATCTCAAACTGTTTGTTAACATGATGGAGGATTTTGAGATAGAGTTTGAAGATGTGTATGTCAAATTGTTTATCCATACTTTAGAAGAGGATGAAAGGGATTGGTACAAAGTTATTCTTGATAATTCTATTAACTCATGGGCTGAAATGAACAATGCATTTAGGTTGCAATATGGTGACAAGAATGATAATATATTTCTCTTGTATGATTTTGAAAACATGAAGAAGAACCCAAATGAAATGGTTCATGACTTTAACACAAGATTTAATAAAAAATTGAGAAGGCTTCCTATTAATCTGAGGCCTTGTGATGAGTATTGTTTAATCAAATATGTAGATGCATTTGATAAGAAATAAGCCTATTATTTGAGAGACAAAAACCCTACTAATTTAAGGCAGGCTTTTACCATGGCACTGCAGATTGAAAACAAAATTAAATCCATTAGTAAACCTCTTAAGAGAGATGGTGTAAAGTTTATAAACCCTAAAAAACCTCAAGCTAGCAAGGGTACTGATTTGGAGGATGTTGTCAAAACTTTGGTAGGTGATGTCAAAGAAATTTCATACAAATTAGCTCGAGCTGAGAAGGGAATTGGCCAAAGTTCACAAGGTCAGCAAAGAGCACAAAATCATGACAGATTTGGAAATCATCCTAGGGTTGATAAAAGGCCATATGACATAGGTAAAGGACCTACAGGAGGGGGAAATAAACAACCCCAAGCACGTGAAAGTAGATTGGTTCCTGACCCTCTGACTGTCAGGGTTGTTGCTGTTGAGGAGGTTGTTGATATTGATTGGTGTGATAGATGTTTTCTTCCCCATCCTCCATGTGAAGTGGACCAACAAGTTGATGAAGCTGATAATGAAGATGGTACTGATGATGATATTTACATGGTGGGTTGCTCTTCAAATTCACAAGAAGGAGCAACATCAACTGAGGCAATAAGTGCAAGGACTGCTGCAACCTTTTGGGATTGCATAAAATGGGTACCACTTCTATCTCCTTCTCATACTTATGAAGCATATGTAGTGCAATATTTTGAAATTCCCAACAATGACTTTGAATACTTAAGATCATTGATGATTAAAAAGTATGATGGTGGTATCCCTTCGGAGGAAGATAGACAGTTGTTAATGAATGTTGTTGTAGGTCAAGAAAAGGAATGTAACACTAGGAGCAAAGTTGTTAAAGGAGTTGGGCCTCAAGCCAAACCTAAGACACCATTTCTTACAAACATTCCCAAAGAAGCTCATAGAAGGGAAACACCTACCAAAAGCTCTGTTGTCCCATGCAAAAATTATAGTCCTCCTCATGCATAAGCTACCAAGAGTCCCATGCCATCTAATGAATCTGCTTGTCTGCCTTCCAATGCTGCCTTGCCAAAGAATGTTCCCTATTACATAGCCCAAGTATTGAGCCAAATAAAAGTGAGTGTTCCAATCATTGAGTTTCTTAGAATACCTGAGCACAAGAAGAGAGCATTTGAATACTTATGATTGAAGAAGGAAAAGAGTACCTTGAGCAGAAATGTGAACATTGTTGAAACTCCTCCTCCAATCATTACAGACCTTGGAACACCACCAGTATTGGCGGATATTGGGGAAGCTCCTGAGGTGTTCTTGGGAACATCCTTGGTTTATTCCCAATTGAATGTTGATCCATTCTTTACAACTTTAATCATAAAGGATAGACTACTTCACAATTGTATGTTTGATTCCGATGCATCATGCAATTTCATGCCTCTAAAAGTCATGAATGAGTTGGATATCAAAGTGACAGTAGCCTATGGGAAGTTTACTGCCATGGACTCAAGGGAGGTGCCGGTAGTTGGTTTTGTGAAGGGTTTGGTGCTGCAACTTGCAGCCTATCCGGGTAAGAATTTGAAGCTTGATGTTGTAATTTTTTATTGTCCTATCAAATGGGGCATGCTTTTGTCAAGAAAGTGGGTTACAAGTGTTGGTGGAAGTGTTCAGATAGATATGTATTTTGCCACTATTCCCATTGAAGGCAGCCTTGTCAAGCTTTATGGTGAAAAGAAGATGTTGCACCTAATCGAAGATCCCAACAATGCTTCCTATGAAATGTTGTTTGCTGATGTAGATGCTGAGAATTTCATTGGTTTTACTGATGGAAAAGATATTTTGATTTCATCACTCTCCTTAGTAGAGCTATGGGCTAAGCAAGCACGAGAGACTTCCAAGATTGGATGGGCCTTTTCATCCTGACATTGATAGAAGGAAAGCAGAGAATTGACTGGGGGGAGATAATCAACAAAACAATTCACTCAACTTGGCAAGCGTTCATGAGATAATTTGAACAAGTTTTACAGTGTCCAAGTAGTTTGAAGATTCAGAGTTTCACTACATTTGGAGCTTTCCATCAAAGAGGATCAACAGACTTCATCAGGAACGACATCTCCTTTTCTTCTCCTCTCTCTCTTTCTCTCTCCTCTTCTCCCAACTTTATCTCACTTCCCATTATTCTAATTTCATGTTGGAGTTGCAATTTTTCATATTTCCTAATGTTCTTAATGTAATAAGTCACCTTTATGCTATAAAAAGGGACTTAATATTCTCCTAGGTAGTCGAAAAGTTTTAAGTTGCACAAGGACATATCAAAATCCATTGGGGGTTAGATGATAAGTCACCTCTCATTCTATAAATTGTAACACCATTCCCATTATAAATTGTTGGTCACTAATTTTGTAAGCTCAAGAGTGTATTCTACCTTGAGAGAACAAAGGAGATAGCCAAATTTTTCCTTTCCTCCCCCTTCTCAGTTTCCTCCATTTCTCTACTATGTACAATTTTTTTTTGAGAAATTAATACAAGAAGGAGTTTCTAGCTTTCTTTTACTAAGAGATTTCTTGATACTTTGTGCTCATCAAATTTCATTCGGTCTTAATGATGCTTACAAAGTTGTTTCTTCTCATGAATGCATGTGATGATACTTTTGACTACTGTGTGTAGGAATCTGATTTCCTACCT
This sequence comes from Taxus chinensis, assembly GCA_019776745.2. Classification (NCBI taxonomy): domain Eukaryota; kingdom Viridiplantae; phylum Streptophyta; class Pinopsida; order Cupressales; family Taxaceae; genus Taxus; species Taxus chinensis. Next base: position 132,484,235 of record CM034155.1, read on the forward strand.
GCAACATTAGTTCTCCTACCTCTTTTCTCACTCCTATTTCCCTCTCTACAAAAAAAATCCTATCTTGTTGGTATCTACAAGCATTGCTGCAAGTTCAGTTGAGTGTCCCTGTTGGATCCCTGGTCGAAACGCCACCACAAAAATACACCTTTTCATGCGCATGCATATACGGCAGTTGCACCGGTTAAGTAGAGGGACTTGTATTCCCATATATTTGGAAAGATAACCACATTTTTTTCTACCCGATAAATTTTCTTGCCAACATATATGATAGCAAGAGTTTAGCAGAATGACAATTTGAGAAAGAAGAAGATTTTACAAGATTAAAGGCCTTGGGTTTGAGTAAGAGTTTTTGAGCTGAATATGTGATCTCCATCACTTGTCACAGTAGAAAAATGAGAGATAAAAAATATTCAAGTGGTTGAGTTGGTGCTTTGTCATTTAAGGGGGTTTTATCCTCCTTGTGGAGTGGGTGCTTCACTAAATTAGGGTTTGGTACTTCTTATAGGGTTTGTGCTCTATTAAACTAGGGGTTTGTTCTCCTTGCGAAGTTGGTGCTTCCCTAAATTTGTTTTTTGTGTGTAATATAAAAAAAAATTCAATGGGTTTTCTTCCCCTTAAATGTTTCCCACATATATTTGGTTTTCTTGTGTACTCTCTTGCTCTTGTTCTTGTGTATGGTGTATTCAATGCTTAACTAGACACACATATGTTTTTTCTATGGTTCAATGGTTATTTGATTGGTAATCCATGATGAATGGAAATGGTTTAAAGTTTTAAAAGACTTATTCACCCCCATCTTAGTGTCTTATGATTCCAACAAAATTTATTCTCACACTGAGGGGAAATCACTCTTCTTCCCCCCTTCATTCTCATCAAATGATATTACAATCATTTTTTACATGTCATCATTATTTCATTATCAACACATCATTATTCCTACATATATTTATCTATCACATTACATCACATACATACATTTCTACCTATTACCATAAATTCTTATTTACATATATTCTTTATCTAGTCCATTAATGGTTATTCTTTCCGCATCATAACACATTTCAACCATCAATCACATATATCAACCATTCCTACAGAATATTTCAAACTAAATAAACACTACCAAGAACCTATCACCATCATCACATAGAATACAATGTGCATAAACACAATTCAATATATATATCCTCCACAATCATAAGTTATAAAAAATATTACTAGGGTGCAAGCCCCCATGAATCGATACATCATACATAATCCTTTCTATCACTATATATAATCATGAGTGTTATAGAACTAGACAATTCACTACTCACTCTACTCCACTGATCTCGGCCTCTATACTTATCCACCTGACTCTGTAACACATCAAGCTCTACTTTCTACTTTGTATATCAACCCTGTAGCTCCACATATCATACAAATATATCCTTAACTTATAATCTTCCCCCTATGGAATCTCTCGCTTTCTCTTCCTCTGCATGAGCCTCATCATGATCTCTCAAAAAAATCATGCATGTCGTCATTGTTATAGCCAATGGATCGAATAAATGGGCTTGCCTTCTTGAAATAGCATCAACCTACTCTAGAAAAATTCATCCCACAAACACATCTAGGGGCACATTCCACGTAAATGTGTGTATGGAGGTGTCCATAATCAGTGACCAATAAGAATCTCCTACAATCCCACAAAAAACATTAGTTATTACATATCTTTCCAAGAATCAACAAATGACATACAACACCAAAATACTTATCCTCCACTCTCACCGCTACTACATCATCTACCTCAGGGGAAGGTACTTGTCCCTCCACTCCTCCAACCGTCGGCCCACCGATCGTATCCACCACTACTGGAAATAGCAACACCCATCAATTTTTTCCCACCACTAGCTATAAACCTAAGTTCTCCATGTTGTATTTACATGTATGGGATCTATGGCTACATCCACTTCATCTAGACCTAGATTCTCTAGTTATGCTCCTGTTGGGCCTAGCCTTAGCTCTGGTCATCTTGCAGCTCTAATAGATCAACAACATATATATGGATCCATGGTCACATCCTAGGCCATGCCAAATTGCCTCAATAATTTCTCACTCTTGAAGAACTCAATCACCCTAGGGAAACAATCTTGTAACCACATGGTGTGTCATATGCACAATAACTACACACCATCCTCTACCATCTTTCATATTCTATATAGGGTCTCCATATAATAGTCATAGGTCCCATCTGATCTATCAACGACCTATATGTGGTTGTACCCATCCTGCTACTATGTGTACCCACTCACCTTATTACGAATATCTCATGTCAAGCCCAATTGGCACATGGCCCACTGAGTTGCCTCAATATAGCAATATGCTCATATGCCAACACATATAATAAAGTAGTGGCTCCTAACCCATCACCATGATCCTCTTGTCTAAATTTATATAATTCCTTGTATAAATTGGCCAATACAGACCATTCCCACACATATCTAGTACCATGCTACTCGATGTTGCGATAAATATAATGCATTTAATACAAAATCCCCACGTTACTACCCTTGACTACCAGTGATGAAGCTATAGTCACTGTAGTAAATTTTTTCCAATATCACATCCAAACTAATGTGTCTCGGCTTATACTTGTTTCCTTTTGAAATACCATCATAATGCCCTAATCTGACTATGGTCATCCACTACAACCATGATCTATACTCTCTCTCCTATTATAGGCAAGCACAGTATCCCATTGACATCCTCTAGTGTTACCATCATCTCACCTATTAACAACTAAAATGTATAAGTATCCGAGCACCATCACTCGCACAAATTAGGAAACAGAGGCATATTATGTGGTATCTCCCTCAATATTGCAATGTTCCACAATTTTTCATAGTTTAATAGATCCCACTAAACTTCTGACAACCTCAAAGTAATCAGTGTACCCAAGTGATGACCTGCACGAAAATATTTGGAGTGTGTGTCGCTCTGCACAACAAAAAACACAATGAAATTCTTACATTAGCACACCATACATACTACAAAACAAATAATCATAATCATAAAATTCATCAAAATACACAAATTTCACAAAACAATGCCAAAATCCTGCTCTAGATATGCTAGTTCCCAGGAGCAAGTCACTGGCATCCATAAACAGGTCACTAGTGCAAGGAACTGAGTACTAGTGTCCCTAGGGATAGAAATGCCCTGTCCACTCCCATCTTGGTTAGAAATGCAAAAAACAAATAAAATTCAATTTTTCTAAAAACATATTGGACAACATTTTTTGAAAATAATCACACAGACCAATTCATCGGTTGTCTAAGAAGCCACGCCCGCTGCCACTCTCTCAAATATTGTCAAACTTGTTGCTCTAATGTGTAACATTATCATAGCTCAGATCTCAAATTTTAAGTACTCTCGGTACAAAATGAAATTACAATTCACCTTTTCACTATTACTATGTATAGTAATTCCAATTTACCATATACTATAGTTATGGCCTACATCCATTTTTACAACTAATACACATTACACGGTGTTACTCATATCTTGAAACTCGTAACTCCATTTATCTCACTGTTTACACCATAATGGTCATAATATCCTCTAGCATCGTACCATATAAATTTTAACATCTCATACTAAAATTTGGCACATGTACTAATCAATATCTACTCATACTTTGACAATTCTATCTCATATTATTTATCATTTGCTATTACCATGCCTTATAGGTATTGTTTCCGGCTTAGTGCTCATTTATCCACCCTTCAACGAAAGGGGGCATACAATCAAGATCATCTCATAATCCCTCTCATGATATAATACAATCAATCGACACTCATAGTATACTACTATTACAACTTGTTATGATCTCATTTAAATAAATGTACAATAATTATATACGACAACCAATACCTTATACTATTTCAATTCTAATCTCCCAAATGACCTAATATGGGGGAGAAGAAAGAAAAAACTTCTCTGTCAGTAAATTTCCTAAATACATATTATTTAAAGCAATATCTTATCACTCAAATTAAATCAATCAAATAGTACAATAATAACATTTACTATCCCTCCCATATGACCTAACTTGGGAGTTGTATTACATTAATATCACTTCCAGATGACCTAATTTCAAAGCCATCCAACATTATTCAAATTAGAACACCCATTACTATAGAAGCGGGGGAAATGAGACACCATTTATTTTCTTATACTACTCTTATATAGGTTCTTCAATCGGAACAAACACTTTTTTAATCGGAACTAAATTTTATCTCTATCTGTATGTAGCGGTTGGATCCTTTTTGGGATTGATTCATGGATGGAGAGTAAAACTAAACTTCTCTCCCTAAAACTCTTCCTATGACAATATGATTCCCAAATCCTCCCATTTTCAAACAAAATCAAGTTGGGAATTTATCACTCCCTACCTCTTCTATCATCTTTAATAATAATTCAAAATCTCTAAAGTCTCCAAATCATTTCAACTATTTCTCCAAGTGCTCCTTAGGACGGTTATGTTATCTTAACTTATACAACATGGGTCAAAGTGTTCATCCACGGTTCGCCACGCTAGAATTTTCTAGGATCTACATGTACTTTGAAATATGGCTTCTCCAGACTCTATATAGGTATGTTCCTTACTTCCTTTACACTACTTAAATTTCATTCAAATAGCATAAAGGAGGGAAGTTGTAGACACAAAATCATGCACATATTAATATTTTACTATGCAATCAATATTGTTTTTATATGCATAGATCTAGCATAAGAAAAGTATTCACTGGTGACACAATCCTTTGTCCATCTACTTGCTTATTTTTATTGTGTTTTTCTCTCACATTTGTCATTTATATACCCAGTTTCGGCCAAGTCACAGGGATCCCTGTCTGTTGGTATTTTCACACCCATTTTCATTTATCCCAGGAAACCAGTACCCACTCTAGACACTAGCACTTAGGCACTTGTGTCCATTTTGAGCTCTTCTATCCTCTTCATTCTTTTTAAACATTTTGACATTTGTGATCATCCTTTCTATTTTTTTAATCCTTATCATGTGTTTATAGTATACCTTTTGTGTCACTAGTTTGGAAATTCAATCAAGAGATTCATATATATAAACAACATATTGTAAACACAAAATCACACACTTTGGTACATTTCTAGGTCCTAAAATCATACTTGCATTCATATGATTCGTAATCAAGAAAACTAGTAATTGATAACTATATTTGGCCTCTTTACTTTGTTTATAGTCTTCTTTCTGGTCTTACACACCCTACAACACAATCTAAACTTTATTGATTTATCTTTCATGACTCTGGACACCATATCCCAAATAGGATGCCAGCACCCAGGTTCTCTTATCCTTCTAGGTGCCCCCGTCCTCTTTCTACTTTACTCACTCTTTTTGGGATTCTTTTATCTTTTGGGCATCTTATTTTCTTACTAGTCGGCCTTCCAGTTATCAATTATGAAATTAAACCAAGGGAATCATATAAATAAAAATTTATGTGACCATAATAAAGGAACAAGCTCTAAGAATCTATTATCATCACCTAATTTTAGATCTAAAGGCATTCTAAAATCATCAAAGGAATCCATCTAGCATTCACTCAAGGGACAACGGAATGCATTTATGAAGGGAAGTTCATTTATCCATCCATACATCTACTTGCATTGGTACATCTAGATGTTTCCGGTTATCATGCACACTTTTTCAAGGGCTTCCTAGGGCACAATTATATCACACACGCATAATAATTACATGGATTATGATATGTAGTGTACTATTTGGTCGTAATTTCTCTTAGTTGAGTGACCATTGGGGTCAATTAGACTCCTCATATTGCATCTTTTTCTTTTTGGGATTTTATGTACTTTGAGGTTTATCTAATTCATCTTCTCTTTGTAGGTTACATTTGAATTTTGTGATCATCTAATGACATATAGTTTACCAATAATGACCATCAATGATTACCTTGCAACACTAAGAAATTTAGGTTCTAACCATTTTCGTTGTCACGAGCACCTAATAGTAGACTCCAACGCTTAGGTGCCCCTGACCCGGTCCAGGCACCCCAGTCGAAGCATATCCAATAGTTTCATATTTTATTTTACACATTTGCGACAATCTATCCTTCTTGTTTATAAGTTTCTCATGTCTGCACAGTCCTAGCATCAAGCGTAAATTATCCAAGTCCTCTACTCTCTCTTTCACCTAGGGTTTCAAATTTATTATCTTATTTTCTTATGTCATCTTATATCTAGGATCTATTTATCATAGTTTACATTTGTTACTCTACAATTATGGTTTTAAAAAAGTTTATTTTGGTTAATATCATGATCAGGATTCATCTTCTAATCCATTTTATGGAAAATCTAATTTCAAGCCATCTCCTAAGCCCACTAAAGTAAAATTTATTATTAATGTTGTTACTACTCCTGAAAAGCTTCAATGGAAATATCCAAAGCGTACATTTACTAAATTTCCTTGTGTTCCATGCACTCTATTTCCATAACTCGTCGATAGCAATCTTATTATGCTTCCACCACTGTTAAATCTTGATCCATCTTTCCCTAAGGGCCACAATTATAACGAAAATAATAGATGTGATTATCATCAATGCATTGGGAATTCAACTGATTATCAATGTTTCAAACTTAGGCATCTCATTCAAGATCTCATTGACAATGACATTTTTGATCTCGTTGTAGACACCAAATTTGGGTCACACTCCCCTTGATCCCCTTTCGAGTAGTTAACATAGCATGTTCATATAAACCACGACCCCTTTACCCCACATTTATATTAATTTAATTACTTAAAATTTAATTAATTCCCATCCTCACTTCATTTATTAATTGATTTACTTTAATTAAATTTATTCACACCTCACCCAAGCCACCTCACCTAGACACCTCATCATAGAACCGATTCTTAGCATGCTCCTTTTAACTAAAACTCAATCTCTACTTGCCTAAACTAGACCGAGACTTAGTTTAACCCTAACATTAGATGCATGTTCTTTCTCTACCAGCATGCCCACATACTCTAAGCAGCAAAATACAATTTTAGACCTGAGACCAACGAGCAAGAACTCACCAAGAGATAGCCAAGATATGCTATTTAGGTAAACCTATGATATCTTGCCTTAACCGATGTTGGTTAAGCCTAAACTGATGTCTGATCACCCTAACCGTCGTCGGTTACCATATATTCATTTTGGAAAACGTATTCCAGGAGGTTGGTCATTATTCAATTTTGGAGAGACAGAGATCTGCATGCAAGCACAAAGCAGTGTCTAATATCATGCATCTAGATGACCTTAACCAACACCATGACTAATCTGAAGGCATTGGAATACATGGTAACATTTTGGGAAGTGCTACCGTGGAACTGATCACCAGTTTACATAGATCAACTATTGCTATCTTCCACCAACTAGGGCCTCCTAATACAAGTAAGTGTGTTCTAATCTGCATCATTCTATACTTACTTAAATTGTAGTTTCTTTATTTTTGTTTATTATATCTCATTCTCCTTTATATTCCACCATCATCACCTCCCTGTTAATCCACCCATCTAACCACCCACTAAATGTTTTAGCTCTCCCTATACCCGAATCCTAAGCATTCCTGAGCCCTATCCTGGAATTTTTAAGAGCCTATCCATTCTTCCTCCCTCCTCTGCGTAATCATAGAGAATATCCAAAAACCAAGTTTTTTTCATGTCCATCCATTCTATCTCCACCAACATCAGTCACCTTGACTGTCATCGGTTTTCCCTTCACCGTCATTAGTCACTGGACCGACATCGAGTTACTGTGTCTCCTTGACAGACTCTCATTAAGTTGAACCTTAACACCCCCAAAAACCTCTCAGAATCTTACCCAAACTTGTTATCCCACCTACAAGTCTCACCACAAGCCTTCCCAAATATCTGTGCAGACACAAAGAGAATCAATGGACACCCATTTTGACATTCTATAATTGCCCATCCTAAATCGTCATTGATCATACCTAAAAAATACATCGGTCACACCCTGACCATCGTCAGTTTTTTTATATGATAACCCAGCTTCAAGACAGTAATCTAATACCCAAGCCCTAAATTTCACAGAATAATTTTTGACCTTTTACCAGATCTCTACACCAAAAGACATGTACCAAAGCTGAAAACCACCTACCTAACCTCCATCACCTGACCCATTTTGAACTCAACCACCTTGTTATTTTACCCCTTCTTATTGTATTTTGGATGAGGTGCCTAAATCATATCAACTATCCAGTAGGAGATTATTGTACTACATGTTTATTTCTGAATAACATTAATATTGTTATATAAACCGTAGATTAATAACCATGTTTAGAAAGAATCACACCTCCCAGATCTAGCTTCACGCTAGGAAGTCCACTGACAAATATTATGTTAATATTCTATCTTGTGGTATTGTTTTGCATTTCACAGGTAGTTCATCCTAGCTAAAAGGAAATATTCACATAATCAACATTGGATTAGAGAAATCAGAATGCACACATAACTTCCAACCGACATCACAAACATGTATTCATCCTTGGCCCATCACCCTCTATATGTTTCATTAAATCTATCTAAGAAAACGGTGAAACATTTTTGCATGCCCGATGGGAGCCTATCTTGGGTTCATTGCATTTTGTTCATGTAGGGAAAATATTGTGCGTCCTCTTTCTTTTTGACAAAATACACATTTAATATCCTCCTTGGTAATTTTATCTTCTCTCTAATTTTCTAAATGAAACTTGTGATTTGGTGTTTAAAACGAATCGTTTCTTTCTTCATGTATTTGTATAATAGTGAAAGAACACATTCGTAACCTATTCATCATTTGCTAAAATCAAATATAATTGTCGATTTGGGTTCTAAAATTTAATACATTTCCTCCTCGTATGATGCATTATTACCTCACATTTAGAACTGAAGGACAATCTATACGTTACAAATCATGCCCAGCTGATGGTTGATACAATTGAATCATAGAAATCAATTTCTCTTCTCTCTCTCTCTTTGCCAAACTACACAAATAAAAAATTTACACATCTTCTTAAAGAATGCCTTACCTGGAAGAGAATGTCAACGATCACATGATCAGAGGATTGACATTGGATGCAACCATTTAGTTTCTCTGATCCAGTCATTACCTCAGAGAAAGGACTGTCCCCGCCAAAACATAACCTGGAAACCACCCTTTAGAATTTACCTCTTTATAGGAAGCCTTCCCAACCAAAAAACTCTGTTCTGAATTCACAATTCAATATTAAATATCATAAGCTAAAACAACTTAAAATTTACATTTAGGACTGCGTTTTTTTATTATCTTTATTATCCTAAGTTATGTTTTGAGTGGTGACGTTGCTTGTCTCCATTTTCTTCTTCCTTTCATACTCTACCATTATAGTTGGAGTATTTCGACTATTTCTGAGTGTGTCAGGGACTATTTTTAATCATAGTCAAGACTTCTGGGTTGATATTCCATCTGACTTAATTCACAAAAATATTGATTTTTCTTCATTTATTCAAATTTCACAGTAACCAACCGGCGTCATTTCAGCGACCATCATCTGGTTTCCATCTAACTGGTCATCAGTTTACCTAACCAGTGTCAGTTTCCATCTCTTTTGGTAATTTATACCCAAATACAACATTCATCACCGCTCCTATTCTATTTGTAACTTCTCAGGAACATCATCATATCACCATGAATTCTAATATCACATAGTTAAATACAATTTCCCATTATTTTATTTTCATCATTTTTTTCCTCATTTGACAAAACTATTGATTCCCCACGGTAACTAGTATTGGTTAGCTGTAACCATCATTCAGTCACCATTTAACTATCATCAGTGTCATTCTGATTGACATCGGTCGATTACTGTGTTTGATTTTCAATTAAAACATCGACTAGATTTACTTCACCTCCTAGAATTCTGTCCTTCTCCATTTATGTTGTTTTCTGAGTCATTTATAGAGTACAGTTTTACCAAGTCATACGCTAATTCACATGGTGTTGAATCACAGCTAAGCCAACCTGCCCTTGTATTTCACGCCAGCCTTCAGTCACTTCAGACCTATCCCATCATCTACCTTCTATCTTGTCGCCTATGGATCCAACTCATCCCATCACCATTACTACTCGGTGATGAGGAGTTTGTAAGAATCCTTGACCAGAAGCTCCCGCTGCCCTACAATACTATCTTTCCCACTCATCTACCTAGGGAATCCTCGAGATAACTAGTATATGACATACCCATATCTATCCCTCCTTGCCCTGCATACCCACTTCTGCATGTCACCTACCACTAGCTCGGCGTTACCCTCATCCACTTTACCCCCTGTGGTCTCTCAACTAGGCCCTACATCCGCTATAACAACTGCTGCATCTACAAAATCTATCCCACTCATCGTATCAACTGTCCCTCCATCTAGCCACCCTGAGCATATCCTTGTCTATACCCGCTACCTCATACATACCCATTACATCGCATTTACCCATGGTGTCGGCAAGTCATACCCCATTCCTGAAACCTTTTCCTCTCCATCCCATATTCCTTATCCCCAATCACTACTAGAGTCATTACAACTACCCCACCTACTCACACATATCACCAACAACCCCCGATTTCTTCTATCATTGTATTATAGATATGTTACCACCTACATCTATTCTCCCTTTCGTAGTCCTTCTATTCGGTATCACCATGTACTGGAATTACGCCCACATCATAAATTCATCATTAACCCCCTTATACTGCAAGGAGGTTCCCATTCATCACAACCCACCAATGACCTCATTAAGATGATGATGGAAAAAATGCAAACATTAAAAGCATCAGTTTCTAGCTCTCGCAACTCCTTAACTTATGAACAAAATCTGTAACGAGCCTATTCATCCATCTATTCCCATTTTTCCATACCCCATGTATTAGGAATTTCCTAAGTTCAAATCGCTTCAACAGTAAAGAAGACCCGCATGAACATTTGTGGTCATTCAAACATGTGTGCTACCTAATCAACCACGATGATGATTTAATCTCTTAATAACCTTACCAATGTCATTGACAAGACTCACATTAAATTGATACAATGGATTACCTAAACATTTCATTTACTCATTTAATCAAGTGGCTTAAGCTTTCTTAGACCACTTCTTGAATTAATATTTTCAAGAATGTCACCATGACTGACCTTTACTCAACATGAAAATACGACAGACGAGTTTATTGCTGATTTTGTCACTCATTGGCACAGCCTCATCAACCAAATTGTATTCTAGTTACTTTAAACTAAGATTATAGATTTTTTCACCAGAGTTTGTGTCAAGCACATCTCACAAACTATGTAAGTGCAAACCTTACTGTACCTTCGACAAGGCCTTCACCATGACAATAAAACTAGAAATTCGGGCCATTGAAGAGAAGAAACATTTCAGTTGCCTAACAAAGACACTGCCGCATTTAAATCAAATGATACCTCCTTCATCTTCAAGTCCCCAAAACAGCTATTCGAAAGCCATGGGATCTGCCAATGTGGTTAGTTATTAAAGATGACCCATCTCACCCATCTAACCATGCAAAACTATCCTCCAATCTTTCTCCTTGTGAAAACTTTTCAATTTAGATGGAGAGCAATGAATATTAAAGTCTAATTAGAGAGAACCTTATTCTTTGCTATTAGATAAGCTTATTGAAGGCTGGAGCCATTACCCTTCTACTCCATGAAACCACATACTAGTTTCGACCCTACTCGTCCTATGCCTGCATGTTATAAAGAACACGAATTTTTCAACTATCATCATGTTAAAGGCCTTAGCAATGGTAATTGTATCACCTTTGAAAACATTGTCCAAGAAATGTTAGATAATGGAGATCTAGTTTTAGACAACTCTGAACACACCAGCTAACCAGAACCAATTGTATATCTTCAAAAATATTTTCCCTAATCATACCCCATCCTTTAAATCCAATTAGCAAACCTTCAACCAATGAATAGTAATGTCTATGAAGTCTATGTTATTTTTGATGACATACCAACCATTTCCTAATTTTCTCTTATCCCATCTATTGAAGAGATTTTAGTCACGAGATCCTGTACCGACGGAGGAGCCTACCCCATCCACTCCTTCACCCACAGAGGAGTCCCCTTTACCACCTCCCTCACATATGAAGGAGTCTATAACTTCTGCCAATGCCGTTCCACTACTCACATGCTCAACCTAACAAACAATCAATGGTATTAAATCTCCTACCCACGGGGAGGGTTATGCTCACCTTCCTCTCCATTGAAATAGGATCCTATCTCATTTTACCCATCATCTCCCCTACCCATATGAGATCATGTAGAAGTGCCACTGCCTATTAGCTGACCATTTCCCCATCAACCTTCCTAGGATCATGTTGATCTGCTCTTGGATCTCTTATCCACAGAGTCTGAAGCCAACCAATTCCTTATCTCACAGACATACCTTACATGGATTGATACTAAATCAACATTTGCCCCTCTTACATCAGTGCCATTTTCACACCTGGATGACTTCACTTGGATTACGTTGATAATTACTATGCTTTGGGGACACCTTCAGCTCCCCTTTTCGACCCAAATACAAATATTACTTTCTGATACATCCACGATCTATCCTGAAAGTGTTTCAAGCAAACAAATCAACCATAAATGTGCTTGTTGGAATGGATTTCTCCTCCATTCACCATTGCCTATGCATCTAAACCTTTACCCATAACTAAATCCATTCCTATACCTAAGAACCCTACCCGCACCTACATCTTCTCCCATATTTAGACCCATTGCTACCTTGGGTGTTATGCCAACATCAAGCCTTGTCCATCCACCTCATCAAATTGGATTTACCAATGCATCTTCCTAAGCCCACAAAAAATATCATTCCTCCGCCTAAAAGAAAGACCGAACCTTCTAGGCCACATACGCCAATCTCACCCACCAAGCCTTTGTCACCTTCACCCCTTTCGTCCACCCAAGGACCTCACCCATCAACCCTAGTCAAAAAACCCCCTTACCCAAAGTAAAATCAAAAGACATAGTAGCCCACCTCTTCATCATGATCCTCTATTATGCCTAATTTACCTACACAACAAACATAGTCTTTGCCGTCGCCTGCATCTTTCTTACCAACTATACCCCTGCCAGCTACCATAACTTCATCACTACCTATGATACTTTCTTCTCTTGTATCCTATACCTACCACTCAACCTCTACTAGAACACTTTCACCACACCACCATTATCCCCATGGATAACCTCATCCCCATCTGACCATCTTTCTTTCCCTTCTACATCACACACTCTTTCGTCATCTCTATCCAAGAAAGTGCAGCCAAAATTGAAAAACCCCACTACCCTCCAAAGAAGTGGTTAGACCTACAACCCATTCAGTAACTAGTTCATCTACTACACCTTTACTAAAGAAGATAAAACCTAAGACTAAGATAGTACCAACTCCCAAACTGGAGGTCAAACCTATCCCACCTCCAATTCCACCTCTGATAGCACCTTGTCCGCCATAATCACCTACCATTCAATCCAAACCCACACTCACTTCACATTGTGATCCATTGGTAGGGTCGTACGCCATCATTTTAGCCAAGCTTTTAGAGACCTCTGTCATCACATTACCATCGCTTCAACCTTACGACCCACTAAAACCCAAACCAAAAGGGTTTGACGAAACCAAAATTTTTGCCTACCATTGTGTGCCAGGACATGATGTGGAGAACTGTAAGGCTCTAAAAATTGTTCTCCTCCAATTGTGTCCTCCTGAAGAAATTTTTGACAAAGATGGTCTTCTTGATGAGGAACCTGTCCCATCTTCACCTGTCACCACACATTCTCACCCCTTTCCTATCCAGCGACCAGTATCTCCACCCCCACAACCTTCTTATCCATCACCAACATTTTAGATCCACATGGTCTGTATTAGAGAGTTAGCCAAGCATCCACCTAAATTTCAATGCGCTACCTTATTTTCTCAACACCAATACATGCCCTCACCCTACTATTTCCCATCCTGTCATTACACATATCATAAATCAGATGCTCCTTCACCCCATGTCAATATGGTTAACATTGTTAATAGTGCCCAAAAAGATAAAGGAAAGGAGAAACAATCATCCCATCAACCAATCATGTACCCAATATACCATCCGTACCCACACCCAAAATCACCATCTGAGGACCCACTTACCCTATTTTTTATGAGGTCACACATCATACAATGTTAAAACATTTGCACCAATCCCCTTTTAAAATGTATTTGTATGATCTCATCCAAACCTCTAAATCACATCGACAAGCCCTCATGGAATTTTTGCAATCCATTGAGGTTTTACCTAAAGACCCTACACCCATGGCCTCCATTATTACCCCTCATACTATGGCCTCTCTCACCAACTCATCTCCTTCCTCTACCCCCATTACTGCTCATCAAGTAGCTGCATTCAGTTTCTCTAACAATGAAATTGTATCTCTCCAATCATATAACCCCAATCCCTCCCTTTTCATCTCCGTCTATATCAATAATATACGCATATGATGCATTATGATTGATAGTGGCGCCAACATCAACATCATCTCCTCCCATGCATAAAACCAAATGCACATACCCACCAATTTCATGCATAATAACCGAGTTATGTTGTGCTCATTCAATGACGCTATAACTTATACACTCAGCACCATCGTCCTCCACATTTTTGTGGGCCCCAATACTATCACGAAAGTGTTCTATGTCTTAGAGGGGGAGTTCCAGTATAACCTATTGCTTGGCTGACCTTAGATTCACATCATGGGTTGTGGTCCTTCAACTTTACATTGGTGTGTAAAATTTGAACATGAAGGACATAATTACACCATTCTAGATGACCCATCACCATTCCAAACCTATAACATGTTGTACTAAACTAATGATTTCCTTGTACTAGTTAAGGAATCTACTGCCACTGCCACTTCTCCTTCACCCATAGCCCCATCCAACAATGTTGCCACCACCTCTCCCAAACCTAACTCTTCTATCCCCACTGTTGTCGTAGCCTCTGCAGCCGACACATCCACTAACCCATCTACTTCCCAACCAACTGATACCCCTTCTTCCCAATCAACTAGTAATTCATCTATTCCCACTACCCACATATCAACCATAGAGTGTTTTTCAAAGTCTCACTCTGGGGGAGTACCGCTTATACAACATCAACACATTCCTTACTCCACAAGAGTATGGTAACCTACACCAACATCCTCGTTATGACCATCACATAGGTGAGGTATTTCCTTATGGTCCTCCCCACTTTCACAACAAATTAACATATGGGGGACTTGATGCTTCCACCTATTCTCCCAAACGACCATCCCAAACATGATCATTTTCATCTCACCTCCAATCTATCACTAACCACCACTTCACCCACACTTTCCTACACTGTTGTGTATGGAAAGGCTTTGGCTTTGGGTTCTATGAAAATGGCCTCCATATTTTCATCTTGTGTACCACATGTAAACACAAATACCGCAGTGGTATCATATTTTTTGAACTATCCTCAAAGAAGGCCCATGTTGAACTCATTGAGGATGAAAAACCTTCTCCACCATGCTCACCGATGTTACCACCTTCAACCACACAGTCTATGGATCTAGAATCCATTCCTCCTAACATTTTTTTTAGAAACACCATTTCCTTAGGACCTTTCACTTATCAAGGAGATGGCAAGGCTCCCTCTTCTCTTCCCTTCCTGTATCCTAACATGATCAATGATGGTACACCTTTTATTAATGTCGTTCAATGTTAGGACGATGAGTCTATTCTCGCCTACCTTGGTGCAGAATATTCTTATATTCATCGGTCGTTACCTTCTGAGACGTAAATGAATCGACCATCGAGGTCAATATTAACACTCAGAATGACCCGCACATTCTAAAGATAGGTCAATCTTTAGATGCTGATAAACATGAAGCTTTTACTTCTTTCCTTCGAGATCATAGCAATGATTTTGCTTGGTCCTATGCTGATATGTTGGGTATTGATCCCAACATTGTGGTCCATAATATCATAACCATTCCTGAAGCCAAACACATAAAATAGAAGTTACGGAAAATGTATCCTCGCATTTATCTTCTTGTCAAAGAATAAATCCAACGCCTTCTCTCAGTGTCCTTCATCCTACCCATCGACTATCCCCAATGGATCTCTAACATCGTTTTTGTCACAAAAGTGACAAGGGTACTCCGTATTTGTATGGATTTCCGTGAACTCAACCTAGCTTTACCCAAAGATGATTTTCCTCTACTAGGTATTGACCAGCTAGTTGATCTCACCACTGGCCATGAGATGCTATCACTCATATATGGTTTCTCGGGTTATAATCAAATATTACTCACTCTAGAAGATCAACACAAAACTGCCTTCATCACTCCTTAGGGGACTTTCTTCTATCGAGTCATGCCTTTTGGCATTAAAAATGCTAGTGCTACATATCAACGGGCTATGACTTATATCTTCCATGACATCATGCATCGTATATTGGAAGGTTACATAGATGACCTTCTAGCCAAATCCAAACATTGGACCAAAAATATTACAATCTTGAAGGTCATCTTTGACCATCTCATTAATTATTGTGTTCGAAATTAGCCCAAGAAGTGTGTCTTCATTGTGCTCTTCGGAAATCTCCTTGGTTTTATCGTTTATTTTGTGGCATAGAATTTGATCTTGCTAAAATAAATGCTATTCTCGAAATTCCTCCGCCTACTAACCTTTGCCAACTTCGAAGTTTGCAAGGTAAGTTGTAATCTATTCGTCATTTTATTTCATAACTTTCAGACCGTTGTCAGCCATTTGATCATCTCCTCAAAAAGGACATCTCCTTCAAATGGGATGATGAGTACAAAAAATCCTTTAACACCTTAAAAGAATACATTCTCCAACCACTGTGCTCATTCCTCCTAAGGATGACCAACGCTTTTACCAGTACATTT
This sequence comes from Taxus chinensis, assembly GCA_019776745.2. NCBI lineage: Eukaryota > Viridiplantae > Streptophyta > Pinopsida > Cupressales > Taxaceae > Taxus > Taxus chinensis. The sequence goes on from CM034155.1 coordinate 132,501,282, forward strand.
CTGCTATTGGTCATTCCTTAGGTGCCATGCTCACTCATCGTGACGAAAAACACCAGGAGCAAGTGGTTTATTACATAAGTTGTACCCTTTTAGACTATGAAACCAGATACACCCATGCCAAGATACTCTTCTTAGCCTTAGTTTATTTCACCACTAAACTTCGTCATTACCTACTCAATCACAAAACCTTTTTCATCACCAAAACTGACCCCTTACATTACATGTACACCAATCCCTACCAACATCAGTGTGCTCCACGTTGGATCATGCTTCTTGCGGACCTCGACCTCGAACTCATTCATAAAAAATTTATAAAATGCCAAACCATCGTTGACCAACTTGAAGATGCACCCCTCTCTAGAAGTCAATACTCTAATTTAAATTTCCCAAACGAATCCATTTCTACCCTCTCTTTGGACGATATTATTTACCAAATGACCTTATTCTTTGATGGTTCCAAATGTCAGCGTGGGGGTGGTGCAAGTGTTATCATCATTCATCTTAATGGTGAGCCTATGCAACTATATTTCAAACTAGATTTTGATTGTACTAATAATATCTCTGAATATGAAGCACTCGTATTAGGTCTTCAAGACACCATCTCCTTAGATGTACAATAAATTAATATCTTTGGCGACTCTCAACTGGTTATCAACCAAGTCAATGGTGTATACCAGTTTCATAATGAAATACTTCAAAAGTATAAACACCATGTCGACATACTTATGACTACCTTTGATTGTTATGAACTTAAAACCCCTCCACGTTCCACTAATAAGTTTATGGATACCATGGCCTATCTTATGTCTCAGATACATGCTTCGCCCTCCAACTGGAAAAACTTTGTCACAGTACAAAGTTTACAATCACCTTCTTATTTATTTCGAGATGTCAACTTCGTTGGCACCATTGAACCTAACCCAAGTGACCTTTGGTATAAAAAGTTTTTTTATTACCTTTCCCTTTCCATTTTACCTCTAGATCTTATTCATAATGGACAACGTGCATTTCTCAAAAGCATCTCTCACTATGTCATCATGGGTGGTCTTCTTTATAAACACAACTTTGAAGGTATTCTTTTACGATGCCTTACAAGTTCTGAAATTCCCTACACCATTAAGGAAGTTCATGACAGAATTTGTGGAGGTCACTTCAGTGGTCTAGCTGTCTCTAAATACATCCTTCACTCGGGTTACTACTATTGGTTGATACTCAACCGTGATTATTTTGACTATGTCAAATGTTGTGTGAAATGCCAGCAGCATGATAATCTTCATCACACACCTAGTCATGCCTTACAGGTCACCCAAGTATCTCAATGGGGTTTGGATCTTTTCAGAGAGATCAATCCTCATTATTCACAATGACATCAATGGATTATAACCACTACTGAATATTATACTAAATGGGTTGAAGCCATACCTCTTATTTCTATAAATTCTGAGAAGATATGTGAATTCATTAATCATCACATTATTTGTTGCTTTGGTGTTCCTCACCATCTCATCATTGATAATGGAAAATAGTTCAAAAAAAAATCCCTATGAAAACTCTGTGATGCCTTTGAAATTCATCTCAGTTTCTCTTCACCTTACTACCCTCAAACAAATGGCCAAATAGAAACAACAAACAAAAACCTGAACAAAATTCTTATGAAAGTGGTTGATGATACTGGAAAGGATTAGCATACACACATTCCTTTCACCTTGTGGGCTTACCATACTAGTATTGGCACCTAAACTATTGTCACAAATTTCTCTCTAGTCTACGGTACCGAGGTTATCTTTCCTCTCAAAGTCCAGATTCCATCTCTTCGTATTTCACTCAAAGACATGCTCAAAGATGATGAATTTCACCATGACCGTTTGGCACAAATTGATTTATTAGACGAATGACGTATCAATGCTCTTGATCATCTCCAAATCTACAAAAATGTATCAAATGTTCCTATTATAAGCGTGTCCATGAATGAACCTTCTAGGTTGGCGACCTCATTCTGAAGGAAAATCAGCATGTACCCAAAGAAGAAAAAAATAAACGGGGAAAATTTTCTCCTAATTGGCTTGGACCCTATATCGTTACTCATACCTATAGATCAAGTGCTTTTCATTTTTATTCACTCGAAGGTAAACATGAAACTGAGACCCTCAATGCCTTACATCTTCAAAAATTCTTTTGTTGAATCAGATCGTATATAACATTTTGTATATTGACCACTCATCCCTTGAGCATTGTAGACACCAAATTTGTGTCTTACGACCCCTTGTGACCCGCATCTCATTTCGCAACCTAACCTCATCACCTAAACCTTACACAATTATTTATTAATTACCTTGTAATTGATAAATCCACATCACCTTACCTGCCACCTCATTTTGCCACCTCATCATGACCTAGTCCTAACCCTAAACTAACCTAATTAAGACCTATAACTTGGTCCACACCTACACCCATGACTAATGACCCCTTTCTCGCACCCAAAACTGACCTTCTAGTCACTTGACCAAGCCCGCAGCTAATCTCTCGGGAGAAAAAGCAGGGAAAGTGGGCTATTTTACTAAAAATAGCCTATTTTTTCCTGACCGATATCGGTTCCTACTCGACCGCCGTCGGTTACGTAACCGTCATCGGTTCCCTGTAAATGGGCTCCCCAAACCAAAAACAAAGGGTCGAAAAGGATTTTTGAATCGAGAGAGAGCATAAGGAGCGATCAAGAGAATCCGGATCTTTACTTGGCTGAGCAGAGACAAGTGAAGAGACAAGAATAGTTTGCAGCAAAGGAGATCAAGCCCAAGACTGTAGCTGGATACTAGAGCCCTGTGACACTCAGCTGATCATCGGGAGGGAGATATCTCATCTTCTGTGTGTCGGGCCATCCTACCTCAGTTCTTCCTTTGTCATCAGAGTTCTTGGACCTGCATCTTCGTCAATAACTAGTAAAATTTACATCTTGCATGTCCTTTTGATAATACTTCTTAGACTTTTGAATCATAGTCCTCACAAATCCATTCCTAGATCCACTACCCGGCAACATATTGCATCTAACTATCCTTCATCTACCTCTCATCATCTCATTACCTAATATCACCCATATACCAGCCTTACAAACAACACAACTACCCTACAACAACAACCACTCCACAACACAACTAACCCACAGATCCTAGACCCTACCGATATCGGTTATCAGTAACCGGCATCGGTTATTGTGGTTCAAAACCAAAAATCAGCCTTTCCCCCACCTGTTTCAACAAAGCAACTTAATTGGTATTTTACAGTCTTTGGTGTTAATTCATATTAGCAGGGAAACTGACCACCTTCGAAAGGAAGTTTTATATTTCCTGGGCCCAAGGCAGTTTCCTCATTTATTGTCTAATCAAAATCTTGTGGTCTTGTGTTCTTATTTGCAGGTAGTCCTTCCAAGACAAAAAGGAGTTCTTCACAGTCAGCCTGATCTTTCTCTACGGTACGCGCACACCATCTCGACATTCAACAGGTATTCCTCCTAGTCCTAACCCTTATCTGTTTCTAAAAGGAATGAAAGGATAGAAGCAACTCTATTCCCAGAAGCCGAAACATTCCGAGTGAAACATTTTGGCACGCCCGGTGGGACCCATTTCGGGTTTATGTTTCTCTTGCTTGCTTTCGTTTTAGGAAGCATACTTGCTGTTGCTATTTTTTTTATATTTAGTAAAGAATTTTTCTTGCTTTCCTAGTTTCGCATTAGTGAAAGTCATCTCATTTGCTTCATCGAATATCATTTTCGATTTGGGTTTAAAACACGTGCATTACATTCTTGCTTGCTGTTTTCGATTCTAGTGAACATAGACTAAGTAACAGGTCATACACGTGGGGGTGATTTCCATGGTATTGACAGGAAATTAATCTTACTTTCACTGCACAACACATACCGAATCACTTCACAATTAACACAACAGCTCAAAACATCCCCCCTTTTCCGCGGTATTCCTCCGCCCGATTGAGGTAACCTTATAAGCCAAAACAACTTGACATTCCCCCTAAGTCTTTGTTTAGGATTGACATCATTCCGCATCTGAAGGCATAAGCCCATAATAATTAAAATTAACCCTAGGGTTAATCTCTGGATTTGCATGTGCATCTTGTTTGTTTTCAGTTATGTTTTCTCTGTTATACACTGTCTTCTGTGATTACCTTAGAACAATTTGATAAATGAACTGAGCGTTCTTATATTTTCTTATACCAGTCTTATTACACCGACATCGGTTAACTGACCAACGTCAGCTATAGTGTTACCGACATCGGTTATCAGACCGATATCGGTTACTGTCTTTTCCAGTTCCTGACAAACCAGCAACCTACCAATTTTACCAGTCTGAGTTGGTTTCTATTCCTGACAGATTGAAACCCTACTGTGAACCCCTGTCCATGGTTGTTATCACTCAAAAGCAAGCCGCCGACATGGTTTCACATGCTTGCTCTGTTCCTTTGCCTGAATCACCCCCTTCACATTCTATGGGGAATCCTACGGATACCAGCGAGGTTCCTAAAATTCCTATGGGAGATAAGGACTTTGCCAAGTTTCTGGATGCTAATCCTAGTGCTGTACAATACTATTTGTCTCATGCCCCTGACCATACGCCCAATGGTCAGCTCCTTGTTGGTATGCCTATCAGTATAGCTGCTCATTTAGCCCCTTCTCCGCCTGATGACACCGCCTTGCTTCCCGCATCTTTAACCTCGTCTCCCAATCCGATGGCTTCAGAGGTTCATACGACACAGATTAGCTTTCCTTTGGTTAATCTTGGACCCCACATATCACTACCACCGACTGCCCCTACCTCATCTCTCTTTCAGACCGCTCCGTTCATGACTTGCTCTCTGCCACCTATCCACACGAGCTTTCCTTCTCAAGCTCCACCTACCTTTTCATTCCCAAACACGTATCCAGTGACCTCAACATCCTATATGGGACATCCCTATTCGGTTGCCTCAACATATTCATCCTCCATACCTTATCAACACTTAACCCCACCATTGTCTAGCGGAGGCCCTTGGCCCAATTCACCTCCGTTTACCACAACCACACCATCATCTCATCCAACTACTGATTTAATTAAACAAATGATGGACAAAATGAAAAACCTGGAGGCTTCTGTTTCAGGGAGTCGTAGCACCTTGACATACAAGCAATTTTTTCGGGAGCCTATCCACCCTTCAGTCCCCCTTCATTCATATCCTCCTCAATGGGAATTACCAAAATTTACCCATTTTAACAGTAAGTATGACCCTCAACAACACTTGCGATCATTTAGACATGCCTGCTATTTGATTGCTCACGACGATGCTTTACTACTCCGTACCTTTCCCATGTGCTTATCAGGACCCGCCTTGGAGTGGTATAGTACTTTAACCCAACACTCAATCTTCTCTTTTAACCAGCTAGCCCAATCTTTCTTGGATCATTTCTCCATTAACATTGCCAAGAAAGTATCTATCACCGACCTCTATGCCATCCGACAATTTGAGGACGAATCTATCGCAGATTTCGTTGGACGATGGCGGGGCCTTATCAACCAACTTACGTATTCCTTGCCTCAAACCAAACTTATCGAACTGTTTATGCGGGCCTGCGCTAAGCACATCTCCCCTACCCTCCAAATTCAAACTTTCCGTACATTTGACGAGGCCTTTACTATGGCTCAAAAACTAGAGATTCGAGCCTTAAAGGAAGATAAATTGCGGTTACGCAAAAAAAAGCCCACTTTTCGAACCCAAGATTCCACCAACAAACCTAACACCACCAATCCTCACCCATCAACTGCTTCGAAATCAAAAGGGGCCGTGCACGCGGTGATGGTCAAATCCCAACCACCGTCTAATACCCCGCCAAAAACCACTTATAAGTATAAAGCAGAACCCATCAACTACACTCCCTTGGGAGAAACATATGGTGTGAAATTGGAAAAACTGCTCAAAGCAGGAGCCATTACCTTACCTCCTGTTAAACCTCATTCCGGGTTTGATTCCACTCGTGCCATACCTTCCTGGTACAAAGAAAATGACTTCTGTAACTTCCACCGCATGAAGGGACACAGTCATGAGAACTGCAAGATGTTGAAAAACATAGTGCAGGAAATGGTTGATGCGGGAGATATAGCCCTCGATAATCCTAACGCCCCTGCTAACTGAAATTTGAAAATATTCAACAAACCATTCCCGAATCATTCTTCTAATAGTAATCTAAATCAAGATATCTTAGCCGAGGAGAGTGTTCATGAGATCCATGCAGTCTTTGATTCCCAGCCAAAGACCTCTATCGAACAAATTCTGAATCAAACCTCTTCACTAACGCAGGAAACCGAAACCCCTTCCTCACCATCAAGACAAACTGAAATCCTTGCTGCTCCTTTACCCATCAAGGAATTAACTGCCCAGAGTTCCCTTCTCAAAAATGAGCCTTCTTACACCACATCCTTGCAAGGCTGTGAGCGGATGTTATCTAATTTATCTATTTCCCAAACATCTCCTTCTACCATTCTTGATGTACAAGAGGAAGGCTCGCCACTTCTTTTGTCATCATTAGACGAGAAACCTCTTGAACCAACATCACCACATTCTTTAAACATGATGGATCCTCTCAAACACGCCCTCCTACCTATTAGTCCCTCATCACCTAGATCTTTTCAACGACCAGTCGACCTCTTAACATCTATTGATACAGTGCCTCATCTACCCCCTGTATCACACCCACAATGGACTGGAATCACGACCCATCTTTCTTCCGTACAAAAGTTCCTCTTCACACGTAATGACTGTCATTCCACAGAAGATAGACAGGTCCTATGGGAACGTTTGAGTACGCCGTATTCTACTCAAATGCAAATGACCGATCCGGAGGCCTCCACCATATACCCGAAGTGTTTACAGAAGCTTAAAATGCCCATGTTCTCACCTTCACCCCCCTCACCTCTACCAAATGCCTCGTCCAATTCTATTAACATAGCCAAATCTCCCCCTACGCTTGGGACCTTACCCATACCTAGTCTAACACACCCACCTAAGCGGCTTGATTTATCTAAAAATAAAGCCGTCCACCCCACTAGGAGACAGACTCAATCTCCTCCATCTATGCCATTAACACAAATAAAACCCTCGTCGTCACACCTACCTTCCATATTGGGACCCCATACCTCTACCTTACATCAATATATCATACCTCCTGCGTTTTCTTTAAAACGACCTACGCCTTCTGCACCCATACAGAAATCCAAGGGTGTAGCAACACCATCACCCCGCGTATCCTGTCCACCTATCAACCTTAAACAAATTCCATCATCAAAAGATTTGTTTTCGGTCACTCCTATTTCTCCGTGGTTGTTTTCTGATACCACATCATCTGTGGCCTCATCGTCCAACATAGCTTCTACGTCAAAGAAACCATGGTTAGGTAAAACCCATTATCAAAACTCCTTGGCTAAACCACCACCCGTACAAACCAACCATGCCCAAACATTACCAAAACCCACACAACCAATGCCCTCATCCTCCTCCGATTTTTGACCCACTCAAAGGATCTTACACCAAAATCCTTGCTATGTTGGTGGAGAATGCGACCATTTCCCTACCCCCACTTAGACCTTATGACCCATCTAAACCTCCACCTATAGGTTATGATGAGTCTAAAATCTGTGCTTATTACCGCACACCAGGACATGATGTGGAGGGATGCAAAGCTTTAAAAACCATCCTTCGTCAGTCACCTCTCTCAGATAGAAAGGTTAAGAAAGACAACTTACGAAGGGAGAGACCTTTAGCTTCAATTCCCTCTCCTATACCATCTGTCCCCACCTCACCAAGATCTATCATTATTACAACCCCACCTCTTGAAGACCATGATTTATCCCAACCATCTTCCTCAAATCAGGTCTACGAGATTAATATGATTAGTGTTGCTACTCGAGCACAGAAAAACAATGGGAAAGCGAAAGAAAACACACCTGCGGCATCTCTTTCTCCGTCAACCATCCCGATTGAACCACCACCTAAAGTGGTTATTCGCGGACCCGCCTATCCCGTCTCTAATGGCATTGCCCACCGAACTATGATCAAACAGCTTCACCAATCGCCCGTAAAAATGACACTGTATGATCTCATTCAGACTTCTGAATCTCATCGACAAGCTCTCGTTGAGATCCTTCAAGGGATAGAGGTTTTACCTAATGAAACCTTTCCTGTTACCTCTATTCTAACGCCCAATCACGTTGCTTCGCTCACTAAACAACCTATCTCCCCAACCACTTCTGTCTCTGTATAGCAAGCCGCTGCTGTCAGTTTCTCCGAAGATGAAATTATCGACTTTGGTGCCGAAGATCCTGACCCTGCTCTTTTCATCTCAGCGTACGTTCAGGATATCCGGGTACGTCGTGTTATGATTGACGGGGGTGCTAGCCTAAACATCATCTCTTCAAAAGCCTTCCAACAAATGAATATCCCTTCTAGTTGCATGTGTGCCAACCCCATCATGTTGCGATCATTCAATGATGCTATTACTTCTACTTTAGGCACCGTGATCCTTAACATTCGTGTAGGACCACGTACTTTACCCGAACTATTCTATGTCCTTGAGGGAGAGTTCTAATACAACATGTTGTTAGGCCGCCCTTGGATCCGAGCTATGGGATGTGTTCCCTCCACCTTACATAGATGCATAAAATTTGAGTACGAGGGGAAGTCCTATACCGTAAAAGCTGATCCTCCCCCCTTCAAAACTTGCAATATGTTGTATCGCCCTAATGATGTACTTGTACCAGTCAAGACACCCATTCATCCTACCCAGCCAGCTACTTCCGATGCACCTACACCTTCAACCAATGAGACCGCCGTTACAAATATTACTTCCTTTCCCGCAGATAACATCCCAACCTCCGACCCCTTAGTAGATGTTTTTCAACACCTTACGCTGGGGGAGTACCACCTATATAACGTTAGTTATTTCCATACCCGCAGGAGTACGGACAATTACATGCACATCCCACCTATGACCGTCGCGTGGGGGAGGTAATCTCTTACGGACCACCCCATTGCCGCACCAGCCTGACGTATGGGGGTGTTGACGCATCTTCCATTACCCCTGAACCTCCTCTTGGTGTGGTTCCCTTCCAATCCGATTTTTAATACTTGACAAATCGTCATTTCACCCTCACCTTCTTGACTCGCTTTGCTTGGAAGGGCTTTGGTTTTGGTCTTTACGAACAAGGCCGACATACGCTCATTCCCATGACTACACGCAAACACAATGACCGCGCAGTGGTCTCGGTTTTCCTGAAACACCTACACAGGAGACACCTCGTGTCAACTGTATCCTGGAAGAAGACGACGTCATCCCTACCAAACCATCATCACCCACTTTTCCATCATCACCCACAGAATCGATAGACCCTAAATCTATCCCTCCTAACTTTTTTTTTTTCATAAATGCTATCTTCATAGGTCCTCTCACTTATCAATGAGATAATGAGGACCCATCTTCTCTTCCCCTTCTATATCCAGACATGATCAAAGAGGATTTGCCTTCGATTAATGTTGTTGAGTGCCAGGATGACGACTCCATCCTCACTTACCTTGGGGCAGACGACTCCTATATTCAACGCGCCTTACCATCTGAAACTCAAACCATGTTGAATGAGTCGACTATAGACATCAACATCCACACGGAGGGGGATCCTCACATTGTGAAGATCGGACAATCCCTTAACACATCAGAACAAGCCACCTTTACTACCTTTCTCCGTACCCGCAACCAAGCTTTCGCTTGGTCCTACGCTGACATGCCGGGAATTGATCCTACCATTGCCGTCCATAACATCACCCTAAACCCCGATTCCAAACCAGTCAAACAAAAATTGAGAAAAATGCATCCACGCATTGCCCTCTTGGTCAAAGAAGAGCTTCAACGACTTCTTTCTGTGTCCTTCATCTTGCCTATTGACTATCCTCAATGGATTTCTAACATCGTACCTGTCACTAAAGCGACGGGGGGAATTCAGATATGCACGGATTTCCGAGACCTTAACCTCGCTTGCCCCAAGGATGACTTCCCCCTCCCAAGTATTGATCAACTTGTTGATCTCACTGCGGTCCATGAAATGCTTTCTCTCATGGATGGCTTTTCAGGATACAACCAAATTTTGGTTGCACCCGCCGATCAACATAAAACTGCCTTCATAACTCCTTGGGGAACCTTCTGTTATCATGTCATGCCGTTTGGCCTTAAGAATGCTGGTGCTACCTATCAGCGGGCTATGACTTACATTTTTCATGACATTATGCACACTATCCTTGAGGGTTAGGTCGATGATCTTCTTGGCAAATCTAAACATCGCAGTGAACATCTCGATGTTTTAACCATTATTTTCGATCGCCTGTTACAATATTCTGTCCGTCTTCAACCAAAGAAATGTGTCTTTGGCATCCTTTCGGGAAAACTTCTCGGCTTTATTGTCTCTCTGTGTGGCATTAAGGTCAACCCATCTAAAGTCAAAGCTATTCTAGAAATGCCCCCACCTACCAATCTTAAACAATTGCGTAGTTTACAAGGTAAGCTCCAATCTATCCGACGTTTCATCTCCCAACTCTCGGATCGATGTCAACCTTTTCATCACCTCCTTAAAAAATACATTGACTTTCAATGGAGCGAAGAGTGCCACCAAGCCTTTGAGGCTCTCAAAGCTTATCTCTTGCAGCCACCCGTGCTTATTCCACCTCAGGATGATCGTCCTTTCTACCTTTACCTTTCTGCCACTGACCATGCTATAGGAGCCATGCTCGCACATCGGGACTCGGCATGTCGAGAACAAGCCGTTTATTATATAAGTCGTACTCTCGTGGATTACGAGACTAGGTATACACATGTAGAAAAATTGTGCCTAGCCCTATCATTCGTAGCCACCAAACTCCGACATTACCTCCTGAATCACAAAACTTTTGTCATCACCAACATGGACCCCATTCATTATATGTATGCCAAACCACATCTAAACCAACGCATCGCCCGATGGCTTATGCTCCTCGCCGACCTCGACTTTGAGTTTGTACAACAAAAGTCAATCAAAGGACAAACTATTGCAGACCAACTTGCGGAGGCCCCTTTACCTGGGGAACAATTCACCAATTTTAATTTCCCTGACGAACTCATCGCCACTCTTTCACTCAGGGAAGAGTCATATCAAATGACCCTCTTCTTCGATGGATCTAAATGACCAAATTTGTGTCTTATGACCCCTTGTGACCCGCATCTCATTTCGCAACCTAACCTCATCACCTAAACCTTACCCAATTATTTATTAATTACCTTGTAATTGATAAATCCACATCACCTTACCTGACACCTCATTTTGCCACCTCATCATGACCTAGTCCTAACCCTAAACTAACCTAATTAAGACCTATAACTTGGTCCACACCTACACCCATGACTAATGACCCCTTTCTCGCACCCAAAACCGACCTTCTAGTCACTTGACCAAGCCCGCAACTAATCTCTCGGGAGAAAAAGCAGGGAAAGTGGGCTATTTTACTAAAAATAGCCTGCTTTTTCCTGACCGATACCGGTTCCTACTCGACCGCCGTCGGTTACGTAACCACCATCGGTTCCCTATAAATGGGCTCCCCAAACCAAAAACAAAGGGTCGAAAAGGATTTTTGAATCGAGAGAGAGCATCAGGAGTGATCAAGAGAATCCGGATCTTTATTTGGCTGAGCAGAGACAAGTGAAGAGACAAGAAGAGTTTGCAGCAAGATCAAGCCCAAGACTGCAGCTGGATACCAGAGCCCTGTGACACTCAGCTGATCATCGGGAGGGAGATATCTCATCTTCTGTGTGTCGGGCCATCCTACCTCAGTTCTGCCTTTGTCATCAGAGTTCTTGGACCTGCATCTTCGTCAATAACTAGTAAGTTACATCTTGCATGTCCTTTTGATAATACTTCTTAGACTTTTGAATCATAGTCCTCACAAATCCATTCCTAGATCCACTACCCGGCAACATATTGCATCTAACTATCCTTCATCTACCTCTCATCATCTCATTACCTAATATCACCCATATACTAGCCTTACAAACAACACAGCTACCCTACAACAACAACCACTCCACAACACAACTAACCCACAGATCCTAGACCCTACCGATATCGGTTATCAGTAACTGGCATCGGTTATTGTGGTTCAAAACCAAAAATCAGCCTTTCCCCCACCTGTTTCAACAAAGCAACTTAATTGGTATTTTATAGTCTTTGGTGTTAATTCATATTAGCAGGGAAACTGACCACCTTCGAAAGGAAGTTTTATATTTCCTGGGCCCAAGGCAGTTTCCTCATTTATTGTCTAATCAAAATCTTGTGGTCTTGTGTTCTTATTTGCAGGTAGTCCTTCCAAGACAAAAAGGAGTTCTTCGCAGTCAGCCTGATCTTTCTCTACGGTACGCACACACCATCTCGACATTCAACAGGTATTCCTCCTAGTCCTAACCCTTCTCTGTTTCTAAAAGGAATGAAAGGATAGAAGCAACTCTATTCCCAGAAGCTGAAACATTCCGAGTGAAACAAGCATGATTCACCTTCCATGTTACCTATTTTGAGGATCAATGACTAAACAAAAATTACGTGATTACCCGTCACCTTTCATCCTTATCTTCAATATGAGTAGCACCGCTCTAATCATGGCATGATTCTCATGGATACTTTTCATATTTTTCAAGATGGAATCCCATGATATTTCATCACTTAAAACCTCTTCATCATAGTTAAACTCTGTATGCTCTAGTTTTTTCTTCTAAACAAGAGCTTAATCTTCCTCTATAGTCTTGTCCATGACTTAAACATCCAAAAATAAAATAATTTCACAAGCAAAACAGGATTCGACTCCTTGATTCAAACTCATTTCATGATCATGTGACTTTCTTCCCCCTTAGAATAGTCAATCACACAACACCTTTAGGGTCTTACGTTCATAAGCCCATCTTTGGTATGGTAGACTTGTTATGGTTCTCATAAATTAGACGGAAACATACAAGGATGAAATGCAACAGATTTTCCTATACACCTCTTACCATTCACCTTCTTCATCACTTGTTGATTTTTCTATAAAAGACTAGACCATCGACACCTACATTTTGGGGATTCCTCTTTCACCAAAATCAACCTAAATTCACTCATGCCTAAATGACTTAACCTGAACCATACCTACATGACCCCAACCCAACCATGCCTAAATGACCTAGACTCAATCATGCTTAAAACTTACCAACCCATTCCTCTGCTTCACCATATTCTTCCCTAGCTTACGGGAGAACTACATTGCCTTGAGGCCCCTTTTCACCGAGGCTATATAGGTAGCACTCCAAGGGCATGGGGCCCTTGGAGGTTAGCTCAGCCACTCTTTACCCTAACCAATTTTCCCCCATTTTTCTATTCACATTCTACCTTAGTGAGTTTTCCATTTTATACAACAATTGGAAAATTAAAACATACAAACATACATACCTACCATTTTTAACACACCATCATATCATCCATTTATCATTTTACATTCCCATGATATCAAATATTTGGAAATTTAAACCACATACATATATATAAACCATAATTTATTTCTCATGATTACCAATAACTTGGAAATTAAATCAAAACCATAAACCTAGACTTCGTCATGCCTACATAACATCAACTCAATCATGCCTACATAACCTAGACTCCATCATGCCTAAATTACCTAGTTTCCATCACATGCACAATAACAATGGAAATTAAAAACATAGATAACATCATCCATCCAATAAAACATCTATATAACTAGAAAAGTTTGTGTATCCATACATATGTACACAGATACAAAATCAATATGACTATCTCAAATACAGCCTCTCTATCTTTGGCATGCAGGCTGGTATAATCATCAAAATCACAAAAAATCTCATGTACATCCTCACTATCATCGGCACGCAGGCCGGTATATACCAAAAAAATGATACACCGATCATATACGGTGACTAATCGTCACTCCATCTGATATACATCCATGTCTCATATGTCTCATCCTCTATACCTATCTGGCGCCCTGCTAACATCTCTCCACCTCGCATGGGTATTGGTCTAGTATCCACCTGGCCCGCAGCTGGGTCTGGCCTTCGTGAACTTGTAGCCTCGACCTGGCCCTGTCTCTGGGCTCGCTGGCCCCCTGTACTCTTTGAGCTATGAGTGAAAGAGCTAGTCCTCTCACTCGGTACCCGTTGTGCCCTATACTTAGCATAGGAGGGTATGTCTATCTCTGCGGTCGTCAAATGATCCTGGTAATAATGTGCCTCATTTCAGGGCATCCCTAAACCTCGCCATTGGCACCATATGAGGTGGTGTCATAGGTCTCACAACGACCTGCAAACTTTGTCTTGCTAAGGCAGGCCTCGGACCCTATGTCTATGTACCCTGTCCTCCTTCCTGTACCATGGGACCCTATCCTACTACTGCTTGTAATATAGGACCCTATCACTGAGCCTATGGTGGTTCGTGCACTATAACCTAATCCTATAGGGCCACAACTTGAGCATGTGCAGTGGCCAACTGGCCCTGATAAACCTACTACCTACACCTGTAAGGTGGAAACCTATCCCCCATCTCTATCTCCACCCTGTGTGGGTGGATGTCCCTGTGTAACTTGGGCATTTAGGGCCACCACTTGTGCCTATAAAGTGACAACATGTGCCTCTGACCCAGTAAGTTTCCCCTATAACACTGTAATCTATGCCTGAAGGGCAGCCACCTGACCCTGCAAGGTATCCCTCTATACTATGACAGTGGCTAAGTCAAGTTACCCAGGCCTTGGTGGTATCACCCGTAGCTACACTGCCCACCACTGCCTGTATCTATCTATGACCTCGGCATCATCAATCCTCTTGTCCATTGTCTACTCCTACTATATCGACATATTCGGTCATGGTGGAGATATAGGTCTCTCCACGTCACCACTCCTATACTATGAGAATGGTTGAGGCACATCCTATGGCAGCCCAAACTACCATCTAACCCTGTCTACAAGTATCATCTCATGCTCACCGACACGACGCCCCTCTATCCACCTGAGTAGCTGTAACTCCTCCAACTCCTCTGCCATGTGCCTATATGAAGGAAAGCCAACATATGGCCTCCAAACAATATCAACCCCAGCCAACCCCTCCAACACTCACCTGTAATGTGCAACACCGTGTGTGGCCCTCATCGCCCTATGTTGTCCACCAAGTGGTACCCACCGTCTGTATCCAACTCTGACCCGGCCACCCCCAAACCAATCATGTCGGGGAAAACCAACTGGATGTACACATACGATGTGCTCGTATGCCCACCAGTGTAGCAGGAATGTGCAGCACAAACTGAACCTTTGCAACCTCCTATAGGCCCATAGCTCTCTATACAGTTACACTAAGAATACCAGTGCCCAAGAAAAATGGACCCGCTCCTCCATCTTGTCCTGGAGAACCCCCATCAGTGCTCGTGGGAATCTCCCACCCTCCACATCTAGTAAGGAAAAATAGCATACCACCTTCATCATTAGAACAACCAACCTCATATCCTAAGGATGGGCCCCATACATGTCTCCATAGCTAAGGCTTGTGTTATGGTACCTCAGCTCGACCATCGCCTCTCGAAAAATAGCCACTATCGGCTCCTATGATGCCTCTGAAGTAATGGAATAAACCGGCTCCCCAACTATCGATAGTCGTATGATCCTATATACATCCTCTAGGGTGATAGTAATCTCACCCATCAGTAAGTGGAAAGTATTGGTCGATGAATCCCATCTATCAATGAAGGTGACCATCAAACTTAGATCTCGAGCTACACGCCTGTAGCGTTAGATCCCAATCAATCCAACATCCGTCACATGCCTCCACTCCTCTACAGTCACACTCGACTGTATCCCTAGTAACAGAGGTGGTACTCTGTCCCACATCCGCAGCTAGTCCTTGGCCTGGATCTAACAAACCACAACATTGTTATAGCTTGAAAACCTTTACTTACCTCTTAACCCCCCCAAACCATACCCAACCACATCAATCCTGCTCACCTCACTTACCTATTAATTAAACCTACTAGCCTACCACCCCTTTACAATCATGACTCATCATTTTAAACAACATTTCACCTACTTACCTATCTTTTACACCAACACTAACATTTACCCCCATCTCTCTACATATACCCTGCATTTACTCCTTTTCACCTATTTTTCTTGCCAACTTAATCTTTCTTACCCCTATTTATCATTCACCCTAACCAGTGTCTGTCACCCTGACCATCACCGGTTTTCCGTAACCGACATTGGATCAATTTAACTGGTATCAGTCACCTAACATCAGACCGATGTTGGCCAAATCCCACCAACATCGACCAAACTTAGACCGACGTCGGTCTCTGTCGCGGCATTCAAATCAAAAACATGCCCCAGTTTAATAAAAATTTCTAAAAATAACCTAAATCCTTACTCTAACTTACCCAAACTTATCCTAGCTTCATTCCCAATCCTATTTACCCTACGTTTGACCTTCCCACCCGTCATTTTCTTCATTTTCACTCACATTTTCAAAATTAAATCCCACCTAAATTTTAAACCAAACAATTTCAATCTTTTCAGCCAAAGGACATAATTAGATTGAATCCTACCTCATCTCGGTGCCGTCTACATGGTGGTACATCTGGCCATTGCGCCAATGGCCCACCCGACCCCTCTCCCACCGCTGTCATGACCAAATCAACTCCTCACCCCCAAACGAATGAAATCACTCGAACCAATCATGTGGACCTGTCAATTAGCTGGTAATCACCCGCTACGAGGCGCGTCAACTCAAATCACCACCTCATCCTATCAGTTTCCAACCCTCACATTCTCCTATGTCATTTTCTACAAATAGCAAATGACAAATGATTCCGTAAAAAGTGACCTTTTCCTTTTTTAACCCCAAATCAACATGACCGACGTCATTCTTGTCGTGCCCTACTAAATCGATGTTGGTCAAACCTTAACCGGTATCGGTCACCTGTCATTATCATTTAAACCCCATTTTACCCATTTTGATCAAAATCATCATTGCCAAACACCCTTTGACCTTACCCACTCTTATTACAACCTACCCACAAACCCACACTACCCATACATTTCCTTAATTGCATTTAGGGACTTGTCATTTTACCTATACCTTGGCCTTACCTGTGCCCTGACCTATATACCCTGACCTGAACCTACTTTTTGTGACCGTTGAACTTGTGTACTCATTATACCTTGTGATGTTGTTACCCACGTTGATTTAGCCTAACAACCATACCTTTTTTATTGTTGTGTCGTTTATCCCGACCACACCTTTGGTGTACCGGAACATACCTAAACGTTCATGCACCTGACCGACGTTGTGTTTCCGGACCATATCCTATACCCTGGATACTTGAATCACTTCAACCTTGTTTAGATAAACCTATCAACCTTAGACGATGTAGAGTTTGCAAGCTCTTCAACTTAGTACCATGTTGCAGTCTATACATGTGCATGCATTCGATTTCCATTACCCATTACCCAGTTTGACCCTGTCCCACTACCTATTACCCAATTTGACCATTTCCCATTACCTGATTTGACCCTTTCCCACTACCTATTACCTAATTTGACCTTTACCCACTATGTCAATATCCACACCCATACCCACCTACCTTCTTTTTCATCACTTCCATATTTATCAAACCACTCACCAATTACATCTTATGCCTCATCTGTTCCTGGTTTGAGGGGGATCACCTCCACCCACATTTGGGGCACTCTCACCTTTAACCCTACTTGGAGCAACCCCACTCTCACTTATATTTGGGGCAACCACTTCCTATTTTTGTTAGCATCACTTATTAATACAAGCTACGTGACAAAAAGGGGCAAATGTTGACACCAAATTTGGGTCACACTCCCCTTATTCCCCTTTCGAGCAGTTAACATAGCATGTTCATATAACCATGACCCCATATTTATATTAATTTAATTACTTACAATTAAATTAATGCCCATCCTCACTTTATTTATTAATTTAATTACTTTAATTCAATTAACTTACACCCTCACCCAGCCACATCACCTAGACACCTCATCATGGACCTATTCTTAGCATGTTTCTTTTAACTAAGACTCAATTCCTACTTACCTTAACCAACTGAGACTTATTCTAACCCTAAAATCATATGCCTATTCTTTCTCTAACATCATGCCCACTTATCTAAGCACAAAATACCATTTTAGACCCGAACCAATGGGCAGAACTGGCCAAAAGATAGCCAAGATCTGCTATTTTGGCAAACCTAGGATTTCCCTCCTTAACCGACGTCGGTTAACCTGAAACTGACATCGGTCACCCTAACAGTCATCGGTTATCATATATTCATTTTGACAACCTTGATCCAAAGGTTGGTGATTTCGAGTTTTGAGAGAGAGAGAGAGAGAGAGAGAGAGAGAGAGAGAGATCTGCATGCAAGCACGAACCAGAGCCCTCTTGCGCATCCAGAAACCCCTAGCCAATGCTTCTGAGAAGCACTGTCATGGCACTGACCACCAGTTTCACACATCAACCATTACTATCTTCCACCAACTAGGCCTGCAAATACAAGTAATTATGTTTTGATCTACAACATTCTATGTTTACTTAGATTCTATTTTTTTACCTATGTTTATTAGATCCTATTCTCCCTTGCATTCTACCATCCCCACCTTCATGTTAATCCACCCATCCAACCACCCACAACCCTTTTAGCTCCTCATACCCAACTCTTGGACATTCTTGAGCCTTCCTAGTATTTTTATAAACCCAACCATCCTTCCTCCATACTCTGTGCAATCACAGAGAAGCCCTCAAACCAAAGATTATTTGATTTCCACCATTTTTCCCCTACTGACACTGGTCACCCTAACCATCGTCGGTTTCCCCTTCACCAGCATCGGTCACCAGACTGATGTCGGTTACTGTATCTTTTGACAGAATTTCACTAAGTTGAACTTATCACCCCAAAAACCTCACAAAACATTACCCAAGACTGGCACCCCACCTACATTCCCACCACAGACCTTCCCAACTCTCTGTGTAGACATAGAGAGAGAGTTTGGACATCCATTTTGGCATTCTACCATTATCCATCCTAAACCGTCATCGGTCATACCCTGACCTGACATCGGTCTCTCTGTCTAATAACCCATCTCAGGACAATAAGCTAATACTCACTCCCAAACTGCCCATAATCATTTGTAACCTTTTTTACAGACCTCACCAAAAGCCTGTACTAGATCAGCCACCCAATATAATTCCATCACATGACCCATTTTTACCTCAACCACATTTTTACTTGACATTTCTTATTCATTTTTTATGATGTACCTAAATTGTTTCCATTCAAATAAGATTGTTATTTCATGTTTATTTCGAATAGCATTAATATTGTTATATAAAAGTGGACTGACAACCTGTTCAGGAAGCACCACGCTTCCCGGATCTAGAATCTACTAGGTAGTCCACTCATTTTTGTTTTTAAATCTATTTGGTGGTATTGTTTTGCACTTTACAAGTAGTTCCTCCTAGCCAAAAGGAAGTATTCCCAATCAGCATTGGATCAGGAAGTTAGGACGCACACACAACCTTCAACCGACATCACAAACAGGTATTCCATCTTCAGATAATAATACATATCGTGGTGTTCCTCCTCCTTCATTGACGACTCTTTATTTTCAAGTTTCTCATACTGATTCATCTCTACCACTCATCAAATTCTCTTATCACAATTTCCATGCTACATTTTCTTCTTATACACTACACATCAATAATTCTATCAGATCTCATATTATTAATAACACCATGATTGATCCATCGGTTCCTATTGGTGCATTCTCTATTGCACTCCTTGTTGCAATCAACTATACACTATCTCAAATTTCATATCCAATTCCATAATATTATGTATTCATCAAGATTCTATTTATAATTGGGACTCTCACCATGCTTGTGCCATTCATTGTGGAACCTTCAGTCGAAGGATGTGACATGCTCTTAAGTCTTCCATGGCTCTGTACTGCTAATGCTATCCTTTTCATGGCCCATTTATGTCTCAAATTCATTCACAATAAGCATGTTATCACTCTCAAAGGTGTTCCACCATCCACTCCATTGCCTCAACCTCCTCTTGAGCATGTCCTTTCACTAGCTGAAACATCTAGCCCCTTGGGCCTCTCAAATCTAAGGCACATTCTTCACCTAGTTCTCCCATTCACACACAATCATTTTCATTGGTACAATAATCCATATTTTTGGCTTAAGTCCCTACTCGGGAAGCCCCTTCACATTGTATTTCATCACCTTCTTTACTTGTTTGGTATCCTTTGCATAGGTGTTCACCACCTCCTAGGTCTACTTCAAATAGGTATTCATCACGTCCTCGATATCCTTCACATAGGTGTTCATCACCTCCTCAATCTCCTATAAATATATGTTCACCTCCTAGGCTTCCTTCACACACATATTTTCAATCACGTACTCTACTAATCTTAGAGCATGGTCAAACACCTTTATCTATTCACACATCAGGTGGAGGATGTTTTCCCTTCACTTTTATTAGATAGTTTAGTCATCATCATACACTTTAAGGGCATCATGCTCATTCTTCCCCCCTCCTAGCATCACCAAGTGTCTAACGTTTCTACTAATACGCTTCGTGCTTTATATTTTCTATTTCTAAGTACTCTTACACAACTTGATACACTTTGTATCATCATTACCCTATGACGAACTATAGTTCTGTGGTTCATACTCAACTGTTGAGGGTCTAAACCTGAAATGAACATCACACATTACACACTTCACATTACACACTTCATGATACATCTTTCTAGCATTCTATTTTCATGCATCATATTATCCCCTTCTATATTATACGATCTATGTTTCATTAATCTATCTATCTAGCACACACAATTCAAACCATTTCCCAATGACACACTCTTGTTCTTTGGTTCATTCTATATTATTGAGGGGCATTTTATAAATGAACCTCATCTCATACTTGCCCACATTTTATCGAGGGGAAATTTTCTCCTATCACATTCACTTTGCATTCCATTACATTCACACTCATAGCATGTTATATTTCTTGGTTGTAATTATGCTTGGCTGCTTATACTCACATTTTACACTTTGTTTACTATGTTAGAAAGATATAAAGTATGTCAAATTATCTTTATCATATGCACATGCACATTCACTTGTTCTTTAGTTTGGATGTAGAATTTCTATAGATCATTACATGTAGCACTCATACTTGGCTCTATACCGCTTACCAGTCCCACTGAGGCTCTTGGGGGCATCTACATTCCTACTCTTACACAATATAGGTGTTATTGTTTCATTTTATACTATTTCCTATTCTTACTAGCACACTATTTTTACATCAATCTATACACGCTTGAACATACTCTTTATATTTCTAACATGATAACGAGTGCTTCATGTGCAAAATTTATCTTACAAGAACTATTTTTTGCCATGGTTTTCTAATAATTTTCTTGTTATTGTTTTCCCTTGTTTTTCATTGTATGTTATTGTTTTTGGGCTATGCCTTTTGTCTTGTATGCACACTATATGTTTTTTACAACTTCGACATTGATTTTCTTGTGACATTGTGAGCGATGTCCCATGTATGAAACCCACTTTTCACGATCTCTCTTTTGTATGCACATTTTATTGTTTTGCCGCTTTTCTATGACATGTTTTCTTATTTTTGTACTAGCACGTGTCTCTAGCCACTTTTCTTGCATGTGCCTTGGTTTCTACTATACGGATTCCCCTATAGGGTTATAGTTTCAAATCAACATGCGATCATTTCCTTTCAGACACATTCTCCTAGAGACATCACATGAACTCCAAATGAGGGGGCATACATTCGGGGAATCAATCACCGCATATAGTAGTTTAGCACATGAACATAATAGAGTTACAGTCATAAAATGGCCCATATTCTAACTTGGGTCCTTAGTTAAACACAAACACCAGCGCCTAGATACAGATATTAATTCTTGAGCACTCCTGACCTTTCTTGGGTACCTATGACCAGGGGTAGTTATAGTTACATTCTCATCTCAACACATTTCATAGCAGTCTAAAGAGAAGTTTAACAGGATCAGGTGCTTGCCTCAAAATACAAAATGCATGCAATCTCCTACTATCACCATTTTCTAAAGGGAATAACATACAAAAATACATAACTAAACACCTGGCATACCATCTGCAATGGTGCATATTCAAGAAGTAGTCATGGAAGGAAAGTAACACTAGACCTCTCTCCCCAAAACTCTTCTGCCATGGCATGAGATCACTCAAAAAACTCACACTTGGCTTGAGATCTCCCAAAAAACTCATTCTTGGCATGAGATACCCCACAAAACTCATTCTTCCATAGTAGTTCAAGACATTTTCTATCATTTTCACTTTTCATGGATCAAGTGCACACTTTCCTTTTACTACTTTTTACACACATTTATATACTTTTACATGCTTTTACAATATTTTTCATAAGACATGATTTTGACTACTCTTTCTCTCTACTTTTGCAGTTATGTCCTCAATACACAACAAGAAACATCCGTACATCAAGCAAAACAACAGCTACAACACAATACACTTCACCCCTAGGTTCACTTCCTCTTTCTTAACTTCCATGCTTCATTTTTATCACTCCATGCTTTTACTTGTCTCCTCAACATGATATCACCATCACACTGTACATGGTTATTAGGTACACATATCTTATCTACTTTATGTTATCAAGTACTCACTCAACAACATAAAGTGGGGGGAAATGTAGACACAAAATCATACACTTGGGTACATTTATGGGTCCTAAAATCATAATTGTATTCATATGATTTCTAAGTGAGAAAACTAGTAATTGACAGCTATCTTTGGCCTCTTTGCTTTATTTCTAGTCTTCTTTCTGGTTTTACACAACCTACATACCATTTTGAACTTTATTTCTTTATCTTTTATGACTCTGAACACCAGCGCCCAGATAGGATACCAGCGCTCAAGCACCCTCTTCCTTTTAGGTGTCCCTGTCCTCTTTCTACTTTACTCAATCATTTTAGGATTTTTTTTATCATTTGGGCATCTTATTTTCTTATGGGTCATCCTTCTAGTTGTCAATTACAAAATTCAACCAAGGGAATCATATAAAGGGAAAGTTATTTGACCATAATAAAGGACCAAGCTTTAAGCATCTATTATCATCACCTAAGGTTGCATCCAAAGGAATTCTAAGGGCATCAAAGGAATCCATCTAGCCCTCACTCAATGGAAAAGGGACAACATTTTCTGCTTACACGCATAAGAAGGGAAGTTCATTTTTCTATCCACACATCTACTTACATTGGTACATATAGCTATTATTCATTATCATGTTCACTTACACAAGGGATTCTTAGGGCACAATTATATCACATACGCAAAAGAACTACATGGAGTTTGTGATGTAGTGCAACACTCGGTCATAAGTTCACTCAGTCGAGTGAATGTCAGGGTCAATCCAACTCCCCATATTGTATCTTTTTTTTTGAGATTTGATGTAGTTTGAGGTTTTTATAGGTCATCTTCCCTTTGCAAGTTACAGTTAAATTCTATGATCATCCAAAAACATAAAAGCAACCAATAATGACTATCAGGGATAACCTTGTGATGTCAGGAAATTCAATTTCTAGTTGTTTTTACAGCCATGAGTGCCCAATAGAAGACTCCAGTTCCCAGGCATCCCTGGCCCTATCCAGGTGCCCCACTCCAATAATATCCAAAAGTTCCAGATTTTATTGTGCACAGTTGCGACAGTATTCCCTTCATGTTTAATAGTTTCTCCACTCTGCAAAATCCTGACATCATGTGTAAGTTAATTAAGTCATTTACTCCCTATCTCTCCCTTACACCTAGGGTTTCACATTTATTAGTTTATTTTTTGTTTCATCTTGTATGTAGCAGTTATTTATCATAGTTTGCATTTGTTATTATGTAATTAGGGTTTTACAAAAAAAACATTTTTATTAAATCACATACACAATATTCGTTTGGTTGGAAATTCAAAGGGGTAATTACATCTACCTACTATTACTACCATCAAAGGGACAAAATTTTTAGGCTACATACACGACATAAGAAGGTGAAGTGTTGAATTCCATACCACACATTTGCATCTAGTCTAGCTACATCATGTTATCTTGGCATCATTTGCACGAGGGAAACCTAAGGAAACTATATCAAACACATGCACCAAGAGCTACATGGATTCTGGAATGTAGTGCAACACTATGTCATAAGTTCACTCTTCGAGTGACTATCAGGTTTAGTCTGACTTCACATATTATATATTTTATTTAGATTTGATGTGTTTGTGATCTTGTGTAGGCATCTAGGGTTTTTTTTGCAGGTTACAGGTACCTTCGATGACCAAAGACAGAATATCAAATGATTAACAAGAATTAGCAGCGAAGCCCTAGTGACACAAAAGAAAGTAGATCCTGAGTCTCTACATAGTCACCAACACCCAAGTGCCTCTTTCCTGCACTAGGTGTGTTTTTCCGTCTCTAATCCTAAGTTCCAGAATTCATAGGGGATAGTTACGACAATTTTTGCATCCTTTCCAGCACTTTACCCTACCCAGATCATTTCCACATTTGTGCAGATATAGCTAAATCATTTATCTCTCCCATTTACTTATAGTCTTGTATTTTTTGGGTGCTTAGCATCTATATTTTATCATATTAGTTACTCTAAATTTAGATTCAACTCTATTTTTATTAAATAAATCACACCCAAATCTACAATAAATTTAGCTATCTTCTGCCAAGGTCTCGACTAGGTAGCTCAAGCACCAATCACAATTTCTATATCAGTACATATTTCTTGATAGACCAATAAATGCATCACTATCAGTGGTGTTGTAGATAAGGAAGGTATTAAACAAAATATACAAAAAACACTTTTAAATTAATAGATTCTCCTGCCCTAACACCCTGTGATAGTGCATGATATATATTGTTTAGATCAAATAGTCGTAATGGCCATTGTAGCATGCATATCCAAAAGGAACACAAAATTTCAGTTCCAATTGATAAGAATTTCTAGCCTCTAAATGAAAGAAACCAATGAAGTGCTACATTACATGAGGGTAATCAAGCTTCAATATGGAACACTCCTTCATTTATATCACCAATCACATTTTTTGCATGTGTTTCTATGGATAGTGTAAATATGACTGCAACTTACAGTATATTAGAATTTTATTAGAAGATGCATTTGTTCTCTTTTATTCATATCGCATAAACATTTAATGTCCTTGGATTCAATATAGAAATGGTGTAAATTCCATTTACTTGAAAAATAAAACTAAATACAAAATTAAAATCACTTAAAAACAAAATTTTTAACAACAATATATGCAAAATAATGGCCACAAAAATAATTATAATTGTGGCTCAACAACTAATGCATTCTGTAAGCTTAATGTCTCAAAACTTTATGTTTCATTTTAAACAACTTTGAACAACCTCATTAAGCTGAAGACACATCTACAAAGTATTTGATTTACCAAACTCATATGAAATGTGCAACCCCCATGTTTCCTAATTAGTACTAACCTCTAATCTATATCAAAACTATCATATCAACAAAAAAAAATAGGACTAATATTGGGTTCTTAAAAAATTTACTACTACAATGCCTAAATTCTTGAAAATAGTTACATTAAAGACAATTTCAATAGTAATTTGCACATGCTACTAAATTAATCTTTAGTAAGAACACGTAACACTTTACCAACATTCAAGAATGTCAAACTTAGCTTATACAATCAAAGGAAATATTAATGCAATTTCTTTATATTCAATCCATGTACTACATCATTTTTGGAATAATTTTGAGAAAGTGTTAAATTTACATCATGAGGTCTCTGTTTTTCTCGGTGCATCCTTCAAATGGACGTTCTATCAGATATAACTCATGATCCCAATGAACCAACTGGATAAGAATTAGTTTTGTTGCTCATTGACATCTAGACCTTTGTCTATTACAACGGGAGGTGGAGCAATGTCTTCCCATGATTCACCAAGCAAATATAATTGTTCAGAGCACTAACAACCTAACTTATACTGTCAATGTTTTCACAGTGATCAATACATTTTAGAATTAAACATAGATTTGTAGCTCTCACAAGTATTTTGCATATAGAAGTGTTAATGTTTTGGTTTGTAACTGATTGGACTATTATCTTTAAGAGCCCTCTGTGAACTAAATGGACTATAAGATTTTAATATTGAATCCACATACAGTAAACTTTACTTCAATATGAATAAAAGACAACAGATTTATCTTCTGATCAAACTTGACTATACTGTAAGTTGTGACCATATTTACATTATGAACTCACATACATCATGTTGTTACATTGAAGATAACCTAAAATTAATACTACTTATTACCCTTCAAATTATGGCTATGGCTAGATTAGTAGATATTAGTTTTAAGTGACAAAAACTGGCCTGTTCAATCTTGCCTTTGGAGAGGATTCCCCTCTTTTCAGTTTGTAGACGGCCGTATCTTTGACAATGTCCATGTATATATCTTGATCATTTGGATCGCCTACGTGATCCTCCCAGCTCAGAATCTCTACATCACCAGGGTGTTCCAGTTTAGTGTAGAACCCTAAATATACTTCGGAACCTGGTTTTGCCATATGGGCGCACTTCTTAACAGTGTCCGTGTATCTCCAGCGACTGCTGAATGCTGAGAAGAAATTGTACAAGCTCGTATTTTCCTTGAATATGTGAAGCTTAACGACTTTGACAAACTTATTGAAAAGCTCATCATACAGCTTGTACATCCACCCTCTATTCAAATCTAACAGGATAATTATAAGACTCAGCAAATTTGAAAACCTGTTATACTTTCTGGCCTGCAGCAATATGGGAACAGTACTTAAAACCCCCCAAAACTTGCTGCTGACGTCTACATAATTAAACCAGGTGGGCACTACATACTGGCTGCCTTTACCGCAATGGAAAGCCTTTGAAAGTACCTTCTCATAACCCTCTGTTTGGGATAACTCCCTCGCTACTGAGAGTGAATCAGTTATTGTGAGAGGCCTTTCAACGAAGATTACGTCTGCGCCAAAGTCTTGTGATAACTTTGCCAGCTCCATCAAAGTATTCTGATGTGTAAGGTAATAATAACCACGGTGCTTTACGCAGAACCAATATCTTATCTGCCGTACTACCTCCAGATTATTCATTTGATTACCATGATTACTTAAAAAATCCATCAATTCAGATGTGTCCATATCATAATCCTTACTGGAACCTAAAACAATCACTCTTTTCTTCCTGTAACGTTGCCTGAGGTAAAAAGGCAAGAATGACAAGAGAAAGAGGATTAACGGATTGCAGCGCAGAATCTGCCAGATCGCATAACCCCACTGAACCCACGGCATCTGTGTTTTCTCAAGCCAACGGGGCAACACCTTGTTGAAAGAAGACGCCAAATTATCCATTTATTTGCTTAACAGAACGGAAATTATATGATCAATGGCAGGAGCTCTCCTATTCTCACAAACCAGGAGCTGCTACCAAACACAACAAGAACAATTCACAATTCTATCGCCTAAGTAGCTCCAATTCAACAAAACCGTCCCTTTTCTTTTTCCTTTGGAAAATCCTCACCTCACGCAAAGCATATTCCCATAGGTACAATTATTGTTGTCAAAGAATAAAGATAAAGATATATGTAATAACATTACAATCACTGGCACTGCAGTCTGCGAGACAAGCCGACCCTACGATTCCATCCAAAAGTACTGTTGATACCAACTTATCATTTTCTGTTTTCAGTGCTTTGTTTCTTTATTTGCGTGCTTTCTTTTGCCAGTCCTTGGGTGGACGGAGGACCACTGGGCCCTCTAATTTAGATCTATGTAGAGACTAAACAAAGTAGGAGAAAGTAGAAAAACTTGTTTAACACCAATGGTGTTATTGATATATTTTGTAAAACTAGTATGAGTTCATATTTTTCTATTCTTCATTTCTTAAAGTATCATCACAATTAAAATAACCAAATGATTTGAGATATGGAGATCTTGAAGATGTAGGATTAGAAGTTGTATAGGAATACTGTCAAATGCCTTCTAAAACTAAACAAAACATTAGTAAACCTAATACTTTTTTGCTATTACATCTTTGATTATAACTCGAATCATAAATATATGGTCTATTGTATTATGATTTCTTCTAAAACTTGCTTGCATTTTCCCCAAAGTTCCTTGGACTCTCCAAATCTAGGAATCAAACTATATAACACTTCAGCAATTAACTTACTCAAGGCATGCCAAACATGATGGTTCTACAATTATTTGGATCATGTCGGTTGCCTAACTTAAATACGGGATACATTATATTGGATGTCCATGCAAGTGGAAATCCATAAGCCACTGTATTAAAAATATTAGCAATATATATTGTCATCTGATTTACATGTCTATTGTTTGAAAATAGCTTCCAATACCATACAATATTTGAAGATACATTGAGTAGGTTGTAATCTATTTCGAATTATAATTAGGACTTGGGACTTGGCTTGGAATGTCTTATATAGAATATTTATAATTGGACCAAGTATCCTTCTCAGATAAGGTATAAGAAGATTTCCTTCGAAGGAAGGTTTTCCAAAATGATTTAGCATTCAACCAGAGCATGTTGAGTGTATCTCTTGTTTTCTTATTCAAATATAACATATTCTTATTAATCAATGTCAATCAGCTTAATGGTTCATTTGAATAATTAATCATTACATTATCATGAGTCAACAACCTTTTTGACATTTTACATTTTGATCAATATTTAGCATTTAAGGTTTCGACTATTACTATAATATATGCGGATTTGTTGTCATATTCTTCTTATCCTTGAGGATAGGTACACATGATGTGCCTAAAATGTTATATTTATTTTTATATAATATGATAGATCCAAAATATCCATTTGAAACACACATCATCATGGAAACTTATAAAATCTTAGTGCGGAATTTCTTCTATACCTCTTAAAATCCTCACCCACTTTCATTCATTCAATATTATTTCACAAGATAAAATGATAAGCCTTTTTGAATTAACTTACTCATGTAGGGATGTTGGTGAGTGATGTTATAGTAATCTTGTAGAGATCTCTAAAACTAGTGGGGGATAATAGAGTGATTGTAAATAGAATGAGGGAAGGATTGAAGTGTTGTATTATAAATTATTATAAAGTGAAAATCAGTGCTTTCTACAGGGTTATGAGGAGAATTTTTTTCTATGAGGTTAGCTTTCAAATTTTCAATGTAAAATTCAAAAAAAGTATGGACAAAATAAATTTGAATCAAAATGGCGGTTATGATAGTAAATAATATAATATTTAAGGTTGGAGGGTATGATATTTAATATAATTGGTGTGTGGTCTATATGGGGTGGGGGGAGCAAGAATCCACTCAAAAATGAAATATTAATGGCCAGAAATATTTATTGGTTAAACATAGTCTACCACACTAGATCCCCCGCAATAAGGATAACAAGTAAAGTCACTTGTATAGGAAAGCGAGAGAGTCCATTTAGCACTAACATATCATTAGATTCGCCAAGTCATATCAAATGTATGCCATAAGGTGTAATGGAATGGTCAACTGAGTGTCTATAGATGTTTATCTTCTCTTTCATTTTTATCCATATTAGATCTCAACTAGAATCAGAGTGTGAGCATAGTAGGTTACACATACAAGTATTGAAGTCTCAAAATAAAAGGAATCATCCCTGTAAAATAGGATCCAAGGATTTTTAAATAAAAAACTTTCAATGACTGCTATGAGGGGATTGAGGGATAAACTTTCCCCTACCAGCTTAGGGACATGTTTTCCATATGGCACCATGAATAATATTTGTTTAGAGATATTAAAGTTCAATAAAAATATGGACAATTTGTTTTCTTGTAATTCTTACAAAAAATCTCACTTTAAATTTTCAACACAACAAAATTACAAATTGATGGGACCACTAAAATACAACTGCATTTTCTCAACAATACCTACTAAAAAAGTATAATAAGCCCTCACCATAGGACCACAACCTAATAATTTTTAGTTCTGACATCTCTAATCTATTATTGAACCTATTATTAAGAAGTAAAAGCCTACACTTAATAGTATTCCTAAATGTCTCAAGAAAATAATTATTGATGTCAAGAATGAATTGTTATCATTCATCTAATTAGGTCAATAAGCATGCCTTCAACTAGATGAAGACTCTATGGAGATAACAAGAATACACTGCATTAATGGTGGTTATGTCAATAAAAGTACAAAGTGTTGATTACAAAAAATCCTACATCGTCCACATGTTGGGCAGGAACTAAACCCACAAATGTATAACATTGCAACTATATAGTGAGTGGCAATACATTCAATGATAGAATTTCACGTTCCCCTATGTGATTGTGCATATTTTCATCTGTGACTGCAAACATGTATTATGGGTTGATTGGTATCATGTGGATTCAAAAAACTTGTTCCAAAAGGAATTTTTTTGCACAAAAGCAAGGAAGGTAGGACCAGAGAGAAAAGTCATAAAAGATCTTTTTGTCACTTGATGAAGTGGAACCTAAGACCATGTTCTACAAAACCATGTTGTGGTTTCACCAATAAAAAGAACTAAATAACTTTCCTTGGTCCTCTGAGAATGGTCTTAACATCTCATACTCATGATTTTAATCAATAAAGAAACACTTCCACAATTTCATTAAACATTTGCCATCAACCTAACCTTTTCTTCATCCATGCACACAACTAAAACAAAGCATTCCTTGGGTGATTAGCAATTAACATTGTCTCAATACAATATCGTCAAACTTCAAGGAGTTTTCCCATTCTTACCTTCCATTAATGCACTTGTTTATATCATATCATATTCTTGAAGTTTTATTGAAGGTTCCACTCTAACCCTTAAACAAGATAATGGCCTCTAAACCCTCAGGACAGGGTGTCACAGTTTAATGTAACTTGGATTAACAGAGATTGATTCCAAGAATTTAATCTCACCTTATGATAAGGAAGTAAATGACCCTCTTTTTCTCCATCATGTATAAATCCTAACCCTTCAAGCTTCTGATAATTCGTGGTGACACATTAGTGTTTTATGTTATATCAATATTTCATTGTTTAGGATATCGCATTAGTTTTTAAGATATTGTTTGATTGTTTACGATGTCATAGTAGTGTTAAGTTTTCTTGATTATGTTATTTATGATAAACCCTTAATTCTAAACCCTCAACCTTAATCCATAAACCCTAAATCTTGAACCCTAACCCCTAAACCCTAAGCCCTAATCCTTGAACCCTAAGTCCTAAACCTTATACCCTAAACCCTGAACATTGAGGTCTAAGCCCTAAACCCTAAACCCTAAGTCCTAAACCCTAAACCTTGAACCTTAGACTTTAGAAAATTAAAGTTTTTATTATTATTATTAATTAGTATATTTGAAACTGTAAAAAAAGGAGGAAATTTCATGTCATATCTATTACTTAATACTTTGTAATTAGGAACAAATCTATGTGCTTGATATACACAAGGACACATATAACATGAGACTTTATATTAAGTACAAATATATCGAACAATTGTTTGGAAGTTTCTTTTCTAAACGAATGACATGGTCAAATATTTTGTTTAGTATATAGACACTAAATAATAGTGTGAACTAGTTTATTATTACCATATTATTGTATTCATGTGTTTGTTAATAAATGATAGAGGATTTGGTAATTTCTACAATTTGTGTTTATTAATCACTGGTATGAGACTAGTTAATTATGTTGATATTATGTTGGAATTGGTTAAATATGCATGTGATCTTCGAGTTGTTAGTTCTAATTTTGTTTCTCTTAGATTTGTTAAATTAAATGCAATAGGAAAAAATTGATTTCCTGGATGCGTTATAGTTGTAAATATTGTGAATGTGGAGATAATATATATATATATATATATATATATATATATATATATATATATTAATAGTTGTTAAATATTGGTAATTTTAATGTTGTGAATGTTTAATGAAAGTTGAAGATATAAAATTATGTGATATCATACCTTGACTCTCAATATGGTATATGGGGGCAAGTGCCTCTGCAAAGACAAGAATCAGTGCATGCTAAAGGGGCTTGCCCCTTAGGACTCCATATCGATACGCCCAACTATCATTGCGTGATGAAGGGGCATTGATCACGGTATTTTTTATGTGTCAAAATGTTCCCTAAACTTCCCTAAACTATACCAGTGCATTAGATCCTTCAAATATATTTCTGACAACTGTAAGAACGTGAAAAATGAGCACTTTGAGCTCAAGATATGTACAGTCAGAGTTTGGTCAACCGAAAGGTCAACATATCCAAGATGACATGGACACGTGCACAATTGGTCAAGTGGCTCAGTCGGAAGTGTACAAGTGTAAAATGAGAAAGAGGAATCTGAGAGCTTTCTGTCAACTATTTGAATGTCGAAAATTGAGTGCGTATGCAAAAGGTATGACTAGTCAAAGTTAGGGCCAAAGTATGGTCAACATTTGGTTAACATAAAACTGATGGTATTTAAATCATTTGGCCTCAGCACCATTGTATAGATATCACTGAGAACTTTCCGACGCATTTTGAACGGACCAAATCTGAGTCCGTATACAAAAGATATGGTCAGTCAAAGATCAGGTCAAACTTGTGGGAAAAAAGTGACGTGGCAAAAAGGTGAACCAATCACATGATGACACGTGGCAGTACTCCATTTGAACACATGGACATAAAATTTTAGCTTACCTTTGAAAACAATACCCACCATGTTAGCATTTAAATGTGGGATTAAAACAAAAGCAAGCGGCATAGGAGTAGGAGGGGTGATTTGAACTATGAACCTCATGGTTCTAAGCATATCCGCCTAGCCAATCCGCGACGGAGCCCATCAAGCTATAAAAGGATCTCGCAGGCCTATGTACAAGGAAGTGCCAGGTCTGTGTAAAAGCCATAAGGAGGCAGTTTTCAGAAAATGCCATTTTGAAGGCCTTGCACTCAGATTGAGAACTCAAAGTAAAAAGGTGAAATGGAAGGAATTCTAAGACGATTCCAAAAATGTAAGATTTTATGTTTTTTTGTTGAGTTTTAACCTATTTTTGGAAGCTTTGAATGCAGTTTCTAATAGGGATCTACAAGACATCTAGTTGGAAAACACGAATTTCAATGCACTTCTGGTCGGAAATGTGACTTGGTGTAAACATGAAAAGTGTTCATACTTTAGAGATGATCTTAGATATTATATTTGTTTTCATAGAATGTTTTTAAATATCCATTTTTAGGTGTTTTTCTAACACAGTTGCAGGGAGATCACATTGTGAAAACACTGTAAGAGCCACAGATCGTTCTTGGGACAATTTCTGCTATTTTTCAGAGTTCTTGGGACATTGATCATCTCATTTTCAGGTTGTGATTCATTATTGGTTTTTTTAAGAGTTATTGTACTTATATTTCAATATTATTAATGGATCGGTTCAATCCAAACCCGGGGACGTAGGAATTTCTGAACCCCATAAACAATCTTGTTTGTTATCTGAGTGTTTTTCAGTTTTTCTGATTATTTATTTGCTATCCAAGTTTTCTGCACTTCTATGGATGCATAATAATCAAAATTTAATCAATTTGTGGAGTTTAGAATACTTAAAATTGGTTAAGAAAATTAGGATCTTTGGAAACTTTTAAAAGTGAAAAAAATACAACACACATTTTTCAGATCAAGTTTGGTATCAGAGAAGTTAGATTGCTGGAGTAGCTTCTAATTGTTATTGGCAAATGGTTTTCAGAGTCAGTTTGATTTCAGATTTCAATTATTGGCTTGTTTAATCTTCATTTGCAGTGTGCAGTGTTGGAGTTACAGGTTGTGCAGCTGAACAGGGAATCATGGACAAACCAGAACAACTGGTTTATTTAGAAGTCCTAAATCGTCAACTCTAGGAAGAGAATGACATCCTGAGATCAAATGTCTATTCCCTATAAGAGGAAATATAATGGTTGAGATCTAAACCAAATCCCTCTTTAGCCAAGAAAGAGGAGTATGTCAACAAGATGCTTTTAGAAAGCAAGAATTTGATGGGCTTTGTTAAAGAGTTGCAGGAAGAAATACAGACCAAGGATGCCCTCTTGGAAAAGTTGCAACAAGGTAAACAAAAGAAGGAAATTCCTTCTAAATCAGATGCAATTCCTATGACAAAATGCATTGTAAGTTGTTCACATTTTAATTCTTTCTCGCATTCAGTTTCAAATATTACTTGGGTCAATTTGAAAAACACACTAAGGGAATTGGGTCTAAACTAATGGTTAAGATGGGATTTAATGGAGAGGGCCTTGGTAAAAATGGACAAGGTGATGCTAACCCAATATAGGTAGAGGATTAGCCTTGGTTTTTAGGTTTGGGTTATCCTAGTAGGCCAATGGAAATTGGAGAAAGTTCCAGAGAAGCTGAAGGAAGACAAGATTCCTGTTAGCAAATTAATACATTTTGTTTGTATTTGTTTTATAAACAGTTATGTAATTGTTTCTTCCGCGACTCCCCTCTCGCAGCCTATATAAAGGCGTCTCTTGTATTCTGATAATATAGCAATATAAATATCATTCCTTGGTGCGCCTTCATTGGTAACAGAGCTGGTTATGCGTGGAGGAGAGCAGGAGCCTGAATTCTTCCGTTCTATTTCTGCGTGGAAAGAAAATAGTTCGTGGCATATTTCTTTGTGGGTTGTGCGTGGCACTGAAGGAGTTAGTGTGTGGAGAGGAGACTCAGCCTGCTGTGCCCCGTTTGCTGTTCTTTGTTGGTGCGAAACTTGGGGAGAAAAATATTTTTTTGCTGTCCTATGCCTGCTTTGGAGAAACGTGGGGAGAAAAATCTTTGTTTGCTATGCGCTGGAACGACCAAGGGAGACTCATGCACTTGCTAGCGTGGAGGTGAACCTTTGCGTGGAGATTCAGAGTGGAACCTTGTGAATTTGTTGTGCTGAGTGTGGAGAATTTGCTGTGCTGAGCAGTGTAGATGTTGGCATTTTCAGGCAGCGACCTGTGTGGAAGAAGAATTTGCTGCGCATGGACAGCGACCACGAAAGGAGACATTGCTGAGCAAGAGTCGTGCTTGTGACTACCATACTTCCTGTAGAACCACATGAAATCCCATCCAAACCCCTGTATGTGTAAGCAAAGCCGGGAAATTGCAAAGCTGTGTGTGCGCGTATGTCTCAAATTTCTGATGCACAAAGCACCGTGAGCAATGCACCAAATATTTGGGCATTGAGTGACAACGAAGACACCACTGGGCTGTTCTTTGCCTTGGTCAACGAGCTACACAACACTGGGAACATTCTCTTTGACGAGATTGTGCGCCGAGGACTGTTGGAATATTTTTGGTTCGACGTTCGATGTCAAGCACGACGGATTCGTGTAGAACTTGAACGTGGTTATGATGCAGATGATGAACGCGAAATAGAATGCCCACAGGAGCGTCAGCATCTCACTGCACGAGCCTATAGAGCCCATCTTCGGGACAGATTCCTTCAGTAAGCATTGTAGCCATTTTTGAAAAATAAATAAATAAATAAATAAATAAAATACATTTTTGAGTTTTTGAAAATGTCTGCTCCAAAAATATTGCTATCCGATGCCCAACTCTTGAAAGGGCCAAATTTCGCCGCATGGAAAACCAAAATGCGGATGATTCTTCAATTCGAAGATCTTTGGGGGATCGTCTCTGGCAAAGACGACCCTCCCACAGACGATGATCTGTTGGAAAAATATGAAAAGGCTGATGCAAAAGTGCTAATGCTCATCACCCTGAGTCTTTTTGATGAGGTGCAACCATACATTCGGGAAGCAACCGCTTCTTCTCAGGCATGAAGCGCATTGTGTACCATCTACGAAGCTAAGAATCTGACGACAAATTTGCAACTTCAGACAAAGCTTCATACAATGAGTATTCATGAAGGCGAATCAGTAGAAGTCTTCTTGTGGCATGTAGCTGAGTTACGTGCAGAACTCTCTGCACTCGGTGAACCAATGGACGACAAGTTGCTAGTCCCGCTCACCCTACGAGCTCTTCCTTCCCGGTTTCGGACATTGATCACCACGTTGACAATCACTCAACAGGAGGTGAGTTTTGCAACCCTGGTGAATTATCTCCAGCAGGAAGAATCCATGCAAAATGTACAAGAAGCCTCGGAAAGGGCAATCTGCCCCCCAGAATCAGAAGCAGCATGCTCAGCAGCCATCTTCATAGCGGCCACCAAAATGGCCACCCCAGAAGCAGCATAATCACAAGGCGGATCGGTGGTGCCACATTTGCTCCACGGATACGCACACGACTGCGAACTGTTATTACAACGGTCGCAAGTATGGAAATTTTGGGGAAGAGAGCACTTCTGGCCGAGGATATTCTAAGAAATCCCGATGGCATGCTTGTAATCAGAGGCAGAAGGGCCACATTGTTGCTCAGCAGGATGCCACCTCCGATGAAGAGGTACCAGATACGACTCATTATGACATTGTTCTAGTCTCACAGACTTCACAGCCGTCAGAAGATGTCTGGTTGATTGATTCAGGCGCCAACAAACAAATGACTGGCAATAAGAAGTTGTTCCATACTCTGAGTGACCAGCCCACTTGAGATCAGATCACCATTGCAAACAATCAAGAGTATATTGCAGCAGGGATTGGTGATGTAATCATTACTCTTGGAACACGAAGATGTACACTCACAAAGGTGCTATATGTTCCAGGTTTGACTTCAAATCTTTTGTCTGTAAGTCAACTTCTTAACCATAGAATGCAGGTTGAATTCTTTGTTGAGAAAGGGGTCAAGTCCTGCATCATTTCTCAGGGAGAGTTAGTCATTGCTCAAGCATTTCTGAAGGGCCGTCTATTTGCACTGGATGCGGTCACTTCATCTAGCGTTGCTCTCTTTGCATCAACGGCAGAGTCCACTGCACTTTGGCACTTTCGATATGGTCATCTTTCTGCCGGGGCTTTGCATCAACTCAGTGCGAAGGAAATGGTAAGAGGGCTTCCTCCACTCTCCCATTCCTTACCTGTTTGCTCAGGATGTCTTGCGGGCAAACAACATAGAGGTCCATTCAAACAGAGCTCTTATCATTCTATAGAGCATCTTCAGGTCATTCACACCGATCTGTGTCGACCCCTGCCAGCTAGCTTTCAAGGTTTTACGTACTTTCAGCTCATCATTGATGATTACTCACGGAAAATTTGGGTATATTTCCTTCGAAAGAAGAGTGAGGCACTTGCAAATTTCCAAACCTTCTACCAGCAAGCCACCAGGCAGTCTGGAAAGCCTCTTCTCCTCCTCCGCTCAGATCGAGGGGGGGAATTTGTGTCAAAGAAGTTCTTAGCATACTTGAAGCAGCATGGCATTCAACAACATTTGACTGCACCCTACACGCCCCAACAGAACGATATTTTCGAGCACCACAACAGGACCGTCATGGAGATGGCTCGTTGTATGCTCTCGACCGCCAAGTTAGAGGATCAGTTTTGGGCAGAAGCAGTCCAGACAGCAGTGTATCTACTCAACCGGGCACCCACGAAGATCTTGCAGAACAAGACACCGGAAGAGGTATGGACTGGTCGTAAACCTTCTATTCATCATTTGAGAGTTTTTGGTTGTACTGCATATATGCATGTTCCAGATAAGAGAAGGAAGAAGATCGATCCAAAGACAGTGCCATGTCTTTTCTTGGGGTATAGTACTACCTCAAAGGCATATCGTCTCATGGATCCTGAGACGAAGAAGATATACGAGAGTCGAGATGTGGTATGTGATGAGTCGTCCTTTGACTCCCTACCACACAATGGAGATCCAGTACCGACCTCGTCACCTAGATTGCTCACACATCCAGATGATGAGAAAGATGATTCTTCTCAGAGAGAAGAAGAGCTAAGTGGAGATTTGTTCGTTGATCTTGGCACACTGGAAAACACATCTTCACATCAGTAGCACCAACATCCGAAATGTGTCCAGAGTACTATCAGGGATGCTCACCTGAACTCACTTCCTGGTACTTCTACGGGAGTTAGAAAATGAAGTCAAGCTAGACATGAGGTAAATTTTGCACTCATGAGTTCAGTTGTTGAGAGCACCGAACCTGACACTGTTCGTGAGGCATTAGACCAACCACAGTGGAAACAGGGTATGGATGCTGAATATGATTCCCTGATTCAGAATCGGACGTGGGAACTTGTTGATCTGCCTACAGGTAAGAAATCCATTGGCTGCAAATGGATTTTCAAAAAAAAATATAAGGCAAATGGTTCAATCGACAAACACAAATCACGACTTGTTGCAAAGGGTTATGCTCAGCAAGAAGGAATTGACTATGACGAGACCTTTGCACCCACTGCGAAGATCAAAACCATCAGAGTTGTATGTGCACTGGCAGCACAAAATGGATGGAAAATTCAGCAGATGGATGTCAAGAGTGCTTTTCTAAATGGTGATCTACAAGAAGAAGTGTACATGGCCCAACCTGAAGGGTTTGTAGACGAGCATCAACCACAGAAGGTATGTCGTCTGATAAAGTCTCTTTATGGACTCAAACAAGCACCTAGGGCATGGTATATAAAAATTGATGATCACCTATTGCAGCATGGATTCACTCGTAGCCCCTCAGATACAAATTTGTATATCAAGAAGGTAGGAACAGAGATTGTCATTCTGGTTTTGTACGTAGATGATCTTGTGATCACAGGAAGTTCTGGCAATCTTGTAGATGATGTAAAGAATGATCTGAAGAAATCCTTCAACATGACTGATTTGGGGCTACTTCACTATTGTCTTAGCTTAGAGATATGGCAGAAGAAGAATCATATCTTCGTCTCCCAGATGAAATATGCCAAGACACTCCTGGAAAAGTATGGGATGTCAGATTGTAAACCAATGTCCACACCTATGGAAAAAGGTTTGCAACTATCTAGATTCCAGGATTCACCACAGGTAGATGGCACTCACTACAGGTAGCTTGTGGGGAGTCTCATTTACTTGACTTATACCAGACCAGATATTTGCTTTGCTATGAGCTATCTCACCAGATTTATGCAGGAGCCGAAGAAATGTCATTGGATAGCAGCAAAGCATGTGTTGAGATATGTCCGAGGTACAGTTGACTTTGGTCTGGAGTATCAGAAGAACACTCAGTTCTTCTTACAGGGATATACAGACTCAGACTATGCAGGATCCGTTGATGACAGGAAATCCACTTCAGGATATGTTTTTCATCTTGGATCTGGACCTATCTCATGGATCAGCAAGAAGCAAACTATTGTTGCTCTCTCATCCACTGAGGCTGAATACCGCGCTGCACGAGGAGCTATGTGCGAAGCAATTTCGTTACGTCGCATTCTTACAGATATAGGGATTCCTGAAGAGAAGTCTCCCATCATTCACTGCGACAATCAAGGTGTGTTGAAGCTTGTGAAGAATCCTGTTTTCCATGAACGAACAAAGCATATTGAGGTCGAATGTCACTACATTTGTGAACAGGTCTTGAACCACCAAATTCAGCTCCAGTACTGCCCTACTGATTTTCAGGTTGCAGATATTCTCACCAAGCCTCTCAGCAAGGTGAAGTTTGATTTGTTTAGGGGGTACATTTGTAAGAGCAATGTATTAAGGGGGGGAATGTTAGCAAATTAATACATTTTGTTTGTATTTGTTTTA